>OZ023245.1:11760262-12486129 GCA_964006365.1 Trididemnum miniatum
CGAGCCAGTGAGTAGATACTAGCTTCTACAAGATGGGTGTGGGGTAACTCCAGGTCTTTCTATTTCTTTGTTTAAAAATTGCAATTACACTAGGCTACAATTAACCTGAATGCGAAAACCATAAGATAAGTTTTAAAGTCGTAGAAAATGGGTGTTATCAGACGTGGGAGCAGGACCTTCGCGTGTGCGACATCTTATGCCCAGATTGAACTTTTCCACCAATAACACTGCGATTCGATTCTGTTTCAAACAGCACTAAATCTTGTGTGCGGTATGTCAGTGCTGAGCAATACCGTCATAACTGGTAATGTAGGCATGACTGCGAATTGGACACCACTTAGGCTGCAAAATCAATCATCACTTACTCTGCGCTTTTCTCGAACAAGTCTCCAAATGTTCCAGACGCACCAAACCACGATAGCCAGGACTGTGTAAGCAGTAGGTCGAAGTATGTTAAGCCACAACCACGAGAGTAGGGGACCTGCTGGTGAATCGCTTTCAATTACTGTCGCGTTGCCGACAACTGGCCAATTGCTTGCACTGTTGGCCTTCATCCATGAATCCGAACCGAAATCAACGCAAGGAATTATTTTCAAGCAGTAAATACTCCACAGAATCGCCAATAAGATCATTGAATACCTCATTATGCTAACTAATTACCAACTCTGCTCTCTCCTCAAAACTCAACTTTTTTGTGAAAACTTTTTCCGGTATATGATGTGTTGCTATAGGAAACATTGTTGTCATGCCTTGATGCATTGTGACGTTTGGGTTATAATGCTATTAATATTAAAGTCTCGTCAGCCTTGCTACGCACAGCCAATCCAGGCTAAACTCATTCCAGACTGCAAAGACTCTGTTTTTGCATTGCTTTACCTGTACATCTCGACTTCATCTCTTTTCTAGGTTGTGCCCTATTTTTCGCAGGCGACTGGCCCCAAACAACGATACCCAATGAAAGAACCTATAACCACTAACCCACAACTGAGTTACCGGTAGCCTAACTAGCCCACATCACTAGAAGCCCCCATGGCAACCCACTCATTTGCAGCTGCAGACGCGTTTCGACCTTATTATGGTCTCATCAGTGCAGCATAGCAACCTCCCACCTTCCTGAAAAAAAAAAAAAAAAAAAAACAGGTAAAGCAATGCAAAAACAGAGTCTTTGCAGTCTGGAATGAGTTTAGCCTGGATTGGCTGTGCGTAGCAAGGCTGACGAGACTTTGGTTATAGTCGAAACATTAATTTGTCCCTTGCAAATTTCTCATCTAACTCGTAATTGATGACAGAAATGGATGGTTCAATTCCCACCTGTATGGGGGAGTACCATTTTCCATTCCGTTAAAAGACTGTACTCTTATTGCTGGACCTATTCTTACCCTGACACATTGGGCTTTGTTGTTGCCTGACTTTGGGAGTGCCTATCGGAGAAGTGTAGGAAAGAAGAATTCTATTTGACTTACATATCCTTCTTTGTATCATCTTGCTGGATCCTGTAACTGTACATGCAGTTCGACAAACGTACCGGGATATTGATGTTTAAACCACCGATAAGCGCTGACGTTCACTGTGTTTTCTGGGCTGCATGCGCAGACACAGTGCCTGCCTTGTCCCCCGCTTTTTCACGGGCGAACGGGTTGGGCAGAGAGGTTTTTTGTAGGTTTTGGTAACTGGTATAGTTACAAACCTTAAACAAAATATTCCTTCTCAGATTACCGGGAAAATAATGTTTAAACCAACCGGACTTTTCTATTCTTATCGATTGTTTACAGTGAATCTGTGACATCATAATCCAGCCTGTATTATTTTCTTGAAGGTTTTATTTCAAATGTTCTACCATGAGCAGAACGAGGAGAGGCTTAGATTAGGAGTGTGTAGTTCTTTTGAAGGTTAGAATTTTTTTTTTTTTTTTTAGGAAGGTGGGAGGTTGCTATGCTGCACTGATGAGACCATAATAAGGTCGAAACGCGTCTGCAGCTGCAAATTAGTGGGTTGCCATAGGGGCTTATAGTGATGTGGGCTAGTTAGGCTACCGGTAACTTAGTTGTGGATTAGTGGTTTATTTTCTTTCATTGGGTATCGTTGTTTGGGGCCAAAAACTTGAGTTTGATATAGAAGCAACCTTTAAAGGTGCTAGGTAGAATGCATTGTATGTTGATGGATTTACTTCATGGATTTGAAGTTTTAAGCACCACTGAAGAGACTTTATTTAATAGATAATTCTAGTTTTCTAATGACACTAATTAGAGCGAAATGCCGCTAATCTAATTCTAATCTAATTTGCGAAATGTTTCTATGCTCTAATTCTAATCTAATTTGGAAAAACTGTGCAGCTCTAATTCTAATCTAATTTCCGGTTTTGCCGAAAATGCTAGTTTGTCCAACGGCGTTTTTCAACAAGTTATGCAAGAATATCCCTTGTGCAAGGAAAACCAGTGCCAAGCCGCCATCGCATTGCTTAGTTATAGCAATTGTGACGAATAGTAGCCATAGTGACATAATAACTATTTTATACTGTAGTAACTTGTAGCAGACTTGGACAACTAGATAATTCTATGAGAAATTTGCAAGGGACAAATTAATGTTTCGACTTCATCTCTTTTCTATAAGAAAAGAGATGAAGTCGAGATGTACAGGTAAAGCAATGCAAAAAAAGAGTCTTTACAGTCTGGAATGAGTTTGGCCTGGATTTTGGTTATAGTCGAAACATTAATTTGTCCCTTGCAAATTTCTCATCTAACTCGTAATTGATGACAGAAATAGATGGTTCAATTCCCACCTGTATGGGGTAGTACCATTTTCCATTCCATTAAAAGACTATACTCTTATAGTTGGACCGATTCTTACCCTGACACATTGGGCTTTGTTGTTGCCTGACTTTGGGGGTGCCTATCGGAGAAGTGTAGGAAAGAAGAATTCTATTTGACTTACATATCCTTCTTTGTATCATCTTGCTGAATCCTGTATGTAACTGTACATGCGGTTCGACAAACGTACCGGGATATTGATGTTTAAACCACCGATAAGCGCTGACGTTCACTGTGTTTTCTGGGCTGCATGCGCAGACACAGTGCCTGCCTTGTCCCCCGCTTTTTCACGGGCGAACGGGTTGGGCAGAGAGGTTTTTTGTAGGTTTTGGTAACTGGTATAGTTACAAACCTTAAACAAAATATTCCTTCTCAGATTACCGGGAAAATAATGTTTAAACCAACCGGACTTTTCTATTCTTATCGATTGTTTACAGTGAATCTGTGACATCATAATCCAGCCTGTATTATTTTCTTGAAGGTTTTATTTCAAATTTTCTACCTTGAGCAGAACGAGTAGAGGCTTAGATTTGGAGTGTGTAGTTCTTTTGAAGGTTAGAATTTTTTTTTTTTTCAGGAAGGTGGGAGGTTGCTATGCTGCACTGATGAGACCATAATAAGGTCGAAACGCGTCTGCAGCTGCAAATTAGTGGGTTGCCATGGGGGCTTCTAGTGATGTGGGCTAGTTAGGCTACCGGTAACTTAGTTGTGGGTTAGTGGTTTTAGGTTCTTTTATTGGTCATCGTTGTTTGGGGCCAGTCGCCTGCCAAAAAAATAGGGCACAACCTAGAAAAGAGATGAAGTCGAGATGTACTGGTAAAGCAATGCAAAAAAAAGAGTCTTTACAGTCTGGAATGAGTTTGGCCTGGATTGGCTGTGCGTAGCAAGGCTGACGAGACTTTAGATAATTCTAGTTTTCTAATTACACTAATTAGAGCGAAATGCCGCTAATCTAATTCTAATCTAATTTGCGAAATGTTTCTATGCTCTAATTCTAATCTAATTTGGAAAAACTGTGTAGCTCTAATTCTAATCTAATTTGGAAAAACTGTGTAGCTCTAATTCTAATCTAATTTGGAAAAGCCAAAATTTTTCTAGTTGTCCAAGTCTGACCTATAGCAAGCATAAATCGAAATGTGCGACCAAATTGTATCATTTTAGTAAAGGGCAAAAAATTAGGGGTAAAACATTTGGATAGAATTTTTCTTGAAATTTGTGCAAAAAGCACTAAAATGGTTCATTTCCGCTGCCTGAATTTTTAAAAATTTCTCGGGGTAACATTGCCCCCTACCCCCTTGGAGCTGTTTTTGTATCTCGATTTGCCTTCAAGTAACTCTGCCGGAAAAACTGTCAAAATGTGCTCCCCTTCCACCCCACTGAAAAAAATGCTGAATACGCTTCTTGCACAAAACGTTTTTAAAGAGCTTATTTACGCCCTTTTCTTGGTCTAAACGTCTAACTTCTTTACATTTAGTGAACATTCCACCTGATTTAAAACCTCATCCCCCGCCAAAATTTTCTGGGTCCGCTCCTGGAGATAGATGTCAAAACTTTCGATAGTCAACAGGTGGTTTCAATAAAAAGCAGTGTAAAACAATAATTTTAGCATGCTGAGCTGGCTAGCAATGAGATGCAGGCTGTCGCTTCGTCTTGTAAGCACAAGTCATGTTTCGTCCGTAGATCGTTTGACAAATTTGTCAACTCCTTGTGAGATTGTATTGGTCAACTCTTTGCTGTAAGAACATAATGAAAATTTTCGATGAGATCTTGCGCTCATTTTTTTTATTAGTTTCGTACGTTCATTGTCAGTAAATTTTGCACCTAATTCATTCTGCTTTTCAATTTTTTGCTTGGGAGAATCTCCACAGATCCTTCCACAAGTGCTAACTTCTTACCGTGCCTCACTGCTGCAAAAAGACAATATTTCAAAACTTCCTGGATCCGCTTTTGATGCGCCGTCCCCCACCAGCAAAATTTCGTTCCGCCGCCCCTACTCCTGGTATGGAGACATTTTCTTTGATACAGGACTTCAACCACGCTGTTTTCTTCGCACTGGTCTACGTTTTAACAACTTTTCGTGCAACGTTTTCAGAATTTTGCGTTGCTGAAACTTTTACAGATGCAGAAGCGCTCAAATTTAAGCAATGCATAGCACAGTGAAAATAATATGCCAAAGGAGATTCGTTTTAAACAATTGAAGTGACGCCTGACTGTTCGCTGGCCATTGCGGCTGCGCCACCATAACTGTTGCCAACGCAAAAAGCAAAGTTGTATTGTATTTCTTCGATGTAAGCTCACTTATTAAAATCCCAGCAAGAAAACAACACGCAATGGCAAGTATTTATCCTAATTACCAAGATCCAGAGCCGGCGGCCGAACAGTCGACTTAGAGGGCCAAGCGTTCATCAGGGGAGGCCAAAGTTTGAAAATAAGCACAAAAACCGCTGTTTTCAAAAGAGTAAGCTTTTTGATTGGGGGACCAGACCCCCCTGGCGCCGGCTCTGCCAAAATCCTTGTTTTTGTCGAGGATGGATTTGGGGGGGTCATGCCCCCCCCTGGCTACGCCTATGGCTTGCAACACCATTTCCATTGTCTCTGAATGTGGAAAGTAACCTAAGATGTAGCTTTACATAACCAAAGAGATGACTTAGATCAGCTTCGTCCACCTTGTCCTTGCTCATTATTTTGATTACTGTTACACCGTACGTCCAAGATAGCCATTTCAATGCTGTTTCCAAGTCTACGGGTAGTCAATGCTATTGCTTTATTTGCACCTCAAATATCAGGTCACCTCAATGCTCGATAGAGCTTTTGCCGAATCACATAATTTATAGTTTTCGTGCAATAACCGTATCTGTCCTAAATGTGGAAAGCTATGGGCGAATACAGGGAGGGGTGGCTGAGAAAGCTCAATCTTTCCCTTCCAAATTTTAAGTTGCATGAAGCACATATTACTGGATTAGTACTAAAATCGCAGAATAAGCGTCTTTTCCCTTCTGTAATTTAATGGGTCGAATGTTTTTAATGGTAATTTAATGGGTCCTCAGATTATTGATTTGTAATAGTGTAATGCCAGCACAGCTTACGCATTTATTATTTACGCTTTAAAACCACACGATTACCCGGATATAAATTAACTTTTGAATTGCATCTTTTTCACCCATCAACAGCGGTTTTGCTTTCCGGGCCCTTGATTTCCAACCTTTCTTGTAATCTCTTCCACATACATTACAACTTCAACAGTTTGTACATTTATTAGCGCTATTGTTATTACACAAACACTTAAAATGAAAAGCGCATGATTTAAAAGTACTTTCGTTTTCGATCATACCCTCCTCTACCACCCCAATTTCCTCTACCCCCTCCATCCCAATTTCCCCTGCCCCCACCACCTCTATGACCATAATTTCGACCAAAATTATTTCTTCCTTCAAAGTTCGTGTTGTTCCAGCCACCAAACGTTCTTTTTCTTTCTATATCTTTTAAAGGAGGCAAGCTTGTGGCAATTTGCAATGAAATGTAAGGTGTATCTTTCCAATTTTTCTTTATTTCTTCAGTCCAATTATCAGGAAGATCAAAAACCGCACCCTGCACAAAATGTAATCTTGTTAGAAGTCTCCACTATATTTTACGATATTGAATACTGCTGTTCTCTGCAAGGACACATTCCGTTTGTTAATGTCAGCACCATAATCAAAATATGGAACCGTACTTTACGGTCCCTTAGGCGCACTTTAAATACTTCACTTTCAAAAACTGATCATGCGCCTAATGTATGGACCAGGTAGTACTGTAGTACTTTATGCTTTATTGTCATTAAACTATCGCGTTATACTTGCTTAATGAGCTTTATATAACCCGACACTTCCAAATAACGTTGGGTGTTATGCATCAAAATAAAAAAGCAATCAAATCAACTTATTGACAACGCGCCTTATGACCTGTACGACTTGAACTATTTATGAAAAGTGACAAGTTTAGAAGTGCTGCAGGGTTTGGCAAAATTTGATAAATAGGCTAGGTCTATTCAAGGTTATACAAAATCATACAACACATCTTCCAGACAACGCGAAGCAAGTAACTTCTCTGTTCTCGACCATTAGTCACGCCATAATCTTCGTGGAGTTGTGGATCGGTCAACACCACTTTCGCAGGAAAAAGATTGAAATATTTAAGACAAAGTTCTGAGGATATACCTTTTCGTCAGTGGTTATTCTCAAATTCATGATCAAATTTCGAATTTCTGGACTCAGTCGTGTTTCAACAGCGCTAAACACAGTGCTGGCAAACACCTTGGTCCGGCTGGTGAAGTACCAAGTTTGTCGATTCTGAAAAAAATATGTTACAGCTAAAATACAAAACTGCACAGGTTCAACTTCTACAGCAGTGGTTTTGAATTTTTCTGGGGGAGCGCAATCCCAATAAAACATTCCAGGGACTCGCGGAACCCTTTGCATTAATTTAACTTGCTAATTTACTTGAACCCAGCTCTAAATCGTAAACTTGTGGAAGGAGCCCCTGGACTGTAATGACGGAACCTTGGGGTTTCACGGAATCCCAAGGTTAAAAACCACTGATCTACAAAAATTAAATTGATTATATCCAGCAATAATCACACAGGGTGTTTTAGGTTTTCCAATCATCTTATCGTATTCTTCATTGTGTTGACCGTGCGACATTAAGACGTAACTACCACTAGTTTACGCGTAGACCCCGGAAGTTCGCGCTTGGCCGATTTAGGGTTTGTCCCATGCAACATACACGATGATACAATTAAAGGGATATGGCTTGCATTGTTATTATCACAAGTGACAGAAATGGGTTTAGGTGTAGCCACCAGCTGCCAGATGCCTTGGACAATTGAAGTCTTTTAAAAAGCTAGCTCGTGGTCTACACTAGGGTGTTTCGTTTTTTCACCATTTTTGAAATTAAAAATGCTTGGGATCGCATGTGATAGAGTTTTGGGCACTAATTCCAAACTTCAAAAAAAAAATTGAAATGACGTCATTCAGGGTGGGCAGGCCGCGTTTAAAGCTTTTTTGTGGGGGATTTCCCTAACTTGAGAACGGAAGAAGATAGCGCTTCGATATTGGTGTCAAAATGCGCACAATTGTTGATTTCCCACACCCTTTTAAGAGACTCCGTAGCTGTTAGCTTTATCCAAAAACAAGATATTTTGAAAAATCAAATTTATAACTTAAAATAACGCAAAATTTGATTTTTCAAAATAACTTGTTTTTGGATAAAGTTAGAGCTACGGAGTCTCTAAAAAGGGTATGGGAAATCAACAATTCTGCGCATTTTGACACCAATATCGAAGCGCTATCTTCTTCCGTTCTCAAGTTAGGGGAATCCCCCCGAAAAAAGCTTTAAGCGCGGCCTGTCCTCCCTAAATGACGTTATTTCAATTTTTTTTCAAGTTTGGAATCAGTGCCCAAAACTTTATCACATGCGACCCCAAGCATTTTTAATTTCAAAAATGGTGAAAAAACGAAACACTTTAGTATACACTGAAGACGAAGTTACTTCATCACAACCTTGCCACACCAATGCGTGGTTAGCGGCCGCCTAGTGAATAGACGCAGCTATTGGTACAGAGGTCACGGGTTCGATTTCCGGACAGGCTAAATCGGACAGAGTCGTCAGCGGTTCGCCACAGCGGTGACATTTCTCTGGAACTGTGTTGTCAGGCGCCAAGTTGCGCAGAGGGTACCAGCCACTCGTTACACGCCTCAAGCCCTCAGCGTATTACCGCAAGTATAATGAAGATTTCATTTTTTTGAATGCGCGATTAAAACAGCTAGCTGCTAGATACTATTTTTACTGCAATACATCCACATTTATTCAGTAACAAGAAGGTATACCTAGTTTCAAGCACTCACCGGTTGTGAATCTAGCAAAGAACGGCTTGAGAGCTCAGTTGCTCCAGACATGTGAGCTAATGCTCCAGCAAGTGCTTCTAATGCACCTGCAAAGTAGGTCGTTACTTCACGATCACGGATATTTTCGCAAAAAAAAATCGCAAAACTAACTGATATCAAGTAGGAAGTTCGGCCAATAATAACATTGTGCCGACTCAGCTCAAAACGTCAAACACTAAAGAAAGCAAGACGAACTTTTTAATTTAAACAAGAATTCAAGACGAAAGTATTGATATGAACTACGCGTAACGCGTCCACGAATTGAAGTGCAGCCATTAGACAAGTAAAAAATATCCAGGAGCTGAAGGGATCGGAAAGACGAAAAGCAATTCAAATAGTCTAAAGCCCTTGAAACGACATTTTAGCAGTTCCAGATACTGCTAATGCGAGTAAATGGTGTAATGTACACGTTAAACTTAATTAAACTAACAAGTTACATAGTTCACCTCCTTCTGTTGCATCCGCAACCGTTTTTGCTGATTCCAAAAATTGCTTTACTAGTTTCTTGTTCACCGATTCAATAGTTTTCATAGCATCTTTGCAAGCTGATTCGATTATATCCTGATATAAACGAAAAAAGCGAAACCTCGTTACAGTTCAGGATAAAACAAAGCAGTGCAAATATTAAGCCACGCAAAATTCAAAGCATCCGAAGAGAATAGTCATCAGTGAGGTTCTAACTTAAGTTTGACAAGATATTGGTTTCAAAAGATATTGTTTCTTATGTTTAAATGATGCGAAAAAATTTTAAATAAAAAAGCGCTTGCTTTGACCACTTGGAGCGGCAAACAATTAGACTGGGCTAGTATAGTAGACTATGGGGCTAGTGTGCAAAGAATTACTCACTGATGAGAAAAAGTAAAGCCACAGTGAATCTCAAAACTGGAGGTTTCGACAACATAGATTCAGCTGTCATCATCAGCAGTGTATGCAAAGCAGTACAAAACTGTTCAGTACGTAAAGTTTTGAGATTTACTGTGCCTTTACTTTTCCTCCTTAAGCTTTTTTCGTCCCATATAATTGTACCCACTGATGGTTGTGGAGGTCCGACCAATTCAAACGTAATTCCAGCAGCCCGTTCCACTTTCCGCAAAGCTTCTCTTCCTTTTGGTCCATAAAAGCAAATGCTCACTCCTTCCCTGCCAGCACGGCCTGTTCTGCCAGAACGATGAATGTACGACTCGATATCCTAAAAGCAAAATCATGTAGTTAGTCTGTAAGTTTCCAGATCCATACACTTGGACCAAACGCTGGTTGAAAGCATTGCAGTCGAATTTTGAAACCCTGTGTAGAAGAATTTTTCATTTCCCCCGGCATACTATTCCAAATTTAGCTAGTTGAAATTTGATTTTTTCACATTTAGCGGTTTTGCTTCTGGGATGCATGGCAATCGTTTGTGTTTAAAACTACGAAAAATTCACAAAAGTGCTGAATAAGACGAAAGTAAGTTTTTTTCTCTTTAAGTCATTGAAGTGCATTTTTTTCCTTTGAACCAACACCTTGTCCGATCTTCAATAGGTAAAAACGCAATATTTGGAGCAGCAGACCTTCGGGGCAAAAATATTTTAAAATCTGGGAGTCATGACTGGACAAAGTGGACAGGACATCGAAATAAGCACAGCTATAAATCGCTTTAATTTTTTTCAATTACTACACCGCCTAACTTCAATAATCGCCCAAGCAATGCTTCACTGACTTCTACTAATTTGTGGGGATTAACACTAAGCGTTAGCTAAAAATCAACAATTTAAACTGGTCTCGTACAGTTGAAACATATTTCCAAAAACCACAACGATAAGCTTCCATGAGTGGAAAAATGCGTAAATGACCGAATTTCAAGCCAGAAATAAAAAGAAGTATATGCTTACGCTTGGAGGACTGGTTTGAACAACAAGATCCACTTCTGGAATGTCAAGTCCACGAGCAGCAACATTTGTGGCTACAAGACAGTGGATAGCTCCATTTCGAAAAGCCTGTCACAAAGCATTAAATGAGATAAAAATATGTTCGTCACAGACATGAGTGTTACGTATTTGTTGATAAAAACATTAAAAAATAAAGGTTAATTTGAAACATGTGCGTCTCAGAGACGGCGAAAACGATCGATTGCCGTCCAAACCGAACAGTTATTGCAGTTATATGATATATATATTATACTCGTTCGTCGTGTAGAAAGAGAAAATCTTTAGATTTTTTCGCACCAACCTACAATAGCCTAAAGCTGCTTTTACACGACACGCGAAAAGCGGCAACACGTCGCAGTCAAGCGACAATTTTCATTCGCACCATGTACGTTTTATTTCGTTGTTCAGTGAGAACGACTAACTGACTACGGCTACGATACATTTCAAACGCCTAGTCGCGTACACTTAAAAGTAAACCTAAAAGTACGTGTACATTGTACACGTGCAAGTTTTGTATTATGTGGAGAAACTTTAATAAAAATTAAGCAAAGTAATTAAAGCTTCTCTTTTTAATTTACCCAGAAATAATAACAAGATAACAATCATCTTGTACTCAACATTCTGGGAAGACAAGCCACAATGCAAAAGAAATGCTAAAACTTCTTAAGCCTTAGAACAGTTCTCAGTCAGTACAAAATCTAGAACACCAATTTCTTCGTTCCTTTGATCGAAGCTAGAAAGCACTTCCACAGACTTGCATGCTCGCATCGTTTTCGGTTCTGATGTATGTAGTAGTAGGGTTCCAGGTTACCCATTATAAAAACACGCATTATGGTGGTGCTGCGTTTATTAGAACAACGCAAAACTACGAAGTATTCCCCGCACTACCCAATGCAAAACATTCAGCAAGATCGCTGCAAGTCATCAGTAGATCTCGACTGGAATCGTATCAAAGTTTACTGATCGCAGACGCTCTAATTAGCAATTTCGACTTTACTCAGCAATTTTGACCCGAAATAGGCAACTTACTTTTAATGTTATTTCTCTTTGTTTTTGTTCGACATCACCGTGAAGAACTTGCGCATTCTGTGTCTGTAATGAGTTGCAATGAACTAGCTCATTCGCTTCAGATTTTCGATCAGTAAACACCAGAGCTCGTCCATGCTTGCCACTGTAATATTGCACCACGTCCCCTGCGCAAAACAACAAAAATGAAAATAGTATAAGCAATCGTTTCCTGGACTGGGAGGTGGCTAACTTTAATGTACCAGATTATATCAACGTACAATTAGGAGGTTCTCAAGCCATGACTTACGGCTAAAGATGAAAAATTTTCCCTCGAAAACAGATTTTTCGTCCTCCAAAGTTGAAATTACAGACACTACTCAATTTTGCCAATAAACTTTTTTATTTGGGAGCAGCAAAAAGTTTATTTTTGGGAGGTGTTAAAACACTGAGCTCAAAATCCAACTATGGTATCCTAACAGAAATTCACTCACCTATGCAAGCTTTCAATTCTGAAAAAAGGCAGCGAATACAAAGATGTTTGACAGTAGTGGCTGTGCGGACTACTGACGTCCCGATCGTATCAACTCGTACTGTGTTGTCCGGTCGCATATATTTACGTGCTGTGTGCTGTACCCAAGCAGGACACGTGGCAGAAAATAACAACGTTTGAGGTCGTTCTTCTCGATCTGAAAAGATCAAAATCAAATCTGTATTTTACTCGCGGTATTACATTGAAGCGTGTAACCAGTGACGGGGCCCATCTTCACGACTTAGCGCAAGGGCAATACAGCTCCGAAAAAAACGTCGCAGCGATAGCGAGCTGTTGGCGACATTGTGCCCGAATTCACCGGCCGGGAATCGAACCAAAGATCTTTCTCGCCTTTAGCGATACTCTTAATTATTACGTCAAACGGAGATCATTTGAAAGGATTAACACATTTTACAGCAAGAGACATCCCATGTAGTTCAGCTAAAGAAACTGCTACGCCGTGGATAAAATAATTTTTACAGTACATGCTATATTACATATTTGATATGCTGTGCCTGTTGCACTACCTTGATAGGCGTACTTTAAGATTTCATCGACGATCTCTGCAAAGCCCATATCAAGCATTTGATCAACTTCATCTAAAACCACGTGTTGAACTTTGCTTAACAGAAGTTTTCCTTTTCTGAAATTTTTAAGGTTAAAGTAACACTACAAAATTTAATTTCAGAATCACAATCGTGTTTTGAACCAATACACTCACTCGACATGATCCAAGATCCGCCCAGGTGTTCCAACTACAATGTCAACTCCGTTTCGAAAAGCTCTTTCTAAAAATTAACAACTAAATGACAAAAATCACAGAAAGTAAATACTTGGCATTAATTAGTTTTAAAAAAAATTATAAGTTTATCAAAACTACATAACGAGCACCAAAAACAATGATAAATATGCAAGTGGATTTAATGAAAGTAATCAACAACATGACGGTTGAAGAATGGAGAAAAAAGAATTTTAGAAAAGCCAAGTATGTAGTGTAAATCACAAAGAAGTAAAAAAGCTAAGTGATTTAGAAAGCGTGAAATACACACAGTTTATATGTGTCGGGATAATAAATGGACAATAATAGGCAGAAAAATTTATTTAAACAATATACAAGCGTGCAGATTGCATAAAATCTTCAAAGCCCAAGTCGAAGTGAAAAAATAATTCTCGACTTTTTTTCATCATAAATTACCTTGAGGCAAATACGGAGTACCACCATAGACACATACAGTAGATGCTGTTCGAAGGATGTCTTTGAAATCATTATTGATTTGAATAACTAGTTCACGAGTCGGTGCCAAGACCAGAACCTAAAAAATTAAATTTAATTCAAAGCTGTTCGCAATCTTATACTAGCAACTAAGTGAGCAGTTCGAGCAACCGCTTTTCCGACCACGAGATGAGAGACTTGGGGTTCGATTTCGAGCCATGTCAAACAAAAAAGTGAAAAACTGCTATTCATACTTTCCTCGCCCAACGTTTAGCACTAAAGGGCTAAGTGAATAAGAGGTCAAGTTCGCTTGTTTTGCCGCAGAGAAAAACACTAATCGGGGATCTACCATTTACACAAGTGGACCGCAACTCTTACAGTAATTCTTTATAGGGCCTCAATGGCTTTCCCGCGAACTGAGAAAGAAAATGCAACCAAATTATTAATCCTACGGTTACACTTGAGGCCCGATTGCTTCATGCCAACTGATTGCTGACCATCAGGAAACACTGTAACGGAATCGCGAAGACAAACGGCATATTTCGGGAAGAATCGAAAATATTTGTAGCGAACATCGGATTCGATACCGACCAAAGTGCGCAAGCTTACTTCGAGAACTCCAGTAGCATATTTATGTAATGTACCTAATACCAACCGAACCAACATTCTCGTTTTACTCTATTATCTTGCTGAATCCGATTGCTGAAAACATGTCTCCAGCGAAGCCGCGACGAGAATCGAACCCAAAACCAGTGCAGCGCATCCTTTCCAAGGCGGCGCTCTAAATCGCAGCGCCATTGAACAGTTGTTGCAAACTGGCACAAAATGGCGTTTATAAACCCACGCTTTGTCAGAAAAAAGCAAGGTTCTCCTGGTGTTGGGTACACTATATAAAAATGCCTCCGGTACTGTACTTTTCGATTTTTCAAAAGTTATTTTGGATGTTCGCAGTGTCTGTTGCACTTCAAATATGTTATGAAACACAATACATATGGGACGAAAACAGCTTAAGGAGGAAAATAAAGGCACAGTAAATCTCAAATCTAAACGTTTCGACAACATAGACTCAGCTGTCATCATCATGTTGGTGTAAGCAAGGCAGTACAAAACTGAAAAAGGTACAAAATAAAAAGATGCAAGAAGCAAGAAATTGCATACTACGCTTTTCACATGTAGTACCATCACATGAAAAAACGATAATCGTTTCTCCATTTAAACGCGAATAGTACATGTTTCTTTTCCCAGAATTAATTAACAAAACACAATAACCATTGCTTTGAACTCAACATTCTGGAGAAACTCGTCGCAAGCAGATCAATCCATTCAGAATATAGTTAAAAACGGCCTGTGCAAAATACTCCATAAAAATAAAACAAAGGTGCCGGCAGCATATTTATGCAATGTACCAAACACCAGCAGAACAAACATTTTTATTCTATTCTATTATCTTGACGAACCCGATTGCTGACTACATGTCACAAGTGAAGCCGCGTGAGAATCGAACCCAAAACTAGTGCAACGCTTCCCTCATAACGCGGCGCTCTAAGTCAGAAAATCGTTGCTATCTAGAAAATAATGGCGAATATCACCCCACGCTTTGTCAGAAAAAAGCAAGGTTCTGCTGGTGCTAGGTACATTACATAAAAATGCGTATTGGTATTTATTTTCTGCCGACTTTCAGTACCATTACAATTAAAAAACAGGCGTAAAAAAAGGTAGAAAAACAGACAGGCTATGTTGTTGAATAAAACAAAACTTGTTTTCTGCCTGTATTTAATCACTGCCTAGCTTTTAACCTCGCATGAAATAATTTCGTTTCAAAATCATCAAAACTTTAAAATCATCAGAAAGATTTATTAAGCTTTTACACGAATTAGACTTGTTTTCATTGCGTAAATACAACTTGCAGATGCATAGCAAAATTCGCAGTTTGTACCAATCATAAGCATAGTAAGTCCAACAGTCTTACCCTAGGACTTCGCCCGTGTTCCATTGCAACTTCACTTCCTTGGAGTTTTTCCACAAGCGGTATCGCAAATGCTAGCTAAAGATGAAACGTTGTTCGTACCAAAATAAACTGATCGAAAATTTGGACAATTTAGTTACATTTAAACCAATAAAAATTTAAACACTTGCTTTAAATAACGATTTCAACTGCTCTTAAATTATTATGTATATGCATAAGCTTAAAGATGGTTATACTAATTCCACACAAACGTCTCATTTCAATGTCTTATTTTGTATCGACTTCATATTCGCATTTAGGTTGCAATTACTAAAGTGAACTTTTTAAAGCATTTTCAAATTTTTTTGTCGAAAGCATGACACTGCACTTAAGCATCCTACAAATGGCGATCTTGACTACAAATTCACAGTTAACCCATCTCCAAGAAGGGGAGAAATCCCCAGTTGAGCTCTATTACAATGCATTTAACCTATGCCGTTTTTAATAGCATTATGAAGACAAAGCATATTATATATATATAAATGTATTGTATAATCAAAACACAAGCAAAAAATCGTAGCTGGCATGTGGAATGCCTTGATCATACGTCCATAATACCAATTGCATTAATGAGGTATTGACGGTCGAAACAGTGTTAACTAGAGTAATTAATGTACTCACTGTTTTACCAGTTCCAGTTCCTGAAAAACGATTTGCATATCATCTTAAGTGATATTGTCATAGCTCGAAATACTAAACGTACGCTTTTCGTACGAATATCGTATGTAAGTTGTACATAGCAGTAACTATATAACGTCTCAGTTAAACATTCCAAACATATTTGAAAGTTAATTGCAAAATAAAACTTCTAACCAGTGGCAAAATGCTTTAAAGCGAAAAAAGGCTGTGAAATGACCTCATGACACAGGAGGAGTGAATCAGCACTACAGGATATCAATGGTACAGTTTCAATAACGTACAAAACCTCAACAAAAACGAAGCGAGCTACTCATTTTAGTCCAAGAGTGAACCTACTTGCTTGTCCCACGACATCTTTCCCAGAGTAGATGTGATCAAAGGTTTTGATTTGAATCGGAAATAGGTAGCTGACTCCTTTCTTTTCAAGTAAAGTCACTGTTTCAGGAGATATTGGAAAATTGCTCAGTTTGCCGGCAACTTCTGGTGAATCATCAACAATTTCTGTTGGATTTTCAATGTTTTTTTCAGTGCTTGGAGGTGACAAAATTCCATTTACTTCTTTCTACAACAACGCAAATATGAATCATACATAGTGTTTAAGAGATGGGAACCGTTGTGTTCAATATCGGTACAAGCTTGGCGCTATACAAGGCAATAATGGCCACTGGGGTTGAATGCATCAGCATTGCGTTTTGCGCAATCATCAAAGTTTGAAGTAAGTCGGATGGAGATTGCATAAAACAGCTCAGATGACCAAGTGATAAGAGCGTCTGCCTCCGAAGCTGCATACTCGGGTTTGATTCCGAGTCGGGTCAAACCAACGACTTTACCATTGGTATTCACAGCTTCCCTGCTAGCTGATCAGCATGAAAGAAACAGTGTCGAGAACAAGCCGGCAAGTTTTCTCGTTGAGCCATTGAAAAAGACATTTAGCCAGATTCCCCCATTTCAGTGTGGTAGACAGCAACTCCTAACGAACTTATTGTAGTGCTTTGATCGCTTTCTCGTGACAGGAGGATAAACATGAAACCAAATACAAATATATACAACCATACATTTAAAATGATGAAAAACACACACAGCAATGGTCTTACAGGGAAAGACTCCACCTAGAGATTTTTGAGCAACTTTTACAGATTTAATTTGCTTTTACACTCGGAAAGCGGCCACCCGGGGGGGGGGGGTCGAAACCCCCTCCTTTTGAAACCGAACCCTTGTTTTCAAAATGAAGTGTTCAAACTGTGCAAGTGCAGTAAGTGCTGATATTTCAAAACAGCTGTGACAGAATTTGCCTCACATCATACTGAAGCCAAACCAGCTGGTTGGAGTAGTGGTAAGAGACATTGTTATCAGTGCGGGCAGGGGCGTATCTAGGGGGGGAAGGTGGCGGATGCATCCCTCCACTAGCCATTTTAAAACACGTTTTTGATGAATACAATTTCTCCTTAATGTCGAACCTTTTCAATAACAACGAGCCTTACGCCCAAAGCACGTATAATCGAAAATGTGCGAACAAAATGCATCACATTTAGCGAAACACTCAGATTCAGGGGCAAAAATTAACTAAATTCGCCTAAAAATTGGTCAAAAAGTACTAAAATGGCCATTACAGTATGTAAATTTTCAAAAATTTTCCGGGAGAGCATGCCCCCGGACCCCCAGAGCCTTTTTTATTTTCAGTATCAATATGCTTTAAAACAATTCCTCCGAAAAAAAAAATACGCTTGAAATATATGTGAAAATTTGGTGCCCCTCACTGAAAAAATTTCTGAATACCCACAGACATGAAAACATTTTTCAAAGAGCTTTTTTAGTCTTTTTTGGGTCTACTTTGTATTTAGTTAAACCTAATTCAAAATTTTTTTAGTCTTTTTTGGGAATTAGTATAAACCTAATACAACCTAATTCAAAATTTCATCCTCCCTACCAAAATTCTTGGATCCGCTGCTGAGTGCAAGATCGAGTTTTTTTTTTTTTTTAGAATCCTCCCCCCTTTGAAATTTGCTGGGTGTGCCCCTGCACTCGGGCATCCTTTTACATTGCAATCGAGATTTCAAAGCCTCTATTAATTCTTTAAGACACAGTAACATCACAAATTTTTGGGCAGTTGCATTTAAACACATTTTTCAGATATCACAGTTTCTGTAGTCTTTTCTAACCAATTTAACCGATCTTACTTCCAATACTGTTCAGTGCCCTTACTAAATGTCATTTTCTTTTACCAATTATAGGCATTTGCTATTTCCGATAGGCCTATACAAAATATATAATGTCTTAAATACTGATAATAATTACCTTTTTCTTGATTTTCTTCTTCTTTTTAGGGGGTTCTCCATTTGAAGTAATATCCTACAGCACGACGGTATTTAATTTTCCGTTCAGTTATTTCTAGCAAGCTTTTTTTTGTCTTTACAACGCATATAATAATTTATAAGAAAACAAGCACTCTTGACAAGTATATAATGCTTGTTTATTTAGTAGCTAAACAGCCAGATTGCTTAGTTAAAAAGATAGAGCACTACAAACTGTAAATGATTGCTCTTAAAAAGACTTTCTATGAAGTATTTGCAAGAGTCCTTCAACATCACATAAAATTGCAAGAGGTTCATTAGTTTTGATTTAAATGTTCGCACATGAATGAATTTTTACACAAGTGCCCATGCATAGAATTTTTGTCTTGTTCAAATGAGAAGTAAATTTCAGGTCTTTATTTTTAATTGTATTTGATAATCATTATTTTATTAATGGAGTAGTTATGAACGACACATTTTCAAAACTGAGTATCTTCGTGCCAAAAACAAAAAAATCGTATGGTGTAAATAACAATGAAGTGGCATTAATTTCAATTTAATTGCCAAACTATTGCTGAGTTAAAAAATATATTGACCATATATAACTGATATGATACAATTTTGCTGTCAGAAAAAGTGAATTATTTCTAGTAAATCACCAAGATTTACCAAAACAAAAGCTTGACAAATTCTTTATCGTCACTAAACATCAAATCTAAGATAATAGCTGATGTTTCTGCAGCAACAAAAATCTAATCAGCTACTACTGCAACACTTTACTTGGGTTTCTGAGGTTTTCTTGGAAGATTTTTTCTTTTTTGCAGGTGGCGATAAGTCCAAAGATGATTTATTTGTTGCACCATTCATCTTTTTCTTAAAGCAAATAAGCAAGTTCAACAAGAAAATTTTTGACTTATACACATATACATCTTGATTCTGGTAGTTACTACAGTAAACAGTATCACAATCACATCAACAATAAGTGAAAAAGCAATTTTGAAAAATAATTGAAAAACTGCGAACTCGCAAGCAATTTTAATCGAGTTCAAGTTAAAGTTCACAAAAAATTTGCAAGCCGAACTTGAGTTCAAGTTCTTAATTTTTAATGCTTCAGTTCAAGTTCGAGTTCAGGAATTTTTACTGAGTTTTAATTTTAAGTGGTTTTTGTCAAGATTAGGATAATTCAAAACTCAAACAAGCTTTTTCAAAAACGAGTTTAAGTTTGAATTCAGGGATTTTAATTATTTAATTCAAGTTTGAGTCTGGCAAAGAAGACCAAGTTCGGCGAGAGCCACGTGAAAAACTGCAATGCATCCCCAGATTCTATCAATTTGAATTGGAAAGTAATTTTGAACACCGGCACTGTAAAACTACTGCATGTAAAATGTGTTTGATGCAGTATAGTCCACAAATATATTGGTATTGCACATTACAAGGTGCTCAGCTAGCAATGACACTGAGAGCTTAGCATAGTTGAAAACAAGCTGCAAAATTTCATGCAAAATGTATGGATAAACTGAAAACTATAGTCACGACAGCACAAAGTAAAAAACAATAATACAAATAGAATGCAAACCGCCAAAACATCTATTACCAAGACCATCATGTGATACAAGTAACGATATATAAACATGATAAAGTTTATACAATTTTGATAAACAATCACAAGTTGAGTAAATTGACAACATCAGCATATCTTCTGATATAAGATCAAACTTACCGGCACCACACTAATATCCAAAAATGGTTTAACGTCTTTCAATTTGGGTGATTCAACACTATTCTTTTTTAATTTTACCATTTTTTAACTGAGAAAAGCAAAAAGCAACTTATTATCGGTACGCCTTAAGTCTACTGCCTTGATAACAAAATATATAGACTACCTATACACTGATACAAAGGTACTGGTATTTAAAGCCTTCAATAATATCATTGCGGTCCTTCTAAACACTGCAAAGGACTGAAACACCGCGAAGGAGCAACAAAGGACTTACTAAACACCACAAAGTATGACAAAGGACATCAAATTGATCCACCAAACACAGCAAAAACGACAAAGGACTGGGAATTATACCATAACAAGGAACAACAAAGGACTTTAAATTAAGGTTAGGCTTGGGGTTATCAGGTCCTTTGTAGTACTTTGCGGTGTTAAACTCCTTTGTCGCTCCTTTGCGATGTTTCAGTCCTTTGCAGTGTTTAGTAGGACCCATGTCATTGTTACAGTTTGATTCAAGGCAGTGACTATTTGTGCGACCCTGTACAAATATGCGCTTGGTTTCTTTTGTTATCCCTTTGCCAGGGCATGCTATGGAATGGAAAACAGTATGAAATGGCAGGAGAATTTTGGTATGGAATATGGAAGACGCTCAGAATGGAATGGAAGATTTGAAAAATAGAAAGGAAGATCGTCTTCCACACTAACTTATATTTGAACTTACAACAAATTACAACTGAATGCCATTGATACCGCATACCAGTACGAGTATGTAGTATCTATGGTAATATCACAGTGTATCCATATGTTGCTAATGCTGACAATGGAACCACTCGCTGTGCTTCAATATCCGCAACAAAAATCATAATTATATACATCATTATAAACAAAGTTTTGTGAAAATTTTAATTTGTGATAAATTGACGATGTATACCATTGTTAGAGCCTCTCAGAGGTGTTAATTGCAGCTGTCTGCTTTTTGCTTTAAAATAGTGTTCATTATTTCTTGTCTAACAGTCTAAGGCCCTTGCATCATTGCAAGCGCTGTGGACTGAGATTAAGGAAGTAACGTGCAGTGGAATAAGTTTTTGACAAGAGAAGTTGATCATGTCAGAAGCCTAGGTATAGCTCAAGGTCATTGTTATTAGTAGGGATTCCCTTTTTCCTGGATTTTTAACTTCCTGGGAAACGGAAAATTTTTTTAAAAATTCTCGAAAATCCCGGAATCCTAAAATATCCCAAGATTCGGAAAATTCCCAAAACTTACAGTAACC
Source organism: Trididemnum miniatum (assembly GCA_964006365.1). Classification (NCBI taxonomy): domain Eukaryota; kingdom Metazoa; phylum Chordata; class Ascidiacea; order Aplousobranchia; family Didemnidae; genus Trididemnum; species Trididemnum miniatum. The sequence continues at coordinate 11,781,571 of OZ023245.1, forward strand.
GATCAATAATTTTCTTTTGTTGGTAATATTATTGATATCCTCAACGCAGGTTTCTAAAAGTATCAGCTCTTACTTAATATCGTAGAATAAAAAAATTTAAATATATTTAGTAAATCAATTAATTATCACTCATATGCTACTTATCATATACTATTAACCATTTCTTAATCACATACTAATTATTATATTTAGTGAATTATTATCATTCATATGCTATGTTGTGTTTATTTACTATTTTTACCCGCATGGATTTTGTTTTCATTGTAAATGGGGTTTACTGCGACTGTTCGGAAAATCTAGGGTAGGGGTTCCTGAACTGAGGTACGTGTACCCCTTGGGGACACAAAGCACCACAGCAGGGGCTACTTCTACGAGATAGGATAAATTTCGATGCTGTTTAGTCTGTTTCTTAAAAATTTAACTCTGCTTTCAAGGTACGTATACAGGCTATGCATTCACCTATTCACACGTTTGCTTAAGTTCAATAGCATCCACATTCTAGTTCAATTCAATTCAACTTTTATTCCCGCATGCTGAGAAATTCACACAAACAAAAAGTATAAATTGGTAATTTAGGGAAAATGTAAACTACCAATTTGAAAGTTGAATTGAATTGAACTAGAATGAGGATAATTAGTCACTTTTCAGTTCTGCAATGTAAGTTTTTAGCATATTGTGACTGTATTGTTCTTTCGCCTTAAGCATCAATGCATTGTTTATGTTTATTTTCTCATGAACGTGTTGATTTATTATGTTTTTAACAATATAGGATAGTTCAACAAATAAGTAAGACTAGTTTTAGATAGGAAAGCTTATCCTGCATTTAAAGCGCATGCAGCATAGTTTGATGATAGTGTATTTACCACTACGTTAAATTACATTAGTATGGAAGAATGGAATATGGAAAAAAAATTTAGTACTTTGCATATGGAATAGAATATCAAATGGAAAATTTTCAGAATGGAAATTTTGCAGCATGGAATAAGGAAAAATCGTCTTCTATTCCATTCCATAGCATGCCCTGCCCTTTGCGCTCTCCCGATCATATGAGAGCGTGACGAAGTAATAAAATTAACCAAAGAGACAAATGTTACGGGCCCGTAAAAATAGCCACTTCCTTGACTCAAAACACCAGACAGCAAGGGGTAACGTCTAGTATCAGCCCTTAGGTTCAGTTAGAGTTAGGTTTGGTCAGGATTAGGTTCAGTTAGGATTGTACTGAACCAAACCCTAACTAAATTTAACCCTAATTGAATCTAATCCTAAACAAACCTAACTCTAACCGAACCTGGGGGCTGATACTAGACATTACCCCACAGCTAGATGTTGCACCAACCCAAAGCATTTTTTATTTGACCATTTAAAGTGGCTAAAATTGCAGGCCCACCATCAGTTGCTTTGGTTTGTCTTACCCTAGACCTAACTTATGCAGTTCATCCTGCTCTGGTAGGTCTACAAGTAGAGAGAGCATACTGGCAGTAAGAATACCGGTATGCACAAATGCACCTTCACCCTGAACCTGTTAACACTGTCTCTGGTTCAGTGGTTGGGACATGTTCAACAAAAAACATTTTTTGAGATGCACAGTGCATATAGACACTGACTGAGATATTCTATTTTCAGTTGGGACCGCTTGTGGAATACTATGATCATATTATAATGAGTGACACTTAGCATAATAAGACTCTCGTAAAATAATCCGATTCATTATATTTTTTAAATAATACCCCAAGTTTGTAAAACAAAGTCTCATCTATCCCTGCAAAAAATATTTTCATTCTGCAACAAGTCTAAGGTGCTTTTTTCTATCATAATGCAAAAGCCTCCACGCAGCCATCATGCGGCATTTCTCATTGCCGCAATCCGCATCATGCAAGTCAGAGTGCTTAGTATGAAATCCGCAGCACCTGTAGTTGGTTTGATACTTAGCTGAGCAAGCTGATGTTTGTCCACTTTCGTTGCTTCACTGAGCAAGCGGATTTTTGTCCACTTTCGATGCTTTGCTGAGCAAGCGGATTTTTGTCCACTTTTGATGCTTTGCTGAGCAAGTGAATTTTTGTCCATGCTCGCTACTTTGCTGAGCAAGTGCACCATAGTAAAAAAAATTGCATATTTATGTCAGTGCAGGTTGTTCATTAATTAAGCTTGTCACACAATTAGAATTTACAAAAGCATAGTACTACTAAAGTTAAGCTGTATTAGCTCACAGCGTCAGCGATCAAGCTTAATCCGTAGCAAAGAATAGCAAGATTGTTATATAGCTTCTCAGAAGCTTCTTTTTTTGAATACCTGAAGTTATAGTACCGGTACTTCTAGCTCTATACCTGTGATTGTTTGTATTCTATTATTTTTGCAAAATACATTCAAATCTCTCTTCCATGAGTGTTTTCTTACTATCATCTATCTGAAAGACTGAAAAAAGCGCTAAATGAGCTTGCTTAGAAAAATACTGCCTCTCCTGCCCTTCATCGTTCAGAGGTGAAAGATTTCACTGAAGAAACAAAGTTTTGACCAGACTCACAATTGAACCCATGATCCAGAAGTTTTTTGGAGAAGGCCAAGAATTGAGAAAATATTTTAAGGAGGAAAAATAAAGCCGCTGTAAATCTCAAAACTGGACGTTTCGACAACATAAATTCAGCTGTCATCATCAGCAGTGTATGCAAGGCAGTACAAAACTGTAAGAACTAGAATTTAAAATTCTAACTACAAGTAATAGCATAACCCAGGCAACGGGTCAAAATAAGTAGTATAATTATAACGTCATAAACCACAAGCTAATAAAAAGACTGATTATGACGTTATAATTATACTACTTATTTTGTGGTTTATGACGTTATAATTATACTACTTATTTTGACCCGTTGCCTGGGTTATGCTATTACTTGTAGTTAGAATTTTAAATTCTAGTTCTTACAGTTTTGTACTGCCTTGCATACACTGCTGATGATGACAGCTGAATTTATGTTGTCGAAACGTCCAGTTTTGAGATTTACAGCGGCTTTATTTTTCCTCCTTAAGCTATTTTCGTCCCATATTTATTGTATTGAGAAAATATTGTTTTGCAGTTTAGCATGACAAAAATATCAAAGTAACAATGTGATATTAAAATGCATGCCAATGACCGGGTGACATAATGGTTAAAGACATCGGCGAGTGAGAGGACTTTTTGTTAAATCCCCAAGCCCCTCAAATCGAACACTGTTGCCATCACTGCTAAGATTCTGCACAGCCCAGGCGCTACGTTGTGAAGACTGGTCTCGCTACTCATAACATGCTTTTGGTTTTGACAAATACCGCGAGCAGTGAGAATAATAAAGATTTGATATTTTTATATATCGGGTACATGCCTACAATTTTTGGGGAGTTAAGCTACCCAGCATTCGCTAATGTAGCCTAAAAGTTTGTTTCCCGTAGACGCGATTTTCGTCCAATTTGTTGTTGTACAAAATTTTATCCAATGTTTAATGTACGCAGTTGAAGGAATGACTCATCTCTTCAGACTCTTCCATTAGTGTTTGTTTTCTATCCTATATTTGAGGGAGCGCTTAATGATCAGCTTATTGAGGAATTTTCGTCATGCCTGCCCAACACCGCTCAGAAGTGAAAGATTCCAGTAACGACAACAAAAAGTTTCCAATTTGACGAGACTCAAAATTGAACCCAAGCAATGGCGAATGAGATAGCGCTAAACAAGCTTGCTTAGGAGTTTTTGTACCGCCTGCCCAACACTGTGCAGAAGTGAAAGATTCCAGTAACAACAATGAAAAGTCTTCGATTTTACGAGAGTCAAAATCAAACCCAAGCAATGGCAAATCCTGGATTGTTTTTTGGAGAAGGCTTTACGAATCAAAAAAAATCTAATTTGCAGTTTTGCAGGCCTGAAAGTAGCAAAGCAACAACATACGATACGTATTGTTGGAGTTCGGGTTTGTTTTAGGTTGAGCGCGTCTCGATCTCAAAGGTAACACAGCGAAGTGAGCCGTAAGAGAGCGAATGAGTATTTATTTCGAGCAAACACGCGAATTTAAATGAATGCAAAAAAAAACAAAATTCAAGCATTGCCACGTTGGATTGCTGGAAATCACACCTTCTATTTCGGAAAAACCTGCCTGTTCCAGGACGGAGGAGGAGGTGATAAACAAAATAACAAAACGTGGGAAAAGATTGGAAAAAGATAAAAAATTGCAATATCGATGGAGCATGTTGAGAAACAGCCAGATTTCGCATGGGAAATAGATTGCACGACGTCCAGCAACGTCCAACGAGCATGTAATCGCCACAGCATCATTAAATTGTCACCGACCAGTTGACTCTGTGGTTAAAGACATCGCTATCGGTGGCAGAAATCTTTGAGTTTGATTTCCAATTAGGTCAAATCGAACACGGTGACCCATGTCTCTCACTCACTGCTGCAACGTTTTTATGCAGCCCAAGCGCAGAGCCGCGGAGATGGGCCCTGCCACTCGTTATACATACGCTTTCAGCATAACAATCTGATTAAGAATTGATTGTTTTTTAATACATGCCTAAAATTTCCATGCATATTTAGCTCTCCAAGATTTTCTAAGTAGCCCAAAGGTTTGTTACGGTGAATGCCATTTTCATCCCACTTAGTGTCAAACGTCAGTTGTTCAATTTTGATGAAAATATTTTAACCGTTCAAAATCATACGATTTCGCTTTGATTGTTTTAGCTGGTTGACACTGAGGTAAAAGACATCGCTATTAACGTGGGAAGTCTGGGTTTTATTCCCAGGCCATTTACATTAGATGAAGCGTCGCCAAAGGCGACCAACAATTCGGTGCTTCTTTGGAGTTGTGCTGTCTTGGCGCTAAGCCGCAGAGATAAACCATGTCACCCGTTACACTGTTACATGCTTCGGCATATTACCGCACATGTAACGGAGACACTTGTTATCGATATGCAAAGCACCTTACTATGACTTTTTACTCTGTGCAAGCAAACCTTAACTGCCATTCTACCACTCTTTCATCGATGTCTACCCAATCATGAAATCCACTTCTTTTCTTCATATGCAGTCTATTGAGTGAGCATCTAGATGGCAATCCTAATTCTCGCTTTACCAGTATACCATAATAATACACTCAAGGTTTCCGTTTATTTTGATGTTTTGTTCCCAGCTCTTCATTCCTCCGACTAAAACTCTCCCGTTATGTCATAAGTAACTCAGTAACAACCAGTGTTCCCTCTAGGATTTTGACCAGTGTTCCTCTAGAGTGAGAAATTTGAGAAAAATGCAAAATTTTCGGGCAAATTTTACTGATTTTGAACCAGAAATTAATATCATAAAACGCAAAACTGAAAAACTTAAAACAAAAAACTTGAATGTTTTAATGCAAGACTGTAGCCTGTATCTTGGAAAAGCAGATTTAATGCAAAAAATTCGCTTTCTCAAGATACAAGCCACAATCTTGCATTAAAACATTCAAGTTTTTTGTTTTAAGTTTTTCAGTTTTGCGTTTTGTAATATTAATTTCTGGTTCAAAATCAGTAAAATTTGCCCAAAAATTTTGCATTTTTCTCAAATTTCTCACTCTAGAGGGAACACTGGTCACAACACTTTCCAAACTTCCAATACTGCAAATTTAGCAATTTTTTTGCTTTCTCCTTACCCAATGCAATTGCCGCAATCAGATGCGATCAGAGCGTGTTAGCAAAAAAATGAACGGGTGAAATTTTGAAGTGCACAGATAGAATTGTTAAGTAGTTTCAAAGCAGTCACCCTCAGCAATAAAAAGTTGTAGACTGTCTAAGGCCTTTGCAGACTTGGCTGTCAAAGTCCAAAATTTTAATATACTGTGAAGTACCGGTAGTTATTACTATACAGCTATACTGCGATAATTTTAGTTCAATCCGATTTTGTATTATACCACAGGTGGCCCCGACTGTTTTAACTTCAACAACCAATGGACTGCACACCTTTCAGTAGATCTACTAGTTTAGAGGCCTAGTCAAAACTGGTCGCAAATGCTGAGCACCTGAGCTGCTGAGTGCTACACTAACCTGCACACCGGTACCATAAATTACCGTTATGTAGGCTAATAGGTCTATTATACTGCGGTTTGGTACTGCTACTACAAATATTGACATACCACTGGCTTATCATTGCATCGGCAGATCAGTGAACAACCAAAAGTACCAGTACAGCATAGGCAGGGTCTAGCAGTCTAGAGCAGCAGATTAGTCTAGTGCCTTTTCAATTGCCTCTACCTAACCAACATCACTCAGATACGGTACTAGTAAAGAATAGTTAACAAGGCTCCATATTTTTTTTAGTACTGGTATAACACAGTCACTGGAACAGTGAGGGTAAACTTTTCGCTCTCCGCCATTTTAATTTAGTCCAGAGTAGTCACTCTACTCACCAGCTTAGCCGTAAGGTTCAAGTCAAGTACCCTGTAAATTGCACACGTGTTACGCACGTCGTCAACTAATGACAAAATCTATCTCCGATTCGCTCCGAAGCATTCCGACCGCCGAAATCGGACCATGCTTTGAATCCGCAATGGAAATGACGTTGCCACTAGCCATTTAAAATGTTAATTATTTTAAAAAGTTTCTACTCACCATTGTTTCCCTCAAAGATTGCTATTACTCAACATTGGGGTTGGTAGTTCTATTACCCTGTCCACATGTACAATTGTCGAGGGCTTTAGGCTCGTTTTTGCTTCATAATCAATTTTTTGACGTTAAAGTCACTTTTTTTTTATGCGTTATTACAACAAAAAATTGATTTAAATGCAGAAACTACAACCAAAAACCGCCGGCCTAAAACCCACGAAAATTGGACTTGTGGACAGGATGTTTGCATATCAGGCCAACATGATAAAAGAAGCAAAAATGCGAAAGCGCGTGTGAATACTCTGTAGGTTTGCAACAAAAACGTTTTATCCGTTTTTTACTTTCCCATTTTCTTGTTTAAATATTCTTCTTGGAGTAGGCTACTTTATTTTCGTTTTCAATAGCAGTTTAATTTTCGCTGAATAATTGCACCAGATTAGGCCGACCAAAATTAACCCTTTTTATTCGAAAAATATTCTAAGCTATTGAAAATTTTGACAAATTTTCTGCGATAATTATAATCCTAAAACCAGAGTTGGGCAGTACCGCGGTACAAAAGTACTGAGGTGGGCCTACTGTAACGCGGTACTTTTTTAGTACCGTTATCGGTACCATCGATACTTTTTCAAAAATGTACCGTTTTTGGTACTATTGTTACTTTTTAGACCGTTTTACTCGATATTTCGGTAACTTTTTTTTGAGTAATCTTAAGAGAGCAAAAGCGGAAAACTTTCCGGTTTTTTTTGCGAAAAGCATCTTCGAAAAGTGCATCGAAACCACGTTGTTGTAGATCAATGGTCGGCAACCACCGGGCTGCGGCTCCGTGCGAAGTTTGTTACCGGTCCGTATGCGTTTTCAGAATAGATGCTTTGAATTTGAAACATTTTTATAACGTTGGACGAAATTTCATTCGCTAACGAATTTTTGCGGTTTTCATATAAAAAACACTCATTTTAGCAAACATATTTATCGAAAAAGAGCATGCAGTGAGTGCAGTCACTATGGATCATGCAAAAATGTTTTCGCGGCTTATGTCTAAAAGCAGAAGCTTGGCTAAAATAAATGAAAGGAGGCTGCAACCATTATTAGTTTGAAAAGTTATAGATTAAAAGTTAGGTTGTTAGGTTTTAGCACCTTATTACACGGCCAAAGGGGAAGGGGCATGGCACCGTAGCCTCCCCTTGCGTTTGCCTGTAACGGCAGTTTTTTTTTAAATCCCCTAGAGGTGCCGTTATAGATGAATTCTACTGCCAATATTGTTAACAATTGATTTCTGATTAGAAATAAATTTAATAACAATGCGAATCAGATGAGAAATTTGCAAGGGACAAATTAATGTTTCGACTATAACCAAAGTCTCGTCAGCCTTGCTACGCACAGCCAATCCAGGCTAAACTCATTCCAGACTGTAAAGACATGTTTTTGCATTGCTTTACCTGTACATCTCGACTTCATCTCTTTTCTAGGTTGTGCCCTATTTTTGGCAGGCGACTGGCCCCAAACAACGATACCCAATGAAAGAACCTATAACCACTAACCCACAACTAAGTTACCGGTAGCCTAACGAGCCCACATCACTAGAAGCCCCCATGGCAACCCACTCATTTGCAGCTGCAGACGCGTTTCGATCTTATTATGGTCTCATCAGTGCAGCACAGCAACCTCCCACCTTCCTGAAAAAAAAAAAAATTCTAACCTTCGTTGCTATGCTGCACTGATGAGACCATAATAAGATTGAAACGCGTCTGCAGCTGCAAATGAGTGGGTTGCCATGGGGGCTTCTAGTGATGTGGGCTAGTTAGGCTACCGGTAACTTAGTTGTGGGTTAGTGGTGATAGGTTCTTTCATTGAGTATCGTTGTTTGGGGCCAGTCGCCTGCCAAAAATAGGGTACAACCTAGAAAAGAGATGAAGTCGAGATGTACAGGTAAAGCAATGCAAAAACAGTGTCTTTACAGTCTGGAATGAGTTTAGCCTGGTTTGGCTGTGCGTAGCAAGGCTGACGAGACTTTGGTTATAGTCGAAATGCGAATCAGTGTTTCAAAAAGTGCTGGATGACTGAGTTCAGTTGGAGCAAATACAAATTCACTCACCACAGTTTAATAACATCTATTCAAAACCCGACTGTCTGTTTTACCCAAGAGGGATCATCGGGGGTATTTTATTCAAATAGAATCTATTCTATTTGAATTAGATAAGATGAAACAGACTGTCGAGTTTTAAGTATATGTTTCTAAACTGTAGTGAATTTGTAGAAATAAATTCAGATTTATGAGCAACATACCTATTTAATGATCTTTCAAAAACTTATACAAATGTGTCGCAAATAACGAAGTTTTATAAAAATCATAAAAAATTCCTCAACGCCAGAGCTGGGCAAATTGCGGGCCGCATGCAGATATGGCCCGCAGTTTGCTCTTCACCGATTTTCAGTGGAAAAATAGTAAATTTGCGGACGTGTAGACTTTTATATTTTCACTCATCAATGCTTTGTGGGGGCAATTTTGACTCACACTTTCCAAAAAGAAGGATTGTGTAAACATGGTTGAATACCACTGGTATAGACTATGTGGAAAAATTATTTCTGTGTCATTGAATCAAAGTAAAACTATAGACCTGCAAATTTTGAGAAAAATGTAGATTTTGATTCATCTAAAAGTTCTGAGTATGCTGCTGCTGATACACCAACCTCTACTAAAAGTCAAGTGGCATTGAAAATGAAAACATTCTCCTTCAACACAGTGATGAAATTCACACAGCAAGAACCTTTGCAACATTTTTTTCGTTTACAGGTCATAAGCTCTTTTACGTCTTTAGCATTGTTCGAATTTCGAATGTAGCAACGGAGCCAGATAAGCAGGCATGTGACAAACGTTTCTGCTCTCCAGGGCGAGTTTCTGATGATGATACTCCTTACACCTAGCCTTATAACGAAAGAAGAAGACCAAAGATTATCATACATGTTGCCACACATGAGAATGCTTGTTTTAGTGAGCGTGCCGCTGTCGCCCAGTTGATATAGCCGACGCGTTCGCTTGCAGTATTAAGATTCGCGTGAGACTACAACTCAGACCTTACGCTAGCAACAGATGCCACAAAAAGCTTGATCAGGCTTCAATTTCGTTGCTTTGCAAGACGAAAATCAAAACAAAAACTAATTTTTAAGAAAAAAATTTTCGTTTGAAAAGTACTGAAAATCAGTACCGAGTAACGATATCGTCGATACTTTTTTAAAAATGTACCGTTATCGGTACCGACGGTCCTTTTTAGCAAAGTATCGGTACCGATATCGTCGTTACTTTTAAAGTACCGAGTGCCCAGCTCTGCCTAAAACAAGCATTCTAAAATACTTGTGCCTTTCGCATCTTAACCGCTTAAGCGACAAATTTCTTCTTCAATAAAGAGGCTCCTGAGAACTGTTCCCACTCAAAATAAAATAACGCATGTCTATGTCTATCTACTCTTAGAGCTTCCTCAGTGGATCCTGCTTCGAGGCCGTAGCCACGGAGGGGGGCTATTGGGGCTAACACCCCAGATTTTATTTTAGCCCCCCCAAAATATTTATGTCAAAATGACAGAGATGGGCATTTATCGAAATAATTTATCGGCGATGGTAATCGGCAATAATTTACTACCGATTATATCGTTATCGCTCATAATAGTTTTGATTTATCGATTACCGATATCGCTTTCGTATAATATTTTGTTATCGCCGATAAATTGTCGCGATAAACGATTCTTTATGCACACAGTGTTCAAACTTCAAAATTAGTGAGTTGGCACTATGGCCAAACACAGGATGTCCATTAAGACTTGTAGCAATTTTAAAAAATTCTGTCTTTTTTTTTTGTTTAATGTCACGGCAGAGTCCGTGAACTCAGTGGCGATTCTAGCATTTAAAAAGTGGGGGGGCCACTTCGAGGCCAAGATAGATTGAAGTGGGGCCACTGAAAACTGTGTTTGAGAGGGAAAGAGTAAGTTTAAAAAGATTTGCAACCAAATTTTGCAACCAAGCATATTTCAATGTGACACACTATACACATTTATGATTAACATTCACTTCCACATGAGATGACAAAATGGTCAGAGCGTCTATTTCTAGAGCGGTAGACTCAAGGGCTGACTCCGAGACGAATCAAACTGATTGCCTAGCCTGAAAATTAGTATTCACAGTTCTCCTGCTATCCGTTCAACTTCGACATTAAAGGAATAGTATCGACAACAAGCCGGCAAGTTTGCTTGTTATAATAACACCCCTGGAAAGGGCACTTAATGTAATTCCTCCATCTTTAACTGACAACAGTTACCGTAATGAGAATCCTTACATTTTGCCTTTCGTGGTGGCCCAGTCTGACTACAGACATGCAAAAAGAGCATCGGGATCAAACGCATAACTACAAGACTTGGACAAAAATAAACATCTGTAGCTCAAACCTAAACCGTAGAACAGAAGAGGAATAGGTCTACTACACCACTCGATATCACCCCACATCAAAAAACATAATACAAAAACATAAATTAAGGAAGTAAAAATTAAATACACGAATAATAACTAAGATAAAAAATAATGGGAAACTTACCAATCGAAAGTTTTAAGCCAATAATTCAGCCAGTAATTCAGCCAGATAACTTTCCATAATTTAGCGTAACTTAATGCACCATGCATGTGAAGCACTTGTTGCCAACCCAACATTCCAAAAATGTCAAGCAACAGCAAAACATGCAAAGCTGGCCGCAGCCAAATCGCGTTGTCAAAGGGGTCAATTAGTTTTCAGGGCTGAGGGGCGAAAATTGACAAACATTTTTTGCAAACTGCAGTCTCTGGTATTTGCTCAATTAAGCTTCTCAACTTTGTGTAGCAAACATGCATCAAAATGTGAAAGACTTCAGATGCAACTACCATGCCTTATTTTATTCTCAAAATATCATTTGTGGGCTATTCACTGCACGTATTAACGTCAGCGATGGCGGAAGCTTTTCTAAAGTAGAGGGGGGGCCAAAACCAATGAACACATTTTCTTCACCTATAGTCAAGGGCGGCAGTGGCGCAGCGAGAAATTTAAAAAAGAGGGGGGAGCATAAATTCCACATTTTTTGTCGAGCGTTTTTTTTTTTTTTTTCGGCAGAACTAATTTGAAGCTGATTAAGAAACAAGAAAAGCTCTAGGGGGTCCGGGGGCATGCTCCCCCGGAAAATTTTTCAAAATCTACATGCTGCAACGGCTATTTTAGTTCTTTTTAATCAATTTTCAGGCAAATTTTGTTGAAATTTTTTGACCCTTATTCTGAGTGCTTCGCGAAATATGATGTATTTTGTTCGCACATTGTTAATTATGCGTGCTTAAGGCGTACAAGGCTTATAGCTATCGAAGAGGTTCGAAATTATGGAAAAATTGTATGCATCAAAAAATTTTTGAAAATAGCTGGTGGAAGGATGCATATCCCTCATCCTACCCCTCTGGATTCGTCCCTAACCATAAGCTACAGAAACCATCAAAAGAATCTGGCGTATTTCAGTCACTTGGCAACATAAGTGTTGTTCTTTTTACTAAAAGGCAGAGTCAAAAAAGGGGGAGGGGCATGGCACAATAGCCACCTCCTTAAATACTCTCCTGAGGGCCAAATTTAGACTATAAGAGGCCCTAGCTTATTTGATCACACTGATTGGAAGAACAAAAAAAGGTATGTACGTTCTTAGATGTTCTGTTTTGCACTGAAAGCATCAGTGAAGAGAAAAAAATGTCTTCATTGTTCGTGATGAAGCTCACCATTTTCTCCAAGGCCTTAGGTTTCAGCCTGCTTAGCCTATACGTAAATCCGGCCCTATGCCTACAATCCATATTTAGCTTGTCCACATGTGACATGTCCAATTGATGTGGGCTTCAGACCCACGGCTCTTGCTTCTAGTTTCTGTTCCCTCCACCCCACAAACAAAATTTTTAAGGAGACATCTCTAGATTTAAGCTCTTTCCTGGGTTTTAATTTGCGATGGTGGGCCTATTAAGTTTCAAATACACTCATGCAGAGGCAAAATTGTAGGAATAATTAGGGCCCCCCCAGAACCCCTCTGAAAAAAAGTGGGGGGGCAGGGCCTCCCTGGTTCCGCCACCTATGATTAACGTATGGGTTATCGTTTTGTTGTTATAACCTTTTTCTGGTCATGGCTATTTTAAATGTGTTAATCCGTACATGTTTTGTCGATCGGAAAATAAAAACAAACTTCTAGTACACGGCCTGTGCTAGCCATTCAATGAAAACAGAAATAAAACAAATAGGTTTTGTGGGACAGCCAGTGAAAATATGTTCTCCGTAAAAAGCTTGAACCCCTCTCGGCTGACAACAGTGTTCAAACCAATGCCGGCGCAACCGGCCCCCGTACCCTCCGACCGTGAGGGGGGCACGCGTTTCTGGGGTCCCACTCCATTGCTTGGGGTCTCACTTTCGTTACTTAAACCCTTTTTTTGGTCTTAAATTCTGCGTGGAGATGAAAAGTATTTCTTGGGGCACAAACACTTTTGCTTGTGGAACCTCGCGATGAGTTCCAGGAAAGAGGGTGAGAGGCTTCGATGGGCTGAGTACATTTTCATACCCTGTCATAGGCTACATGAGCTTGTTAAAACTGGGGGGCCAACCCGGGGACCAGGCAAAAATATGGGGGGCCTAGGCCCCCTCTGGCCACCCCTTAGAATTGTCACTGCGTGAACTGCTGTCTTTTCTTGAAAAATCTACAAAAGCATTTTTGCAATTTGACATACAGAAAAAAAAACTTCGTAACCACATAGAAAATTTGCCGCAACATTTATCGAAAAAATTTATCGGCGATGATTCATCGATTGCCGATATCGTTTTAAGAAATTGAGATTTATCGATTATCGGTATCGTCCAGGGCTTTTTTGAAATTATCGACTATCGTTATCTCTTTAGTACAAAAAGGTTTAGGCTATCGTGCCCATCACTGCGAAATGACGATGGTATATAAACCTAATGGTTTATAATTTTTTTAAAGATAGCTGCTTCAATCGATGTTTAGTTTAACTCTCGAGATTAATTTCTGATTCAGATCCTAATACTAAAAGCAGAAGGATTCAATTTTCATTGTTAGACAGGCTAATATCTGAGTGTTGTGCAATTGCACATAAACGCGGTTAATGAAATTTGCATTTCAAAAACATAACCGCTGGTTACAATGGTTATAATCAACCGCAATTGGATACTACGCTGTTTACGTTTGCTGTAAGACACGTTATGCTATTTTTTTGCTGTAATCTGATTAACACATTTTACTTCTCTCTATCATTGTATTTCCACTAAGAATTGTTGTAAGTTTTGAGTGTATTACCAGTAAGATCGGCGCAAGTTCATTACTTGCGTTTTTCGTTTCCGCGTTTTCTTTTTTTTTTTTTTCTTTCTTTCTTTCTGCATAAACCTGTTACTTGACTGAAATTGATCTGTTCAGGTTTGGGAAGTAATAAAATAGAAAATAAGAAAAAATTCAAATTGATTTTTCGGCTCCCCCAAAAATATATTTAGCCCCTCCAAAATGTAAACGCTGGCTACGGCCCCGTCCTGCTTCGTCCAATGCCGTTTCAATTATCTCCTTTTCAAACGCCAACGCAGATCAGTCAAGTACTCAAGTTGACATGATTTCGTGAAAAAATTGCATGGCACTTTATAAACACCTCAAAAAATGTCTTCTAAATCTAATCTACTGCATGTTATTCCAAAAACTCGCTTTTCGGGGATGAAAGAGTGTCAAATTTTAGAAACGAAATTGGTAATTTTTTGTGGGTCGCAATTACAAACGTATAGCTGTGTCCTCTGTCAATAATTGTCGCAAATGTAGTTATGACAGAGCCATTTCCAGAGCAAATCAAGGGGCGGTGCACCAGCCGAAAGCGAGGGGGCACTATCAAACTGATTAGAATAAATTTCTGCAACTTGGATGATTCTGCTCTTTGCCTTGCACTACCCGGTTTAGGATAGGCCTACATATTGCTTGAATAAATGGTATATGGATGCGTCATGCGTTGCGAATTTTTGTGCTCTATAGGAAGAAATATTACTAAGTTCAAGTTAGTAAGTTAGGTTAGTTAAGTTTAAATTATGTAACGTACAGAATCTTAAGATTTTTGCCATAAACTTAGTGACTTGATCGTTTTGAAACTTAACCCACCAACATTGAGCGCATTGTATGCCTGTATATTTATTGTAATATACTATTTACTAATAACCAACGACGGTAATATCCTCGCGGTATTACACCGAAGCGTGTAAGTAACGAGTGGCGGGGCCCATCTCCGCGGCTTAGCACCTGGGCAACGCAGCTCCGAAAAAACATCGCAGCGGTTACGAGTCGTTGGCGACATTGTGTTCAACTTGACCGACCCGGGAATCGAACTCGACATCTATTGCACAGCATCCAAAAAACGAATTCTTTTAGCAAAAAAAGAAAACAATGAAGTACGGATTCAATACAATCAAAGAACGGTTCAATATAAATCGGCTGGGCGAGTGTTTCCTACCTATCTGGAGTTCTTTGAAAAAAAAAGATAAAGCTTACGGACCTTTAAATTTTTTAGACTGACCTGAAAGCTTTACAAAATTACGTTCACTTTGCAAAATCTTCACAAAGTTATGTTCTTAAATGCAGTACTGATGTCGAAATCAATCTTTTCGCATTAAGATTTTCAAAATATAATCAGCAGTCTATGAGCCTTCACTCATTTTTTTTAAATCGTTTATTTGTGTCACTTTCAAAGCATACGTGGTAGCAGTCCTATAGGAATACATTTTACATAAATACAGTCACAAAAATGGTACAAATTACCAACACTTTTTGAGCGATAAACTTCTCAACTTTATTTTGAAGATTTAGCAAAATTTATGAAATTTAAGAAAGGTGTACCGGATATATTTTTGAAGAGACGGAAACACAACAAACGAATTAGAATTAACGAACAAACATAATTTTAGAGAAAATTCTTTTATCTTAAGTTCTGTGGCGTACTCTTGAGTGTGCGCCTCGCACCTCCATCATCAAGCTTTCCTCGATACACCTTAAAAGCGGCTATCATTCAAATTCTACAAAAATCTTGCCTTTTTGTGGCAAATTTTCTTTTACGCACCCCTCATTCAGAAAGTTTTTGCATGCACCCCTGCCGCCAAAGTTATTTCTTAATTCCTTCACACATTTTCCGTGCTAACGCAACAAAACGATGAAGTGGTTATGTTGCGTCAGAACCCATAAACTCATTTTTATTATTTTTAAACTTCCTCATGCTTTTTTTATCTTGAATTTGCATTAAGAGCGATTTTCAAATCAAAATGCAGAAGCATAGGATGGCAACAAGTAGCTCCGGCGCTGCACGAGTGCAGCAGCTGCGTGTTTTTTTGAATGTCTCTTGGCGGCGGCATTTTGCAGTTCCGGAAACAAACCAACATTTAACTTAAAAATTGAAGAACATACAGTAGTACAGCTTTAATGTCCGCGTATGCTTTGCGCCGAGATTTAGGAACAAATATCGCATTGGCCAAGCAGGATCAATGGGTTTTTATTAGATTATTCTTTTGCATATTGTCAGGTGGTTCCGTGGTTGTGTATAAGATATTGTCAGCAACGTCATTTCATTTTAAGTCTACTGCATCTCGATGCTTCCTTATCATTCCCAAATACTTTGTGAGTGGTACAGTTTTGTTAGAAAGCTCCGAGATTGACAAAACGACTGGTCTCCAAAATATGAAATTCTGTCGCTGAGGTGCAAGGCAAGGATCGAGTAGCCGTAATCAATTTTTAGCGAACGAAAGCCAAAATGAATTAGGCTGAACCGGTTATTAATTTTTGGGTTCAATGAAGCTGCATCGGTCATGGGCAGCGATGCTGATGTCGTCATTCAAACGAATAAAATTTTCTGTTCGGAAAGTGCTCAGAGAAACCTTGTTGTTGTTTTCAATTTCTTTGCAAGGAAGTTCTGCAAAAAATTATGTCACAGTAAAAATTTATTTCAGCCTATCTTGATTTAAAGCAATTTTTAGAGCTAAGTTGCGGTGAGTTAAGCTGCTAAATTTTTGTAGGTAGTTTGAAACAAATTTCTGTAATTTCTTTAACCTCAACATCAGTCTTGGCTCAACTTAGGATCAAATCTAAGATTTTTGATGGCAGGGAGAGTGGAGGAGACTACTAACTTTTATAAATTTGTGGCACCTAATTATCTACGGGCAATTTAAACATTGGAAAATGGGTATCTCCGTTCATAACGCTATTACAGAGGCTGGCTGTTTGACGTGAGCAATCGCCTCAATCGATCCTTTTGAATACTCCCCCAGCTCAGCTGCCATCACCAGTAATGAAGGCTACGCAGTTGATTATTTTTTCTTCTTTTTTTCTTTTTTAACAATTGTTAAGCACATTGCCATTGCTGCGGGAGGCCTGAGCCTCGATTTCTGGACCAGTCAAATCGGATACCGTGTCATCACCCATGCGACGTTTCTTCAGAGCTTTGTTGCCCAGGCGCTGAGTCGCGGAGATGAGCCCCACCACTCGTTGTCGTTCCACGCTTCGGCGTAATATCGCGAGTATGATGAAGAATTGATTGTTTTTTTGGTTTATTTTACTGTAGTGGGTCATATGTATTAATGGAATGACAGTTTATTACGCTAAGAATACCTTCTTCAGCTGACGAAAGAGGGCGAGAAATAGAGCTTGTTATATCATTGTTCTTCTTGCACGACGATTCAAACTGTTGACTGCTGCTGTCAAATTTTGTCACTTTCTAAAACAAGTATGAAAAAGTGTTACCGTATGCGGTATAAACACTTTTTATTGCCTGAGTGAACAATTTTTCAATTTTGCTTCTCATGCAAAATGCTTACACCGCTAAACGACGCTCGAGTGCTACAAAAATATTAAGCATGGTTTCAAAAAACTGCGATTTTGTTCAATTATTAGAAATCTGATTATTCCTACTAAAAACGCAAGTAGGCCAATCATTTTTCAAAAACAGATGAAATATTGTGGAAAGATTTATTTTCATTTCGAAGAATGATTTACCCAAATCTTCACAAAAAAGCAAAACTCAAAGCATAGTTACAACTTGACATCATAAAACTACATAGATACTTGGGTGTCTCCGGACACGTTAGGTTATAAAATGGCATACCACGTTACTTACCAGCTGGGTCATAAAAAAACCTTGATAATCCATCTATTACAATTAACCTATTCTACTTATTGAATGTCTTGTTCAAACACATTTGCGCTGACGGTGTTGTTCAAATAACACCAAAATGCGTGAAAAACAAAAATGTTCCATTGCAAAGTTAACAATTTTTATCCAGAGTATACTCGACAAAAAAAAAACAAAAATAGGCAGAAAGTATAACTTACCGTATTTTTTCCAAACTTGACGTTTTTTTGATTAGTTGCCGAAGTTTCCGGGGTATCTGTGGATGATTTCATGCAGCGGCAGAAGTATTTCTTCAAAATTGGAATGCGAGCCGCGTAAATAATCGGGTTCATTACAGAGTTAAGAATAGATGGAAACTGAAAATTAAAATGAGGCTAATTATATTATTGGATTTACGAATAAACATTACTTCAGATTTCCGCGTAAAAGCTCAAAGTATTACCAGAAAACTTGAAACAACAACACTTTTTTTCCAAGGCACTAAATTGCAGCTCAAGTGTTTTATGTTAGTGAAGAATATGCATCAAGGAAGGTGTACGAGATAAACATCGAAACTGCGAAGCCCAGCTGAAGAGCCCAATGTACCAACTACTCAGCCAATTCCGTGAAACATCGAACACGAGTATAAATTTGTTCTATCAGACCTGCAAGGTCTTCCTCGCAGTCTATGCAGTTGTTTTTGCGGAGACAAAGTGTTCGTTGAAAATTATGTGGTCAAGCAAATTTGACCAAAGGTATCTAGTCAATAATGAAATTTCTATACAAGTTTTACAGATAGGTGCACTTCAACCGGAACAACGACCCTTTTCACAAAGTAAAATGCAAATATTGAACCCAGTTAATTAAGGTTATAACGTTATACAATAAAACTTACTGTTATATACTGTGCAAGGTTTTCGTTGAGGTCAAGGTCACTAAACGAAAAATCTATCACATACAGAAACACCAACGGGCTCCAGCACACAGTGAATATGACAATAATCATGCCGATGGTTCGAATGAGACGAAACTCCCTTTTCATTCTGTTTTGAGAAGATCTTTCATTTCCACGCTCGGCCACCTTCTTGCCTTGTTGGTGCACCTGCAACAAGAAACAAAGTAACAGTATTAAAAGCAAAGCTCTGGGACGGATTTTAAAAAACAGCGGGCTGAGAATCGAAAAAATACATAACTTGCGGCTTCCTACGCGTAGAAAGTATCGAACTCGAAGTACTAATAAATTAATAAACATCAATCAAAATGTAAGGGAGGGTGGAGTCCTTTTACCCCCTCTCGGTCCGCCAGTGGAGCTGCTACCAAACTTCTTTCACATTTTTTAGAAAGTGATGAAAGCGCAATTTTTTAAATTTAAAATCACCAAGGACTGATCAAAGTGTTTTCAAGCATCTGAGTAAGTTTTTACTTGTTTCCAGAAAAAATCGATTAGGCGGAAGTAAAATACCGTGTTAAAACATTGTATTCAAAGATGCAATAGCACAGCTTGGGTGGGAATTAAATCAATAACCTTGCCATTGTGTCGGTTTTAAAAGGCAGACTAATTATGGCCTTATGTCGGTAACGTTCATGAGCTAAGATCTGACCAGAGTTTTTACCAAATTGGCTTACCACTAGGTATTAATGTACATTGCGTGCGTCATGCCTCTTACCTTGCGAAAGAGCAAGCCGTAAAGAGCACAAATTGCGATTACCATAAAAAGAAAATAGAAAAAAAGTCCAAACAGAAAGTTCTTCGTAAATCCTACAAAACATAACAATAAAAAATGTTGCCTCATCAATAATCATAATTATTTATATCAAATTAAAACGAGCAGCACTGCAGATGTTTGTAGCTCAGTAAGTTAAGCAAACTTGACAACTTAAGAATTGCCTTAATGGTTTTCTGTAACATTTACGATCAAGTAGACCAAGTAGAGATAAATTTCTTGCTGGAGTAATTACTGTGTGGCGTATAATTCTTGACTTGCGGTGTCGCCACCCCTATGAGTTAGATCTCTTGAATAAAGCAGTTCTGGATTAAACTTTCTTACCCGTAACTACTCGGGAGCAGGATGGATCAGGGCAATATAAAAAAGTATCTTTTTCACAAATGCAATGACTGGCGCAAGACCCAACATCGCCGGCCAGCGGTAGCACTGGTATAATTGCAACAAACCAGCTGAGAATGATCAAAGTGGCCACACTTTTGTTTTTCATCAAACCCTTGTACCTGAAAATACAAAGAGTATGTGTATTTTGATTTTTCAAGTTTCATCAGTATCCAGAAGCCTGCGCCACCGATCATCAGTGAATCGTTCCGCAGAGAACACTTTTTTACAGCGATGTTAGGCATCACAAAAAGAAAATGTTTTTTTAAGTACAAACCTATACGAATAGAAATCAGCGTGAAGCGCTGAAATAAATGCAGCTGATCATACCAATAACTTTGGCTTCGCGGGTTCAATGCTCAACTAGGTCATCTCTATGATGCATGTACTTCACTACCACAAAAATCCCAAGCTGCAATAAAGTGGCTTGAAATAAGAAAAAAGAAACAACTTTGGCTTCCGAATTAATGAGGAATACTCTTATCATCAATATCAAGCGAAAAAAAACACAACAACATTGTAAACCACCGAAAATCAACTTGATTGCTTGCTGTTGGCTTATCAACTTTAGTTTAACTGCTGCATTAATTAAAATCCACATTAATTATTACAAAATACAGAACAACTACGACTGAAACAATCTTTAGAAATTATAGTGGATATACAGTCGATTGACATAAATCGACTGTCTGCTAAGTGCAAACGAAGCACTTCTTGTTTCCGTTTCCAAGTCAATTCACCAAATTGTATTATTTGTTTAATACCATTTACTAGCACCCAATTTTCATTAATTAGCAATTATTTACGAAAATTCAGATAGCCAAAATGCACTTGCAGCTGAAAGATGAATACAAAACGTTACATCTTCTACATTCAAAATGCTGATGTGCTGTTAATATGCTTTCAGCTTAAAAATGTAGTCCCACATCTTCAGTTTAAAGTGGCCGGTTATTTTAAATCTCTACTGACAAACTAAAATAACAAAAACGTCTCTAACAAAAACTTACCTTGGATTGTAGGCAATAAATATAAGCCGATCCACTGCTATTACTAAAAGAAAATTGACGGAGGCGTTGAAAGAGACACTTGCAATGGCTTGAAGATTGACCCATGTTGTAGCTTCGAATTGATAATTTCCAAGTATAATCCAGCAGTATATCAACAAGGTTAATGCAAGCAGCATGTCTGCTGAGGATAACGCAATAATGAAAATGAAAGTTGGTTTGCGCAACGTTATTCGGGAATCTAAAAGGAGTTAAATAGTGTGAATTCTTCAGTCAGAAGCCAACCAGTATACGGAGCTTTAGACAAATCACCGAAGCGGCAACTATAGGCTAGCAATAGACAAACCACCAAGCATTATGATGAGTCTATATTTCTTATAAAACCATGTGAGCGACCGTTTCTCCTATCCTGCTGAATGGGATGTCATTACCACTTCCAAGTAACAAGGATGAATGCACCTTTACCTGAGTGCTACTGATGAGAGTTAATAGCCCGAAACAGCGCTGTCCCGATCTGTGGTGCTCTATATACTACCTACCATTGGCAGATGTATGTTTAAAAACTCGTTGCTACCTCAGTTTTCAAAAACTTAGCAGGACTTCGTATGTAATTTATGAAAGAACTTAAAAACGCCAGAAATACATTACGAGTACCGGTATTCAAACAAAATTCAAGTATACAATTTACAGGGTTCTGGTTGACTGAGCATATAATTTGCAGGGGCGTATGCGGCCAGCGATGGCGGAAGCATTTCAAAAGTGGGGGAGGCCCAAAAGCATTGACTAGATTTTCTTCGCCTACAACCCATATTTAGCCTGTTCACATGTGACATGTACAATTTATGTGACCTTCAGATCCACGGTTCCTGCTTCTAGTTTCTGCATCACAATTAAATTTTTGATGTCATAATTTACAAATAATTTACAAAAGTGATTATGTGATCAAAAATTTAATTGTGATGCAAAAACTAGAAGGAAGAACTGTATATCTGAAGCCCACATAAATTGGACATGTGGACAGGATAATTGTGTAGCTAAAGTTTATTGTATTCGCAACCCCAACTGCTGCTGTAACTACCGTAACCGTTTGTAAAACCTTTATCTGAGCGCCACGATAGAGGAAGGATTGAAAAATAGAGCGCCACCCTCTAATTGAACACCATCTGTAATGCTACTACAGGAAAAGGTGTTGAAAATGACGAGGACGGCTACACAGGGACGTGTGTCCTGATTTTCCGCATTGAATTTTTGATTGCTTATCAGTAACTGTGTTACGGTAGATGTTATTTTTTTGTTCTTTAAAGTTTAAAGGTTAACCGTTAACTCTGTTGTAAGTTTTTTCTTTTTATTAATTAATTCTATCTTCCTAAAACTCTGACCAGCAAGTCAAAAAATATAGCACCATCCTGCATCCTCTGACTGAACACCATCTCTAATAGAACACCACAATAAGAGAAGAGAAGGGTTGAAAAATAAAGCGCTGTGGCCGTGTGGCGCTCAAACAGAGGTTTCATAGGTATATCACGTATATGGTCGCGGAAACAACGAGAGCAGTAAGCTTTTTGGAGCATACGAAAAGACGAAGCTGGGATGATCAAAAACTCAATTTTCATGAACGCTATTTCCTACACCGATAAGGTGATGCGTAGAGAAATAATAGAACTGCATAAATCCATCGTCACACGTAAAACTAGAATCGAAACGTTTTAATTGCTTGCTCTGACCAGAAAAAGCAATTTTGTTGGCAAAAGAATTGCTAGGGTTAGCACTGCACAGCAAAACATAGTGAATTAAAAAGTTTAAATACATTGAAAAAAAATTAAAAACCAGACCATAGATATTTTGCGCTGTCCGCCGCTTTTATTTTATGACAGCTGCTTATTTTATCGATTTTGAAGATTAGTTGTTAGTTGTTAACGTCAAATTTAAGTCTGAAACAAGCAAAGCTCCCACCTCCCCGAGAATTAGCACCGCCGCTCGCATTATGAAAAATTACTCTGCAAATACAGTAGGCTACATTTCTTTTGAGTGACTGTCTGCATAGTCAGTGCAGATAGTAGGGTATACAACACATTGATGCAGGGGCCTAGTTTTGAGTTTAGTTGCTATTGTTTACTATAAACGACACTTACGACAGCTACTGTACCGCGCCTCGTCTCAAAAACGTACTGAAAAATGCTTTTTCCACGCTGAAAGCTTAGATCAGTGATTCTCAATTTTTTTTGAGTCGTGGCTCCCTTGACTGTACCTCTAAAAAACCGTGGGCCCTATAGTGTGTAGGTTTAAAAGTCTCGGTCTGTTATTATTCATTAATGATTACTACCATTGTGGCTCCCAAGAGAACACTTTGTGCTCTGTGGTTCTGTTGGGGGGCCAAGGGCCGCCATGGTTGAGAAGTTGATAACCCCTGGATTAGATGGTACTAATCGCTGGTTTTCCTTTTATATGCTAAGATGTTCAATTCGACATTTACAAGCTGCGAGTATAGTTTTTTTGCTATAAGAAGAGTACATTTTTTCTGTTTCCCCACCCTAAAAGCAAAATTTTAAACAAAACATCTCTGGATTTAGCTCTTTTCTGGGTTTCAATTTCGATGGTAGGCCTACTAAGTTTCCAATACATTCATGCAGAGGTATTATTGTAGAAATAAACGCGTAAATGAAAGCCCCCCCGCTTTCGCCACCTATGAATGCAGCGGAGCAAATTCCCCTGCAACGTCTGTGACAGCAAATACCCGTAACTTTGTGAATTTGATGAGCAATATCGTTACATCCATGACAATATGAAAATGAAAGAACCCCTTAAACAAAATCGTGGATCCGCTGAAATTTATACTAAGAAGGTGAAAGCGGATTGCCTATGGAATTGTACTTTGAGAAAATAATATGCAAATTTTAAAAAGTTGGCTCATACAATGAACTGTGACGAATAGAAAAATTATATTGAGGCAGCACTTGGCGAAGTACGCGGCACAATTAATTTTTCGCTTGGGTTACATGCTAATTAGGTAGAATAATTTAGTCAATGCCCTGACTACAGATTGAAACAAAATTTTTAAACCTCCTTTAAAAACACAAAAAATGACGTATCCGAAACTTTTTTAAAAAAGCATCAATATCCAAAAGAATAAAATCTTTATTATACTTGCGGTATTACGCCGAAGCGCGTAACGAGCGGCGGGGCCCATCTCCGTGGCTTAGCGCCTGGACAACACAGCTCCGAAGAAACGTCGCAGCGATGGCGAGCCGTTGGCGACACTGAGCCAATCTGCCCGCACCGGCAATCAAACCCAGGTCTTCCACACGAATAGCGTGTGCTTTATAGAAACTGAACTAACTGAGCGGTAAGCATCAATATTTAAAGTTTTAAATATTTTTTTAATTTATGATCAGGGAGCTAGTAAATAAGTTCCATATGCGAACAACATGAAACTTTAAAAATATGCTTTTAAACGGCAACTTGCAGAATTAATGGATGAAGTTGGCATATAAATTTGCAAGATTTCTGCAATGGTAAAAGGAAATATAGCTCGCTAACTCATAGTAGTCAATCGGGCTCGGGCTTTTCGGGTCGGGTCGGGTTTAGGCCGGGCTCGGGTTTGGATTTTGAAAGATTGTCGGGCTTAAATCGGGCCGGACGCCGAGGTGAAATCGAGGTTTTCGGTAAGTGATAAGGTTTTCGCGATTACTGGAATTAAGCAAAGAGAACATCTTGTCGCATAAATCGGCCTTCGAAAAACGGGGATTGATTTTGTGTCATACAAATCAAAGCAACGTGTTGTGATGTCATAGACATGTAACAATTTACTGAAAACGTTGCTTGCATTTTAGGTTCTCTAATGAAAACTCGGATCGCTCAAACGTTTTCAACTGGTGAGATCATTCATGCTTTATGATCTCACAGTGCTTTGCCAATCATAAATAGGTATTTAGTACCACAAAACACTTAGTGCTAACTGCTAAGAACACCACTGGGTTTTACATTTTTAAGGTACAGGTATATTCAATATAACTAATCAAACGTTTTTGGCGATTCCATAACGTCCTCTTCAGGATCGACACGATAATTTAAAGCCTTCATCGCACACTTGACGAACTGCAGAAAAATGACAAGGTTAAAATATGCAAATATGATAAAGGACGAGAGGTAGCGATTTTGGACAAGGAGGATTATTTTGAGAAGTTGGACTCTATAATCAATGACTCATCAAAATTTGAATGTCACCGTCTCAAAGCAACATCCAGTAATAACTAAAGAAGCCTATTTTTCATATTATGTTAGAAAATACTTCAAATCATATGGAAAGAACGTCATCGATCAACTAATTCCATTAGGAAGTTCTCCAGGAAAGCTGTGTGGTAGAATAAAAATTCATAAAAAAGATAATTCAGCAAGGCCTGTAGTGTATCTATGATAAATATACCAGAATACAACTTGGCCGAATTTCTTGACAAATTAATAAAGCCTTACCTCCCTAAGCAATATATATTGGATTTTACATCACATTTCATAGACAAATTAATGCAATTTCCTTCTAACGAAAGACAAGTTATGGTCAGTTTTGACGTAGTGTCTCTTTTTACCAATGTACCCCTGACAGATACAATAAATTTGAGAGCAGATTACGCTATGCTGAAACCAACGATTCTATTCCTTTCACTAAAGATATTTTGTATAAAATTGATGAACTTGGCTACCAAAGGTTTATTTCTTTATAAAAAAGTACTCTATCAACAAATAGACGGTGTCACCATGGGGTCGCCATTGGGCCCCACTTTGGCCAAGTTTTTCATGGCTAATTTGGAAAACAAATTACTTCAAAAAGAATCAGACACGAATCCAAAATTACATCTCAGATACGTCGATGATATTTTCGCAATTTTCGAAGATCAACAATCTGGCACACGTTCTTCGATTTACTTAATTCTCAACACAAAAGCATTCGTTTCATTATGGAAAAAAGAAATGGCACAATTTCTTTTTTGGATGTAAAAATGAAAATTAACCCAAATGGATTTGACACATGGACATGGAGAAAACCAACCCACACAAGTCTTTTCCTCAATTTTTGCGCGGTGTGCCCTAAAGCTTGGAAAGAAGATTCAGTTCTTTGCCTACTACATAGAGCAAAGACAGTGTGTTCCTCTGTAAATTTTTTTAAGACTGAGGTAGACAATTTGAGAGGCTTTTTACGAAGAATAACTATCTCATCCATTTTTTCAACAAGATTTTGGAACGTTTTCTACATCAACCAGAAACACAAACACCGACTGAAAATGAACCAGACTCAAAAATTCTGTTTAAAGTACCTTTTGCTGGCAAAATATCGAAAGATTTTTTCAATAATATTCATCTGATAGTAAAAAGAAAATTTGGGATCCATGTTGTGCCCCTGTATATACGACCACCAAAGTTGAACATTATTTTCAACAGAAAAGCCAAACACCTTCAAGCCTACGCTCAGATGTCGTTTATACATTCACTTGCTCCCGTGATGTGAGCACTACCTACATAGGGACTTTATCGCGACATTGGGGAAGCATTTTAGCAATGCAGCGTCGAATAAAAGTGCCGTTAAAGAACATATCAAAAATTGCAGCAGTTGCTCTCAAGAACAAAATCTGAACTCATTTACAGTAATTCGGAAAAGCAATACAGCTTATGAAGCCAAAATCCAAGAAGCCTTATTGATCAAAAAACGAAACCCGAAAGTAAATAAGCAATTATACGCGAATGAAGCATCATTTTTGTTAAATATTTATTAATTTTCATGCCGTATTGCTTAGTCATAATTGTAATTGTCGTACGGTAAATTTAAATTTTACTGGAAAATGAGATAGCTAGGCTATAGAGCTAAGTCAGTTTCAGCATTTATTAGTATTTTGTGATTTTATTGCACCCAATGTTTGCAGTGTAGTTTTTCAATAATCATTGATTCATTGTAGATCCTGAAGAGGACGTTATGGAATCGCCGAAAACGTTTGATTAGTTGTGTTAAATATACTTGTACCTTAAAAATGTTAAACCCGGTGGTGTTCTTAGCACCAAGTGTTTTGTGGTTTGTAAAAAGCACCTCTCTACCGAAATTATATTACAGGTATTAAGTAGACTACAAGTTCTTCACATTTAACGTGGTAATTTTGATTTCGGTCTTATATCTGGCTCAGACTGGCTGATAAATTTGAATTCGGGTTCGGGTCGGGTTCGGGCTTGAAAAATCGGGTTCTGGTCGGGTCCAACATCTTCGGCCCGTTGACAACTATGCCCTAACTAATGGGTTTCAGAAAAAGGAATAGCAGTTGCTAAAAAAATTAGCCTGTTAGCTCAGAGCCTTAGGGACTGAATAGACTTCGGTATAAAAACGTTTATCGTTTCAAAAAAAAACAAATTCTCGCCGTATTACGGCGACGCGTGTAACGAGTTGCGACGCCCACCTCGGTGGCTTTGCGTTTGGTCAAACAGCTCCGAAGAAACGTCGCAACGGTGCCGGCACTGTGCCGAACTGACTCGGGAATACAGACCACGCGCACCGATAGCGTGCGCTTAGCCATTGAGCTAACCATCTGTATACCTTCATTGCTTCATCTTCACAAATCACTTACTGCGCACTATTATTCCAATGACACCTGCATTGAGCAATACGATCGAAACACCCATCACAATTTGAATTGCGACTGAATACGGCTCATTATTAAGATGGAAGCACACGGACGAGTTGTGATGCAATGACTCGTTGTAACTTTCGGAAAATCCTAAAAACAAAATAACTTTTAAAAACCTCAAGTTTTGAGCCAAACATGACGACAACACATGCTGAATGATGTGATGAAGAAGACTGGGGTCGAAAGGGAAGCCCGGAAGTTTTTGAACCTTAGTTTTTCTACTTGAAGATGAAAGCTGCCCACAATCGCAATTTTTTTAGGTAGTGTCTATTTTGCCGGCAGTAGATCCTGATTGGTAAAACCGGTCATGCGAATAAACACAAGCTCAATCAAGATCTAGCCGTTTATGGCAAAATAGACCCTGCCTTTTTTAACCATTTTAATATTTTTTTTTGTCCGTTTACGCCACTGAACGCTTAAGGTGCCAAAGTATGCAGTATCTATCGTAATATTTTTGCGAAAAATGTTCCAAAACTTTGCGCTAAAAAATACTAATTAATCCGCTCTAACCCAAAACGAATCAACTTTATCTAAGAGAATTGAAAACGTATCAAGCACGAGAGAATGCCTCAAAATCACAAAAATACAAATAACGAGTTTAAAAAAATCAGTGGCAATCTCTCATTAGAGATGGTGACAAAGCCTTGAAATAAAGAAGTGATTATGTTTTTCAGATTAGTTTTGTTTTGGCTATGCGTGATGATGCAACTTGCAAGGCTCTTGCATTTGCTTATCTGGGCCTAAAAAAAACGTTTTTGTTGACAGACATTTAGTCTAGACTGCTGCATGTTTGTCTATTGATTTTTGTCATTGAGACAATATCTTACTTTGTACCTTTGGCAAGTAATTGATTGTAGAGCAGTGCGTGAGCTGTGTAGTAGGCAGTGCCTTTGTTAATCATAAAACATTATTAATTTTTACATGCGCTCTTGAAATTTCTTTCAAGTTTCTAGGCTATGTTGCAATAATTGCAACAACGAATTGATTACCAAAAATCCAACTGCACCATGAATTAATAAATGCGTACCTAGCGATAATTTCCGCCGAAAAAAATTTGGTTATTGCGCAGTAAGACTGGAATGAGTGCTTTCTAAATTGCCACCGGTTAACGGGCTAAACGCCAATGTATAATTAATCGGAACTAGCAGATTTCAGCAATGTCATTTTAACGAATTTAAATTTATTAATTTTAACCCACACACCACAGACTACCTTGGGGTCTCCATTTGCATGGACTATAAATCTCTGTTATTTTTTAACTCCTGTTTTCACGCTACTTTTTCTGTATGTTCGCAATATTGTCATTAAATTTTACCTCACGGACTAAATAAACCAGGGGGTCGAGTTTTTAAAGCAAGATAGTTGGTTTCACTAAGCTTAGCACTTATTATCAGTGATTCTGTTATCTGGTTTGTTTTTGTAAAGTTACAATACTATCTACAGCTCGTAAAATAGCATGAAGATTAGCTTTGCTTTGAATGATGCTTTTATTCCGAAATGCTACTGTGAGTTTACAGTAATTTTGTAAAATTGCATTTTCGTAATTGGAAGATAATTAGATAATTACGACTTCAAAGAAATTGCAGAATCGCATTTGGCATATCAGGCATAATTACAGTACATTGCTTTCGCTCACAAATGGAGCGGAAACAATGCATTCGGCGCCCTAGATAGCTCGACCGGTGGCATTTAGGCTAAGTTGCGCAGGTGTAAGTATGCATATGTGCAATTAATTGTGCACATGACAGTTCATTGTGTGTTCGTAATCGCGGCTCTTCACTAACTCTGCTTTCCAGCCAGTTTCAAAATTTCAAATATTTTATTAAAGCTACAACTTAGAAATGTTTAACTTGTTTTTTATATTTATTTTTGCCATAAATATTTAAAAACACTTCATATTTCTTTCTTTTTTGCAAGTTTTGTGTTGCACAAGAAAGAAAACTGTGCATTTCTACACAATTGTAATGACCTTCTGAATCATGAGCGTGCAACTTTTGTTCCGCATCAAACAGTTCACTATTTTCTTGGTGCAAAAGAACAGGTTACTCATCAACTATTTGGTGTATTTTCGTTAATTTTACTTACTGCATTAATCAAGCGCATGCATTTGCTATACCAATGTGACTTCGTTATCATTGGAAATACAATAAATATACAACGAAAATAGCTTAAGGATGAAAAATAAAGCCACATAAATTTCTTTCAGTTTTGTACTGCCTTGCCTACACTGCTGATGATGACAGCTGAATCTATATGTTGTCGAAACGTTCAGTTTTGAGATTTGCTGTGGTTTTATTTTTTTCCTTCGTTATCATTGTTTTGGAATCGTATTTCACTTTCATCAAGATTGGCTCAAATTTATTTGTTGTAAGTAAAATCTCTTATGCACAAAAAAGAATATTTTTGATAAATTATGGTGGACCTACCTGATGTTAATGTTGTTTCTTCATGATAAAAACTGGTTGTTTCCATTTTGAAAAGAAATCGCAATTTTTGCACAAAAGTAAACACTTTTAAGAAATAAAAAGCTGAAAATACATCTATTATTTTAGCAAGTCAAATTAAGTCATAACCTTTTTAGTAAAGCACTCAAAGACGTACCACTAGCTAGAGCTTATAAATACATGAAAAATCCCTACATCATAAAAACCACTACAGCCTGTTTCACCGTTACCAGCAGCTCTTCAGGTGGTATAAAAGTCATCTATACACAATCTTTATTCAGAGTTTCTCAACCTGAGTCCATAAAAGTATACTTCCTTGGTTGTTGTAATATTACTGTGACTCATTTCTTATGAAGGGGCCCACAAGTTTCTTTAGAGAGGCATGCACTCCGCAGCCCTGAAAGGATTAGAAATGCTACTTAATTCATTTGGTACCTCATGATGAGCCGGCACTGGCGGTACAAGCTGTATTTGTTTTATAGAGCAGTGATTTTATTCTTGTCAATACTATAGCTATTATTTTTAACAATACTAATTTGAAACTTGCGCGCAATCTCACTCAGACGAAATCATCAACTAAACCCTGTCATACTCGCAGAAATATTTATACGTTTGATGATTTTGTTTCCTGTCTGAGCGCATGATGCTAAAACCACTTCTTTTGGCTGATGAGGGGTAGACTTAATTAAGCTTTTGCATCTGCATGATGATAGGTTGCATTGGTTGTATATTAAAATTTTGATACAATGTGCTTTACCATAATATAAATTTGTTCGATATTAAGTCAATGAATTACCATAAAAAAAAAACAAATATTTCTTACATTTTCAAATAATTGTTAAATTTATTGCGTATCCAAGCTCTAGATACACATTTAGGAAAATATTTAGTTGTTTTGCATCAACAAGTGCGAGCAATAAAATTCTTACTGAAGCCTATCCAGTCTATTAGGCTGAGAAGTGTTTGCAGAAATTAAAGCTTCACGTGTCACTGCTTCAACGTGCAAAATACAGGGCTTGAGTTGTGACTATGGAAGCTGCCGAAAATTTTTCCAGAAAAAATTTAGACCACCTTACAAGTGAAATTTATGTAAGCTCTTTAAGCATGCAGGATTAGCCACTATTTTTCAATAACTGAGTAATCTTTCTGGAACTAAGTTTGTTCTGATGAATCGTGTAACTAACCAAAGGTGATTTATTTATGCTCCAGGGTCAGCGTTCCTCCAAATGTTATAACAAATATGAATAAGAATTTACTTCACAAATCATCAAGTTTATTCAACTTCCTGCATGATAACGACATCATCTCTACTTGCTCTGCTTTTATGACGACTGATTTTACCTGCATGGTAATCACCAGTAAAGAATGGTTTCAATGGAATTCATTCTTTCGAAACGGTTACTTTTAAAGCAGTCGTAATGTAGTACGTATCCATGAATTGTGTTTTTCATTCAAACATTACAATTTACTTGCGGTCGTTAAAAAAGGAAAATGCACACGAACAAAGAAACTAAGTAGAAGTGTAGGCCGAAGGGAGACGACGAGCAGACCTTTCGGTCATTTAGTCAGCAGCCACCTTTTGGTCAATCAGTGATGGAATCATTTAATGTCACGATTCCAAAGCTTGTTTACAACTTTTTTAATTTTTGCTAGTATTGTTTTCGTAGTAAGCTGTCTTCTTCACCGAATTGCAAGCTCAAAAATGCACCGCTGAGAACTGAAAATTAGGGCAATTTTTACGTGTCTCGGTCCAACTTGTCCAATGTCGATGACAACAGAATGTACCATGGCAATTTAGACCACAAAAGACTGGTGCGCATTGAATGTCATCCATAACACTAATTTTTTACACCAAGTTAAAATACGTTTTACACTCTTATTAAGCATACAGTCGACTTAAACACAAAACTAATGTTCATTAAATTTTATGTTTTTTTTTACACTGCGAGAGTCTGTGACCTCTACTGACCTGCTAAATTGTGAAGCGGCCGCTGCCGATATTGCCACTTCAATCTCAACAACACAGATATGAACTAAAAGAAGCTGCAGCAACGGTGAGTCATTTGCAGCAGATAAGAAATTTAAAATCATTAAAATTCAACTTAAATCACCATTAATTGGTTTTAAAATTTTGAAGGTTTGACGTTATTAAACAACATTAAGGCAAATTAATAAGCAGATTCTAAATCGTCTATTTCAATGCAAACAGCAACCTATTTTAACATCCTTTCATCAAAGGAAGAGCTTATATTGGCACTATCAAATTAGAATTTGACGCTTTCCTATCAGGATATCACGTAGTTTTTTGAAAATTATCAAAAATAACATTGTACTGTCGCGTCTTGCATACAAAAATGGTGGAAAGCGTCATCTTTTGCAAGCTAGTGGGCAATAAATACAAAATAAATAATTATGTACTTGACCCAAGTACTTGGCCCATTACCTAAAACATTTAAGTCGATAAATACGGAAGAATTCAGATGATTCAAGTTTATGCACGCATCGCGTATGAGAATGTAAATAAGCACTGCCGACAGTGTCTCGGCATAAAGCCTGATTACTTTGAACATATTCTGTTTTGATTAACATTCTTGCCTGCGTAGATTTCTTGTAACAATTGCAATAAATAGGCTACTTTGCAGCTTGCTTTATAGGAAAAAGACTCAATGAATGTACGATGCGTTAGTCTTACGTAATATTTTTGTCTGGAGTATAACAATCAAAAAAGTTTTCAACTCAAACCCAAACCAAGCAAGGAATAACGAGGTTTAAGATAACGCGGTACCATTGCACATAGCCTCATCGTACTTACAAGACGTAATTTACAAATTTTTGCAACTAAAACCGCATACACGACAAACTAATGCAGACTTATACACACAAGAAGGTAAAAAATGACCTTTAAATGCTAGAAGTTATTTTTGAATTATGCATTTTCAAACTCCTCAAAAATTCTAAATTTCTGCAATTTTTGCTTTCTATATTATTTAATTGCAATCTACTTTCAAAATACTTGCAATCAATTTCGCGAACCAATAGTTCCGGAACTGAATGGTATTTTCTCACTAACACTGCCGGTTGAAATGACGAAACAATTACGTCATCAGATCACGGAGTCTGAAGTATATTGTTGTAGTAAACAGTTTGTCTGAGTGACACAATTAAGCTAAATTTTAAAATACCACTCAATAAATCTAAAAGTCGTATAAACTGCTTCACTTAAATAGATTCATCATGTTTTAAGCAATTGCAAACTTGGCTTGGATAAACAAATGTGTTTGAATTACTTTGCGCTCTTTCTCATAACTAGAAAATAGTTACATCATTAAGCCTACTTATACTGCTTTGAACTTTTAAAAAATCAAACACCTCTTCACAACCTACCACAAATTATAATGCAAACAAACCACTCTTTCACGCTGCAACGTTTAATCATGATATACAGTAATAGAGCAGAATGGTAATGGAATTACGGTCCTACTAAACACCGCAAAGGACTGAAACACCGCAAAGGACGACAAAGGACCTCAAATTGATGTACTAAACACCGCAAAGAACGACAAAGGACCTTAAATTGATCTATTTAACACCGCAAAGAACAACAAAGAACTTGGAATCATACAATAACAAAGAACGACAAAGGACTTTAAAGTAGGGTTAGCAGGGGCGTACCCAGAGGGGAAAATGCACACGAACAAAAGGAGGGGGGTCCGCGAATAGGGATCCGCTGGGTCCGCTCCCCCCTCCCCTGAAATATATGCTGATATATACCTCTAGTCAGTGGAACAGAG
The DNA here is from genome assembly GCA_964006365.1 of Trididemnum miniatum. NCBI lineage: Eukaryota > Metazoa > Chordata > Ascidiacea > Aplousobranchia > Didemnidae > Trididemnum > Trididemnum miniatum. Next base: position 11,815,322 of record OZ023245.1, read on the forward strand.
GAAACAGGATATCTGAGGACGCGATAATCTTTTTTTGGTCTTCACTTGATTTTGGGGGGTAAATTGGACGTCGAAAGATCTAAAAAACTTTTTTTTTTGATTTTCACTTGATTTTTGAGGGGTAAATTGGACGTCGAAAGACGTGAAGACTTTTTTTTGGTCTGCACCGATATTTTCAGTGGAAACGGAAACAGGAAATTGCGGGCCTCCCCCCTTTTCAAATTTTTGGGCACGTCCCCGGTTAGGCTAGGGTTAGAGTTAGGTTAGGGTTAGATTAGGGTTAGGGTTTCGGGGTCTTTTGTCGTACTTTTCCGTGTTTAGTACATCAGTTTGAGACCCTTTGTCGTCCTTTGCGGTGTTTAGTAGGACCCGTGAAATTCCATCAAAACAAGCATCAACTCAAGCTTTTCTTGCTTTGCATCGTTTGCACTGTTACTGATGATAGTTAAACTGAGTTCAAATACTATAAAGTAATGTCCTTCCTGGCCCACTGAATGGTAGTCAAAACGACATCCTCTAGTTGGGTTGGAGGCTATACCAGTTCTCCATCACCAACAGTTGCAACCCAACTCCAGTTAAACGTAACCGTAGCCCGAAACAGCTAATAGCAAAGGTAAATAGCCCGAAACAGCGCTGTCTCGCTCTACAGTTACGTTTTACTGGAGTTGCGTTGCAACTGTTGGTGATGGAGAGCTGGTATAGCCTCCGACCCAACTAGAGGATGTCGTCATGACTCCCATTCAGTAGGCCAGGAAGGGCATTACTTTATAGCAGGGGTTTTCAACCAGGGGGTCATCGGGCATTTTTCTAGGGGTCGCGAAAGGTATTTAGTATTTGTTAGAAGCCCCTTTGTCGCAGACTCAGACGTGGTTAACGTGTTCAGCGGAAATGATGCAACTCAAAAGGAATTTACAGTCCCGAAAACTACGGCCTGCGGACGTGATGATCTTTTTTTTTGCTCATCACTCGATTTTGGATGGAAAATTGGACATCTGCAGACGTGATGACCTTTTTTTTGTTTTTCACTCGATTTTAGGTGGAAAATTGGACATCTGCGGACGTGATGATCTTTTTTTTGTTCTTCACTTGATTTTGGGTGGACAATTGGACATCTGCGGACGTAACGACCTTCAAAAAACCTGTCCTCCTTTTGTGCAGTGAAAATATGGTGATCCTTATAAATTTATTGAGTCTTTCTTTTAACAGGGTGATATTACAATACTTACGTCAGTCATTTTTATTCCTGTTATACATGCGCAACTGCATTACATGTGTTTAATAACTCATAATTGTGGAAAGGGGGCGTTTGGTTATGTTGGATTGCAAAGTGGGTGGCTGAACTAAAAAGGTTGAAAATTACTGCTTTACCATGTTTGATCTTCACCTTTGGCCATGTAAAGAATTCAACTGGAGTGTGATGTAGAAGTTTTCGTACCACAAAGGCTAAATTCTTTTAGGTGGATTTAGCGGGAGGAATGATTCATTATGGCGAGGTCGTTCAAACTAAACAGTAAAAGCACTACAGTTGAGTGCGGCTGATGAGGGCTGCTAGTAGTTCCGCTCTACGGTTACATAAAGCCAAGTTGTCGATACGTCCTGCCACGAATCTCAAGTGTCATGTGGACATCACCTCTATCTAAGGGTTTTAAACCATTATACTAAACTGCAAGTTTTTTTTTGTGCAACATTAATGTTTTCGAAAAACAGTCACATTTTACAAAGCCTAGGTAGTAGCCTAAAAAAGTCGACTAAGTTGACCGATATACTCATTATTTGCAAAACTAGAAAAATGACGAAATTCAACCTTGCAGACCACCGTGCTACAAAATTCTGCTGATCAAATGGCTAAACTTAAAATCACACTTTTATTTATTCGGCTCTGTTTTCAATTATCAGCCAATCACGAAAAATCTAAAAAAAAAGTAGCCTTAAGCTTTCTCTCTATAAGTAAATTTTAATAACATCATAGCCTATAATTATGATGTAAAAAGGACGAAGTGTTACGTCAAACATTTATATTTTCTGCGGTTACTTCTATGATTGTACTTTCAGGTAGCAATTAGGTAGTAAAATTATGCGATAATTCTATGTCGCAATGATAGAATTAATTTAAAGTAGGTTATGTTATTGAAAATTTTCTCAAGTCTTAAGATAAACCAACCACAGCCTCAGCTACAGATGTTACGAAGTGGTTACAGTGAACAATCAAGTAGCATGAATGAAAACTCAAACTCATTGTCACGTTATTTCGAGCTGAAAGCGTAAGTTTTAGCGTTTGTCTAAGCCAGAGGTGACGAACATGCGGCCCGCAAAAGAATTTCCTGCGGCCCGCAAACATTTTGGCGAGACAAGTTACTCCTGAACCTTTTCCCCGTCTAATTGAACCACGCACGTATCACACAGAAATCATAAAAACGTACAGCACAAGCCTTTCATCTGCTTCGGGGTCCAGCCGTTCATCCAGTGTTATGTAATATTAATAATATAACTCGTGGTTTGTTGCAGCATCATTAAAAGTTTAGGGATTATGTAAAATTGCAGACAGGAGCGTATTTTGGGGGGGGACATTGGGTATGCCCAGACTGATTCATTACCAGACTTTTGTAATAGTTGCTGTAGCTTATGGCCAGGGGCGGATACAGGGGGTAGGACAGTGGCGGATTAAGGGGGGGGGCGGAGCGGGCTGAAGTCCGGGTCCCCACAACATTTAGGGGCCCCACAATTTTACATTTTTCTAAAAGTTTTTTTTGACAAAAAATATTTTCGATTTTTAAAAATAAAGGTTTTCACTTGCAAAAATTACCAAAGTTTTTAAAATTTTGGCGCTGAGGGGTTGGGGCCTTGAGGGTAAATGTGATAAGTTGTTAGTTAACTCAATATTAATATTTATAAGCAAAAATCTTCTCTAAGTAAGGATCGCAGTTGTTATCAGCTAACATTATTGCTTAGTAGGTCGCGCGAAGCAATTCTTTTCAAAGAAAAATTATCCGCTTTTTGCCGATTCAAACGTCACAATAGAGAATAAGATAATCGTTAATTTAGATAGTAATGAACAAACGATGACACTGATAAGATAACACTTAATTACCACTTGCCGGCAAAAGTGCCAGACCACAGTTGAGGTTATACTAGCAGAAAATGCTTAATGAATTTAGCTTTAAAAATTATTACACCATCGTACAACGGTAGGCTAGCTACAACATCTCTGGGCTTCATAACTTTACACTCTGGAATAAATGGTAGTTCCAGCTGTAATGTGAAAGAATAAAATCTATTGCAGAGAGCAGTTGCATAGTATAGTTTGGTTTTTATAAATAAGGTATAGCTATATTTCAAAAATTATATGCCTATAGCCTAGGCTATGGTATCCAGTGAGACCTCGTCGTGACTATGAATTTAATTACGAACAGAAGCTTTGGCCCTTTGCCCAGCCTATAGGACGCGAATGTATGTTGATTTCATTTGTTCAACTTACCGGTACCGTATTTAAGTTAGTAGTGGCTTGTGATTTGGCTTCGCAATCTGACAGTTACAGGTTCGATCGTAGCCCAAAACATTATTAGTTATTGACAGGAAGAGCATCCAGAATTTAATATACTCAACAAATGCCAAAAAAAAGATCTAGTAGCCGAAGCGGATAGAACATTCAAACCCTATTCGGCATTGGCCAATCACAGGTAACTGTTGAGGTTCGAAACATACGAGAGAAAAACGAATGTAAAAACAAACTATTTCAGTTAGCATTTTTTTATGACGAATTCTACGAGCAACCGTACCATTTCCATTGAAGAAGTTAGGCAGGGTTGAGAGTTGAGGTGGATGCTAGACCCATCCCCGCGCTAGGAACATATTCTGCTTTCACAGAAATTGTTACAGCAGTGGAGGGCCGTTGGCAGCACTTTGCCAGCGCTGACCCAGCGCAAAAAGCGAACCCAGTTCTTCCTCGCAGAGTTAAGTAGCCAATAATGGTAGCAACTACGTAACACTGTGTATACTTCTTTTCGCAGATATTATAGTATGCAATAATGAAGCATATTTGTCTCAGTGGAGCGCAAAAACAAGCAGCAGCTTCAGAAAAAAAGCGAAAGAAAGATAATATTGTAAAAAAACGCCCCAACCGGCCACTTTTTTACCAGAGTAGCAAGTAGCAACTTTTTTTGAATTGATTTTCCATTTTTATCCTCCATTCACGAGGAAGCGAATCGTATCGCTATATGTCAGATTAGAATATCCTCACTCGCTTGGGAGTTAACTCAGATTTTGAGGTTCCCCTTCTTGTCTTTTGTTGAATTTGCTGCTTGTTCAAGCCACCAAGCAGCGACAAATATCGTGAATTACCTTATCCAAGGGCACAACAACATGTCGAAAGTAGGAATTGAACCGCAATCTTTCGATTCATCATGGTCGCCATAAAAACGGCGCTCCAGACCGTTCGGTCACGCTGCCGACGTGACTAAGAACGATTTTACAATGATTCAATTTTTTAGGTTCGTTCATTATATAAGTACCGTACCCGTAAAAACGACTGTAAAATTAAACAAAGGAAAATATAAACCCATTAAACCGATTGGGTAAATCGATGTAATGAAGTACCGTACGCGTAAAAGCGATTGTAAAATTAAACGAAGGAAAATATAAACCCAAAAAACCGATTGGGTAAATCGATGTAATGGAAATGCATTAATTGTTTTTAACAAAGAATAATATATTTGATCTTAGTCAGTAGGACTCAAAGGCAGTAATTGAGCGTGCCGACCAAACCACAAGAAGTCCATACTGGCCTTTTTACGCTACTGGTCAATATTGGTATTGTTTTGTTTTTTGAGGCTGTTCTTTCGGTTTATTGTTCTTTTCATTTTATATTGTATAAAGCTTTCGCTGAACTTGGGAAAGGGGGCCCTATTATTAAATTAGCCCAGGGCCCCACTTACTGTTAATCCGCCCCCGGGGTAAGATGAGGGTATCAGAGCCGGCACCAGAGCAGTCGACATAGGGGAGCCGAGCGTTTATCAGAGGGGGCCAAAGTTTAAAATCAAGCACAAAAACCGCTGTTTTCGAAACAGTAACCTTGTTAATTGGGGGGCCAAGCATGTCAATTGGGGGAACCAAACCCCCCTGGCCCTCCCTTGGCGCCGGCCCTGAGGAGTATGCATCCTCCCACCAGCGATTTTCAAAAATGCTTTTGATGTATACAATTTTTCCACAATTTCGAACCTCTTTGATAGCAATAAGCCTTTCGCCTTAAGCACGCATAATCGAAAATGTGCGAACAAAATGCATCAATTTGGCAAAGCACGCAGAATTAGTGTCAAAAAAATTGCCTAAAAATAAAAGTAAAACTTACCTGAAAATTATTGAAAAAGCACTAAAGTAGCCATTACAGCGTGTAAATTTTCAAAATTTTCCCGGGGAAGCGTGCCCCCGAACTCCCCTCGAGCTTTTCTTGTTTCTCCATCACCTATAAATTTTTTCTGCCGAAAAAAATGCGCCTAAAAAATGTGGAAATTATGACCCCCCTATTAAAATTTCTCGCTACGCCACTGATTACAGAAATGAATTGGTGAGCTTGAAGTACCTTATATGCAAATTTTACAGCTCTTTGAAGGTATTTGTCATTCTGTTTTTCAATCTATATTTAATTGCCGTTTATTTCGATGTATTCAACAAAAAAACGAAAGCCTGTAGATGGATTTTCAAGGTATTACTTCCGGATGTTCGTTACTGCTGATGAACAATTGTTTTCGTTTTTAACAGGTTTCGCTGTAGGTCTATGACTAAAAAGTTATGCGGCCCGCTTGCTCATTGGTAAATGACAAAGTGGTAGCAAATAGGTTCGTCACCCCTGGTCTAAGCAAATTGAAAAATCTCACCGTAATCGATTCCCGCCATAGATTGCTACATTCTGAAAGTCCGTCAAGAGGTAACATACAGTAGGTTTGCAATAAAATATATTTTGGGATGTTTTTCGTACTATTGCTCTAGCTGTAATTGATATCACACGTCTTAAGCTTATGATCTATTCCTTGCGCTGGTCAATAATGTAACGGATAGACCATTGACTTCTTACTATAAATAGACTCACAACTACGATTTTGCGCTAGCATTTCATGCTTGATTGAACAGCCTCTAAGCACGTCGTATCAACCGTGTGCAGCAGGAGATTGCAGTAGCCAGACGGCAAGCTCAATTATGTTTGTGGCTTTATCTGAATTTTGGCCCATGTATCCTTATATCTGTGTTTTTTAAGCTTTGGCTTGTGAAACTATTAAGCAATTTTGAAAGACCGCCAATTGAATTTACAACGTAGAACAGGGGTGTGCAAACTTTTTAATAACGGGCCAAATAGCAATAAGCACAACATTGTGCGGGCCGCACGTTTAAATAGGTCAACTTTCAGCTTTTGGTTACATCCTTTTAGTTTTCCATAAACACCGTCAGCATGTTTCGAGTCATAATGTCATTTAATGTTGTACTCTGTTAACATTACACCCTCTAGTTAGATTGCAAATCAAACACAAGGGTCTGCATTTTCGACAAAAAAATATTCAAACGACCATTTTTCATTAAATTTTCGCATCTCTTCCTCTGCTTTTCTATTTCTTGTCTCTTTGGAATTTGCGGAATCTGCCATTGTGAAGAGGTGAATTAATTGAGACTAAGGTTTAACTTTGCTAAACTCTTGCATGAGGTTGATCGAATTAGACAAAATCAACAAATATGCTGAAAGGAAAATTCACGAAGACAAAAAATGTGCGCAACAGAGAGGACAAAGAATGAGTAAAGGATATCTTTGCTAAACTAGGCTGTAGTGATGGTTTAGTTGTAATTAACCGCAATTAAGTTATTGGTATAGCGTGTTTAGTACGTTTTTTCCGCCTATCACGCCACTCTTATATCCAGTGAGGTAGATCAGAAACCCGAAAAAGTAGCCTAATAGAGAAACACATAATTTGCCCAAATTGTCCCGTATTTTTTCAGGTAATTAGTAGTCGCTTTTAAAAAAATGTATCAAACTGTAACCAGTGTACCGAACCAAATTGGACTGACTGATTTTTCTATTCTGGAGATATGCATTGTGAAGCCACAAGAGTGGATTGTCCCAGCATAGACATTCATTTAACGCTGACATGATCTTCAATTGATGCAATCCTAACTTCATCAAAAAAAATCAAATCTTCATTATACTCGCGGTATTGCGCCGAAGCGTGTTACAAATGGCGGGGCCCATCTCCGCGGCTTAGCGCCTGGGCAACACAGCTCCGAAGAAACTTCGCAACGGTGGCGAGTCGCTGGCGACACTGTGCCAATTTAACTGGCCTGGAAATCGAACCCCTCACCTCCCACACCGATAGCGTGCGTTTAGCAACTGAGCTAATCGGCTTCAATAATAACTATCTGATGCTAGGTAGTTATTCTGCAATGACCCTTTTGGACACTCAAAAGTCGTTAGCTTCCAAATTTTATATAAAATTTGAATTTCATTGCTTTTGCGCTAACTTTAATACAAGGAATGTCCCAGTAAAACTCACGCTATTGCATGTCCACAACGTCACAAGCGCACAATATATGGCTTAAAAACTTGTGTCTTTGCTATCGTTACAACGCAGAGAGAAGCATCCATTCTTGCAAAGCACTTAACTTTTACTTGTCAAATCATAAGCGTTATATTCATTGCAATAACGTAAAAATATCATACCAGTTTATAATGTATTGAAAATCAAGCTTGCTGTATTAATAGACCTAACATTAACTAATAAAAATAGTTATTTATTCATTCTAATCCAAACCCAAACGCTTTAGGTTTAGGAGGAAAAAGTAAAGATTTTTTTCATAATGACCGGACGTTGCGGTGACATAGATTCAGCTGTCATCATGAGCAGTGTATTGTAGGCAGTACAAAACTCTAAAGCGATGATAAAAGCTGAATCTGCTTCTGATGATGGCAGCTGCATCTTTGTTGTCGAACGTCCAGTCAGTATGAAGACAACTACTTTGGCTTTAATTTTCCTTCATAAAACGCTCTATTTGTGACATTGCTTTTATCAAGCACCTCAAGAAAACATGTGAAACATTCACGGGCCGCATTCTATTCAAGAACCGCAACCCTTCGTGGGCCGCACGATTTCTGGACGCGGGCCGCAGTTTGCACACCCCTGACGTAGAAAATGGCTTTGTACACTATTGCAGAAGCAGATTTTGCAAGATCGCGCGACAATTGTGGGGCACCATTTCGGTTTCTCAAATCGCCCTGAAAAAAAAAAAACTCTAGCTGATCTAGCTGCTTTTTCTATCCGCCCAACCAATGACAATGGCATACATACCAGAAACCAGATTTCTTCTAGTCGAAAGATTTCCTGAGAAGAGTGTTTCTCCGCTCTGCATCGATATCTAGCTAGACTACAGTGCTCACTGTAGTCGCCGTTATGCGAAGCTGAATGTGTTTGCTCTTGTTTTTTATACCATAACAATAACTGTAGTTTCGGTGTGATTCTGGTAACTTACTCGAGACCAGTGTTGGGCAGGATAAACCTTTCTGTACTGAAGCGATAACGATAATTTTAAAAAAGCCATTGATAAATCTCAATTTCTGGAAGCGATATCGGTAATCGATGAACTATCGCCGATAATTTTTTCCGATAAATGTTACGGTAAATTTTCATGTGTTTGACGAAGTTTGTTTTTTTACGAGTCAAATTGCAAAAATGTTTTTCTAGATTTTTCAAGCAAAGAGAGCGGTTCATGGATTCTGCCGTAGAGATGGCATGGGCCGCTAAGAGACCCGTCAAAGAGCCGTTAACTGGTATTTTTAAAGGTCCGCTAACGGCCCAGTTCTATCTTTTGTTTCTATTTGGGCCGCTGACGAGCCGCTACCAGTTTTTGAACTCCCTTTCAACCTTCAGTTTTCTTTTAAATGTGGCTGAAGGTTCATAAAAGAATGGGCTTTGGGCGGACCGGGCTTTATTTTGGGGATGATTTGCTGAGTCGAAATTATCGCTATTGGGCAGGAGATTCCGGGCCATGAGCGGTCCGGGCTGCAAAAAAGTCAGCCCGTGCCATCTCTACTCTGCCGAGGCATTAAACAAAACGAAGAGCAATTTTTTAAATTGCAAGAAGAATTTATGGACACCGTGTGTTTTGCCATAACGCTAACTCCCTAATTTTGAACACTGTGTGCATAAAGAATTGTTTATCGCTATAATTTATCGGCGATAACAAAATATATTTCAAAAGCTATATCGGTAATCGATAAATCATAAGTATTTTGAGCGATAATCGATAATAAATTATCGCCGAAAAATTATCTCGATAAATGCCCATCTCTGCTCGAGACAACTGGTATTGCATAATTAGGCCTATAGTTGACCAGGCTGTTTATGTATGATAGTCCATAAGTTAAGCAACTTGTGAAAGATAAGTTAAGCAACTTGTGACCATAAGTTAAACAACTTGTGAACAAGAAATTAGACTTTCTAAAATTACATGATGTGTACAAATTAGAGCTTGCTAAATTCATGCATAAGCTTTTCAAAAACAAGCTACCTAATTCATGCAATTATGATTTCTCAACCATTGAAAGAATTCATGATTATGAAACCAGGAGACCATGCAGATCTAATTATTTTTTACCTCGAGTTTCTGAATCGACTGGGCAAAAGAAAGTTGAATTCCGGGATGTTAAACTGTGGAACGAAATTAGCGAAAACTTAAAAAATAAACCCTTCAATTCGTTTGAAAAGCATTTTAAAGAAAATTTGATAAGAGAGTGCTGACTATATTGTTAACGCTGATCAACATTGTTTGTACTGTGCGCTATGTTTATATGTGTGCAAATTATTTTACAGCTATTAGTATGTGTTAATGCTTTGTGTCTTTAAACAAGGGGCATCTCCACTAGAAAACCTTGGGGTTATTCGATGCTCCTTGTCTCTTTCCGAATGTAAGGATTTGTTTTCTGTGCGTTACTTTGTGGAAAGAAAAAATAAACTACTAATAGTAACCCGATTTGTTTCAACATTAGGCGAGTTCTTGTGGTAAGTAGTGACAGAGTTTTCGAGACAAGTCTCATGTCTCGAGACACAATTTTCAAAGTCTCGTCTAGGTCTTGAACTACAAGTCTAGATCTCGAGTCTCGTAAAATTATAGTCTTGAAATGCGAGAAGTCTGGAGATTCAAAATTTTAGGTTGTGTAGGACTAAAAAAACTTTGAATTTATTGGATGTGGGCATTGCAGTGCAACGCAAAAATTAAAACATTGTCGGAGACATCTGACAACATTGCCATACGTTCTCTGCCATGTAAAAACCTATAAAAAAAAAATTGAAGAAAATCGGGCAAACTTTCATGCTCGCACCCGTTACGATTTTATAATGGAGGGGTTCGGACCTCCCGAAAATATAAATTTTTACATATTTCATGTTCTAAATGTGTTAAAAAGATGAGTGATGCTTCAAAAGTTTCAGAATTTTTGAAACAGTAACTGTTGTATTCTTTACCACATTAATAACTCGTGGCAAATTGAGTGGATTTTAAGAAAAGTCCGAAAAATAGAGTTTTTTGATTTGGTATCTCATTCCGTCAGCTTTCCAGTGATTTTTTTATTGGCAAAGAAAATCTGCTGCAGTACGCTACAGATGAGATTGCAGACTCAGAGCAATGAATTTTTTCCTACCAACACTTGTCTTTGAAACTTATTTTAAAAACATCTAAGAGTACCGGTAACAATAAGAGTCAGTGAAGATTTAAATCGCATGAAGTATGAACCAAAAATCAAATCTTCATTATATTCGCGTTATTACGCCGAAGCGTGAAACGAGTGGTGAGCCCCATCTCTGCGGCTTAGCGCCAGGGCAACACCCTCTGAAAAACGTCGCAGCGGTGGCTTACGGTTGGCGGCACTGTGTCCGATTTGATCGGCCCGGGAATTGATCCCCTCAAACATGAGCGACGAAATCGGGAGGACGCGAAGATTTTCTGGGGTGATTGGAAGAAAATTTTTAGGCGAAAAAGACCATGAAAGTTGTTAGGTGTTAACATACGAATAAATTTTCTTAAAAGTTTTGGTCTCGAAAATTTTTTCAAGTCTCGGTGTTGGTTCCGAACATCAGGACTTAACTCCATCACTTATTTTAAAAACAGCCCAGTAACAGCAGGTCTGTTGATCAACACATGCAGATGCCGCAGTTAAATCATTGAAAATAACCAGCAGAAATTTGCAGCGCAAGAAGTTCAGAGAGTGTTTAGTCATGCGGAACGACCTAATCGAACTAAGTTGAGCAAAAGTTTGTAAATATGTTCGTAATCACAAAATGTTAGCGCAAAAAAAGTTATTCAAACAGGAAATATTTTAAAATTAACCATGTACACCAATTTTCACACAAAACTAAACAGCGATTGTAGCGCAATAAACAACAAATAGTTCAAGCGGATTAATATTGGTTATTCGCGGAGCATTACTAATGTGTCTCCCTATGAGAAGTCACTGGATAGACCAACTTTTACCATAGAAAAATTGTCACCAAAAAATTGTGATGCTTAACACGTTGACTGCCGAGAGAATTTTTCAAAAGCTACTCCAAAATGCCTAACGTGTTAAGGCTAAAATTAGACTACCACAAAGCTATGAAATTCATTTTGGGCAACAGCTAGGCCTATACTAATTTATAATGTATCATGCGAAATTGATAACTACAAATTTACTCGTAGCTGGCACCTGAATCAACAAATTTGTTTAAAAAATGTCGCTGTACGAGATAATTCGTGATTCAAAACGACCTGTTTCTAAATTAGACACTAGACAGCTATTATGGGTAAATTCTTTAAGTGTTTTACCTGAGTGGGCACCTTTATTGCGTAATTGTGCAATCCATTGCAAGTAAAATGTCAGTTTAGAAAAAAAACTCAATAAATTTGTCAAAAAATTTCACTCTACGACCTGTTTCTAAATTACACAGTTATTATGGGTGAATTCTTTAAGTGTTTTACCCAAGGGTGGAAACCTAAGCCTAAACAGAAACGTGAAAACCCGGTTTTACAGGAAATTTTTGAAACCATAACTGTAACTGAAACCTGTTAAGCCAAATTTTTGAAAACCTTAACTTGAACCAAAACCGATTTTTCTTGAAAGTCAAAACCGAAACTGAAACTAAAACCTGTTCAAAATTTTCTAAGGTTTTTGGTTATAAAAATTGTCATCACCATAATTAACAGCACTGTTCTTTCAATGCAGGGTGTCAAATAAAGTGCCCGGTAGCTGTGAATACCAATTTTGAGTCTTTGACTTGACCCTAGCCGAAATCAAATCCGAGCCGACAACTCCTAAAGCAATGGTTCCACTCCCTCGGCCATTTGAGCAGTTACACATCATCGTGATAAAGCAAAAACGCCAAGAAGTAAGGCACACGATTTGTATTCAATGTGAAGTAGGTTTCTTCGCTGAAGCTTAAACCGAAATTAAAACCCAAAAACCGAAGTCTGTCTTCAGCAAAACTGAAACCGAAACTGCACCTATTTTTTAACATCCGTGACGCCAAACCAAACTGAAACCTGACATCTGCTTTTTGCCACACCAAAACTGAAACAGACATCCCAACGCCAATTAGCTAGGTTTCCACCCTTGGTTTTACGTGAGCGGGCACCTTTATTACAATATTTTTGCAATCTATTGCAAGTAAAGCGTTAGTTTAGAACAAAAACTCGTTTCGTTCTCTTTTACATGTTTTCCGATTTTTGGCGGCTATTGCTACTACTAAAAATACCGAAGTGATTTTCGTGTTTTGCTGTAAATGCCAAAGGGTTGACGTTATGCAATAAAACCACGAGAATACTCGCAGATATTGGCTTTTAATAAAAAAAACATGTAGCGGCTTTTAATAAAAAAAACAAGTATACTCGTAGTTGGCACCAGAGAACAAACGCTCCAGTACGAGTTATTTCGTAGTATAGGCAGTCAAGGTGTTAATTAAATGAACGTTACAAATTTTCGAGAAAAAGACAAGATTTTACATCAATTTTCAGAACAAATGTGTTTGTTTCAAGTGTAACAGGCATTTAACATTTTATGGTTACTACGCGCGTGTAACAAGTTTCCAATTACCAGCCATAGAACCCTAATTATTGCTTAACCGTAAAGTTTTTTCGACGTGTGCTTATTTTGCAGCTCATTTTAACATGTTCGGCATTCTGAGGTTTGCATTTTTTTTTACTTTGACCTAAAATAATTACAGTAATATTACAAAGAAGTGCCTGCATAGGTACAAATTAGTACAACTCATCCAGCTGTACGTAGGCTGTACTGATGCAACTAATCATTAACTTCGAACAGATTTGATGCTGCGTTTCGTTTGCTGAGCCTAAAGTTAAAAAAGTAATAAAAATTCATTACCTTTAAAGAAGTATTTTGTTCCAAAAAACTTAAGGTAATTTTTCAGAGGTTTAAGCTCTCCCTTACGCTCAATCTAATATTTCTCAAATACAGAACGTTAGGTATCGCAACCAGTAGCGTATTTAGGGGGGCTATTGTGCCATAGCCCCCCCCCCCCCCGTCTTTGACTCTGCCTTTTAGTAAAAAAGAACAAAGTTAATGGTACCAATTAAGTGACCAAAATGTAAAACGAAAATCGTCCTACCTGGCCGGTTGAGTCAAATATGCCAGACTCTTTTGATGGTTTCTGTAGCTTATTAAGCCTATTTACATTAGCGGGTTTGATTATGCGGGTTACAGGCTTCAGTTTCAGTTAAGGAGTTATTTTAATTTAACTGACTGTTCTTTCAACGCGCTTTTTAGCGGGTTGAACAAATCTGTTGCAAGTGAGTAATTTCCAACCTGCAAAGCTTACTGAAACAAAACGACGTAAGTTTGCGTCTGACGTAAGCGTGTTGGATTTAGCGGGTTAACCCGCTTAAATTGTGCATGTAAATCGGCTTTGCATCTTCCCACCAGCCATTTTCAAAAATGCTTTTGATGTATACAATTTTTTTATTATCTCGAACCTCTTCGATAGCGATAAGCTTTACGTCTTGAGCACCCATAATCGAAAATGTGTGAACAAAATGCATCTTATTTGGCCTTTTTGGCGAAGAACTCAAAATTAGGGTCAAAAAATTGAAACAAAATTTGCCTGAAAATTATTCAAAAAGCACCAAAATAACCATTACAGCATGTGAATTTTCAAAATTTTTCCGGGGCAGCATGCCCCCGGACCCCCTAGAGTCTTCCTTGCTTCTCAATCAGTTTCAAATTAGTTCTGCCGAAAAAAATGTGGAAATTATGCTCCTCCCCTCTTGTAACATTTCTCGCTACGCTTCTGATCGCAACTTTATTTGTTTTACATCCTTTAGCGTTCTATCTATAACAGTGGGTCTCAACCTTTTTTAGGTTGCGGACCGGCAAAATTTCCAAATAATGTTTAAAAGGTCATGTTAAAACCAAGTGCTAAAATCACCGACTTAAATTTCGTTAATGGGGTTTTGAAAGAAAAGAACACTTTGCAGTTTGTTTGTTTCCGTTTCATAATCAAATTCCAGTAATCATACTGCTGAATTTCAGTTAAATATGTTCTCAGATTTCATATACTACTACAGCAATTTGTAGTAAATGAGCGGTTATGCGCTAGGTTCATTTCATCTCCAACATTTTTTTTTACAAGAAAGGCGAAACTTAATGAATCGGCATGCGGCAGTGCATATTGCATGAACTTGTCTGTTGGCAGACGAAAAAGTATCGAACGTGCGTAGCCAAGTGGGTTATAATAAAAAGCACAATTTTGAATTGTGGTATAATGTTGGAAATTATTTGGCGGACCGGCAGAAAAGTAGACGCGGACCGGTGCCGGTCCGCCGACCGGCGGTTGAGAAACACTGATCTATAGTACCGCGTGCAGGAAACAGATCCTACGTAACGGCTTCGATTTACGGTTGGAGCCGATCTCATTAGACGTATATACCGGGTGGCTGATGACTTGAAAAGCGTAAGCTCACTTCACTGTCTCCCTAAATGCGGTTACTGTTGAATTTTCTGTGTAATATAATTTGAAAATCACTTCAGTTATTCATAGGATGTTATTAAAATCTTTTGTATCAAAATGAACTAAAACAATCTTGGATGCCTTACGAAAGGATTTTTGCAAAAATGCTTCGCCGAAAAAAAAAATCTTGTCATGTGAATAAATTGATATTGATGCTAAAGCTTAGGGAATGTCGAGGAATTGAATGTCCAAGATGAAAAGCAGTTATTCAACGTGTTCGGCAATGACATAATTCACGACCACGACGAACAAATTAGAGTGTGAAACCATTATACAATAAACGTGATATATATTCAATAACTTGTTTACATTTGACAAATCAATTAATGACGTCATCAAAGCTGGCTCATTAAAAGTTCGTAGCAATTATTATTACGATTACGCATGTTGCATGATATTTCATTAATATTTATAAGTCATTCATTGATAATTTAGTCTGTATCTATGTAAGAGAGCGAAGGAAGTCCCCACATTTTACGCCACGACTTTATTATTGTACAAATAAAAAAGCGCATGCTGGTGTAATGTGGTGTATGAGTGTTTCAGTAAGGCGTGTGGCTACAGGCAACTCGTGGATCAGCACCGCATACTGCGAAGATTTAATAAAGATGAAGCAATTCCGATCAACTAAACACTGATATCGGAACTTTCAGAAAGTGATTGATTGGAGTAGTGGGGTCTTTCACAAAATACTGATGAAGGTTTTTGCGGGTGCAATTAAAAAGCATGGCTCGCCAAACGGATTCAGTTTTACAAGCTGTAACCTTTTCACAAAGCCGGTTGGCTAACTCAGTTGTTGGGAAATTGGTATCGGTGTGAGAGGTTTGGGGTTCGAATCGCGGGTAGGACACAGTGTCGCCAACGGCTGGCTACCGCTGTGACGTTTCTTCGGAGTTGTCCTGCCCAGGCGTTATAAGCCGCGGAGATGGACCTCGCCACTGGTTACACGCTTCGGCATAATTACGCGAGTATAATGAAGATTTCATTGAATTTTTTTTTATCTTTAACGCTGGGATTGCCCTTGTCACTGTTTATTATTCTCTGATAATTTTGTACTGTTAGTTACAGAGTTGGACTCGCGCCGGGCTTTTCGGGTCGGGTTCGGGCCGTGATTTTCAAACTATTTCGGTCTATTACTCAGCATGTCAACACAAATTATTTTTCATCTTTTTATTTTTGCTGTATTTTTATCTGAATCTGTAGTTTGTAGCAAGCACTCGTTGGATTATTTTTTATTTTGCAATAATGGCATAATAGTAACGTAAGCCTAACTAAAGAGCACTGCGTTTTGGTAACATTATTTCGGGGCGAAATCGGACTTTTGATTCTTTCGTTGGGTTCAGACAGTGGGTGTCGGATTCGACCCGGGTTCGGGCAGAGAAAACCCGCCGGGGTCCAACTCTGGTAAGTTAGAAACGATAAAACTACCGCATAGCACTGTTTGACCTTGACTATAACTTCATATGCATGATCTTTAAACATTAGGCTTCGTATTAAAATAGGAAATTACCACATTTCGCAAGTTATTAAAACTAATCCATTAAATTTTACCTGTAATAATTGAAACGGTATAATATCCGCTTGTAAGTTATAATACCGTCATAAATATATGACAAGTTAGCACACTTTACCATCATAAAACTAAAAATTAGCGAAACAAAAATAAATTCAAAATACGAAAATGAAAGATAGCGGCTTAGCTCGTTGTTAAGCACAACGCTATTGGTGCCAGAGGTCAAATCGGACTCTGTCGCCAAAAACTCGCCATTGCTGCGACGTTTCTTCGGAGCTACTTTGCCCAGGCGCCAAGTCGCGGAGGTGGGCCGAGCCACTGGTTACACGCTTTGGTGCAACACCGTAATGAAGATCTGATTTTGATTTTTTCAAAATGAAAAATTTTGTTCATTAAAATCAACACAAATCCTACTCTTTGTGACGTCACACCTTGCGTTGACCGCATCAGCTAAAATAATTGATTTTAAAGTTTATTGTCACAAACACTCTACGCAAAAACTTACATTACAACAGTCAAATCAGCTTCCAGATAAAATGTGAAAAAAGCTAGGTTAAGAAATGATACTGTCATAAGAAAATCAAAATCAAATTTTTATAATACTCGCGGTATTACGCCGAAGCGTGAAACGAGTGGCGGGGCCCATTTCCGCGGCTTAGCGCCTGGGCAAAACAGAACGGTCACCTCGGTGGCAAGCCGTCGACGACAGTGTCCGATTTGACCGGCTCGGGAATCGAACCCAAGACCTCCCGCGCCAATAGCGATGTCGTCAACCGGCCGGTAGTATACTGTCTTCGTCAACGTTAGCGACGCCGGTACTCTACTCCACCGTCGCATGAAAGAGGATTGAAATGGAAAGTTATTGTTAAAATAAACGATGTTAGTTAGTTAGTTAGTTAGTTAGTTGCATATTTATCCTCCTATCACGAGAAAGGGATCAATGCCCTATAACGAGCTCGCTTAGGAGTTACCCGCCATCTGTCTACCACACCAAAATGGGGGAATCCCGCTAAGTGCCTTTCCCAACGGCACAACAAGTAAACTCACCGGCTGGTTTTCCACACTATCCCTTTAATGCTGAGCGTCAAGCAGGGAAGCTAAGAATACCAATTTCAAAGTCATTGGTTTGACCCGACTCGGAATCAAACCCGAGTCCACAGCTCAAGAGACAGACGCTCTATACCACTCGGCCATCTGAATTTGTGTTGTTGGAAAAGAGAAAACAGTAGTTATGCAATACTAATATAAACGTTGGTTATTTTTTTGATAATAGGCCTACTCTGCTACTTCATCAAATCATTTTACAAAAGGCCAACATAAAAGCATTGAAAACACGGTAACGTTGTCAGTAGCTGCGGAAAACTCTTGAAAAAAGTAATCTTGTCCCAGATTTTTCTGTGGTGGCCCTACGGCTAATATTAGTTGATGTCTTGATGCAATACGTCATGGCATTGCCACTTTAACTCACGACAGTATATTTTCTAAGT
This sequence comes from Trididemnum miniatum, assembly GCA_964006365.1. NCBI lineage: Eukaryota > Metazoa > Chordata > Ascidiacea > Aplousobranchia > Didemnidae > Trididemnum > Trididemnum miniatum. Next base: position 11,833,345 of record OZ023245.1, read on the forward strand.
CAGACGTTGCAGTTGAATCATTTACCGAAAGATATGGTTGAAGCTATAATCAAACAATGGTCAAGAGCCTACCCTCAAATAGCAAACATTGCCCAGGTATCTTAAGCTTCTATTAACGCTTTCAATCTTCATAGAGACGGCTCAGTACGTTTACATACCTGTCACTTTCATTGTTTGCCGGTGAACCGGACTTTTGATCGTCTAAGCGGCAGTCATGTCGTGATTTCTTATGATAGAAACTACAGATAGGCGTTAGTGCAAGTTCGCCCACTCCTAGCTGTGTTTTGAGTTTTGCGATATAAAACAGAAGAGGATATTCGCCAGACTCAACTGTCCTTGTGACAAACTGCATAAACTTTCAACAGGAGGGCCTTTAGTAAGGATATAAGTTTGAGGTCATAACATTCGGCTTGCAAAAGGGTATGGAATGGTAACGACTATAACGAGCATAGTAAAAACAATCCCTTCAGCAAAACAGAAAATCAATCGCAAGAGTTAGAAATAGGGAAATAGCGTGTAAACAACATTTGACACGACATACTGAATGTTGTAGATTGAGTATTTAGTGGCATATTTATCATACTGAATGTTGTAGATTATTTTATTTAGTGGCATATTAAAGAACTCTAACGAGCTTGCTTAGGACTTACAGCCACCTGTCAACCACACCAAGAAGGGGGAATCCTGCTGAGTGCCTTTTCCAACGGCACAAGTAAACTTGATGGCTTGTTCTCCACACTGTCTCTTCAATTCTGAGCGTCATGCAAGGAGGCTGTGAATACCAATTTTAAAGTCATTTGTTTAACCTGACTCGGAATCAAACCCGCGTCTATAGCTACAGAGGCAGACGCTCTTACCTCTCGGCCATTTAAGCTGTTCGATTTAAAATAATGTTTTGGCACGGTCGCTGCAACCAATGCTTTGACCGTGTTGTGATTGTAACTGCTTTTAGCCGCTGACAAAGTAGGACCACGCAAATATTCATGCAAGCATGAAAGTGGAAAGCTAGCGTTCAATTCTGGAGAAGTGCACAGCAGTGGTGCTTTAGTATTTGGTAAAAAACAATTGGCATTTAAGAAACTGCAAGCTTGCAGCGCATTGTTGACATAAACTTATTTGCGGACCTAGCTCAGCGCAGATAGAGAAGTAACAATGTCAGTTGATGATGAACAACTTACGTTTTCTCCAAGCTTATCTACATCAAGATCCGAAGAAAAAGCCGTCTTGGGGGGTCTGAACGATCGCTTTGTGAACTACATTGGCAACGTCAAGGCACTTACAGACCGCAATTTATGGCTGATGAAAAGGATAAAGCAGGTAATGTAAATATCAGTGTTTGCTTTACAGCTGAATAGTTTTTATCAAAGAAGTTTCAGTGTAATTGACACTAGCAAGTCTAGCATATCTAAGTTGGCTCGAGCAATGGCCTAGCGGTACCGCGCGCAGATGACAGATCCTACGTGACGGATTCGATTCGCGGCTGGAGCCGATCGCATTTGACATATTTAACGGGTGGCTGCTGACTCAAAGAGCGCAAGCTCACTTCGCAGTCTCCCTCAATTACAGTTGAATTTTCAGTACAACATAATTTGAAAAAAAAATGGAATAGCATTCGGTAGGTTTTTAACGATAGCCTCCGCTTTTAATGCACAAATTAAGTGTTCTATAGCAGCCTACCGTTTTTGTAAAATATCCGTAATGCTACTTTCAAAAGATTCGCCCTGTAATTCTGGTAGCCGCCCAGTACGGCTGAAACAACTCAATAAGACTGTAAACACAGCATATTTTTAATGTATTTTATTTGAAAGTTGTATATTTCTACTGAGATATTTGCTCTGACTCCGTCATCAAGCACCAAGAGCATTGAAAGGTCGGGGCTGAGGAGGGCTGAAGCCCCCTATATTTCTTTCAGCCCCCCTTTTAAAAATTTATAATTACAGTAGGTTACACCCTATTGCACTTCAACGATGGCTTATGGCAGGGGTGGCCAACCTGTGGCGCATGCGCCATACGTGGCGCATTGGCTACTTCAAAGTGGCGCATTGCACTTTTTTGATGACAAGCCACTTCTACTCACTGATTTTTTTTTTATTTGCCCTTCACCGATATTTTTCAGTGGAAAACAGAACATCTGAGGGCGTGAAGACCTTTTTTATTATTTTTTGCTCTCCATCGACATTGTCAGTGGAAAACAAGACGTCTGAGGGCATAGGCGCACGCAGGAGAGCCACGGTACCATGCCCTCCCTCCCCTTTTGGCCCGGTAATAAGGTGCTAAAACCTAACTTTCAGTCTATAATTTCTCAAACTAATAATGGTTGTAGCCTCCTCTCACTTATTTTAGCCAAGCTTCTGCTTTTAGACATAAGCTGCGAAAATATTTTTGCATTGTCCGTAGTGACTGCACTCACAGCACGCCCTTATTCGCTGAAAAAAGTTTGCCAAATTGAGTGTTTTTTTATATGAAAACCGTAAAAATCCGTTGGGGGCTGGGGTTTCACCCCCAGACCCTCGGTTGTGGCCCCCTTTGCCAAATCCTGAGTGCGCTACTGTCTGAGGGCGAGAAGTGAACACCTTTTTTTTGCTCATTACCGATATTGCACGCCCTTGTTTTAAAAAACTGAAAAGAAATGGATGCTTGATGTGGCGCATCTAAATTAAGGGTGAAAAATATTGGCGCATGGAATCAAAAGGTTGGCCACCCCTGGCTTATGGCGTCACTTGTTTTTCGTTTCTTTTCTTCATTGATACCGTCAACCCACTAACGTTTGCAACTTCGTGACAAAAGTGAACAAAATCGCAAAAACTGTTGGGCTTTCTGGTGTACCTTCGTGTACAAAGCTCTTAGGGCTTTGTTATGATGTCACAGTTAAATTTTCTCCAATTTTAATAGAAACTTCTGCGCAAGTAACGGAGAAACAAAATACCAAATTAGAATTACAGTAGCTAGTTTATCTTAGGAGCAGTGGCGTAGTGACATTTTTTAGAAGGGGTGGGTGGGGAGCATAATTTCCACATTTCTTTCAACCGTATTTTTGTTTCGGCAGAACAAAGTTGAAGCTGGTTGAGAAACAAGAAAAGCTCTGGGGGGGGGGGGCAGGGGCATGCTCCCCCGGAAAAATTTTGAAAATTTGCAAACAGCGAATAGATATTTTAGTGCTTTCTGAATAATTTTCAGGCAAATTTAGTTTAAATTTTTGACCAATGTCTGGAGGGCTAAGCCCCCCAGACATTGGTATGATAACACAAATTTCAGCCCCCCTCCCTACTTAAAAGTACTTCCAACGCTACTGTCGAGAACTTTTTGAAAAACAGGTTTCAACCACTAATCATAGCCCCATAGTAGGCTATGTATCTCATGTTGTGTTACAGGCATTTTAGATGTCAGATGAATATACACTTCACGAGCATTGTACTGTTACAATGATTTTCGCATAATTCGATAAAACATTAGTTAAAGTTTTAATTGGCTATTCTTTTTTTGAAAAAATTGAACATCTGTAGATTATTTTGAAAACAAGTACACCAAACAAGGACCATAGCGTTACTCTCAACACTCTTTTGGAATTTAAACAAATCTATGCCATGAGGAGCAGTGCCATCATCTGGTAAAGAGGGAGACGACTGTTTCGTCCTAAGCGATACCGCTTTGGTGATTTCAAAATAAAGAATGTCCATGAACAAATTGATGCAGAAGCGCAATACACCATGTAACAAATCGATTGGGTGACACCATTTCTTATAATGACGTCACTGCTGTGACGTGTGTTTAAGGTTTGATTTATTCTATGAAACGATGACAAGCGTTTGTCCTTTTGAGGGGTGACGTCATCAATTGGCATGATTTAATATTGTGACTGCTTCACGTGATTACTTATTACGCAATAACAAAACACTATAGTATTTCCGGCGCCTTACCGGACTCTTCTGCCTTTTTCAGGAAGTAATGTAACTAAACACCGAGGTATTTCTTTGTAACATGTCAAAGCTCTAAAGTGTTACTTAAACTAAAAATAATGAAGAAGAGGTCATTGCCAAGAAAGAAACCGCGTCTTCGCCGAGCGAGATAACGTGGCTGCGTAAGTGTCAAAACCTTTGAAAATTCGCTTTTGAGGGTGTATTTCATATCATTCTAACCAAATATCCATGAAGCACTTTTCATAGATTTTCCTTCGCTACGAGTTTAACACTAATGGAATAGTTGAAACAGTTTTGCCCACCTCTCAATTATCGGTAGCTGTTTTTCGTATTTGTTTGTGTTGCTGGTGGTTAAGCATTCAAAAAAGTTCTAGTTGTAAATAGTTTCAAATACCCGTTAAAACCATTACCTTGTTCAAGTTTACTTGCTTAGGGAAGTAGCTATAGCTTTGTTCGATTTGTAAGTTTAAATATATTACGGTTTTTATTTAAAACTATCAGTCGAAGAAAAAGCAGGCCGAAAATGCTTTCAAAAAAGCACAGATGCTCTCTTCATAGTATTATTAATATTCTCTTTGCTGACGAGTCATCACAACAGGAGCATATAGTAATGTTTACCCACAAGCCAGACATGCAACGTTTGAAACTACTGTAATTGCTAGGCTACTCCATGGCATTGTTAATTCGTTAATTGTCAGGTGCTTGATTTAACTGCCCTTGTACTTGTTATGTTTGTGGCCACCGAAAAAATTAATTAAGACCTTCTTTTGTGGATCGTCCGTGGGAGAATTTATTTACCTGTAATACAAAACGTTTGTCTTTACCCAAAAAAATTTGTGGCCAGCTAGGCCAATAGCTTAAACCAAGGGTGGGGAACCTGCGGCCCGCGGGCCACATGCGGCCTGCTTAAGTTTTCAGTGTGGCCCGCGTCAGAATTTTGTTAAGTGTACAACAAAGTGGTAGACTAGAAAACGTTAAGATTCTTGAAAACTGCTTCACATTCAACTACATGCGGTTTTCGCATAAAAAACGCGCAAAAGTCTCTGATTTCCGCGGTAAAAAACAACTGCAGCAGGAATGCTTAATAAATTTGCGACGTAATATTGTGTATTTTTAAGGCAAAACTTTTAAATTGAGAGTGAATGTGGCCCGCTGAATGTATCATGCAATCAATGCGGCCCGCTTTGCTTTGCCGGTTCCCCACCCACGGCTTAAACACTTGCTGCATACACCACGTTTAACAAATGTTACAAGGTGTAAAAACTACTAAAGCAAGTTTCAAGAAAGTAATTTTGATCCACTTGACCTTTAGGAAAGTTCGCAGTCGGGTTTTGAAGTGTTTGGATTCAAAACACAAATTCTAACTTACATCCGCTATTACTTATATAATGATCATTAGATTAACAGACTATTATTAGGGACTAGTTCCGACTTTTGACCACGCAACGTTGCAATGAGCACAGTGACCCAGTCGATACCTTTTTATTGCCAAGTTCGCTTTCAAAATTGAGAGACACGCTGGACCTGCCTACCATATTCGTACTTAAAAACAACTAGCACGCTTAATTGGCTTGGCAGGTAGCCTTGAAAGCAAGTCAAGCCTGATCGTTACTACTTTTCACCTCGGCACGTGTTTCAAAAATGGCTCGATTATGCAATATAAATTTAGCAAAATTTTGGATTTCAAAAAGTCTAATTGTCCTTTGCTCGACACGAACAGTACGAGTTTAAAATCATCCCAAATGGCCTAGTGGTAAGAACGTCCGCCTTGGGAGCTGAAGGCTTGGGTTTGATTCCGAGTCGGGTCATGCCAATGACTTTGAAATTGGTATTCACAGCTTTTCTGCTTGACGCTCAGCATTAAAGGGACAGTGTGGAGAACAAGCCGGCAAGTTTACTTGTGCCGTTGGGAAAGGTAATCAGCGGGATTCCCCCATCTTGGTGTGGAAGACAGATGGCTGGCACAGAGTTGGATTCGGGCCGGGCTTTTCGGGTCGGGTTCGAGCCGAGATTTTCAAATCATTTCGGGCTCTTTTTGGGCTGATACTCAGCATGTCGTCACAATATCTTTTCATCTTTTTTTTTATATCTTTGCTATATTTTTTATCTCAATCTGTATTTTGTAGCAAGCTCTCGCTTAGATTATTTTTTTATTTTGCAATAATGGCATAATAGCAACGTAGTAAGCTCTCGTTTGGATTATTTTTTTATTTTGCAATAATGGCATAATAGTAACGTAGTGAGCTCTCGTTTGGATTATTTTTTTATTTTGCAATAATGGCATAATAGTAACGTAACTAAAAAGCAGAGCGTTTTGATAACATTATTTCGGGCCGAAATCGGACTTTTGATTCTTTCGTCGGGTTCGGACAGTGGGTGTCGGGTTCGGGCCGAGAAAACCCGCCGGCGTCTAACTCTGGCCTGGCAACTCCTAAGCGAGCTCGTGTAGCGCATTGATCGCTTTCTCGCGATAGGAGGATAATTATGCAACAACAAAAAATGCTGGTAGGCGTTTTTTTTTTAATTGGTAACCTTCTTTTCTTCTACACTTGTGCACTCTGACTCAAAAGTACTGACGTCACCTCATCCCAAAATTTGTACCAGAACTATTTTGAAAATTTCAAAATAATCGATGTTTTACTCTATGTTTTACGTTTACGTAGCTAGATTAATTTTTGGCGCTTATTGCGGTAAGTTGTCCTGCGAATCGTCCAATTAAGATTAAATTTGGACTTCCAGTTTTTATCAGAATTTCGAGTTCGGAAGTAATTCTTCAATTTCAAAATAACAATGACGCTACCTATTCAGTCAAATGCTTACCAACGCTGGGCACTAAAAAACTCGAGTGGGGCGTGGAGTTTTAAAACATTATTGATCAATTTTTGTGAGTATGCAAATTAAAACTGTACTTGCTCATATTCAACCTGTTGCTATATAAAGCAGCTTTATCTGTTTGCTCTCGTATTTATCGCGTCTCTCACAATGCATACTAGTTGTTTTATTACTTGAAAATTTTTTGCGTACTGCAAGGTGAAACAAAAACTAAAATCAAGTCAAATCTTCATTATACTATCAGTATTACGCCGAAGCGTGTAACGAGTGGCTGGGCTCATGTCCGCGGCTTAGCGCCAGGACAACATAGCTACGAAGAAACGTCGCAGCGGAGGCGAGTCACTATTTGACGGGGCCCGAGAATCGAACCCCAGACCTCCCACACCAGGCAGCGATGTACTAAACATCTGAGCTAACTGATCTCTTTGGTTTACTACTACTGGCCGTGTTAGTACTGATCGTACCAGTACGTTGCTTCATATTTTTTTCAGGCTTAACTAGGTTTAAATGTAGAAACCACGAGCAAGGCAAGTAAGAAAAAGGCTTGCCAATACTCTAACAAGTTTTTAAAGTTGCGTTTTAGGATAGTAGTAGTAATAAAACTGCAGCAAACTATGTTTATTTGTCATGAACAAGCGCTTTCATAGAGCAAAAACAAATCCGTACAGCATAGCCTAGTAGTTTTGATGGGGGCCTGAGATTTTACAAAATTGGGGCCTGATTCCCAAAAGGTTGGGAATCTCGGTATTAGTTTACTAAAAAGGTGTCAAAATTATCTATACGTTTACCATGACTATTTTTATCGTCGTCAGTTTTCCTTGCTAAATCCAACGATCAAATATTCGGGTAAGCTTATCCACCAAAAACACATTTTACTTCTACACAAAACTTTCGGCTCTTACAAAATTTTTGGTGCATTCTTCAGCTTGAAAACGCGCCATCGACATCAAGCAAAACTTCACACGAATCCTTGAAATCCGCGCAAGCACGACTTCAGCAACTCGCTATTGAGCAAACTAAGCTAGAACTAGCTCTACAGCAACAAAGCAAGAAATTGGAAGATTGCCAAAAAAGGTAAAATTTGTTTCACACAGCTGCAAATGTAAAGGTAAAGGTGCGGACAGCGGGTGCAAGCACTCATTGTTTAGGCCATTTTCAATTGTGGGCCAATTAAAATTTTCAATCACAAATGATTGAACGCTGTTAAGGAAAAAATTCAGTTACATACTAGTTATCCCTCCTACCGCGTGAAAGCAATCGAAGCGCTACAATAAACTCGCTTAGGAGTCGCCCGCCATCTGCCTGCCACACCAAGATGGGGAAATACTGCAAAGTGCCTCTCCCACAGCACAACGAATAAATTTGCCGGCTTGTTCTCCACACTGTCCCTTTATTGCTGAGCGGCAAGCAGGGAAGCTGTGAGTGCCAATTTTAATGTCATTGGTTTGACCCGACTCGGAATCAAACCCAAGTTTACGGTTCCAGAGGCGGACGCTCTTACTACCTGGGCATCAGAGCGAGTTGGTAAGAGAAGGGCTAGAACTCACACAGTAGGCCATTAAGATGTGTCAACCTTTAGTAGAAAGAATAAAAGTAATTCACGTTTCAGCAGTTTTCCGTGACGTTGCGAGGCTACTTTTTTAGAGTGTATTTTACGCTTATCATAGGTAATTTCCACGACTTAAATTACATCAGCAGTTAGCTAATACGTACTGTAAGTATCTTTGGCTCTCAAAGAGTGTCAGTATTATATTATTTTGTAAACCTGTTTCAAATGAAAAGTAGTGGCAAGATCCTCCCAAAAGAAGCAGGGTAATTCCATGGTTGAAATTGAAGTAAAGTGTATCGAACACAAAACAAATGAAAGCTGGTAGCGGCAGGAACAGAAAAGGTGCAGACGCTATTTGGCTGCTGATTCTCATCCTGGTAAAATAAAGGTTAAAAAATCAATACTGACATCTAGCGGTAAACTCAATTATATTATCATTACTTGTTTTAATGCAACCTGTTGATCGGCGTTGTGGTGAAAGTCATCGCCATCGGTGAGGGAGACCTGGAGTTTGATTCTTGGGCCGGTCAAATCGGGCAGTGTCGCCAACGGCTCGCCACCGCTGCGACGTTTCTTCGGATCTGTGTTGCTCAGGCGCCTAGACGCGAAGATTAGCCACGCCACTCATTACTCGCTTCGGCGTAGATCACCAGCATAGTAAAAATTTGATTTGTTTTTATGCAAAATGTCTATTTACAGGTTGAACAGAGAGAAGGAAGACCAAAAAAATGCTGAAAGCCGTTTGGCGTCTTTGCGTAAAGATGTAGACCATGCTACCTTAGCCAGAAATTCCCTTGAAAGTCAAGCGGAAATATTAAAAGAGGAAATTGACTTGGTCAGAAGTAATAGCGAGGAGGTACAGCCAAAATTTTGACAGTTGAAAATTTTTGATCCTTTTAGTTTTCTGCTGTGGATCAAAATAGTGCTGTAACGACGAGTCAGATTAAAGATCTTTCAAACTGTTGAGGGTGATGCAAATTTTAGGTGTTGTGATTGTAAGGGTTTGACATTCATAGATAGCATTGCTTAAAATGGTGGTGGTGTAAACTAACTATCTGACTTCTTTGTTAGGTTGTAAAAATGATGTATGGCTAGCAAACGCAGACAAACAATCTAGACTCGTAACAAAACAAATGTCACGAAGTGAATGGGAACTGTGTAAGAAAAGACAATTTCTAAAACCTCTTTTTGTAAATTGTACTTCAGGACAAGGCAATTCTCATTGATGGGGCTTCGCGCCTCTTCGAAAATTTTGTAGTTGTTATTTATAATCATAACCTTTGCTTCAATTTAGATTTTTACTTTAGAACTTCCGGGTTCTTGCGGAAAAGTTGATTGCATCGAGAAACACTAAAGTTGGTGAAACGTATATCGTCGAGTCTTTAGCGGATTCACTTCAACACGTTCGAATTACACTCGATGATATTGCTAGAAAAAGCAAATGCCCTTTTGAAAAACACTACCTCCAAAAAGTAAGTCATAGTGATAAAGAAGATTTTTTTGGAAGTGTTTTTGTTAAAAGTATTTTTATTTTGATTCTGCTTTATGTATTGGCAGAAGAAGTTATTTTGCTGAAAGGATGGCCTGGAACTAGAAGAAACTGTTATTTACTTTTTGATATATCTTTTGTAATAGATTGACGATTTATCATCAAAACTCCGGATCGAAAAGAACGTAAATGAAGCAAATAAATCGGAAATTCAGAAAACGAACAAACGAGTTCAAGTCGCAGGAAGGGAAATGGACAAAATATATTTGAAAGTACTCGCCTTATTTTTATTCGCAATACCTACTAAGGATAAATCAAGCAGGTTTCTGCGTCTACTGCAATCTCTTTACCTTTCAACGCAAATTGCACCTTCTAGGACTGTTTGCTGGTAGGGCCAAGTAACCTCGACGGTAGACTCCAGACGACGTGGGGCCAGTGGCAAATCCAAACATATCAAACTTTGAAAGGGGAAATTTCTACGGAAATACAAAGCCTTTTGGCGGTTCTTCAATCCTCGCTCTTCAGTATTATTCTGATTGTTTTCCAAAATTCAAAAGCAAAATAATAGCTCAGTTATCAAATGTGAAATTAGTAAAGTTAGAATTGCACAATATTTTGACTTATATTACATGAGTCTCGTCTTCTTTCATTCACTACTCTTTTTCCATCAGCTCCCTATTGTAAACCAACTTATTGCATAATTATTTAAATGCATAAGGTACCAACAACCAGTTTGGAGATAAAATTGTGCCCCAGATGCACCAGAACTAATGCTTTTTAAAAGCAACCAGTTTAAATTAATAGAATCCACTGGAGGACCCTCAGTGAGAGTGAAACTATTCTTAGATTGATCGATCATTTCGTATTCATATTTCACAGTATTTTTTGGTTTTTCTTTCCGCATTTTAATAAATTGTAATACTTTTGTCAAATGCATTTCTTTTTGCTGTTGATGTTGCAATAATTTAGTCTTATGATTTGCATTTAATCGGAAGATTCTCCATTGTTTTCAATCGAATTTAGCAAAACAACTTTTTAGAGAGATCTGCTTCTACAGCAAACGCAAACTACAAAAAACCGTCATCAAATTGAACAAATGGATCATAAGAAAATCACAGACGTATGTATAATGATGGCATGAATTTTTGATTGCCTTGTAAGTAATTAGATATATTAGTCTGTGAAAAACCTACCGCAAATCGTGTACCTCAAACACCCGCTGTCCATTCATTTACATTTATTGAAATATTATAGGGTTTAACATGAAAAGAAACTGGCTTTCTGATGTTAAAACCAAAATAATGCTTCTTACATGGCTTCTTAGTATCGAGATGTCAACGTATTGAAATTGATTGTATCTGCAATCAAATATCACCACTATGCACTAAATGTCACTTCTGAGATTCAGTTTTTAAAAATTTGAAAATCCAATGAAATTTTATCAGTTTTGTGCACAAAGTTATATAGTTATAGTAAATTTTTTTTCGCTGGCTTGATCAATGACCATGAATAGTTGATTTGGTTACTCATGAATCTCTACTTGCCTCTTTAATCAAAGATGTCTTTTCATATTATTTTTCTGTGGCTTTACGAGGGCAGGGCAGCATTGCCTGTTGAATAGACTCGTTGGCCCTGTTGCATGTGATTTTTTTGTAAGCGCCTACGTTTAGTGCTACGTTGCAATCTAAATAATTATAATTTATTTCTGCCGGATAAACTAAGCAAGTTTAAGCAATAGAGCAACAAGAAAGTGATTAGAAAAGATACATTTATTGGGTTTCATTATTTCTTATCATTTTATAGAATTTACGACGAAAACTAGTCCACACAGAACAAACTCACCTTCGTCAATTGGAAAGATACTCGGAACTTCTAAATGTTAAAGTAAACCTTGACTTCGAACTAAAAACTTATCGCAAGCTACTGGAAGATGAAGAAATTAGGTATGAATCTGTTAGGCGCTTTGTGTTCATTACTGTACTGTAAGTCTGTAACGACATTTGAACAGCTCAAATGGCCGAGTGGTTAGAGCAGTGGTTCTTAAACTGGGTTCGACCGAACCCCAGGGGTTCGGTGAGGCTGTAGCAGGGGTTCGGCTAAGATCAGAATAAGTTTTTGCAAAAAGGCATACAGTTGTAGTAAATGACTATCTCTGCGTGGAATGATGCATCCCCCCACCATACTCTTTCAACGCTGTTTTTGATGAATACAATTTTTCCATAATTTTAAACCTATTTGATAACAATCATCTTTACGCCTTAAGCACGCATAAATCGAAAATGTGCGAACAAAATGTATCATATTTGGTGAAGGACTTAGAGTTAGAGGCAAAAAAATTAAACAGAACTTGCCATAAAAATTGTTCAAAAAGCTCTAAAATGGCCATTACAGAGTCTAAATTTTTGAAAACTTTCCGGGGAAGCATACCCCCGGACCCCCCTAGAGCCATATTTTTGTTCCTCAATTTGCTTCAAATTATCTTTCCGGAAAAAAAATACGCTTAAAAAATGTAAAAATTTTATGCCACCCTCCACCGCCTTAAGAATATTCTGAATACGCCCCTGACGTGAAACATTTTCAAAGAGCTTAGGCCCTTTTCCGGTTTAGACGTCTAACGTCTTTGCACTCATTTAACATTCAACCTAATTCAAAACTGCATCCCCCTCTAAAATTTTCTGGATCCGCTCCTGGTGATAATTAAGGGTTCGATGTATGCTTGCATGACACCTGTTGGGGGCGATACTTCCGACAAGTTTGAGAACCACTGGGTTAGAGCGTCCGCCTCTGGAGCTGTAGACTCTGGTTTGATTCCATGTCTGGTCAAACCAATGACTTTAAAATATGTCTACGCAGCTCCTTCTTGACATTACAGTAAAAGGACAGTGTGGAGAACAAGACGGCAAGTTTACTTGTTGTGCCGTTGGGAAGGGCAATTAGCGGGATTCCCCCATCTTGGTGTGTTAGACAGATGACCGGTAACTCCTAAGCGAGCTCGTGTAGCGCTTTGATCGCTTTTTCGTTACAGAAGGATAAATATGCAACTAAATACAATACAAATAACGACAATTTTTATAATATGACGATAATGAGCCGTATGTTTACCCACGTTACAGTTTGGTGCATTATCTAATATGTGATTTGTTCTTTTTTTATTTTTTTCTTATTTCCGAGTGTATCGATCTTTTGTACAGTTTAATCACAAAAATGAGAGTGAAAAAGTTTGAACCATCTGAATAGTCAAGACACTTTGGTTTGAACTCAAAAGCATTGTCATTCTATTTTAAGAAGACTAACAATGATTTAAGATCAAATCGAAACGTTTTGTCATTTTGAATGTGTCAATTTTTTGGATCTATTTGTAAAATTAAACTTTTCTTTTCGCATTGCTTTACCAACTTTTTCGCTATCTAATAGCCATACAACAGCACAAAAGAAAAGCTAAATTTTTGCGTAAGGGTTGTATTGAAAAAGTGACTTTCAGCCTATGAGTAGGTCAATTATCTCTACTAGAATAAAATTTAATATTTTGAAAAATTGATATTGGCGGAGAAGAAATGTGTGAGGTTAAATTGCTTGACCACTGATCAAAAAATAACTTAAATCTTCATTATACTCGCAGCGTTACACCGGAGCGTGTAACGAATGATGGGTCCAATCTCCGCGGCTTAGCGCCTCGTCAACACAGCTCCGGAGAAACGTCGCAGTGGTGGCGAGCCGCCGGCGACGTCTGATTTGATCGGCCCGGGAATCGAACACCAGACCTTCCGCACCAATGGCTCAGATGACCATTGATAGATGTTGTAATTTAGACATAAGCTGCCTCAGAGCGTCCTTAAACTGCAGCTTGTGTGAATCTCGTGTCACTTGCATTGCTTAAATTCGTTACTGTGTTACCAAGACTCAAAATATTTTTTGCTATTTTTTTGCAGTTTGAAAAACTATCCACAACTTAACTCGGAAAAAAATTTACAAAATGGAGATAGATCAGGTGCTGTTCAAAACATGTTTACTTAAAACGCAAGCATGAATAGCTTACACTACTAGTGACGGTGTACATTGTTTCGACTTTTCAAGTCTTATCAGTACCGTTGATGTGACCGACATACACTAAGAAGGGCAATGTATGCGGAGTAGGATTTTTTGCTTGTGGCTAGTTACCATATGGCCAATATCGGTACTAGCTACGAAAACCGGCAAAAAATTCTCTATTTGGTTCGTTCGCCTGTGAATAAGCAGGGTGCATGGTAAGCACTATGTCTGTTCTTATAGCCCAAAAAGCATATATTGAGTGCCAGCGCTCAGGTTGCACTTTGATCACAAATGCAAACTACCGGTATGTTGTAGTTTTTAGATGATAAAGTTGTACGGGATTTCTATACTTTCATCGTGAAGTTGAAAATTCATCTATACACCGAATTTAAAATTGAAACATAGGCTAACTTAAAAGTTAAATTTTCAATTTTGGGCCGCATGGACAGATCTTTATTTAGGGCTTAGATTAGTTCGAACTCCAAATATCGGGCCTTTTTACTGCTCTGAGTTATAAAGTCACAAAGTACGTGATCTCTGGGTGGCAATCAGCTCAAGGACACGTATTTGTCAGGGTTTCTTTACTGCCACCTTTTGTTGTTTTTTTCCTTTTCGCTCTTCTTGAATACTATTTGGCGTTGTTTTTTGTACATTTTGACGTAATTGATTCGATCTCTCATCCGTAAAACAAAAATAAATCTTTTGTATTTCAGTAGCAGAGCCGGCGCCAAAGCAGTCGACTTAGGGGGGCCAAAATTTGAAATTAAGCACAAAAGCCGAAACTTGTTAATTGGGGGGGCCAAGCGTGTCGATTGGGGAGGGGCAGGCCCCCCTGGCCCCCCTTAGCGCCAGCCCTGTTTAATAGTGATGGTGTTTGCGGCTTCTGAATAAAAGAAAAATGTCATTTCCGGTTTGACATACAGGAAAAACCTTTCACTGCTTTTTTTTTACAATAACGATAGTTTACCAAGAGCATTTTCTCCCGGTAATAGACATTTTTCAGTTGAATTTGATCTGTTAAATATGCCATCTATTGTCAAAACACAAGCTCTAATTTCACATGATATTTATTCTTTTATTATTGATCATGCTTCGCCTTGCTCTGATTGGATGATTCATCGTTTTGATTGCATCTTTGATGACGCAATTCTTTTAATTATTGATTTAGATGACGTAGAAATAGAGGAGCGTGATTATCAAATGAAAAAACATTATTACTCCCTTTTTCCTCTTGAAATCGGGGTGGATTCTGCCCACCAATCTAAAATTCATCCGAAATTTTCGAGTAATGATCATCATGAAACGGATTCTCGTCCTCTCAAAAATGGAGATGTTTTTGTTCATTCGACAGAAGCTCTGCCTGCAACTCCAACTGAAAATCTATCCACTGACGTATTTGAAAATGATACGGATTTCCACGGAGTTATGCTGTTAAAAGAATCCGTCGGAAGGCATCATCCGCTTTTGGATGAATGCCGTGCGAGTTGTAGATCTGAAACATGGAGCGTTGAAGCGGAGGAGGTAGATATCGCTCATGATGACGCTATTCTCGACAAAGAAGATGTCTTTCAACAAGAAACTTGATCTTAAAATGTTTCAAATGCGTTTTAAAATGTCCAACTTTTGAAATGATGCGACACATTTTTCAAGGTGATAGTTTAATGTTAGTGTTTCGAACAATATGGAATACTGTAATTTCCGAGTCTTCGTTTATAGAACACGGCGTAATAATAACATAAACCACAAACAACTACCCATTTCTTTCGGTGAGGTGCTTGAGTCACAATTTCAAAAGTCGCATTCATTGTGGTCTCCTAAAAACACTACTGTAATGTCCGTTTTTTATTTATATTTTAATAGCAAACAACGCATCTCTCTCTAGAACCTTTGCTTGGTTCAGTTCTAGATTAGGTGGCACTAAAACTAGATTAAGTGGCACAAAAACACAACAATTCGCATCAAGTTCGGAAAAACGTGACATAAAATAAAGTAGACGATGTCACTTGTGCGTTGGAGGTGTCCTTTGACATGACTCAGCACCAACAAAACAGCTACAACTGCAGTCATGCTGAAGAGATCTTAAAACCTGGAATCATTGAGGTGATGCCAGGTTTTAAGATCTCAATCGAATATGTAGAATGCAGTTTCCAACCGCTTAATGAATGCTCTTAGCCACTCGACCAAACAAGTTGTCTCAGATACGTATTGCGTTTTATTTCATTCCATGCTGCTACTTAGTCTTGTGAAGACACGTAATAAAACACATGGTGAAAACGAAGAGTTTAAAACGCCACCGTCAGCATGAAAATTATAGGTTTACCCAATGTTCATGTTCATGATCAAAACGTGTATCTCAGATACTGATATAAGGTTTATGGGTGTCTGCGCGCCACAGGTACAAAGAGAATAGCTGGAAATAAGCAAAACCCGTAACGTGTATTTTAAGCAGAAGTTAGGATCGCTTTGCAATGTTTTTTGTTATGTTTTTAGGGTCGTAAAATTTTCTTGTGTTTTTCGTATTGATTATCAAGACAGTGCCGATCAAATTATTGTGATCGTTCGATTCTGTTAAAAATGTACCCACAATGTCTTCAGTGGCGTACGCCTGGGGGGGGGAGGGGGATGCGCGCATCTCTCTTCAAGTCTCCTCCTAAACACGTCCAAAACTGTTATAAGTTTTTTCGCTCGACTTGCTTGTCTTTCATTGTTATTTCGAAAAACATTGTTATGGGCTTGTTATTATGCGTGATGCACATTTTTTGAAAAATAAACTGATAGTTTTTGATTGGTTGTAAATGGCATTAGAAACGTCATAGACCTATGGAATAGAAAGTGCAGGACGTTACATCACGTAAATTTTAAGTAATCACCGTAATTATCGGTTCATCCAACTTTGTGTCTGCGTTGTCTTAACATAGACGTTTTTGCGTGATCTTTCTTGAATATTTTGGAACTACACTGTGTTTATTGACAACATTTAGCTTGACAATAATCCGGATAAATAATTTATGAGCAAATTATGGTGTTGTTGCTTTCCACAAGATAATTTTGTATCATTTTCTTTAGTGCCTGAATTTCTCCAAATGCTTCTCATTTCCGTCAAAGTGACTTAAATCCAAATGCACAAATATCAAAATAAATCAAAACAGTCACAAATTGATGGTCCGGTAACAGGAAATAAGTTCATCAGTGGTTATAGGTAGGCGCAACCATTCCTCTAGCGGCCCATGATGCTTGGATATAGACTTAACCTGCAGCGCTTTAAAACGAGAGTGACCAAAACGCTCTTTTGTGCTGAGTGCAAATAGGCGCGAAAAACGCCGAAAATGCTGAAATGGAAAGTGAACAAGAAGCCAGCGCTAGCGGCTCTTTGGAAAGACCAAACCTTGTAAGAATCTCTACATCAATTGGAGTAAACTTATTAAACCGTTTTTTTCGTAATTCAACCGGTTAAGCATATCGCTACCGGAGCGGAAGGTCATGAGTTCCATTCCAGGGCCGTTCGAATCGGACACAGTGACGCCAACGGCTTGTCACCGGTGCGACGTTTCTTCGGAGCTGTGTTGCTCATGTGCTAAGCCGCGGAGATGGGCCCCGCCATTCGTTACACGCTTCGGAATAATACGCGAGTAGAATGAAGACTTGATTTTTTTTGGATATAATTATCAATTCTTCAGGCAAAAGGTTGTTCAGCAAGAAGATTAAAGTTAAAGCTAAAATAAATAAAAATGAAAGTTACGTCTAATAAGGCAACCGGAGGAACCGCTTGAATATTACGAAAGATAGCGAAAAGGAGAATAGTTCAAAAAAGATATGCTATAAATTAAGAGCAGAGGTTGAAGCTTATACGTTATCGTTTTTACTGCTTCAATATCGTAATCTATGTCAATAACCTATATTTATTTACCGGTACAATTAATCCCCAAAGGTAAACGATATCCTATCTTTCTTAATTGTTTCGTTTGTTTTAATCATTAATCATTTTGACTTAAATCAATCTGTATTTTCGTTAAATCCGGCAATCTGGTTTATGGTATATTATAAAATCTTAACTGATGATCGGTTTCTTGTTTGATTTACTTTTTTACCTAGATTTGAGAATTTTATCAGTTTTAATATATTTGTTAATGATAATATGTTTTTGTAGTTTTTACCGTAATTCTACACTGACAATCTGCCGGCAAAAGGCTACTATGAACTAAAATAAATAAGAAAACAGAAGGCTGGCGTATTTGTAGGGGAAGGGGTGTTCTTTTTGTCTCGTGACACTGATAAAGAAGGAGAAAGGTAAAAAATTCTTGTCACACGCACGTAATAGAGGTAGTACGGCAGGCGATAAAACGTTGCAGACGAATTGATGCAAGCAAATGACGAACAGATACGATTAATCGAAGATGAATAGTGTGTTCTTTGTTCGAGTCGAATTGTTTACATTACGCAAAGCTGAGTGAAATCATTAATTTTTGACCGTGATGCCGATATGAAAGCAGATGGAAAGTGTAAAAAAAAATACAGCAAAGATATAAAAAGGCCTCATGTCATAAACGTTACAGTAGTTAAGGTGATAATCTAACAGTAAAATATACAGTAGCTCTAAAACTGAAGGAATATCATTGCAAATTTTTGTACAAAAAGTGTTTTAAGTGTATAAAACTATCAATTGAAGTGATTTTGAGCGATTGAGAAGTTACGCGATTAATTATAACGATGTACTGAACATGACAACAATATGCAAAAGCAAAACGATATACCGTATAGAAACAACCAACTCCACGATTTGAAAAATTCGAAATATTTGAAAATCAGTAAAAAATAGTGTTTGAAAAATGTAACTGATAAAGTTTACCCTTGTGCTTGCATAAGAATTAAACCGTTTGAAGTCACGAATTAGCATTTTAAACGTATTTTTGTTCTTTTCAATCTTCTCAATTTTAAACGACAGAAGAATTAAGTTTGCAAAAATGCTGGAATTCGCAGCAAGTAATATTTTTTTATATAAGAAACTTACATCTTATTCTAAGTTGAATAATTTGAGTTTAACAGACAAAGTTTGAATTTTTCAGCGGCTTGTGCTGATGAGTAACAATTAAGGATACCAGATCTTTTCCTATTGTTTAAATTTTAAAACATGATAAAAGTCGCTTATCCTTTTCACTAGTACTTTTAATAATTTATCCCGATGATAAGTTTGCGAATACACGCTATGGGAATTATAGTACATAAAAAGTGTATTACTTTCGTCAACTATTTATCATTTTGCTTATTTTTATTCTCATTGCTTCTCCCATAAGTTTCAGATATTTCTTTGAATACTAGACTTTTCTGAACTCTATACGTTTTAAAATGATTTATAGCCTAATGCCATTGTTAGTTTCTGTTCCGGACTGCAAAAACTCCTCATTTCCGGATCTAGAAGAGATAAAAGAGCTCAACCTCTCTAAATTTTTGGTTAAACGAACTCACCCTAATACATTAGTATTTTGATGCTTTTGGACGCGCAAAACTCCAAGTTAAGCCTCGTTTTGATCTTAGTTCCCCTCTGAAGACAATTACGGATCTGCCACGGTGTCTGACGCATAAAAAAATACTTATAGACCTTTGTCTTGAAGGTTGTTTAAACGTGATTCGTAGCGGATGCTCGATCAAGCACCCGCGATTGTCATTTTTAAAATTCATTTCTGTAACAACTTTTGCATAGTAACCAAAAAAAGTCACATTTAACACCAACATACGAAACAATGCTGGAAGTTCTGTACTATATAGTTCACCGCATATAAACCGACCAGCTGCTTTCCCGAGCTGTTAAATTTATGAGATTTGGTTGGAAGACAGAATGCTTGCTGTTGAAAACAGAGTCGGATTAGGAGGAGACTACGGGGGCTAAAGCCCAGGGGCCCCCGTGATAGGGACTTCCCCGTAAATCATTTTCTCCAAAAATGATCTGCTTTCTCCAAAAAAAATCTTCGTAAATCGCTTCCTCCAAAAAAGATTAAACTAAAGACTTAGGTCTGCAAAACAGCACGGGCCCTTCCGAAAAGTCGGCCCGGGCCTCCGACATCTTAATACGGTCCTGGTGAGAAACCCGACTTACTGTTCAGTCAAGTAAACACGTTGTTTCCAGTTGCTCACCTTCGTTGGACAAACTTAAATTTGAACCCGTAACCTATATGATGGAAAAATAAATGTGTACGCAATCCGGTTTGCGTAATTTTTTTTTTTTCAAAATTTGTCGAACAACGTTGCAAATTGTAATTAATAAAACTATAATGACTAGTTCCAATTATTTAACAAAATATTTTGTTGGCTACAGGGTGTAATTCTGTGCTTTAAGATTTTGAAATCACAAAAATTTTGTTTTTTGAAATATTTGTCAGCGCACACCATGAAGAATTTATGGCAATGTTGTAGGATATTTGCTTTTCATGTGGTTGTGTTCAATCTTTTCTTGACTTCCAATGCATATATTTTAGCACCGTAAGTATTTTTGTAATAGATTGTGATGTAATGGATTAGAGCCCACAACTTTGTTGGGGTCAAATTAGAAAACGGGGTTAAACTTTTTGAGTTTCGTTTAGAAGCTCAGTTTTAAAAAATACAACTTTATTCCCCAGCATTTAATTTATAAATAAATACAATAGATAAATTTTCAAGGCAAGTGCTCAAAAAATGAATAATCAATGACAACTATTTAACTAACTGTTCAATTCTTTTGCTGATGAAGGCGTCAAAGACTGCAGAGGAAGGTTAAAGTACTTAGCACATTTTTCGTCGTAATTCTGTAGCTTTACAGTATAACATAAAATGCTTTCAAATCGAACTACCAAGCTTAATTGATTAGCTACTACAAGGTTTATGCATTGCTTACGATACTTGATATTGTACCACACACTGCAGGAGTTAACCAATACTAGTACCCTGTCCACATGTTTAATTTTCAAGAGCTTTCGGCCCTTGGTTCTAGTTTCTGCATCATCATGAATTTTTTGATATCGTAATTAAAAAAAGTGATTATGACATTAAAAAACTGATTAGGATGCCGAAACTAGAAGTAAGTACGGCAGATCTAAAGCCCGCGAATACTGAGTATGTGAACAGGGTACAGGTTCGATAAAACAAAAAAATCGTAAGAACATTTTTTGTCATACTACATACAGCAGATTTTGACCGAAAATATGTTTAGGAAAAAATCTCCTACCAATTCTCCAAAGGATTACCAAGAGTTACTGATGTTGGTGGGACAAGACGAGCTGCATGAGCAGCCGCCATCAGAAGAAGGAATGGAAGATTTGGTTCTGCAAAAGATTCTCAGCAATATAAGTGAATTAAAAAACACAAAAACTAGCGAAGAGATACCGCAATTAGAAAAACCAAAATCCTTTGGACAAGATGCTTTGATGGACCCCGGTTATGAAGCAATGCGAGACAGACGTCAAGCTATGGGAATATACAACGACCAGTATTTTTCATTTAAAGACAAACTCGCTACTGAGCAGTTAAAGACGAAATTATTCGGCCCGTAAGTTTGTATATTTATGTCATTGTGTTGGGTTACTTGCTTGAATTCTGGAGAGTGTTTCTGTTGGTCCGCTTCGAAGTAATATTTGCAAGCAACTGACCCCACACCTAAACTATCAGGGAGACTGCGTTCACACATAAGGTTTTCACCACTAGGAACGAAAACTCAGGCGAGTATTTTCGCTCAGTGTGAACGCAAAGGGTTTCATTATTGGTAAAAAACCTGGTTCTCAAACCCGTGTGTGAACGCAAACTATAAGGATGCCGATCAAATGGCCGAGCGATTAGACTCAGAGCAACTCTGAAGCGATAGACTCTGATTCGATTTCGAGTCGGGTTAAACTAAAGCTCCAAAATTGGTATTCACGACTTCCGTGCTCGACGTTCAGCATAAACGAGGCGGTTTGGAGAAGCCAGCAAGTTCGCTTTTTGTGTGGTTGGGAAAAGCTTTTCACGGGATTTCCACATCTTAGAGTATTAAAAAGATGGCCCTCAGCTCGCACAGACCTGGTTTAAAAACACAAGCACAGTGACTCACCAGCGGTGCATCGTTCTGCGTTTGTAGCAGCTTTGCCGAAGAGCTAAGTTGCGGAGATGGGTTTTACATCAATGCATTGCACACTTAAAGACATACTATGTTTCTAAGCCTTTTAAATAAGCTTGTGTTAAATTTGTGAGCATTGATCAAATAATAGCCGCTTTGGCAGCTTCTCTCGGAAACCTTGATAACTCAAAGCGTAATTTTTTGTAGTGGCCCTTAACGCTAAGTTACTTAACGTAGAATAATATTAATCTAAATAGGTTGCCATTTTCGCCGTAAACCTCAGAGTGCTTCCAGAATTAGTGCGCCTAAAAGGTGAATGTAATAGGGAATTGCACATAACCGCGTATGAACACTGATTCGACCTTTCAGGTGTAATTAGTGCACCTGGTGTGACCGACATTTACTCATGGCAATATAATCATATGCCGAGAAGGATTTTTTGCCTGTGTTTGTAACTATACCAGTTACAAGAACCTGCAGAAACCCTCACTGCCAAACCCGTTTGCAGTTACGTATACCACTTGCGCTTTTGTGTTTGTAATAAGAATTTGGTTTTCAGAGCTCCAGTGTCGAAAAGTACTTGTCTAAGCACTTTGCTTCGAGTTGGAATCAAGTCCGTTGAAGAATTGATGAGAGCAGAGGAGTTCTGTTCTTAACAATCTGGAACGATATTTTGCCATTTGTTGAACTATGCTAATGAAAAACTCAGTTGAAAAAGAAAAATATTGCCCGAAATACCTAAGTCCATCCAATTATTTTTGTAGTTTTTTTTCAGTTGAAAATAAATTAAAATCTATATCCACCCAGTGAACATTGCGATAGACTAAAATTTTACTAGATCGTTCTAGAAAACAGAATACAATAGGTGAGACATTGTTGTTGTCCTACAGTCTCTTTTGTGGATACTAAGGATTGGATAACACCATGAAAAATAATCTACCAATCACTTTTTATTTTGTTCCTTTTAATTGATTTTGTCAAAGATGAAATTTTTTGTGAAAAATAGACTGTGAAAATGTTCATTGCGACTTAAATTTTTTTGTCAATAACTTTTAGTATTCAACTGATTTTTCTTCACGATTTTCTTTTTAATCTGTTTCTTTATTTACATTAAATAAACAAAGTATAAAATTTAATTGAACATTGGTATTACGTTGTTTACATAATTTTCAAAAGTTTGCATGTCTAAAGTAATGGCGTTGTTGTGTAGTGTTCAAAATTCGTACGTTGATAGTATAAATTTGTTTGTTTTACTGATTTTGTTTTGTGTCTCTAATGTTTTGAATGTTTAGTACGTTGTTATGCTGCGGAAAGCGTGTTGCAATAACGTTTTAAATTTAATAAAATTTCAAATTTAGCTAACAAAAATCAAGAGCTGGTGGAAGTAACGTGTTACCACCAAAAAGCGGTGTAAAGCTTAAGGCACTGTTTCTGGTACGCTATTAGGCGTCAGCGTCGTGCGGTACGAAATTAGAAATATAGCTGCAGTAGAGTAATTCGTAAGCAAATGAAAACAAACATTACGCGAAAAAAAATCGCGTGTCGCCTGCGAAGGTGCGCTGATGATAAAGTTGTTTTCGGTTAAATAGAATGTCTGGCACTATAGTTGCTTATCGAAAAGATTGAACTTTGGCTTTGTAGAACGTATTTTTCAAGTAGATTTTAGCTTATATAATCCAACCTGACTGAAAAATCTCCATAAAAAAGGTCTTAAAATCGCCTATGAATATATTCCAGTGAAATAAACCACAAAAATTAAGGTTTTTATAATCTAACCACCAACTGCTCCACTTTTTAAATTGGGGGGAATTTTGATAATGTTTTCCTTTTTAATCGTGTTTATCTCTTATTTTATTTTCAAACACATTTGTTTCACAAATCTAAAAGTTTTTACTAAAATAAGATAATAAACAACTTTATTCCATTTAATAAATACCTGAACGTACCGCTTTTCTTGTATCTTGTTCATGTTTTTATACCTTTATTGAAATTTCCTTTCATTTGTAGGTTGGTAAGTTTATTCCAAGGCATATGTACGCATACACACGTGCACTTAACACATTCGGAACAAGGAGGCAAAATCAATATATCAAATCTCGTGGAATGGGCTGGCAAGGGGGCGTGATTTAGAGGAGTCTTTGGGCGTATAAAAACTCAGGTCAAAGTCAATCAGCCATTAATTGTTTTAAAACTAAGAGGAATAAAGGTGTTATTTTGAAAAACTATGAAATCAAATGCTTTAAGATATTTTATAATAATAAGTAGCGCGATAACCGAGAGCTGCAAGTTAAGCTTGATATTTTTAATCAGTAATAGGGTCAAAACGATAAAATTTTTCTGGGAACTTCTTGGATTAACTCAATGGAATAAACGGTGGTAATGCAGGCAAATAGTCGTGCAAAACCACAATCTTTTTTTACCAAAATATGAGTGGCAACTGGTAATGTAGCTTTGTCGTATGCTGTAAGAATCGCTTTCCAAAAATAATGGTGGTTTAATTTTTTTTGGAATTTATTTAGAAACAAATTTTTTCATAAAAATTTTTATCATTTTTAACTCTGGATGATCTGAATAAAAATGACCGTATAGCTATTAAAAATCAGATTATGCGTGAAAACCGTTTGATTAGCTCAGTTGTTTAGCAGATCACTATCGGTGCGGTAGGTCTGGGGTTCCGTTCCCGAGCCGGTCAAATTGGACACAAAATCGCCAATGGCTCGACATCGCAGCAACTTTTCTTTGAAGCTGTGCTGCCCAGACGCTAAGTCGCGGAGATGGGACCCACCACTCGATTCGCACTTCGGCGAACTATCGCGAGTATGATGAAGATTTGATCAGATTATGCCTGAAGCTGCAAAGTTAAAGTGTTTGTCGGCACAGGACCGGCGGCCACTCGCAACAAACGACATGCAACTACCTGTATAATGTAATGTAAAGCTACTGCAGCTGGGTATCAGGAGGTCATTAAACAGAAACTTTTAGAAATACAAAAAGACAAATATTGTCGCTTGCCGCAAGTCGCGTTGCGGTATTTCTCAGGCCGGTAAATTAAGCATGACTGATTACGAAGCAGTAAAATATTTGGAATAGATTTGCAAACATTCTAAGACTTATTCCTAACATACATGTTATAAAATTATGATCGTTCAGTTTAGAGTTATTTTTAAATGAAGGCTCGTATAAATTAGGTCACAGTCTATTTGTTAGAGATTGTTACAATGTAAGAGGTTGATTAAATGAAATCCCAGATTTTTATGAAGCTTATGACAGCCAGTCATAATCTCCAAGCGTCAGGACTTGTTAGTTTTACCACATCTACTTCATTCTCAGTAATACCTTTGACGCAAATCCTTTGACTTGAAGCGACCGAATGGTAGGTCTAAATTACACCTATCAACTTGACTTGAAGTCTTGCGAAATTTCTAAAAAAACACTAATACACTACAAGGATTGAAAAAAGAAGACAGAGCGCTTTTGATATGCTGATAAAAAATAGATGACCTCACACCTCAGTGGCGTAGCGAGAAATTTTACAAAGGAGATGGGGGAAACGTAGAAAGGGATGGGGGAAACGTAAACTACAAAAACTATCAAAATACAAAGTGAAAAGGAGGGGAAGGGGCATGGTACAATACCCTCTCCCCCCCTAAATACGCCCCTGGTGGAGCCATTAGTTAGCTAGGCTTCCCACAATTATTGAAACATGAAACAAGTAAGAGGGCAGCAATAAGTTTAATACCATAAAATTTGGTCCAATTTTCATCCAATCTTTGCGAGAAAACAGTGCTTCGAAATCGCATACATTTTTAATGAAGCAATGTCAGATTTTTGTCCGCAAACTGTCAGAAAGTGGAAACTAAACGAATTAAATTTAATCCTTTTCTCTTTTTACGATGGATGACCCGACTGCATTGTTTTGCACATTTAAGAAAAGGAATTATCAAATTTAAAAAACTTGTTTTCTTTTGTTGATATAATACAGGCAAATATGCTTTTACTTTACAACACGACAGAAGCTATTTGTTGCAAGTTCGCAGCTACGTGAAATGGACTTCATTATTTTACAACCTGAAGTAACTTACCACCATACACTACAGTAGTCTAATGGGATCCTGCCACCCAAACTTAATGTTAATTTTTATCTCAACTTGCTTTGAACATTGAAATGAAATAAACTTCGCTTAGCTCATTTGTTAAGCATGCGCTATCGGTGCGGTTGGTCTGGGGTTCGATTCCCGGGCCGGTCAAATCGAACACAGTGTCGCCAATGGCTTGCCACCATTGCGATGTTTTTTCGGAGCTGTGTTGCCCAGGCGCTAAGCCGCGGAAATGGACTCCACCACTCGTTACATGCTTTGGCGTAATACCGCGAGTATAATGAAGATTTGATTTGATTTTAATCATGCGTTGGTCCATCCATGCCGGTAGATAGGTTTATTGATTTTCAATAAAGCCAAAAAATATCTGTTATCCGAATGAGTTGTTGTTACTAGTTCGAAAAAGTGTTTCAATAAAAATGGTCGTATTTTTCATCTCGGACACTAATACTGCAAAAACTTTTTCAAAAAATTTAGGAGACTGCTCTCTGTTTTTTCTTTTTTAACCTTATGAAACTATTGCAACATTCTCTTTTCTTGTTCATGACCAGCCATTTTTCGATAACGGTTGGCTGGAGATTAATGGAAATTTAGTGGGTTTTCAAAAAAGAAAATCATGCCGAAAGTAAAAACTGTTTAAAATATGCAAAGAACAAGGCTGCAGAGGCTCTCTAGCTCCCCTGATGGAAGTTCATGATAATTCACGGTAACTTTTCGCTATTTGAAGAGCCGTTATTAAATAATTACTATGTATAATCACAGATCACTTAGTGCTAATTAACTTTTTAACTATAACGTGCTCTTAGCACTAACTGCTCTGTGGTTTGTACAAAGCACCTCTCTACCGAAATTATATTACTATATATAACTAAGTAGTTAAAAACTCACCGAGCAATGTTATAAGTTTTTCAAAATAACCAGCTTACCAGGTTTTCCTGTTTTCCCTACACATCTTGACTGTTTAAGGATTTCCACAAGGGTTTAAAAGAAAAGTCTGTTTTCACTCCTCGAGTTCGCAAAAAAAAGAAAAGCATGCCGGAAACAGACAAGTCTGAATTTGATAAATAAACTAAATATTCTGCTGAGTTTATATGCTGTAGGTCCTGTGATGAAGAAGAGGTTTTTTAAACTAAGTTTTGTTGCTGCGTATCTTGTTCTTCTTTGTTTGGTGGAAGCAGCACCTAAGAAACGACCAAGGTAAATCGAAATGATTGTTTTAATGGTGGTTTTGAAATTTTGAGCAGCGGCTCGCCACCGCTGCGATATCTCTTTGGAGTTGTGTTGCTCAGACGCTAAGCCGCTGAGATGAGACCCGCCTTTCGTTACACGCTTCGTGCAACGTAGATATGATTGCTACGACGATATATATTTTGATGTCGCATTTTCAGAGTTTTGCTGGACAATGATTTTTTTATTTTTGTTAGTACAGTAAGCAATGAAATTCTACCAATATGCATTTTTTATAGATTTCAGCATGATAACTAGTGTTATTACAGTTTTTAAGTCAACCTCTGGCTAGCTTTCCGACGTTTGAATTTCGACGCTGTTTTTCTCATGTTAGCGCACCAACTTCTAGTGATATAAAAATAAAGCAGATTAACTTTTTCAGCAATCAATAACAGTCTAACACTGATAAATGTCCATAATGATATTTTTTGTTACGCCAAAGACAATGCTCTCCTAAGTTTTGTACACCTATTTCCTCATTTTTGCTGAATCATCTTGTTTTTCATTCAATTAACTTCTTGTGAAAATTATTCTGGCAAAAAGAATTGTTACTAAGGATTTTATCCAAGAAGACTACAGCGCTTTGGGGGCCGTTAAATTTGCAGTTTGCCGGAGTTAGGCTGCTGCAGACCAAAAATGCAGCTTTAAATATTTGCTTAATTTTACTGCAGAGGATGGTCTCAGTTGCACAGGTCAGGAGGTCACGGGCGTAATTTTCGTTACCATGGTGACGAGAAACAGCTTCGTAATCGGCGAGGTGAGCCCGCGTTTGTCAAAGAGCAAATTGTAGCCTACAAAAAAGCTCACAATGCTAAATTCAATCAAATGCAGATCAGGTCAGTGGTTGTTTTATCATAAATGATGGTAGGAACGTATTTAGGAGGGGGGAATGTGCCATGGCCCCCTACCCCTCTTTCGACTAAGCATTTCAGTAAAAAAGAACAAATGGTGCTAAGTGACTGAAATACGCCAGACTTTTTTGATGATTTTTGTAATTTCTGGTTCCCCCTTCACAAAAATTTCTCACTGCGCCACTGGATAAAGATGCAAGCTGCTATAGTTCCAAGGTTTTCAGTATTTAAGTATTGTAAAGTGTTTTTCACCATTAGCGGTAAATACTGAAGTATTTTGAGAATATGCTTTTAGCATAAGTTTCTGCATTATTGTAATGCACTCTGATGATGATACAAGCAGGGGTACCTCTGACAAATAGATGATTTTTAGAGCATTTTATAATATCCTGATTTAAATTAACCACAACAGGGTTTGAAGTGGTGTGGGCTGCCACAGCCGTTTTCGAAATCCGAAGATGTGCTGGTTTTGCTGCCCGCGTGCGAAGTCCCGGAGACTGGCATCGCTAGTCACGGCGAGCACTTGTGTGCAAAGCGAGTTTAGTAAAAGTGATTGATTTGAGCATGAAAATTCGTTACTAGAAAAGGTTTTGAGAAAAATAAATGCTGACGCTAAACAAACAAACATCATCATAACAACAGTGTCATCTTCACAAGGTATTTTGTAAAAAGATACAAACAAGGTTTCAATAGTGCCTTGCTCGAGATTCAGACCTCCTTGGTCTTTGAACAGAAAAATGGTTGAAATTTGATCTTTTTCTATCCATTGTGGTAAATACTAAAGCATTGTTTTCCACGTGCGGAGTACATAGTACAAGTAGGCTACTCCGCCTACTCTGAAACAAGTCTCTGACTTACGCCATTCTTGCTCGTGTGCAAAATAGCAATCCACTTCGCGGAAAAGAACGAACTTATTTTTGTGGCGCGTTACCAACGTAATGATATAAAGAACAATTAACAGATTCTGATCAGCACTTTAATTCGCAACGATTTAAATTTTCATACTCTGAAAAATAAATTAGTTCGTCCAACGTTTTCTCAACTAAAACAGTGAAACCAAAACTAAAGCTCACTTTTCAGCACTGAACATTTTAAGGTACCGCTTCTAGCATCATTATTAGAGCACACAGATTTATTGTTTAATCGATAAATTATGGAAACCTAACTAACCAAGCATAACGTGTATAATCGTTCCGCCTTTACCCTATCCACATGTTCAATAGTAGTCGGCTTTAGACCCGCGGTTCTTTGTTTCAGTTTCTGCATCATAATCAAACTTTTGATGTCATAGCCAGTTAGCCACTTTTCCTGCTTATGACACAGAGCCGGCGCCAAGGGGGGGGGGCAGGGAAGCCTGGCCCTCCAATCGACGTGCTTGGCTTCCCCAATTAACAAGCTTACTCTTTTGAAGACAGCGGCTTTTGTGCTTAATTTCAAACCTTGGCCCCCTCTGACAAACGCTTGACCCCCTAAGTCGACTGCTCTGGCGCAGGCTCTGTTATGACATAAAAAATTGATTATGATGCAGAAACTAGAACCAAGAACCACGGGCCCAAACTCCAAAGCCCACGAATATTGGATATGTGAACAAGATATTTGTGTATTTAGTCTTTTGCCGCGTAGAGGAAGGCATAATAAAACTACCTGCTGAGCGGCAATGAATAATAATTGGCTGCTTGTTGCGTATAGGATGGCAATGCATTTGCAGCACGCCCTGTATTTGACTGAAGCATGAATCGAACCCTGGTCTACTTTTCAAAAATCACAATATCGCGCGGCCGTGCTTAATTTCTAATTTTTTGTTTCTGTTTTCCAAGGCGCGTAATTGCAGCTTTAGTTTTTATGCTAGTGAAGGTATGCACACCATGTAGATGGCCTAGTTGCGTATCGAACTCACGAAGCCAGCTCCAAAGCCCAATGGACCGCCCACTAGGTCAGCTTCAATTTTTAATTTTCGTCTCTTCATTGCAGGCTTTCCCTCCAGCGTCACCCTTTGTACAACGACTGCGTCCTAGCCCATCTCCATCTTGGAATGGGACAGAAAGCTCATCATCACTGCAAACATTTTAAAAGTCACTTTTAAAGACGTTATCACTGGCGGACCCAAAGGGGTTGAAGAGGCTGCTCAAGCCTCTCCAAATGTTTAGGTATACGTACGAATACTTTAGCAATTTATACTTTTACGCGCATAAAACTCCAAAATAATCGTTTCTTTTATTCTCAGCCACGCTCCCCCCCCGAAAACGTTTGGATCCGCCCCTGGTAATAAAAGTGAAGTTTTTCTTTTGGTTTTTTAAATTGTAGTAGTGTTTTGTAAAGTGTTACTTCGATTCTGTAAATTTTATGTTTTGTTGTTTGGTCTTGAAGATAGAAAAATACCTGAGTTGCAGTTGTTGAAGGTAGCACGCATTTGCTAAAGCAACACAAATACCTGTTCACATGTCCAATTTGAGCGAGCCAAAAACCCACCCGGCTTACTGCATCATAATCAAATTTTTGATGTTACAATTAAAAAACGCGATTACCACCTCAAAAATTTGATTGTTATGCAGAAAGTCTGTGGACTTTCGGCCCTACTGGACATAAGGGCTGGGTAAAAGCAGTAGTCAGATCTTGTTTCTAAGTTAGATCTCCATGTAGCCAGTTGTTTTAAAAAATCGTTTTAGCGGGTTAATATTTGGGTTCGAGTTTTGCCTGTCTCAGGTTTTTAATTTGTAGGTTATACGAGTTTTCTTTTTGGGTAGATATATGGGTGTTGTCGCGGTTGTGATGTCGGCTTGCAACAAAATAAAGAGTGGGCATTAAAATCTTGCATCATCAGCTGAATATTATACTGCATTTATCAAATTGAGTAAAAAGTATTATCCATAAGCTTGATGAGGATTCTTTGTAGTCTATAACCTAAAATATCTTGTTTTAGTGTTTTATTTTGTTGATGTAAATACAATACAGTTGCTTAATATTATTATAATTTGAATTCTACAGTTTGATTAGCTATAGTTCGTGGCAAAATGCCAAAAATGTAATAATTGCACAAAAGAATTAAGTATAGTGCATCAATTAGGCTATTTTGCTTGTATCCCAAGCACCCCTGGTGCCATTACCAAAATCTTTTGAAATTCTGTTTGATGCATTTTGTCAATCTGGGCTACCAGTTTACAACAACTAACGGTCATTGGGCTACCAGACAATAAAACGTAAATGATTCTTTCAAGTACATAAGTACGCAATTATTTTGGAAATCGAACCTGAAGCTATGAACCTTTTAATTAATTATCAAACCTGGTATGAAGCAACGGAGCTAAGCTGTTCGTTCGATTAAGTTACGTAAAAATTTTTGTCTACATTAAAACGATCCGCTAGGTGAAGACCAAGAGACATTTTTCGGTGAAGAAAAAGTGTTGAAGATTGCAAGTGAACTCAACATTGGTTTAACCAACATTGACATCCAACGTGCTCATCGACTAGGAATAAAGAAAAGAAATGGCAAACCTCGCCCCATCATTATTCGATTTCAGTCATTCAAGAAACGCAATGAATTTCTATTCCG
The DNA here is from genome assembly GCA_964006365.1 of Trididemnum miniatum. Lineage (NCBI taxonomy): Eukaryota > Metazoa > Chordata > Ascidiacea > Aplousobranchia > Didemnidae > Trididemnum > Trididemnum miniatum. The sequence goes on from OZ023245.1 coordinate 11,864,945, forward strand.
CAAATCTGGCTTGAAAAGCAACAATGAAGTTAAGAATATTTTTATAGCAGAAGATTTAACCCCGATTCGAGCAAAACTGCTTCGGTATTTGAAAAACGAGTGCGACAATGACTTCGTGCAGATACATACTATCAATGGCAAAATTAGACTCAAAAAGTCTGCAGTCAAAGATGGTTTGCCACTTGACGAAAACGGTAAAGATCCAGGAACTGGCAATTGGCTGACTGTAACTTCCCCGACGATCCATTCAAAGTTGGTGTCGATATAGATTTCACTAAATTCAGTTATCCACCGCTAAATTATAATGTGGAGGTGGACAAGGAAGCTTCGCTCAGCTTGAAACGGTGAACTTTGTTTTGACAACTTTGTTTTGTGTTAACTCGTGCTATGTAAATATTTAATTGATAACTTGTTATACCAATGATGGCAAAGCCAAATTTTTTAACCAACCACAACAAAAACAGTGCTGGCAGCACAAACGTCGATCCTGACATAAATACAAATACAAATTCAATGCCAATGGCATGTACACTGAACCAATCATCAAACATCAATCAAGCTATTATTATTCACAAGACCTAAATAAAACAAACAACGATAACTGTGACGAACTATTCGTTAAATGTAATTATCATGACTATAAATCTCTGAACAATCTAACTACTAAGAAGAACAATGACATATTCTTGCTACATATTAACGTAAGAAGTATACAGAAAAACGTGGATAGCTTATCTAATTTCGTAGCCTCATTATCCCACCAACCAGACATAATTGCTATCAGTGAAACCAAAATAAAAAAAGGCCAAATGAAAAGTAATATTGATCTAACTGGGTATGAATTCCTTCATTCGGACAGCCTTACGGCTGCAGGAGGTGTAGGAATGTACGTTAAAAAACAACTTGTCTTTGAGATTAATTACGATGCTAATCGTAATCTTTCCTTTGTAGAAAACTTGTGGATAAACATTAAAACTGACAAACGAACTATTGTCGTAGACGTTGTTTATAGGCACCCCATCAACGCTGCACACGAACTGGAGCAATTTACTGCCAAAATGCATGAAATATATCTTCAGTTAAACAAAACCAATCGTCCCTTTTATGTAATCAGTGGTTTCAGTATCAACCTAATGAATATTCCAGAAAATGATCAAATTAGACAGTATGCCAATTCTCTTGTTAGCTGTTCTTGTAGATGTCTAATTGACATACCCACTAGAATAACTTCAACTTCCAAAACTTTAATTGACCACGTCTATACTTCTGACATTGTTAATACTTCCACAAGTGGGGTCGCTTTGTGTGATATCTCGGACCATCTAGCACCTTTTGTTTTAATTTCAACCAAAAAAAGTGTTTCAAAAAATACCAATGTGTATTACTTTCGTGACATGAAACCATTTCATCCTGACTTATTTCTACAAAATCTATCAGAAAATCTAGATATTCCAATCACCCTATATCTCTAAACCAGCAGGCAGAATCATTTCTTAAAATTTTAAGTAAAACAATAGATGAAAATGCTCCTTTAAGAAAAGCAGCACGATAAGAGAAACGTTTAAAACTAAAACCCTGGCTAACACCAGGATTACTTAGAGCAATACAGAAAAAAATAGAATGTTTAAAGAACTTTATAAAATGCATAATGAAAAACTTCTCCAACTGTGTAAAACTTACCGCAATTCTCTAAATAGATCCATCATTCTTGCAAAGCAGCTTTATTATAAACAAAATTTAACTGAAAATAAAAATAATCCGGAAAAATTTTGGAAAACAATTTACAAACTGTCTAATATTAAGCGACTCACTCGAGTAATCCCACTCAAACTCAAGAAAGAAACCAACTATGATGAAATAACAGATACACAAGATATTGTAAACTACCTGAACAATTTCTTTGTAAATATTGGTCCTAAAATGGCGGAAAATATTTCAGCTACCAAATCTCCAGCATCAAGCAAACCGACAACATTTTCATCAACTCACCAATCGTTATTTCTATACCCCTCAACTCCTCAGGAAGTGTGTGATGTTATTGACCAATTGAAAGATAAGAAAGCAAATCGTAGTGTTGACTGTGATACTAAAGTTATAAAATGCGGCAAAATTGTTATAGCATCATTCTTAAGTCAGTTGCACAACTCTTGTCAATTGCAAGGCGTTTTCCCTAATATTTTCAAGATAGCTAAGGTTGTACCTGTATTTAAGAAAGACGACCCTACATTAGCAACTAATTACAGACCCATTTCATTGCTATCCCAATTTAGCAAAATTTTTGAAAAAATGCTCTATAGCCGAATTTACTCTTATTTAGTAAGATTAAAGTTGTTAAACGAGCATCAGTTCGGATTTCGTAAAAATTCTTCAACCATTCATGCAATTACAAGTACATACGATAATTTATTAAAAAATATAGAAAATGGCATGTACAACTGCAGCATTTTTCTTGACCTTTCCAAAGCATTCGATACTGCGAACCACGAACAACTAATTTGGAAACTGGATCATTACTTTGGAATTAGAGGCATTGCACTTGAACTTCTGCATGACTACTTAACCAACCTTTATCAATACACTAAATTATTGAATGATATATTGGATCTGCTTTAATCTTCTTGTGGTGTTCCTCAGGGATCTTCATTAGGGCCCTTACTTTTTTTAATGTACATTAATGATTTACCTCAATGCTCTCAATTTGCCACAACTCTCTTCGCTGATGACACTCTTTTAAATTTAGCTGATAAAAATTTGCTCTCCTTAGAAAGGAAAGTCAACATGGAAATGGACAAAGTAAAGAATTGGTTAATTGAAAATAAATTAACTTTGAATTTTTCAAAGTCCTGCTACCTGCTTATAAACAAAAATCCTAAGCAAATTGTGTCCTCAGCATTTAATATTTTAATTGATGGAAATAAGATTGAAAGATGTTCATCAACCAAATATTTAGGGCTGTACCTGGATGAAAAACTATCTTGGTCAACACATGTACAACACTTATCCTTACAATTAGCTAAAATAACTGTATTGCTCTATCCACTTCGAAGTTATGTTACGGATGATACTCTTCTAATGTTATATTTTAGTCTCGTATATAGTCGTATACAGTATGGCCTTACACTATGGGGTACATCTGCAAAGACTTACATGAGGGAAATAAATGTGCGTCTTAACAATGTCGTTATCTTAATGACTTATAGCAAAAAGTATTCGCACATATCTCAGCTTCACAAACACTTAAATCTCTTGAAATTAAACGACATCTATAAATTTGAATTACCAAAATTTATGTATCTACTACATAACAAAAAACTTCCAGCAGTTTTATCATCACAATTTACCAAAATTGAAAAAATCCACTCTCATAACACCAGACAAGTCAACAAGTGCGTATATTTTATTCCTCAATCAACAAAATCAATTACTCAAAACCTCCTGGCTTTTCGGGGCACAAAATTAAGGAGTAGCCTCAACAGCTCAATTAAGAATAATCGCTAGGATGTCTTTAAACGAAAATATAAAATTCATTTGATGTCTTCATATTGATTCCAAGGCGTTCTGGGAAGCAGATAAATTTTAATAAATTAGAATTACATGTTTTCTACTGAATTTTAATTACATTTTGGAACTGTCGTGTGATTCTCGCTCATATTGTTGTTTAATGTTTGCCTTCTCTCTCTTTTTTTATTTTTCTTTTTTTTTTGTTTTTGGTTTTTGTTTTGTTTGATGTCTAATTTCTTTTTTTTAGTTTCTTTTTTTATTGTTTTTACATTATCTCTAAACCTTCTCGTTATGGTGACTAATATGCTCGTAATTTAAATTTCGATCTCACAACAAAATCAGGAAGCATCTAGACTAGAAAACCTTAGGGTTCTTCGATGCTTCCCGGCCTTGCTAAATTTCATTGTTTTGTATTCTGTGAGTGCTTATTAAGTTTACGTCGAGGCGAATCAACAATAAATTCTGTTTCTTTGTAACATTGTCAACAATAAATTCTGTTTCTTTGTAGTAACCAGCTACTTTGCACCGTGGTTAAATCTTTCAGGTTGAAGCAGAAGGCATGGGTTTAACTACCAGTCGAGTCTTGCTCAAATTTAAAATGTAGCATTAGCAGTTACCAAGCTTGGCGCTCAGAAGCAAGGACAATGGGAGAGCTGGGCTTCGTCCTGTTCAGTAAAGGTGCGATCATACTGACTGAGACGTTTCAATGCTAAGGAATCAGTTTTATATTTGTTTTATTGTTACGTCATCATGCAACATATGTGATGCAATAATAGAACAAACCAAAACCTTTTCAAAAACATAGAGAAGTCTCGGCCAGAGTGATTGTACCTTTAGTGGTACATGTTCAAAATAACTCAGCTGCGAGAGAACGTCAAAGCAGTGGCAAGCCCTTGGTGACCCTACGTCCCATTTGACCGGCCCGGGAATCGAACCACAGACCTCCCACACCTTTAGCTTAACCACTACTCCAACCGCGTGGTAATTTCAACTATTTTAAGATTAATTTTGATTTTTACCGTATGCCAGAAAAATTTGCTTCACTTGTAGAGTAAGTCTGAACTGTCAACCACGCGCAAAAATATTTCCTGTTTATATTTTGTTTTTAGAAACAGGTCAAGTGAAACTGAAAAAGCACTTCTAGAGTTTGCAAAAGACAGTTTGTTTCCTCTTTGTAAATTAATATTATGAGGTCATTGCTGCTGTTTGTGTTAAATTTATTTTTAATTTTCCTCAACCTGCTGAAAACGAAAGCAATTGATTGGAAGCCACGAAACACCTACGATCACTTTATGATGAGGGTTTTTTTTAGTTTCCTCTTACGTCATGGTTACGTCATTTTTGGATTTTCCAATTCTTTTTTTACATGTTCTTTTGCGATCAGCTGTATATTCCACTCGCGTGATAAGGAACAAAAATGCAGACATAAACATGTTTTCCAGTTTGGAGTAAGTTTTCGATTTCAAAATTAAACCACTTATCACACGTCCATGCTCTTTGAAGTGAAAATTGACTTTTATGTTTTCACCGAGTTCAGATTAAACGTAGACCCTATAACAACATGAAAACTGATAGCCAGTAATCCCAACATTTATATTTGAATACCATGCAGCGGAACAACGCTGTTTCGGGCTATTAGTCCTCATCAGCCGCACTCAGTATGACGTCATTTTACTATTTATATTTGGGCTGTATTTTCCAATAGGCTACAAATGTATACTACTGATCAGATGGCCGAACTGGTAGAGAGTTTGCTTTTGAATCCGCAGACTCAGTGTTCAATTCCATGTCGAGTCGAACTTGTGTCTTAAAAATCGTTATTCCCAGCTTTCTTGCTCTCTTGCAGTGTCGCTGGTAAAAGCATTAAACGGGATTCTGCCGTCTTGGAGTGGTAAACAGCTGACCGACAACTATGGTACTGTTTAGTCAAGCTATTTATAGCGATAGTGCGCTTTACAACACCTCGCTAAAGATGATAATAGTACTGACCACATTAAACATTTTAACAAGAAATTACTGTATCAGGTCATTGCGGGTCTCAACTTTGCAAGCCGCTGTGCGCGTGATATGTTCAAAATATACGTAAGTGATTATGGCTCATAATATCTTATTTGCAAACGATTTTAAATATGCCGTCACACCTGATTATATGAATTTCGTGGCGCATAATTCAGCAAAATATTTTGCAAGATTTTGCGCAAGCATGCAACACCTGGGAGGCATAAAAAATTTGATAAGTTTACGTACTGTCAATCACCAATTCTTTGGTGCGTGTGCACGTTGATGCAATTGCAGCACTTGCTTTGCAATTGCAATTATCAATCATCGACTTGCGTGTTTTGAGCTCTTGCCGAAACAATTGCGCGTATATTCCCTATCTCATGGGTTTTGAACCATGGCCCTAAGCTCTGGTGGCACAACAGAGTGTTCTCTGGGTGGCACAAGTGTAGGAATAAATACAAATTTATTTCTAAACCAGGACTTCGAAATTACTGTCAAGTGACCACGGTCTTTAAGCGGGGCCGTAGCCAGCCTTTACATTTTGGAGGGCCTGAATACATTTTGATGGGGGCTGAAAAATCAACCTAAATTTTCTTTTATTTTTACTTTTATTGCTTCATACACCTGAACAGTGAACACTGAACAGATCAATTTTAGTCAAGTTACAAGTTTATTCAGAAAAAAAGAACTTGCATGCAGAAACGAAAAACGCAAGTAAACGTGTGTTTACCTATACGCGACACGTGGCAACGCGACACGCGGCACGCGACTTAAATTATAATGTAAGTAAATGTAGAAGGATTTCGCGTGATCGATAAACAGTAAAATAAAACAAACAAGGTGCGAAAAATTATTGTCGCGTATCGGTAAACGCACCTTAATACTCTCAAAACTTACAACAATCCTGAGCGGAAAAAAATGATAGAGAGAAGCAAAATGTGTTAATCAGATAAGGGCAGAAAACACCAACAACAAAAAACATAACGTGTCTTACAGTAAAGTTAAACAGCGTAGTGTCCAATTGCGGTTGCTTATAACCAGCGGTTGTGTTTTCATAATGCAAATTTCGTTAATTGCATTTATGCACAATCGCACAACACTCAGTCATCAGTCTGTCGAACGGTGAAAATTGAAACCCCTTCTGCTTTTAGTATTAGGATGCGAATCAGAAATTTGTCTCCAGATTTAAAGTTAACATCGATTGAAGCAGCTGTCTTGAAACAATTGAAATTATAAATCATTGAGTTTATGTACCATCATTTTTCGACATAAATAGTTTTGGGAAGGCTAAAATAAATTCTGGGGGGGCTTAGCCCCCAATAGCTTCCCCGTGGCTACGGCCACGTCTTTACGTATCACATTTAAGGTGGCCACGACTCATAAAAGGTTGAGAATCACTGCCCTATCGGTGCAGGAGGCCTGAGGTTCGATTCCCAGGCCGGTCAAATTGAACACAATGTCGCCAACGGCTCGCCACCACTGCAACGTTTTTCTTCGGAGATGTGTTACCCAGGCGCTAAGCTGCGGAGATGAGTCCCGCCACGCATTACACGCTTCAGCGTCATACCGTGTGCGTAATGAAGATGTGTCTTTTTGAACATGCACATTTTAAGCTCTTACCAAAACAATGGGGCATATTCTTTGTTACTAGAAGAGGTTTTTTGTGTGCTAGCAACAGCCCGTTGTCTTGGATTTCCTTTTGTCAATTTATTTGCTGCATTGCTTACGGAACAAGATGGTGGCGAAAATTGGGTTGCTTAGTTGATTAGTTTGCTTTGACACTTTTCGAGTCATCTTCTCTTCTTATGACGATGAAAATGGAAAAAACAATGACCGCTGCCACCAAAGATTTATAAACATTTTTAGCAAAAAAATCACGGTAAAAAATTAAACATCATCATTGAAATGAAATGTTGTGTGGTTTTATGGCGCTTTATAACTACTAAGGTCCTTTAGCGCCAGGACTAAATTTTGTCAAGAACTCACTGACGTATTTTTATTCTCTGCTCATTTTATCCTCCGCGCTACACTTTTTTTTTTTTATTGTTGCAAAAAGTAATAATAAAATGGGTATCAACACGAAAACAACACTATACCATTTTCAAAGTCTAATAATTAAGGCGTTACAAAATAACGTCGTTAAGCACATACAGGTACAGTAGTAGCACGATTCAATAGATATTCCATTTTCGAAAATGTTTTTTCAAATCCCCAGTACGTTTAGCAATCAAATATTCTGTTGTTTTTTTTGCAAATTAATGGTACTTATAAATAACATGATATTTGGTTTGGTTTTTTCAATTTTACATCTACAAATCAAAAATCTTGCATTGAGTAAAAAACAATTAATCAAAATCGTCTTAGTACGATTTTCTAACTCTTGAAATCCAAAAATCTTGTTAAAATTGCAAAAATCTATGTACCGTTTGAAGTGACAGCATATCCAACTAAAAACTTTATACCAAAACTGATCTACAACAGGACAAAAACAAAATAAATGCAAAGTTGTTTCAATGCTTTGCGTACAAAATGAACAAAAAGGCGAATCCACAATGCCAAAACCATGCAATTGCACATTAGTTACAATAGCTCTTAGGTTTAATTTTATTTGAAAGGATCGTAATTTAGTTTCAGCAGTACAGAAATAATTATTGCAGAAATAACTAGAGAACAGTAAATGGTTCTCCAGTTGATTGCTCTACTATCTATAGTCAAATCATTTGCCCATCGAATGTGATGTTTTATCGGTCCTTCGTGATTACCAGTTAAGTGTAAATAAACGCTTTTAGTAGAAACCCAACTATCTAAAGATTTTTGTGTCACAATATTCAAGAAATCAACATTTGTATTATCAGTCAGAGTAGACGATGCTCTGTTTTCCCAAGTTTCCGGTACAGCCAAATACAATGTTACGTAATCCTTGTTTGTTTGAGAATCGGAATTAATTGGAAACTTATAAGCAAGATCCGAACAGCGCATGTAATTGCCATTACTATCCAGCAGTTGTGCATGAAAATAAATACCAGCATTAATAAATTTTGAAATGAATAAGGGATTACGCTTATATTTTACGTTTTTATTCAGCCATAAAAATTTGTTTTCTTCAGTATTGTAAGGAATTAGCGTTTTAGTTGTCTGAATACCCATCTTCAAAAAACGAAACGGAATTTTTCGCAGTAAAAGATGTTGCAAGGTCAAATTAGAACTTAATACGCATTGTAATATACAATCACTTACACAAAACTTTTCAACGTCCTTCCACAAAGGCACAGCTGAGCCATTCAAAAAAGCTTGCATGACCTTCCAATGCAACGCTGTTATAAATGCTGGTAAATGTAACATATTTGCACCACCTAATTCAACACTCGAAGTAAGGTTTACTCTGCTAATTCTTTCCCATTTGGATCCCCAAATAAAACTATAAACAATTTGGTTCAAAGATCTTAAAAATAGTGGAAAAATATGTGATGGAATCATGGAGAGTTTGAACAGCAATTTCGGGAAAATGAGGCATTTCAAAATTATTATTTTATCAAGTAAAGTGAGACCTCTTGATTTCCAAAGATTGAAGATGGTTTACAACTTAGGGCAGTATCCGTCAAAATTCAATCGAAAAAGCTCATATTTATCGCCTTTCGGCTTAGTAGGAATGGTCAAGCCAAGATATTGTATAGTATCATCAAGCCATTGCAAACCAAAGTAAGACAACGGCTTTTCTTGCCAACGTTTGCTAGCTCCGATATAAAAGGCTTTAGATTTATTCCAGTTAATGGTGCAGCCAGAGAACATAGCGAATTTGGTAAAGATAGCAAAAACTATTTCAAATTGATTTACTGTTCCATCTAAATATATGATGGTGTCGTCCGCAAATAAGGAAATTTTAACATTAGAGCTTCCTAGCTGGAGGCCCACATACTGACAATTAGCTCTTGAAGCACTTGCTAAACATTCAATACAAAGAACAAATAGAATTGGCGAAAGAGGATCATCTTGTCTAACACCTTTATGTACCACGAATAAATCCGACAAGAAATTGTTGTTTGTCAGTCTGCAAAGTGGCTGGGCATTAAACGTTTTTATCCAGTGTAAAATGGACGATCCAAACCCATATTTTTCAAGCACTTGGTAAATAAATTTCCATTTAAGGGAGTCAAACGCTTTAAATATATCAACCGCTAAAACTGCACCCACAGTATCGTTCAAATCAGCGAAATCAATGACATCAAACAAAAGGCGAATATTATCGCCGATGTGTCTGCCTTTGATGAAGCCATTTTGACCGGCAGAAGCAATTATCTTATAATCAACGTTAAGCAAAGTTATAGGTCGATAATTTGACGGTAACAACAAGTCTTTTTGTGGCTTTGGGAGCAATATGATAATGCCTTCTTTTTGCGTGTTTGGCAGTTGCCCCTTCTCGTAAGATAAGCGAACACATTCTAAAAAAAATGGTTTCAAGTCATCCCAAAACGTTTTATAAATTTCAGCAGTAAAGCCATCCGGCCCAGGTGATTTGTTGTTAGACATAGCGCTTAAGGCAGCATGGCATTCCTGTTCTGATATAGGAACAGAAATATTTTCAGTTTGTTCTTTTGACAAAACTGGCAAATCAATATTAGACAAATAATTGCGAAGTTGAATGTTATCAACGTTGTTGTCAGTACTTGAATAAAAAGATTTGAAGTACTGTGTTAAGACTTCCAAAATAGCTTGCTGTTCTGTCACCAAAATTCCTTTTGTGTTTTTAATCTTATATTTATTGATTTATTCCCCCTTCGAGATTTTTCTAAATTGAGAAAGTATTTTGTATTTTTTTGCCCAAATTCAACCCATTTTGCGCGGCTGCGAATTGCAGCCCCTTTTGCTTTTTCCTCAATCATGCTATCAAGTTCATACTGACAAGACTTGATGTCAGCAAGCAAGCTATTTAGGTCATTGCTGAACGCTTAGCAAGTGTAACAGCAGATACCAGTTTTAAAGTCTTTGGTTTGACCCGACTGAGAATAGAACCCAGTCTACCAACTTCCAAGGCGAACGCTCTTAACCGCTAGGCCATGGCATTGGTCCTTGTACTATAGTTGAGTAACCATATTTTTTAAGGTCATCCATAAGGACCCAATTCAGGCTTCTGAAAGTAGAAGCCGAGTGCTTGAACTTGAACTACCAAAATCAGAAAAATCATGGAGAAAAACGACTTTTTCTTTTGGCTTCTAACAAATTTATTTTGGGCACCTAATATTTTCTTTAGTAAATCCTAGAAGTGTCTCAACATATTATCAACCAACATTTGAAAAATTTATTCATCAGTTTTTATACTGAAGGTTCATACTGCAACTTGGAGTATCACTGAAAGGCAGTCTGAAAAACAAAATTCAAGAACCTCAGGGTCTCATTCACAAGTGATGGCACACAAAATAGCGAATTGGATATCCTCAGCGGAAAAGCGAGAGCTGTAGTAATGTGCCAGCTCCGCCGGGTACTGAAACGGGAGCTTTGCACCAACCCAAAGCTATCCATCTACAGATCACTCCATGTTCCTATTCTGATTCTTACTTCGCTCATACTTCATGCGCAAATGCATGACACGAGGTTGCGGTTGTGATGCATGTCTGCTTAAGTGAGCTACCTGCCTCCCTGGTATCATTGTTGAGCCTATGGTATTATACTCAGAGGCCAAAAATAGTGTTGTTTGATCGCGGCTTGAGATAACTGTTGTTTGGATTGAGTGACAGATGGACGAACAAGTTTCTCACCGGTTACTAACAGTAAAAGGGATGAAGCTTATTTTTCACCAATAATCTCAACGATTTTCTCTCCTCAAAATAGTTTATCTCATTGGCATCATTAGTTTGCCTCTCAAGGTCTTGACCTTAAGTATAAGACACTGCATGCAATTGTATTGCTGATATCTTGAGCAGAACAGTGTGATTGCAGACGTGGATAAAAAGTCATGAATGAAGAGATATGTCAAAACACTTTTATCTGACGCTAAAATGCCAAAAAATATTATGGTTTGATTCCAAATTGTCATTGAACGTGCCCATTGGCTTGTTTATTACAAAATTTCCTTCTCAAAATTACTTAAAACGTGACGACACCTCGTAATAATATGTTGTTTTGCGTTAAATTTTTAATATTTTGAAAATTGGGTTACGTAGTTCAGTAAAACGTAATGACGGCTGTTTAAAAAAAAACGCGTAAATTCGGAGAATTTTGCTAAAATGGAGTACATTTTTGATAAAAGTATTCGCTGCTTTTATTCTAATTTAGCGAGTTGTTTGTGTCGTAATTGCACTAGCCTGACACAAGATCAGATGAGATCTTATCGCAAATGTGTCATGGTTACAATAAATTTGATTGTTACGTTATGGCTTAGCCTATATACACATTTAGGACCTTAATGAATGCCTTTCGCGTTTTTTTTTCAAAGAAATCACCAAATATTAGATCATCGAAAACGAAGCTCCTGAAACGCTACTGCCAGCATTTACAAATAATGCCAAGTAATTAAAAAGTGGTTCAAATAAAATTTCGATAATACATACCTCCGTTGTAATGAAGCTCAAATATTCTACAAAATTCTTGAGGGATCAAAAACAATTATGATGAGCTGGGATGGAAAATGCTGTAACATTTTAATAAATATGCAATAAACAGTGCAACAAACTATAGGGGCTGCGAGAGCTGGATTGGACCAGGGCTGTTACTGCAATGGAGTCCCTTCATGGACAAGAGTTTTATTCCATCTTTTTTGAAACATTTTGTGGGCATATGACCTTGGTGTATGAGGTTAGAGCCAAAGCTGGTACTAGAGGGTCACGGTATCATCACAAGTTTAGACTGTAAGCTCACGAGTTTTAGATTTGCAGCAAAGCCCAAAAATTAGAACTTTAAAAATTAAAGCAGCATCAAAATACAAAAAGTATATTATCTTGTTTTGTTTAGCCCCGTTTGAATTAATGTTTTTCCCGCCTGATTTCAAGTCTTATAAATAAAGTTCTATTCATTCTTTTGAAGTTTTTACGATCTCCGTGTAGCCTAACTACCTATCAAGGGTCCATGCGAAAGCTGGGGCCTGCTTCGATGCAACCCTATTTCGATGCTTCACCTTCCAAAAATAGTAATGTCTGTTAATGGGCCCCTAAATCAGTATGGACAATGGAATGCTTTGCCCCTCCTGCCCCCCTTTCATAGGCCCTGGTACTTAAAGCATTTGCTCTAAAATTCCAAGACCCAGTCACACAGTTGCAAGTCGTGCCGGATTTTGACCAAAGTGTAAGAAACATTTCGGCCTATAGGTTCGGACCCAGTGAGGAGCTTGCAGATGAACGACCGCCTTTTTCTGCAACGCCAAGTACGTTATAGTAGTTAAGGATATTTTGACTTCGTTATACGCTATAGCGTAGCCCGTTTTCGTTTTGCGGCTATAGCCCGTCTTCGCATACGACTTGATACCGCTGCCTCTTATCCACCCGGTTCCTCCAACTTCAAAGTTTATTTGAAGAAGCGCGAATTTGACATAACTTGTAAGTGTCGAATCAAAAAAAAATTAATTCTGCATTATACTCGCTGTATTACACCGAAGTGTGTGACGAGTGGCGGGGGGCAATCTCCGCGGCTAAGCGTCTGAAAAACACAGCTCCGATGAAACAATGGCGACGCAAGCTGCTGGTGACATTGCGCCCGATTTGACCAACAATAGAACCGGAAATCGAACCCCAGACCTCCCGCCCGATAGCAATCTGCTTAACAACTGAACGAACCTGCTGCCGGTTAACTTGTAGGTGTTTTAAACTAAGCTTTACTCTCCGATTTTTCCGGACTTGTTACGAACTTTGTTAAGATCCTTTAAACCCAACTTAACTTCTTTCGGAATTTTTCGGACCTGTGAAGGACTTCAAACCAAATTTAGGCTCGGGCCGGGCATGGGCTTATAATTATGGATTTGAGCCTAAACTCGTTTACAACTCAGGCAAATCGAACCTTCTTTGGCTCTAAGCATTACAAATAGCAAGAAGAATAAAATCAATGTCAGGAAAACAAACCGAGTCTAATTAGAAATTAATTAGATATGTTTCGAAGCGTCGTAACAACATATTGCTTCTCTTTCTAGTTTGAAATTTTTGGTACTGGTCAAAGTTTTATAAATAACTTCATTACCCGTAAGTTACTACAAGATTATTTTATTCATTCATAAAGTTATACTGATATGACGTAGAAGGTGTAACTAATGACGTTAGAGACATTTACGCGGTCATAGCAGTAACGTACAAGAGTTTTCAAAAAATGCCAAATTGTTCTCCCGAGTGGGCTTAAATAACTTCCTAATCATTGCGTTTGACATGTTTGCGCACGAACTGTTTGAAACACACGCAGTAGTGGTGTGACTTTGTTTTATTAATGTCATTTTATCTATAAAGCTTATGGTATTATTTAACTTATCCCATAATTCTTTCAGTCAATCGTAACAATTTTACATGAAAATTGTTTTCTAAAATCTGGTCTCTGTCTAGTAAAAAGAATATTGATATTCAATATTTTTATAATTCGAAGAACATAATTCCCCAGTCCACATGTTCAATTCTCGTGGATTTTCGAGCAGTGGCAGTTGGTTCTAGTTTTGGCATCATAATCGATATTTTGATGTCATAATCACTTTTTCTAAGTATGACATCAAAAATTGATGATGATGCAATAGCTAGAGCTCAGAACCGCAGCCCGAAAGACCACAGAAATTGAATATGGAGACTAGGGAATCAAGGATGTGTGAGATAACAACGAAGAAAAAGTTACAGAGTGTTTCGCGCGATTTGCTTTTTTAAACACTCATATTCAAACAGAGTACATTTTTCTATTGATTTATTTGAATCATGTAACTCCAACTTTTTGTTTCTAAACGATGCGTGAAATGTTTGGAATTATATTACCGCACAGGTAAACACACTCAGCGCACATGTTCATCATTGCAAATTGTCCTGGAAACCATGAAAGAAAAGCAGATCAAGACAAAAAAAAAAAAGATAAAACTCGCAAATCCTTTGATTTATTTTTGCGTTTGAATTCATCATGTTTTAGATTAATTTCTATTTGGTTTTGACTTTTTTCTTTATTTTTTTTTTCTTTGTGGTACATTTTTATGAAGTAATATTCTCCTGTAAAATGACAGCACTAATTGATGAATCAAAATATTTATTTATATTCAAATCCAAGTTCGTTGACGGAAAAGGAGAGACTAATGCATTTTCTCATTTTTTTTTAATGGAGAAAACGACCAGGCTTTACAATTTAATCCTAGTTTAAAAAAGAAACAAAAACAACCGAGCGGCTTTTTCAGTTTATTTTATGCGTCATTTTACGCTCTGACGCCATTTTGCTTTAAGTCAAAGCCAAGTTTAATTTAAAAACTTCTTTGTTGGTTTTGTTTATTTACATTACGCGTTCCAAAAGACGTTTCCTATCTTGCCGCTTGCTTTATTTTTCGGACATTATTTTATGAATCAAACAACGGGACGTAAGAATCGAATTCGCACCATGGAATTCAAAAAATTTCATCTTTAAGCTTTTATTCAAATCAGTTTTTTGCCAACTATATTTTTAACATTACAATACACTTAATTCTAAGGCAATCCAGGAAAGACATTAGGCCATGTCCCTTCCTTTTGAGTGTACTTAATAGTATGAAAAGATCAAACGTTGCTTAGTGACTGAAACAACCAAGACTTTTTTGATGGTTTTACAACCATGCTACCCCCCCCCCCTTTTTAAAAATTCTCGCTACGCCACCAAAGGCAATAATTTTTTTACCTTAGTTATTAATATACGACGGTGTATACTCGTTATGCAGCCCAGCTAACTTTTACGCTAAGTTAATACACAAATTTGATGATCGGTTGATATCGTCCACTTTACATTAGGAGATCGGATTTTATTTTACGTCGAGTTTTAAAAAAGCTTTGAGTTTTGATGAATATGTTTGGCAACTTTCAAAGGATGAAGAGTTAAATGTATGGCTGTCGTAGTATACTGAACATTCCATTACTGCATGCAATCAATCTTGATTATCGTTGTGTTAATAAGCCGAAAATATAAGCTTTCATAACGTGTGTAGGTTACGAGCCCACGCTGGTTTGTAACCTTACTTTAATGTGCGATCACACTGATTGAGACGTCTGAATGTTACGGAGATGTTTTTTATTTGTTTCGTTGTTACGTCATCACGCAACATGTGTGATGCAATAATAAACAAATGGAAAAGTCTTCAAAGATATTGAGAGTCTCAGTCAGTGGGACTGCGCCTTCAAAGTTTTAGAAATTAAAATTTTGTGACAAAGATAGCTGTCACAAGGGTTACGAACTTTATATTGAAACCAACTAACCAGTTTTCGAAATGTAGAAAATTCTACGGTTTTTATCACAAATATAGGCAAGTCAAACAATTTGAAGAAAATTTTATTGTCCATAGGTGTTGCTGTTCTAGCAGTGTCTCTGTGTTTCCGGTTGGTGTTACTAAAGAGATTAAAACTCTAGCCACAAGCCCGACTGAAGCACGTGTAAACTTACACGTAGAGAAGATTACGTAACTTCTGCGTCATCAGCGTAGCATGAACACGGTTTCGCAATCGCCTCCCAAAATGACACAAACATGGAACTGTGTTATTAGAAGAAAGTCACTTATGGAATGTTTTTTGCCCACAATGGTTCAAGAGGAGTGATGGACTATGGGCCTACCTGGGAGACCCCAACTGCAAAATATACCCAAAGTATTTTATTACATAACTATCTTGTCCTCATGTCCAATGTTAGTGGGCTTTAGGTCCACGATGTTAGTTGGCTTTAGGTTCTAGTTTCTGCATCATAAATGTTAGGTTCCAATGTTAGTGGGCTTTAGGTTCTAGTTTCTGCATCATAATTAATTTGATGATGTCATAATTACTTGTTTGAACTATGACATCACGAAATTGATTATGATGACGAAACTAAAACCAAGAACCGCGGCCCTAAGGCCCACTAAAATTGGAGATGTGGACAGGGACAGTTAAATCAAGTTTTCAAGGCATATTCACCCTATCCACATTTCCAATTTTAGTGGGCTTATTGCTGTGGGCTTTCTGGATCACAATTAAATTTTTGATTTCATAATTTAAAAAAGTGATTATGACATCAAGTCCACAGCAACAAACCCACATCAATGTGGATAGCTATTGTAGGTTCAGAGAGGTATTGATATCGCAAGTCTGCTTAAATTGACTTGTTTGTTTAAAGCTACAGTAAATGGGTACATTTTTCTCAAAACTTCAATACAAGTAGGCTACGTAATTCACCATGGATTCTTAACCGGGGGTCAATTTACCCCCTGGGGGTAAATTTTGCCTACCGAGGGGGTGAATTTTCTGAAGCATAAACTAAAACAAACTTCAATTTTCAGTAACTTAATATAAAGATGAAAGTGCTGCTCTGGGGGTTAAAAGACTCTTTTCTCAATCCGCAAGGGGTGAAAAATACAAAAAAGGTTAAAAACCCCTGCTAGACAGGAATGATTTTCAAACTGGAGACCGTGGTCCCCTTGGGTCCTCGAAGCAATTTCAGGGGACCACAGAGAGGTCGGGATTTTTGATAAATCATCCCATTGAATTGTGCTTGATTGAACAGCTACGAATGTGATAACCTTTTTTTTGCTCTTCCCTTGATTTTGCGTGAAAATTTATGCTTAAAAATAAAAGACCGCGAGTGGTAGAAAAAAATCTTTGGGAAACGCAAAGTCCAAATTTTAAAAAAGTTTGAGAACCACTGCGATACAGCAACCAGCACATAAATATTTGTTTGAGCCCTTCATTATCCAAGTCCTGCTTCTTCAATTTTTAAACCCATCAGAGAGGTTTCACAGCAGAACGAAGACGTTGAATACCAACCGCTTGCACGCTATCGAGGACAAATAGCAAAGTATTTGAAGTTTGTAACTTTTATAATCTTTAAAATAGACCTGTTTTGGACAGCATGTGCAGGCCGGGTGCTAAAGCTATACAGTACCAGGTTATGCGTGATGTTTAATATATTTCTAAAACTGCGAAAAAAGAAACCAAATACGGACGTAATGATAACGTCAAAGGCTTAATTAATGATGTCATTTACGCGTAGGCAGTCTGTTTCTTGTTCTTCCATCGTAAATCTCAGGTGTTTTTGTCAGCAATGTGGCATCTTGTTAGTGTTAGGACGATCAACTTGTATCGAAAACCATTAGTCACTATTAATATCAAAACAGCTGAGTCATACATATTAATCTATAGTAATTATTCATCAATCACCGAAATTATGATAGAATATTTCGTCTATGTAAATACGTGTACTTTTTACTTTACCGATTTATTTTTATTGATCAAAGGCACAAAGTAATGGAGATGGCACCCTGAGGGAAAGTTTAAATATGCTTACGTTAAAATATTTCACTTTTCACAATGCGCTTAAATGTATATCAAAGGGTGTCCGACATTCTTTGACAACCAGAGGTATTTTACTCTTAGCGTGTGGGTAATTTTACTTGATTTGATGAAAAAAAAAACGAGTTTCTTAACCATGGTTACATAACGATACGCTCCTATCTTCGTCTGTGGGTATCGACATAGCCCTACCCCAATCAGATATCAAGTTATACGACCTTTGGCATATAGGCTTTAGGATTACTTTTTTTGGGACATGAAAGAGAAGATGATTTTCAACTCTCTTCATTTTTAGATACCGATAATCACTGCGGATTAACTAGAGTTAGCCGCTCCTTAGCCTACTTACGAAATAGGTTAACGAAATAACTGACGAAATAAGTTACGAAATAGGTTAACGTAACGTGACGCGGAAGTTTCTATTGATTAATGCGTTAAGTACACTTAGAGCTACCCTGAGTAAACAATGTGTCGTAGTCAAGCGGACGGGGTTTATGGCGGTGCCAAATATTTTAGTGATACTTATCGCCAATTTACGCTAAGCATTCACAACACTAAATCTACAATTCAACCATTTCAGACTGCTTTGCGAAAAATGCTACCGGTATTATCTCTTGATTTTTCTCAAGTGCAGATCTTGTTTTTAGTTTTTTTCATTAATTTCACGCTTGAAAAAACGCAACGGTTTGTGGGAGAATGTGCTGCGTGACAATTAGTCCAAAGTTTAAAAGATGAAACTCCAGCATGTATGCAAATTGATGTAAAGTTACAACTATCAACTGTGTTGCGATAAATAGCAAAGCGGACTAACAAAAACTTGTGTGCTCATTGTTGGTCTACTTTACATTCACGCGGTTCGCACAGACATTTCTCGAGGGCTTTCTGCATAACCATTTAGCCATCATAACAGTAACGTCAAAAAATATCTGTGAGTAAAACATAGGCCAATATTGCAATTCAATTTGTTCACTGATAGTGCTAAATTGTAAATTAACTATCTGATTTAGCTGTTGCCGCCATTGCCGCTATCTTATAGCTAAAAATAATTTGTCTTGAATTTCTTGTAGGCATTGTTGTTTACTGATGCAAGATATGTGGTGAAACTATTTATTTTTTGTTGAAAGGTATGTGCAGATAATTTGTTCCTTCTTTGTTGCCTGGGTTTATCCGCACGCGCCTGCGTATTGTTGCGAATTATTATTATATTTCTTCATTTTTTGAGGGATTCATTCTATAAAAAACATTTCACTTCTAATATAATCTTTTGGTAAATCCTCAGAGTTTTGTGCCAAAAGAACATATCAACAATTTATTGAAGGCTTTTAATCTAGCATAGAAATTTTTAGGTGGGTCTGTTCTAATAGGTGTATGAGTCTGATGCAATGACCCCGCGTAGATCAAAAATTTATTATTTTGACATGGATTTTTTGCTTGACCTAGATTGATAACAGCTTTCAAAATAGAATAACAAATTAGAAATATTTTCTAATATTGGCCCCACGTTTCAAAAGAGCAGATTTTAAACTAATTGCCTCATTTCCTGGCCATATTTAGATCCGCAATAAACTTCCAGTGAAGCTCATCGATACCGTTTATAATGATACAGTACAGGTATATCCGACTTTCTTCAGCAGCTGTTAGGTCACCATTTTGGAAATTCATTGGTCACCATTTTGGTAAAATTGGTATTCACAGCTTCCCTGTTTGACGCTCAGCATTAAAGGGACAGTGTGGAGAACAACCCGGCAAGTTTACTTGTTGTGCCGTTGGGAAAGGCACTTAGCGGGATTCCCCCATCTTGGTGTGGTAGACAGATGGCTGGCAACTCCTCAGCGAGCTCGTATAGTGCATTGATCGATTTCTCGTGATAGGAGGATAAATATGCAACTAACTAAACTAAACATTTACCGGCTGCGTATAGGCCTAGTGGAAACAGTAAAACAAATATTGCATTATCGGAAATTTCATATTTATTTCGCTTTGTTTTTGAACGACAACATACTGCGATTTCCTTAAAGTGTGATAATTACCTGAAGTTATAGGAATGTTCACTAGCGTCTGCGTTAAAGCATCGACAACGCAGCAACGAAGGCTGCTAAGTAAATGTGTACATTACTGCAAAACACTGTTTTCTTCACTTGAAGGATTTCTTTATTCAATGTAAAACAAAAATGAACTTTTATTTGAGCATGACAAGCTTTATAGTTGACGAAATAGAGCAGTTTGATCTCTGATCATGTGACCTTACAAAAGGGATCATTTGGTCAAGGTTGTTAAGGGGTTTTAGTGATCTGATTAGAGTTCCTAAAAGTAATAATCGGGTCTTTAACATCAGAAAAATTATGAAGAAAAAGCATTTTTTAAATTTGGGTCTTTATAGGTTCATTTATGGTTCTCAAGTTTTTCTTTAAAGAAATCTGCCCTAGGTTGTCTAATTCACTGGACGGTAGAAATGTAGCAGCAAAAACAATTTTACAAACGTGCAGTGAAATTTTTCAGAAGGTCAAGAATTGAAAACAGCCTTTGTTTGTCCAGTCCAAAAAATCCGTAGTAAACAAGAGCCACAGTAAGGCATGCAGGACGGCATACTGTAAGGAATGTGCTCTTGTTTACCAGACATTTTAGCACAAGAACAGTTTGTCTAAAATTCCAACGACGGATCTCTAAATCAGTCAATGGCACAACCAAACAACTTAATGCTAATCACAGCGAGCTATTTTAGTGACGTTTAAGGCAAAAGCGGAACCGTGCCATGTGGAAAAACTGTAGGGACGAAAAACAATTTTCCAGACGAGGCAGTCAATGACTTTACAAATCCTGATAAACATACAAGGTTGCGTGCAAAATGTTTTGTGTATTTAGTAAATATTGTTAACGCAGATGGTGATTTTGTGCACAAAAATACATTACGAATGATGTATATTAAGTTAACGAAGTTCAAATATTCGAAAAATATGGAAGTTATTTTTTCATGTTTTTTGAAAAAACAACGAAGGAGCAAGCAAGCAAACAGTGATGATAAAGATGAAATCAGATTAAATCAAAAAGATAGGAATCTTCTTAAAATTGCAAATCAAAAATTGCATTGGATTTGTTTTCGTAAAACTTCGTTTAAAACAGAAATAGGATGCATTCGTCAATGCAACACTGACTATAATAATTGCGTATACTGATATTTGCACAAAGATATGGACAGAATGCGTAAGTATTTTGATAAGAATGTCATATTTGCAATATGCTATACTTTTGCAGTAGCTGCAACAAAAATAAATTGAAAAAGTTGTCATTGATCGCATTCGAAACCTGAGAGAAAAAATTCCCGCACGGAAAAAAATAAGCTTCCATTTTCAAGAAAGGAGAAAAGAAACATGCTCTTCTATAAAAGGGAAACACATTGATAATGACAGTAGAACTAACCGATAGAAGAACGAAGCTGAAGCCGAGGATCTACTTACCTCTGTATACATAAACGACACTTTGAAAATTTATCAGCATCAATATGGTTTATGCTATTCGATTCCTTGCTTTAATTATTGCAACTCTTGTTATTTTGAAAAACTCTGACGCTGCAAGCCTTAGGAAGTAAGTTATTGCACAATAGGCCTGTCTTAAAAGTTTTCATTTTATTAATCTGTTGAACATCATCACTTAAGTTAGATTAGTTTGCGTTGTATTTTTTCAATACAGACGTATGAGTTTGCGTTACATGAAAGCTAGTAAATTAACCGTGGGGCATAGTAATTTTAGGTCAGATTGTTTAAATATCTTTAAAGGCTTTTAAAATTTGATAAACTTTTTATCCAATCGTATTTGCAGCAAAAAAAAGCTTCAAAAACATTTTAGTATTACGTATTTTCATTAAACTACATTACAAAAAAACAATACGAAAAGCTCGTAACTAGGTTCTCAAACAGTTTTACTTATTCTTGCGAAAACAAGTGAGCTCGTTTTATTATAAAAGGAAATGTGATAGTAAACCTAATTAAGTGAAACAAAATTCTAATATAATTTTTATTTGTGCAACAGAAACAAAGAAAAAGACAATGACTTCACAAAACAACTGCTGATTAAGCGTTTTCGTCGGAGTTTTTCGGAAGACTGGATAACAGATCGGAAAGCTCGGAAAGCCGAACGCAAAGTATTGCAAGCCCTCGGTGATTTATTAACGAATCGGTAAGCAAAGATCATAAAATTGAATATTAAAAACAATCGGTGTTTCTATACATCTTATCGCAATAGTGAGCTATTTGTATTTTGCGATATTCACCGGGTAGTTTTAATTTCACTGTGTTTTGTCGAAAATTTTAAACTTTTTTCAAATTCATGCAATTTAAAATTTACTCAAACATTATTTTCGACGTTTACAGTAATCGTGAGTCCAAGCAGAAATTTTTAACAAAAGATTTTCAAAAATAACGTTTTTCGTTAGTAAAAAAACATTTGTAAGCAGCAGTGTTATAATTTAGCAATTGCTATTCTTCAGCGAAAATCAACTATTTTTTAAATTTTTTTAGCAAGCTCACCCATCTATAAAAACATAGCTAAGGTAAGTTAAATGATAATGCAATTGAATTTTTTTTAAACTGTCCTATTTAAAAAGATACACCTTTTTATGATGAAAAAACAAAAATAATGTGAACAAAAAATTGACAACTTTTGTTCAGAAATATTTTTGTAGTATTTTATTCAAAATGTAATCGTATATTTCTTAATATTTTTAAAATGGTTCTCTATTTTTTAGATCTCAACATGATCAAGATGTGCTGACCCAATGTATTTATCGTTATATCGACAAACACAACGACACCAAATTACTGATGGCGTTTAAGCATTGTGTGAAAAGATTATGATTCTATGCCAAACTTTTGCTTACAGTATTTTCTATTTATGATCTATGTATTATTTTATTCTTTCAGAAGTTCTTTCTAAGTTATAACAATGCTTTTTGGTACTGCAGTTTTTTATGCATAAACATTTCTTTTTCTTTGCCAAGTTTTTTAAATTTTTACTTTTTATTGCTGCATCGAATTATTTATGTATCTCTTCAACTATGTTGTGTGAAACTTTGCTATTGCCACCGATTTTGCCATGTAAACGCTTGAATTCAAACTAACCAACTAATGAAAGATTTTTGATAATTTGATGTCGATAAATTTTTTACAAAAATAATTTTGTTCAACAGCTTACTAAATTAATTTTTCTTTTTTGAATCTGTTCGTGCACTGCCGCTTGCTTTCGTTTCATGACGACAAGACAACTTACAAGCTGTTCCCATGTTTAAATAAACATGATAATATATTTGCTTGTAGTTTTTACAGTTGAGAGGGAAAGAAAAACGAAATCAGTCTTCAATTTAAAACACGCAGCCAGAATAACTGAAAATATTTGTAATTACTTGACGTTTTAAGATGTTAATCATCCCATTCTTAGAAGCAGGAGGGTATTAAGAGGGGGAGGCATTGTGCTATGCCCCCCCCCCCTTTTGACTCTGCTTTTTAGTAAAAAAGAACAAAGTTAATGGTGTTAATTAGTAATTGAAATATGCCGGACTCTTTCGATGGTTTCTGTAGCTTAAAGCCAGGGGCGGATCCAGGGGGTAGGATGAAGGGTATGCATCCTCCCACCGGCCATTTTCAAAAATGTTGTTGATGTATACAATTTTTCCATAATTTCTAACCTCTTCGATAACGATAAGCCTTTCGCCTTAAGCATGCATGATCGAAAATGTGCGAACAAAGTAACGTACCATATTTGGCGAAGAAGTCAGAATTAGGGTCAAAAAATTTAAACAAAGTTGACGTGAAAATTATTCAAAAAGCACTAAAATAGCCATTGCAGCATGTAAATTTTCAAAAATTTCCCGATTGATCATGCCCCCGGATCCCCCTAGAACCTTTCTTGTTTCTCAATCAGCTTCAAATTTGTTCTGCCAAAAAAAATTCGCTTGAAAAAAATGTGGAAATTATGGACCCCTTCCCTCATAAAATTTCTCGCTACGTCACTGCGCAAAAGTAAACTCGTCAAGTATTTAATCATTATTCTAGCTGCATGTTTTCTACTGAAGCTAGTAAGAAGTTTCAAACATTATGCTCCAAAATCAGTCTTTATTGAGAATTTTATGCGTATTTTTGCCAGTAGCCTATCGTGCGATTGATGCGCATGCCCTTGTGTTTTCGCGCAGTTATGTCATTACGTAACCTACTTGAATTTTTTCAACTTTTAGAATCGCTGAAACAGCTTTCAAAATTAAAAACAAAGATAACATTTGACAAAACGGGAACCATACAACGGCTAGCCACCTCTGCGACGTTTCTTCAAAGCTGTATTGCCAATGCGCTAATCTGCGGAGACGGACCCCGCTTCGGCGTAATACTGCGAGTATAATCAAGATTTGATTTGGTTTTAAAGTTTGTGGTCCTATTAAAAAAAAAAACTTTGCTACGAAGCTGTTTAAAAAAGGAGCTTATAAGAGCTCAAGAGCAGGTCGTTTTTGTGTAGTTTTACAGAAAGTTTAAAAGAAGCCGAAGTTTCAACATTGCTGAAACACAGGGTGTTGGCTGAGCAAAAAATCTGAATGCAGTCACTGGATTTGGAGCCGCTGTGTCTGTATGCAATGTTTTAAACTTTGTTTTAATATAACTAACTCCAGGGCTGAAACTTGAGCAGTACCGTAATCTGCCTTCTTTAGAGACCTAAATAGAAAGATTAGAGTAAAAATTACCATAACCGATAGGCCTATCTGATTTTTTTCGAATGAGTAAAGATCTATTGGAAGAAATGACCTCGCACTTTACACAAATAGTTAAATACCTACTATTTAAAGCTCCTTGTTTTTGTCAAGATCACAGTTCACAAATAGAACTCAAAGTTGTGCCATAGATTTTTTTTCTCAAAATTTCATGCGTTCAGTGGTATTTAAAAGTTTGAGTTTGCGGTTAATGCTCTTCAAAATCAAAAGAGTTGAAAATGAAATACTGTCTGAACAGACTGAAAAAAGTAGAACAATTATTACTTAAAGTTTGATGGATCATTAGCGCTAAATAGCGGTAAGAATTATCTACCAAATCAAACGCTAAGCTACAGTAAAGTAAACGTACAAAAATTTTAAAAAGTAATTTTTTTTTTGTTAAAGATCACCCATTGATACGTATTTCTAATTTTTTTCAAAAATGAAGTAAACACGTCAAATAAAATTTAAGCTCAACCCTAGAGATAGCCATGTTTTTAGCCTCAGTTCATACCAAACCACAGTTTCTACGACTGTAACCATGCTGCAACCACACCGTTAATGTGGTTGCCAGTAACTTCGCCACATGAGAACTTCGCCATAGTAACTTCACCTTAGAAATCTCGTCACATGGTAACTTCGCCACACTTTCAGAACGTGAGGGGAGATATGTGGGAATAGTAGGAAAATGTGTTGGGGTGTAGGAAGGAGAGATGTGGGAAGAGGAACGGTATAAGAGGAGGTGTACGAAAGTGTGTTGGGGTGTGGGGAAGGTAAGGGGAGATGTAGGGAAAGGTGAGGGAGATGTGGGGAAGTGTGGGAGGAAGTGTGTTGGGGCCCCACACCCTAACACACTTCTCTAGACCTCCCCCATTCCTCTCCCCACAAGCCAACACACTTCCCGACTCACCCCACACCGGTACACTCTCCCACACCCCTCCCCATACTTTTCCACTCCCCACACATCTTTCCTTGCCTCTCCCCACACCCCAACACACTTCCCCCCACACCCCCCATACCTCTTCCCCATACCATCTCCCCACACATCTTTCCTTGCCTCTCCCCACACCCCAACACACTTCCCCCCATACCTCCCCCTACACCCCAACACACTTCCCCACTAACCCCATGCACTCTCCCTACATCTTCCTCCACAGTTTCGATTATGTGGCGAAGTTACGGTATCACGTGACGATGTTACCTTAATAAATTCAACTGGAAAAGCCCGATAAAATTTTTTACAACAACTGGGAATTTAAAGTCTTGCTTCGGTGTGGGCAATGTAAATTTTCGATGTATGAAAGTGTGGCGAAGTTACCACGTGGCGAAGTTACTGTGGCGAAGTTACCATGTGACAAAGTTACTAGCAACCGTTAAGGTGGGTTTACACAAACAAAAAATGTCGAGCGGAGCGGAGCTGAGCTTTGTTTATTCTTTATAATGTCATGCAGCTTGCTTCAACTTTGCAACGCTTGCTTCAGCTCCGCTCCACTCCACTTGTGTCAGCTTCTAAACGCTTCTTTGACGCAAATACTTCAACTTTGCTCCGCTTGCGTCAGCTTTGCTCCGCTCGTATTCACGCAAGTGGACGCTAGCTGACGCAAGTTGCCTCTGCTCCGCTCCACTCGAAATTCGCTGCACGAGCGAAAATTTGAAGTTGAAGCGAGCGGAGATAGAGTTTGAAACTCAAGTGTTTTGGTGTTTAGCGACCTAGGTTAGATAATTTTGACAATTTTTTGGCGAGGATTTAAAACAGTAGTCAAAATACTGTGTTTGACTCGATCTAAGCATAGTAGTAGCATCAGAATTTTGTTTTTTTCTGTCTAGTCTATTTAACCTTCAAATAAAACAGGTTCATTGACTTAGCATTACTGAAGCATATACTCACTATGGATGTTTGTAACGTTTGGTTGTGGAATTCAGATCATTATTTTAAATGATAGCTATGCATATGGTGGAGAGAAGATCAGAGCTCATACGTATACCTGTATGAAAGTCCAAACTGAACTCAACCTTTTTCTTTCTCAATTTACGGCATGTAGGTGCCCAGCTGGTTATCATATTCTGCAACGTTTTGCTCAGCTTGTGCTGAAGAGCCAATAGAGCACACATAACTTTACATAGTTAGACCAGCGCTTCTGAACACTTCATTCGCCCAGAAATCAAGTTTGCTTTAGTTGCACTCTGCTCCGCTATCAAAAAAAGAAAACTTATGCAGTTTAATGACGTATCATTGAATCTGAAACAACAGACCATGACATAGTTTAGCAAAGCCTACAAATTTACTTCAACTCCGCTCCGATCCACTTTGCTCAACTTGATCAAAAATTTCGTGTAAACAGCCCTTCAGCTCCGCTCCGCTCTGCTCCACTTGCTTCAACTTTGCGACGCTTGCTTCAACTCCGCTCCGCTCCACTTGCAATATTACGAGAAGCTAAATACGCGAAAAATCATTTTCTACAAAACCGCTACAGCCTTTTTGAGAGTCACGTGATGCGTGAAGAAAGTATAACTACTAAAATTTTACATTTACATGGCAACAGTGAAGATGTGTAGGGGTTAGTGTGATGGACTCAAACTCGCAGAGCAGGGGATCAATACCTTCCTAGGTTTTGATTTTTTGTCAGCGCATTATACTGAAATCGCTGTAGCGATTTTGTTGAAAATAATTTTTCGCGTATTTAGCTTCTCGTGCAATTATTTTCGTGTAAACCAAGGCTCCCACGCTTGGGGTTTTGCCCCCAGATCTTGGGTTTTTGATGCTTGTCTTGGGTTCTGGGTTTTTCAGACAAAGAGCTGGGGTTTTCAGGGTAAAACTAGATTGTGTAGGGTAGAATCGAATAACTCTGGCCACTCTCTAGCATTAATTGGTTTTATATCTTAGTCTACCATTGCCTTCTATTCACATTGAACGTTATAGAGCAATCTAATGCCTACGATTCCTCCTCGCTTGTTTTCGGGACTGGCGTAGACCAGTTCTCCGGATTCATGACGGAATGAAGTAGTAAATCTGGAGGGGTAGACCTACTCCTAAAACTTGCAGGAGCACAAGGACCAACCCTCGCAATAGCGGAAGGATCGTTAGGGGTGCTAGTGAGTTACTGAGTTATTAGAAGGGGATATGGCCTAACCCGAACCCTAATTTTACTAATAATTCACTAGCGCCCCTAGCGGTATTTGTGCTATTGCGAAAGTTAATCTTTGTGCGCCTTGTGCTCCTGCAGGTTTTAGTCATACCGGTTTAGAGCTGTAGCCTATTTGATTTAATTTATTCAAAACCACTTGCAACTTAAAAAAAAACTTACTTGCAGCAGTACAAAACTTGATTACCAGTATGACGTAATTTTTGTACAAAGCTTGAGATTGAGATGCAATTTGTTGTGTTATATACGGCACAATAACAGATAATTACGGGAGATTGAGATTGTGGATGTGGACAATTTTAAGATATCGGTATATTTCATGTTTTAAAAATATTTTTTCTCCATTTTTTTTTTTCTGCAAAAACAAACTTTCTCTACTTGTTTCTGCAGTACTTATTGCAGTTGCAATTGTGTTTGGTACAAATATTGCATTTATTTTTATGAAGGTGGACAGTCACTTTTATGGTATAGGCTGTACTAGATTTCGTGTTTTTAAAGCATTTTCTTTGCTTATTTTCTAAATGGGATTTTATATTCTTATCTGGGGTTTTTCTTGGGGCATATCTGAAGTTTTCAAAAAATCTAAATGGGAGCACTGGTGTAAACCCACCTTTAATGTGGTAGAGTCTAAATTGCAACTCAAAAAACTGTTTCCAGAATGCGCTGATTGGCTGGCAGGTTTTCTTATTGCGTCACACTCATAAAACAATCAAATTTCGCAGGCACAAGTTTGGGGAGTGAAATCGGGTAGAATGGAACAGCCACAATTCTTGAAAATGTGTGTTCGGACACTCTTAGTCTACTACAGTAGCTACGAGGCAAAAATAAGCTTTCAAAACAACAGATTTAGGCAGAATCACTATGATTTTAGACATTATAGCCTTGCAGGCTTACGGCTACGTGAAATATCAATTAATCGGTTATAGAGTACAATGTTTGTAGACCATAGGGTTAAAAGAAAATGGAAAGGTTATCATCGTTATCAGAAAGGCAGAGGCTAAGGTTACGTGACCGTAACATTTGTCTCTTTGATTATTTTATTATCCCTTCACGCTTCCCTGATTGTACGAGAGCGTGACGAAGTAATAAAATAAACTAAAGAGGCAAATGTTACGGGCCCGTAACTTTAGCCACTTCCTATCAGAAAACAGCTGCGGTACCAGTAGGTCTACTCTGTAACAG
The DNA here is from genome assembly GCA_964006365.1 of Trididemnum miniatum. NCBI lineage: Eukaryota > Metazoa > Chordata > Ascidiacea > Aplousobranchia > Didemnidae > Trididemnum > Trididemnum miniatum. The sequence continues at coordinate 11,893,933 of OZ023245.1, forward strand.
TGTAAGGAATAAGTTCATGCGTACTCGTCCATCGGCAGCACTCTGAAGAACGGAAGACGGAAAAGGGTGTGGCGCGAGATCACGTATACAGCAGTGCATCTTAGAAGTAGCGTTGGAACTTTTGCTGAGTAAACACAGCTTGATCATGGGTATGCTGGGAATTCACTCTTACCGGTAGGTAGCCCACCTCTTCTGAATTTCAATAGGCTACACTGCTTTTCACCGTCTCATAAAAGCGAGTACTTACAAACACCACTATTCTACTGCTGTAAGATGAAGTCACCCCTTAAGAAGGGCACAGCAAGTAAGCCAACATTCAGGAGGGTATTTAGCTAGGGTTGTGCCATGCGCCCCCTCATTTTTAGTTTTTTTGCTATGCCACCAAGGTTGCCTTGGTGAGGGGCTCGACCCCCTAGTTCAAAAAAACTGTTTGTAAGGGGGGCTCTTAAACTCAGCCAAGTCCTTAATTGTGAGTGTTTAGACTTATGAGCAGAGATTCTTAAACTGGGAGGCGTAAGCAGTGACTTGATGGTTGAACAAAGGTGTTTTCAAATCATTTTTTCGTAAAACATCAAAACTTGTTTCCCAAAAACAGCTGCATCCTTCCCATTAAATCGATTTAGACATTGCAAATAAATTGTTATATAATTGTTTTCTGCATGTTTTTTGTAGCGTGGTGGGCAGTGCCGTGTTGAGGCATCCCTAAAGTTCGGTCTTTCCATTCGGGGGCGGGGGGATTTGTAGGGGCCCCACGATATTGTTGTATTAGACTCAAAATTAGAGGCAATAAATTTTAAAAATTTCGTCGAAAAGTTGTTGAAAAAGCACTATAATAATAACAATTACATGACGTAAATTATAATAAAATTTTTAAAAGTTTTACGGGGTATCATGCCCTCGGACCCCTCTAGAGTTTTCATTAATTTTTATTCTGCTTTAAATTTACTCTGACTTAGCCACACACCGAAAAAAACTGCGTGTACGAAAGTTTGGGGCGCCGATTCTGAGGAAATTTCTGGATACGTCCCTTGAAACGATGCAGTTAATGAGGAAAGTTAGTGACCGAGTCGAAAAAGCATGAAACTGACCTAAATATGTTTGTATATCAAAGGGCCCCATCTGGATTTTTTTCTTGGGGGGAGGGGGGGCAACAGTTTTCACACAGCACTGGTGGTGGGGCGTGGGCAAAAATAACTAATGCCAAAGGGGGTGTGACTGAGAAAGTTTAAGAACATTTGGTATAAAATAAGAGATTTTTGCATTGTATAGAGCCCCCCTAGTTCAAATTTTACCAATCTTCATTATAGTCGCCATATTATGCGGAAAGACCCATCTCCGCGGCTTAGCGCAAAGATGGAAACCAGTCGGGTTGACCAGCTGGTCGGGTCAAGATTCTTCGACCGGCCGGTCAAGCCGGTCAAAAAACCAGTCAAATTCTCCTTTCTTGCAACTAAAAAACACCTAAACACCAACCGAACGACCCGTTTCGATATTTGTTTTTCAAATAGTTTATGAAAAACAGCATTAACAAATCACACTTTCTGAAAACAAAAGTTTGCTTTCTGTTTACTTTCATTTAAATACTCTTTTTATTAGATGAAATTCTATGTATTTAATACATGCAGTGATAAAGTTGGTGTAAACTAGAGTTTTTCATTAGGTTTATTGAACACTTAACATGCACCTCCCGTAAAAAAAAGTCGACCGGACCGGTCGACCGATAACTTATTGAAGTATCTGATCTAATAATAAAGCATTTAAAACTTGCTTCATTAGATTTGATCCTTCAATAAGTAATCAGTTTTACAGGTTAACCTTTTGTCGTAAGTGCATTGCAATTTTTTATTCAGGACATTGTTTATTGACTTGTTTTAATTTGTTAAAACTAGTGCATTAAATTGGCAATGTTCGTTTCTGTGGAAGATCCTGAGATATCTAGTAAAGGTGATCAAAAACCAGACATCACTAAGGTAAGCGTAAAATATAATTTTGCAACTTGGGAAAGAATCCCGTGTTTTCTTTCGAGTCGCCTATTATCGCTTGATTTCTTCTGCCTCATAATCTAGTTGGGGCGTAGTCAGAGCAGTAGCAGCCACCCCAAACCCCCCAATTGGGGGGCACACTGCCCAAAAGGGGCCCCAAATTGCCTCAAAGGACCATAAGTTTCATCAATTCAAGAACGAAACTTAGCTTTGCGAATCGCGTTGAAGAAAATTTTTGCGCTCAGATTCTATATTTCAGTTTTGAAATTTGTCGCTATCGTTTCCTTTTAAATAGTGTCATAAACTGCGTATTGATGTCATAAAAAACATACTGTGTGTAGGAGTGCGCGTATAGGACTTGAGAAAGGAGGCCGGTACAGAGTTGGATCCAGTCATTTCTTAATTTTTTAATTCAAACTTGTTACTTTTGAAAAAATTAAATTCAAATTAATGAACACCTTGTGAGCTGGTTTTATTTATTTTTATCATTTGCATTTTTATCCTCCTATCACGAGAAAGCGATGGGCCGCTGTACCAGCTCGCTTAGAAGTTGCCGCCATCTGCCTACCACACTTGGACGGGGGATCCCGTTTAGTGCCTTTTCCAACACACAACAAGCGAACTTGTCGGCTTGCTTCACATGATCACTTCAATGCTGAATGTCTAGTAAGGAAGCTGTGAATACGGTACCAATTTTTGACTCATGGGTATTCAGTTTACCTGTCACCTTTCAATTTACCGGCTGATTACTTCTCAGTCGTTTAGGCCCCCCAATAAATGCACAATTAAGAATTCCCGACAAGTTTAGTGCACTGTGATTGACCATCGAAAACTGCATCCTTTCTGTACTGTTGCCTTGGTCTTCAACACAGCCAGATTTGAGATGAAACAGTAACCAAATAATGTGTTATATCAGGTTTAACAATTAAACAGCCTTGCGGGTGCGTTGAGTTACAGCATGGTTCAAAAACAAATTTGTTTTGTACTAAAACTTACTAATCGGTGTCTTTTTGCATTTTTTTTTTTTTTTTTTCAGGCGGAATGTGTCATGTCCATCAATACTGCACTTCAAGAACGTGAAATCAATTTTAATTTGCCTGGTTGCACCCAATTTATAAACTGACTATGAAAAACTACTGTCAGTGAATCCCTTGATCTGGAATTCTCTCCCAATAGCCTCCTTAAACACTCTGTAATGTAAGGGTGCTGCGGTGTGCGTGCACGTACTTTTGGGCACGAAATTGGCGAATAGCCGGACGTCTCAAAGGGAAGATTCATTAAACATAGCATGGCTAATTGCATGTATACTTAATTACTCCTGCATGTTCCTTCAACTTCATTTCTAACGCTGAATTGAGCCAGCATGTTACACATGAAAATATAATACAACACGCATGAAAAATAAGAAAAAAAATGAAAACAATACGAGTACTATCCACCCACATTAGCAGAATTAATTTACAATCTGTAAATTCTGGACATCATCATCATCATCATAAATTCCGTTGACGGGGAGAACACCGGATAATTCTGGACATCATCATCATCATCATAAATTACTGAATGTTCATTCTCCATTCGATGTCGATTTTGTTTTTGTTTGTTTCGTATTCGTATTTAACAAGTTTAATGCAGCGGTGTATACGAAGTAGAGATGGGCGGAGTCACAAAAAATTGACTCCGGATCCGCTCCGGATCCAAAGACTTGGACTCCTGTTTGTCGACAAATTTTAGGATCCGAATCCGCTCCGGATCCGGATTTGAACCTATGCCCAAGCCTAAATATTACGTTTCTCTATCATGCTAAGTAATAGCGAAATATAATTTTTGGATTTCAGGTTCAGGCTAAAATCCGGATCCGAATCCGGCTTTAATTCAAAAACTCAAAGCCGAATCCGACTCCGAATCCAAAAAATAAAGCCGGGCTCCAGCTCCACTCCGGATCCGGCTCCGTGTCCATCTCTGATACGAAGTACAGGTACGATTTACTACAGGTTTTATGGAAGCGTGAATACGAGGAGAATTCAAAAAAAGGAAACAATCCTAAACAATCGTGTTTTTTATTTAAAGGCCGGCCAACGTTTGTAGCGTTAAATTAAAGATAAATTTCTTACATGAAAAGTTTTTCCAGATAGAAAGTTTCTAAAAGTACGTGATGTTGGAATTCTTATTCGGCATAAACCGCTTAAACACCGCTGCAGTTTTATAGTGTTCGTTTTTTCCCGTGCATGTTGTGTATACTTTATTTGTATGCTGTGTCATGTGCTCTGTTTTCCTGTTTTGTTCATGGTTGGCTCCTTAAAGTCTCCTGAAATCGATGCATGTTACCATTTTACGCGTGCTTTACTGTTGTGCGAACGAGGTACCATTAAATCTGAAATGTATGTGTATCTATGCACATTAAAGAAAAAGAATCAAAGCCTCAGATGTAGGTTGGTAAATAAAGCCAATTTCTTGTTTTCTTATTTCTGTTTTGATGTGTTGTAACCGTTGCGGTTAATCAAGATTTGCACTTTGCCGTTACAGACCGTATTTTATTTTTGTTAGAATCCTAAAATGTAATCAACGCACCGGCATTGCTTTAGTACTAATGCATCGGTTTATATCTTCGTAGCTGTACTGTTTGTGGTTTTCACGATCACCACACACTCATTATTGTTTGAAGCGAATAAAATGAAAATGAATGAATTACCACTCCTGTTGTTGAAGAAACCCGTAGAGCGCGTCTGCAGAACTCAAATGACCACACGGGCCAAATTGTTAAAAATAACCTTGCCGCGTGCTTCGCCACTTTACATATTCGTTGGTATTGAAAACGAACTTCCCTAAAACACACAAGTACAAACTTCAATAAATGCTTGCGATCACGAATAACTAGCTTGCCTACCGAAAGAAGTTACTGTCATAAAACCCACTGCTTTCAAGACGTTTTCGATGGACCAAAACTTGAAATATTTGTCTTCAACGAAGAAACAGTGATTGATCATAAATAGAAGGATTACTTTTTACCAAACCGTTCGCGTACCATGCTCACGCTTATGGCGTGCCCTGCTTTGCGCACACCGGCATTATGGTTATGGTAAAAAATTTATTATGGTAAATAGAAGGATTACTTTTTACCAAACCGTTCGCGTACCATGCTCACGCTTATGGCGTGCCCTGCTTTGCGCACACCGGCATTATAGTTATGGTAAAAAAGATACTCTCGGTGGAGATTGTTCCCAGCGATGAAATTGTCCTTCTTCGGTGCAATTTCCGTACGGAGCGAACAACATGTTGCATTATTGGGAACTTTTAAACAAAAGCTTCTGAAATTATGCCAAACGCCGAAACAGAAAAACTTGTAAAATTTGAAAACGACATACCTTGTAGTTTTAGCGCATCAAAACTTTAAAAATTTCACGTTCATTTTTTGTCTCTCCACGCAAAACAAGGTTAACATTTCTCGGTTGTCTACACTTCTGAACTGTGAGGGCTCATGTTAATTCTCAGCTGTTCATTTAACAAGTTTTGAGCATACAAAAGTCTATCAATGAATTCTACAAACAAATAAACATAATGTATCTTCAAACTAATGAATTGCGCGGTAAACGACGCAGATCATGTATCTTCAAACTAATGAATTGCGCGGTAAACGACGCAGATCACGATTCACATTAAGGTTTGTTGCAACTTAAAAAATATTTTACTTAGGAATGCTACGGCAAAGTCCGTCGATTGGTCTATTTTCTTGAAAAATCTGGAAAAACGTATTTGCAATTTGACTTATAAAGAGCACATTGAAAACTTAACGCAACATTTATCGGAAAAATTTATCGGCGATAATTCATCGATTAGGCCTACTGATATTGTTTCAGAAATTGAGGTTTGTCGATTCTCGGTATCGCCCAGAACTTTTTGATTTACTTTACTCTGTATGGTTATTTCTCTTCTAATGTCTATTTCTTTTATCTGCTGACACAGCACAGCACTACTTACATTTTTTGTTTGTTTATTATGTGCGTGAATAAAAACAATAAAGGCGCATTAACAGCATAGGTTTTTTTTGCGCCTGGACTCATAGTAGTAAGGAAATGTTAATACAGTAGTAATACGAGACGTCAGTAGTAATAAATAATTGAGAAGAAAACTCAAACTTTAAAAATGAAAAAGGAGCATCTGCAGCGACATCAGGCGAACCAAATTATCGACCCCAGTTCAAAATCACAGCTGCACTGCATAGCTGCAATCCCAACTAACACTACGAGCAAGCTATGCTAGAAAATCAAATCAACAAAGCACACTGTCTTCACAAGTTACCAAGCGGTATCTCGCAATCACGCGCGCAGACGCTAAAAGTACAGCGATTGCACCCGCGATCATCAATTGAATTGATAAATTGCAAATCTCGGGTTCGGTTCACGTTACAATTACAATAAAATATTTTCACGCTGTCACCTTTGATGCTAAGCGTCATGCAGAAAAGCTATGAATACCAACTTTTAAGTCATTGGTTTAATCCTACTTTAAACCGAACTCGGAATCTACCGTTCTAGAAGCAGACGTTCTATCGATTCGGCCATCTGAGCGGTAATAATTTCTTTTGGCTTACGTTCTATCTAAAAAAAAGAGTATTTTAATATAAGTAAACAGAAAACAAACTTTTTTTTTTTTTTTAAACACATATCGGTATGTAGGCTATATTTCGTTTGGTGTTTAGGTGTATTTTAGCTGCAAGAAAAGGGAATTTGACTGGTTTTTTGACCGGGCGGTCGAAGAATCTCGACCCGACCGGTGCCGGTTGACTCAACCGGTTTCCATCTCTTCCCCCGGTACTTAAATTTAATTCTTATTTTTTCGTTTATATCCCAAAAAAAGGTCTCATAGCGAAGACGTAATTTCTCCAACATTTCTTCGCGTGTGTCTCGCTCTAAAGAAAAAAGTTTTATAAGAGCGGGGCCCCTCAAAACCTGTGACGAATTCCTCAAAACATGACTGGTCCAGGGTACTTTGTAGTTCCCTGCCCGCCTTCCCTGTCAGTAACAATACTTTTACCTAAGCATAATTTCAAAGTAGCCTACTTTTTACACCACTGGTGAATCTACATAAATACACACACAAAAGCAAAAGCATGACCTGATATTTATTAGATCACTAAACAGATTAATATGAAAGGTGGTTAAGTAGCCTATTTCACTTTCCATGATGCATATACTTCACTCAATTATAAAATTAAGCTGCAATTGTGCGGCTTGAAAATATATAAAAAAAAAAAAAAAAAAGAAGTCTCCAAACAGAAGTAAAAAGGATCTTATTCCATGCAAAAACCAACCATTTATTTTTCTAAAACTCAGCCGGGGCAATGCAATCATCAACAAGTGGTAAAGCCTAGACTGCTGATTGAAGAAACTGTATCTGCTTGCCCTCCAATGACGTCACGAATGAAACTGGCCAATCAGAAGCCAGTATTTTTTTTACTTTGTTTTGCCAACAACTTCTTAACGAAATCGAATTTTAACATCCGACCAAAGTTATTGAGTAATTCAAGGCATAGCAAAACTAATCCTAGCGTATTGTTTTGCACCGAACCTCACCTTTAAAGGGCGCAGTCTTTGGAAAAGTTTTAGCAAATAATAGGCATTTTGGAATCGCGAAAGCGAATCGAACGCAATCTAAAGCGGTATGTTTACTACGAATTGTTCAACAATGAAGATAAGCCAAAATTCTCGAATCGATGTTTTTATCCTTGTAAAAAAGATATCCGGAACCACTTCCGCCTGGCCATCGCCGAACAAATAGTTGCAAAGAAGGATCAGGACCATCTCAAACTCCTTGTTGGCGAATGGAAAGCTTCCGTAGATTCCCAAGACAAGTTCTTGTTAAGATCTTACGTTGCTGCAAAAAAATTTGGGAATGAAGCTGGCGGTTCAAAAGCATGTGAAGAAGAATCGACTGGTTCCGGCGCGCAAACGTTGCTGGCTTTGCACCAAATGTCTTGGCAAAGACGGCTTTTATTACGCTATGAACAAGACATTTGCCTTTTGAATGCCACGTATAAAACGTGCAAATACGCGCTGTCTCTTTTTTTTCTATGAGTCAAAACAAAATTCGGCTATATGCAGTAGTGGCCACTTTCATCATCCAAAATGAAACGCGCAAAGACATCGAAGAAGCATTGCAAATAATCAAGTCGTGAAATCCAGAATGGAAATCTTCATTTTTTGTTACGGATTGCTGCGAAGCTGAAATTCATGCCATTGAAAATTCATTAGCAGGTATTACAATGCGAGTTTAATAATGCATTAACCGCCGCTTGGTGTATCGGTTAGGAGCGTCCACTTGGTAGCCGGAAGACTGGGGTTTTATTCCGGTCGGGTGATACTAAAGACTTTAAAAGTAGTATCTGCAGCTTCCCGCCAGGCGCTCGGTACAAGCGGAAGTGCGAAGGGTTAAGCGTATGTGTGTTGTTCGTTTTGTATGTATTCTAACAGCGTTCAATCATTCATGATTGATATTTGTAATGGGCCGCCAATTGAGAATGGCCTACACAATGTGTGCTTAGCACCCGCTGTCCCGCACCTTTACCTTTAATGATGTAACATATTTTATTATAGGTACCGGTGCTACAAACACAATCACTATACGTAGTTTACACAATGCACAAGTTTACAGAAGTTTGGTCTGCAATCCAAACTATAATGAAGTAATTAAGGAAAGACTTTTTTGCATAGCCGCAAACACTATCAAACCAAGGCGTATCGCCTGATACTTCAACCAAGCATAAAACTACAATTCTAATCATACTTTTTAGCTAAGCGACCTATGCTACACATATATGCTACACAACCTCGCTTACCGATGAATGCCACATGAAGTTCACTCACAAAACTTGATTTGAACTGGCATTCCAGTGGCAGCTTTGCCTGAAAAGTAATGAGTAATTTATTAGTTACTAATAACTTGATATGTTAGGACAGACAAGCGAAAGTTCTTGCAACATTTATAGCTTTTTAACAATAAATTATTGTTATTGGATGACTGGAATAATTACATGCAGAATGCTGAGTTTTAAACTGCAAATTTCATCGGGAGCAAGCGTGGAAACGTTGGGCAAAAAAATCAGAAAACGGTGTAGGAGATGATAGAGCACGCTTGCTGACTCTTATGCGGAACGCAGCAAAAGCTGCAGATGAGGAAAGTTACAACAAAGGGCTACGACATCTCAGAGAAAGCGATTTATGGATGCGCAATAAGAAATTATTTGGACAATACTTGGCTGTCACAAAAGGAGGTAAACAGTCAGCACGACAGCTGTTAGAAGCTATATGTTATCGTTTTCTTTGAATTTTTTTTTTTTATTAATATAATGCGTTTAGTGCAAGAAACCAATTGCAAACCACGCAATAATAAATCTGTATGTATCTTGCCTCGTTGTGGACAATCATGATTCGAAGGCCTGGTTCTGTTGGTGTGTCGCGATCCCCAAAAGCAAAAAAAAGCGAAATAACGCGCAAAATCAGAATAAAAACCTTTGACAAAATTTCGTTTGTAATACGGCGGTGGTTGCAACTTTACCGCAACAAGCTTCGAATTTGTATCAATACGAACAATGGAGTAGAGACACAGAACAGAACTCTGAAGCAGTACCACATGAGATGGAGATCAGACAAGTTTCTCGCTGGATTAATGACAGTTCTCCACAGAGAATTTTTGCCTGCAGCTTGGTTACGGTAAATTTTTTGTAATTTTTTTTCATGTATAAGAAGTTAAAGTTTTTGATAGTTTCGAAGCTTAAATATTATAGGACTACTTACTGAAATAATATAAAAGGACGATATTTTGGTGTGTCCATGAAAGAAGTTGTTCCTGAAAAATTTTTATTCGTAAAAATTGCTGTTACTTTTCATATATTCATTTGAAGTCCACTTTTACTGATAAATTAAGCATTATTAGCAGATGGATTTTGGTGCATAAAAGTACGCTTTAGACCGGCCGTTAGCTCAGTTGCTTAGCGCACACGTTATCGGTGCGGTAGGTCTGAGGTTCGATTCCCAGGCCGATCAAATTGACACAGTGTCGCCAACGGCTCGCCACCGCTGCGACGTTTCTTCGTAGCTGTGTTGTCCAGGCGCTAAGCCGCGGAGATGGGACCCGCCACTCGTTACACGCTTCGGTGTAATACGGCGAGTATAATAAAGATTTGATTTATTAAAGTACGCTTTACATTACTGGATGCTGCAAACTTGCAATTATGCCTACTCTTGTATTCTTTGACTCCTCTTCTACTGCATGCATGCCTAACGTCAATCGTTTAGTTGTTCTTCTACTACTACATCTCAGATGTAATCTGACGAGATGAACAACGGGAACCTTGACAGTGAAAAGTCCCTACTGCACAGTCAACACGAAAGTAAAAAAGTCTGTCGTCGCACTTACCTGCGATACCATGTCTATCACTGCATGCAAGTCGTATCTTTCCTTGATTAAATTTCCATACCGGCTTTACTTTAAGCAGTGCAAAAACCCTTTCTTGCTGTAAAAGCAACGTGTTTTCTTACTTTTATCGGATGCAACTTTCTGAAACAAAATCATGCTTTTACAAACGCAATGTCGAAACTCTTGTTTGCACAACTTCTTTCGCAATGGATATTGGATACACAGCAGGTTATATGACTACTGGTGAAGGTCCTGCCTAAAAAAACCTAACGATCTCATGTTGCAACCTAAGCGGTGAGATTGGAATACAACAACCAGTACGTCACTTAATGCCGTGACGGATCGCAAAGGCACAAGCACAACTTGTATTTTCCGAACTTTTACTTTTTTTGAAACAAATAAGAGCTTTAAAAACTTATTTAAACTGTTTCTTAAAAAGTTCTAAAACTATGTCCATAGATGCATGTTTCCAGATACGGGTAGCTTTCCTTTACTGCCCACAACAAGGAAATCCGCAACCAATACAAATTCTTGAAGAATTTGGTTTGCTGCTTGATTCAAACAGCTCAGATGGCTGAGTGGTAAAAGCGTCCACCTCTGGAGCAGTAAACTCGGGTTTGATTCTGAGTCGGGTCAAACCAATGACTTTAAAATTGGTATTTACAGCTTCCCTGCTTGATGCTCAGCATTAAAGGGACAGAGCGGAGAACAAGTCGGCAAGTTTACTTGTTGTGCCGTTGGGAAGGGTACCGGTAGGCCTACTTAGCGGAATTCTCCCATCTTAGTGAGGTTGACAGGCGGCCGGCAACTTCTAAGCGAGCTCGTTGTAGCGCTTTGAATGCTTGCTCTTGATAGGAGGATTAATGTGCAACTAATATAATACAAATTCGTAAAGTATTTCGTCTTTCACAGCTACCTGTAAAAAAGAATCCAGAATTTTTTTGGGAAGTGAACCCGACTAATAGGAATCAAAAACTGCTTAGCTCCCAGGTTTGTACGCATAAAAGTATCTGACCAGACTCGGATAAAAGTATCTCATAAAAGTCTGACCCGACTCGGAATCAAAGTACAAACCCAAGTCTGCACTTACCACTCGGTCATTTGAGCAGTTAACTTCTTTTATTTGGTGCTCGCTCGATTTTACCAGCGAGGATGATAGTCTGTAATCAAAAGCATCTGAAAGGACGCGGCGAGGTTAGGATTAGTAGTTGAACCAACATAATCAAGAGATTAGAGACTAGAATATAATCAAGAGTGTAGCCAGAAAAAAATTGAGGGGGCAAATTGTGTAACTTTCAAACTTGGCGTCATTTAGGCTACTTATAGCAGCAATGCAGCACACTCCCCTCATATTGATGAAAACATAAATTTTGTGGAATTTCTGTCTAAGTCGTAAACTGATCGCTACATTAAGCTAAAAAAATTATCTTTTTCTCAAAAACGTCCAGTTGGTGGTAAATTTTTATCAGGCAATCGTCACCATACTACGTTGTTGATCCGGACGCATAAATAGTCACCATAATGTATCATCATCCGGACGTATCATCATCCGGACGTATCGTCATCCATCATCCGGACGTATCGTCATCCATCATCGTCCGTTGATCCGGACGGATCGTCACCATAATGTATCATCATTCATGAACGCATAGATCATTTTACTTGTTGAAAATAAGTGTTGGCAGAACACGGAAAAGAGCACACGCAGCAAAACGGGTAATCGTTAAAACATGCCCGTCAAAAAAACTAGGCATGGCTGCGTGACTTTAACAATGAAAAAAAAGAAAAAAAATTAGATTTAACAACAAAAACAAACGCACACAACGAACCAACACAGAAACAAAATTAATCAATTAGTTAGTTAAGCAACGTGTCATAGCAAACGAGATCAATTTTGCAAATAAACTGGATTAGCACCAAGATTTCAGCCTGTGACCCCAGCTATTGGGAGGCTAACAGGTTCTAAATCTTGCCCAAGAGTTACCTGGAAAGAGTTGTGAATGGGTACCCTCATTCATCCACACTTGTTTAAAAGACAAGTTCACAACCGGGTACAATTTTTACTCATGTCCAGGAGTGAAGTTTTTATTCATGTCCAGGAGTGTTGAAAATTAGAAAGCGACGAGATACAGCGCGTGTATACATAGGCCTACGGACAACGGTTACTACCGGTAAGTTAGTAAGGGGTGAGCACATAAGATAACGGTAAAGTCGAAATCAAAGTTCATCATAACTTTTGATTCGAGTCTTGATAAAAATAAACATGTTTTTGCAGCAGTGTGCAACTGCGCATCGTAGGCTATTATAACAACAGAGCGCTCAACGGGACGATTTTTTTCAATCAACATAACGTAAATTGTCTGTACAGTAACCTCCCGCTTAAGTTCGCATCCCAGTCGAGTTCGCACCAAATTATCAAAAAAACTGGAATCAACTTTTTCACGATTCAACCAAACTTTTCTAATAGCAGCCTCACTCACTTCATACTGTCGAGCTATGCTTCGTTTACTTGCAGGATTTGGCGCCTCAGCAAGGAGGTAACTCCAATCTCTCTGATTCATTCAAACGTTTCACTTTGTTGGACATTGTACTATATTAGACTATTTGAGAATATGTTGTATAATACCTTGCTTAAATTAATTGTGCAGCTTTTATATCAATGTATCAGTTACGTAACAATGAGGCACTAGCTCAAATGGTAATAAACTAACACGCTTGATACACGCGATTAATGAGGCACGAATAGGGCCTTTCATAACGTAATTAAAAGCTTTGTACCATAGTTCTCTATAACTATGTTTGTACTATCAAAGACGAAACCCTAGCGTAATTGCTAAGTTCGCACCTCCCGCATAAGTTCGCACCAGGCGTTTGGATTCAAGTTGCGAACTTAAGCGGGAGGTTGCTGTACATCACTTGCCTGCAACGTAGCAATAAAACTTCGGCGTTTGGCAATGTTCATAAAATTTAGAGGTATAAGAATTTGTAAAGGCACGCCCCCTCCCCCTTCCCCCACCAACATAAACACATTACACACGTAGTCTGCTCGAAGTCAAGAACGATTAAAACACCTGAGGCGCTAAAAGTTAGTACTTTTATTTTGATAATGATAATTTGTAATTTAAATTTCAGAGAGAAGCCATGGCCCCTTTGCCCCCCCCCCCCCCACCTTTGACTGCGCCTACTTGAACCGTCAACCTTGCAATTCTGGCTGTATCAAAAACGACGTTGCGAACCATTCGGCCACGCACGCCTTATGTAACTTTGGAGCGATAACCTGCCTACGAGAAGCCCAGAATTGCGCCATGGTTAGACAAACATGGTGCCGGGGGTACTTCAAACTCAAAATCTGTGGAACCTTGCACTGAACAGCTGAATGTACAAACAGACCAGTGCTTTTTGTGGCACCGCCCTGGACTCTGTTTTTTATGGAAGGTCCTATCGAGAAAGTACCTATCCGAATACATTTGAGGAATTCATTACGGTATCTTGCTCCGCTCTGCCGACGTCTTGTGTTAGCCTACTAACCTTCGCATTTTCAGTCTAGTCTATAAACAGTGCGCTTTTTAACTGTTTAATTTATGTTTTATGTAGAAGTAAGCCTGCAAGGCTGTGATTTTTTAATCATTGCGATTCAGCCTAAACCTGTTTTTTAAAAGCCTATTCGTACCTTAACTAGGCTAACTCTTACATTTCTTACATTTCAGCTAGTTCTGTAGACTAGGAGGAGGCAGGAGCTGAACATGCATTTGCGGCAATTGTGGCTGTTCCATTTTACTCAATTTCACTCCCCAAACTTGTGCCTGTGAAATTTGATTGTTTTACGAGTGTGACGCAATAAGAAAACCTGCCAGCCAATCAACGCATTCTGGAAACAGTTTTTTGAGTTGCAATTTAGACTCTACCCTTTAATGTTACCTTTTTGGAGAACCGCATTCCGGTAACTTACGCTCCTTGCAAATTGCAATGAATGCTGTTCAAGTGTTTAGTACGAAAGTTCAGTGAATGCTAAGCTAGGCCTAGTAGGCAACCGCAACTGGCTTTTCTTTTGACTAATTTCCCATATGATTTCTTGAGCAACCGTACCGCTGTAGACTGATCGAGCTCACATTAGCAGATTAGTCATGCGGACTTTATAGTGGACACTGGACAGGTAGAGCGTTTTTTTTGTGAAAAGCCTGCATCAAACAATTCCAGAATTCATTTTGTGATTTTTTGTTACTTACGGTAATCTTTTAAAATTACAGAAAAAGTGTTCATATGATTCATTGTAGCCTAATCAAAAAAGTTCTTAACCATTGAACTAGTCCTTAGTCTGCTAGTCTAGTCAATAGTCTACTTGTAGCTAAGCTCAGATCTGTCAGATGGCCTAGTGGTATAGCTTAGATGTCCGTGTGGTATAGAGCATCTGTCTCTTGAGCTGTAGACTCGGGTTTGATTCCGAGTCGGGTTAAACCAATGACTTTAAAATTGGTATTCACAGCTTCCCTGCTTGACGCTCAGCAATAAAGGGACACTGGGACAGTAGGAGAACAAGCTGGCAAGTTTACTTATTGTGCCATTGGGAAAGGCACTTAGCGGGATTCCCCCATCTTGGTGTGATAGACAGATGGCCGGCAACTCCTAAATGAGCTCGTATAGCCTAGCGCATTGATCGCTTTCTCGTGATAGGAGGATAAATATGCAACTAACTAACTTGTCTAAATTTTGAGTTCATTTTTAATAGACTCGATCTAAGCATAGTATGTCCAGCTGACCACCCGCTTGTGGGAACAATGTTCTCTCCCAGTTAAGTTTGGAGGGCTTGGTATAAGATCTGCAAAGGATGTTGCATTGCCTGCCTTTCTATCTTCAATGTTTTCTTGTCACATGAACTTGCCCAACTGTTTTCATTCGGACAACCACGATGTTTGTTTGCTTTCAGCCCTTTCCTTATGGACAGAAAAAACTGGGATAGCCTCATCTCCACCTCATCCTCAATGGCAAAAATCATGGGATCTTCCATTGTGTAACATCAGATTGACTCGTTTGATAGAATCTTCAAGCTCATCTCCGGAAAAGTCACGACTCTTGGCTGTATCTGCTCCTCATTTATCCCATTGGCTAAATGCGCTTCCCATTCCTTCACTTGGTTTGAAAATGGATAACTCTTCTTTCAGAATTGCTTGTGCTCTTCGTTTGGGTTCACCCTTGTGCCATCCTCACCAATGCATCTGTTGCACTTGGGTGGATTCCAGTGGAGTGCATGGCCTCAGTTGTAAGAAGAGTGCGGGAAGATTCTCCAGACACACGCATGTCAACAATTTGATTAAAAGAGCACTGGAGTCTGCCCATGTTTTTACTATTTTGGAACCGCAAGGTGTATCGCGCACAGATGGGAAAAGACCAGATGGAATGACCATTTTTCCTTGGAAAATGGGAAAGTGCATGGTATGGGACTTTACGTGCAGCGACACCTTTGCCCCAAGTCACCTTGAAGTTTCAGCCAATCTTTCTGGAAAAGTAGCGGAACGTGCAGAGCAGGCCAAGCTAACAAAGTATGCTCAGCTTGCTCATGATTTTGAGATAATACCTGTTTGTGTCAAAACATTGGGTCCATGGGGTCCAAATGGGATAAAATTTGTTTAAGAGGTTGGCAGGAGGATATCTGTGGAGTCTGGCGAACCCAGATCTGCTGAGTTCCTGATGCAAGCTATTGGAATGGCAGTGCAGAGAGGAAATGCTGCTAGTGTTTTGGGAACTGTGTGCAAGGGTCAACATCTGGAAGAGTTATATTATTTATAATGTGTCTTCTTTATTGGTTTGTTTTAGTGAGGTGCATAATATTATTTTGTTTAATAAGGAATGGAGTTTTGCCTTTAACTAACCATATTTTTCTTTGCTTTACATGAACTTAATTACTTTACCTTAAACTGTTAATGCGGATTAATTGTTTAAATTATACTGCTGTGCTTGAAATATTGAAATCCATAACTGATGATTCTCCAATTCGATCTTCAATGCAAAATTGTTGTTGGAACATCTACATTGATGAAATTTGCTGGGTTACTGGTATTTTGTCTGGTTAAATTACTGTACTAATTAACTAAAACTATGTTATTGGTTTCCCAAAATATTTAATTCTGTCTAAACAAATGAATTCTTACGTATTTTGTAACTGTTTAATGACCAATTTTATTCACTGTATTTCATTAACATTAAAATGCTTATTTACTTTTTTAATAGCATAAGCTGGTACAGTACGGTATATATACAAATTCAATACACGTGCCTAATAACGTGCACACTTAAAAGCTGCTAGATGAAATCTCACAGTTATAAAATATCAACCTCCTGTTTAGTTAAAATGCTCCTAATATTGTAGGAGAACACTTAATAAACCAGCATAAGAAAAGCACACTTTAGCTGTGCAGCGTAGGTCCAAATGCATAAGAGCTGTATGTGCAAATACTGACAAAATAAGGTACCGTACAAGTTTTACATACACACAAATATAGACAATTGAGGTAAAATATTAGGTTGCCAGTAACTTCATCACATGGTAACTTCGCCACAGTAACTTCGCCACACTTTCATACATCGAAAATTTACATTGCCTACACCGAAGCAAGACTTTAAATTCCCAGTTGTTGTAAAAAATTTCATCGGGCTTTTCCTGGTAAATTTATTAAGGTAACATCGTCACGTGGTACCGTAACTTTGCCACATAATCGAAACTGTGGAGGAAGATGTGGGGAGAGTGCATGGGGTTAGTGGGGAAGTGTGTTGGGGTGTAGGGGGAGGTGAGGGGAGCTGTGGGAAGAGGTATGGGGGTGTGGGGGAAGTGTGTTGGGGTGTGGGGAGAGGCAAGGAAAGATGTGTGGGGAGTGGAGAAGGGGTCCTACTAAACACCGCAAGGAACTACAAGGTACTTTTAAACTTTCAAAATGCTTGAAAACACTACAAGGAACTACAAGGTACTTTCATAGCTGCTACTAGGTAGTTGAAAACAGCACAAGGAACTACAAGGTACTTTTAAACCAAGTACAAAGTAATTGAGAGCACTACAAGGATCTACAAGGTACTTTTAAACCAACTACAAGATAGTTGAAAACACTATAAGGAACTACAAGGTACTTTTATAGCTACTACAAGGTAGTTGAAAGCACCACAAGGAACTGCAAGGTGCTTTTATAGCTGCTACAAGGTAGTTGAAAACAGCACAAGGAACTACAAGGTACTTTTAATCCAAGTACAAAATAGCTGAAACCACTGCAAGGAACTTTTAAACCAACTACAAGATAGTTAAAAACACTACAAGGTACTTTTAAACCTACAAAATGCTTGAAAACACTACAAGGTACTTTTATAGCTACTACAAGGTAGTTGAAAAGACTACAAGAAACTACAAGGTACTGTTAAACCAACTACAAAGTAGTTGAAAACACTACAAAGAACTACCACAAGGTACTTTTAAACCAAGTACAATGCAGCTGAAAACACTACAAGGTACTTTTAAACCTACAAAATGCTTGAAAACACAAGGAACTGCAAGGTACTTTTATAGCTACTGCAAGGTAGTTGGAAACAGCACAAGGAACTACAAGGTACTTTTAAACCCACTACAAAGTAGCTGAAAACACTACCAGGAACTACCACAAGGTACTTTTTAACCAACTACAAGGTAGTTGAAAACAGCACAAGGAACTACAAGGTACTTTTATAGCTATTACAAGGTAGTTGAAAACACCAAAAGGAACTACAAGGTACTTTTAAACCCACTACAAGGTAGTTGAAAACAGCACAAGGAACTACAAGGTACTTTTAAACCAAGTACAAAGTAGCTGAATACTCTACAAGGAACTACAAGGTACTTTTAAACCAACTACAAGGTAGTTGAAAACACCACAAGGAACTACAAGGTACTTTTATAGCTGTTACAAGGTAGTTGAAAACACCACAAGGAACTACAAAGTACTTTTAAACCAACTACAAGGTAGTTGAAAACAGCACAAGGAACTACAAGGTGCTTTTAGACCAAGTACAAAGTAGCTGAATACACTACAAGGAACTACAAGGTACTTTTAAACCAACTACAAGGTAGTTGAAAACACCACAAGGAACTACAAGGTACTTTTATAGCTGTTACAAGGTAGTTGAAAACAGCACAAGGAACTACAAAGTACTTTTAAACCCACTACAAGGTAGTTGAAAACAGCACAAGGAACTACAAGGTACTTTTAAACCAAGTACAAAGTAGCTGAATACACTACAAGGAACTACAAGGTACTTTTAAGCCAACTGCAAGGTAGTTGAAAACAGCACAAGGAACTACAAGGTGCTTTTAAACCCACTACAAGGTAGTTGAAAACAGCACAAGGAACTACAAGGTACTTGTAAATCAACTACAAGACTTTTAAGGTAATTTCAAACCAACTCCAACCTCCCGACCACGACCCCTCCGACCCCAACCCCCCAACTCCAACTCCCCCGACCCCACCCCCCCGACTCCAACCCCCCTGACCCCAACCCCCCAACTCCAACCCCCCGACCCCAACCTTGTAGTTCCTTGTAGTGTTTTCAAGTACCTTGTCGTTGGTTTAAAAGTACCTTGTAGTTCCTTGTAGTGTTTTCAGCTACTTTGTGCTTCGTTTGAAAGTATCTTGTAGTATCTTGTAGTTCTTTGCACTGTTTTCAGTACCTTGTAGTTCCTTGCGGTGTTTAATAGGACCGGTGGAGAAGTATGGGGAGGGGTGTGGGAGAGTGTACCGGTGTGGGGTGAGTGGGGAAGTGTGTTGGCTTGTGGGGAGAGGAATGGGGGAGGTCTAGAGAAGTGTGTTAGGGTGTGGGACCCCAACACACTTCCTCCCACACTTCCCCACATCTCTCTCACCTTTCCCTACATCTCCCCTTACCTTCCCCACACCCCAACACACTTTCGTACACCTCTTCTTATACCGTTCCTCTTCCCACATCTCTCCTTCCTCCCCCTACACCCCAACACATTTTCCTACTATTCCCACAGGTTGCCAGTAACTTTGCCACACTTTCATACATCGAAAATTTACATTTTCTAAACCAAAACAAGACTTTAAATTCTCTCTGGTCGTAAAAAATTTTATCGGGCTTTTCCAATTAAATTTATTAAAGTAACATCGTCACATGGTAACTTTGCCACATAATCAAAACCGTGGGGGAAGTGTGTTGGGGTGTAGGGGGAGGTCAGGGGAGCTGTGGGGGGAGGTGTAGGGAAATGTGTTGGGTTGTGGGGGGAGGTAAGGAAAGATGTGTGGGAAGTGGAGAAGTGTGCAAGAGTGTATGGGGTGAGTGGGGAGGGGTGTGGGAGAGTGTATGGGTAGAGGAAGTGTGTTGGCATGTGGAGAAAGAATGGGGGAGGTGTAGGGAAATGTGATTGGGTGTGGGGCCCCAACACCTTCTCCACATCTCCTCACTCCCCTCACCTTTCCCTACATCTCCCCTTACCTCCCCCACACCCCAACACACTTTCCTACACCTCCCTCTCATACCTCTTCCCACATCTTCCCTTCCTCGCCCTGCACCCCAACACATTTTCCTACTATCCCCACATATCCTCTCACCTTCTCAAAGTGTGGCGAAGTTACCATGTGATGAAGTTTCTGTGGCGAAGTTACTGAGGCGAAGTTACCATGTGGCGAAGTTACTGGTAACCTAACTTTGCCACAGTAATTTAATTGGAAAAGCCCGATAAAATTTTTTGCGACGACCGGGAATTTGAAGTCTTGTTTCGGTGTAGGCAATGTAAATTTTCGATGTATGAAAGTGTGGCGAAGTTACCATGTGACGAAGTTACCATGTGGCAAAGTTACTGGCAACCTTCCCACATATCTCCCCTCACGTTCTGAAAGTGTGGCGAAATTTCTGTGGCGAAGTTACTGTGGCAAAGTTGCTAGCAACCAATTATTACATCACATCATAAATACTATATGCAAAAACAGAAGTAACTGAGTGAAATTACAAACAATAGACTTCTTACAAGTGATAGTATGATTACACCTTAGGCTAGAAACTCAAAAATGATGAACAATAGGCATTTGTTTTAGGATACTATGCTAATACTGTGTTTCAAATAAGGTAAACATTCAGTTACACGACTTATCAGCAGTAGAAAGAAATCTGCAGATCGGCTAAGGTTCAGTAGCATTACACTTAAGTCTTCTGTCAACATATTGCGATCAATAACATTTTCACAGGTAACTATTAATTGATTGATGGTATTATGACTGTTTTCAGAGCAATTACATTCAAATACAACATGAAACAACGATTGCACACCACTACCACAGCCACACAACGGTGTATTACAACAGCTAGGAAATTGAGTGAATAGGAAAGAATTTAGCAAATTGTTTGGATATAATAAACTTAGGGAAAGAGTTTCCATTTTACGAGAGGTATATTTAAAATTTAAAACGTCACACAAGACTGTAGGTATAGTACTACGACCATCTATCAAATATTCGTTAGTTGCAATATCTTGCCATAAATGTACTGTGTACAGGTGTATGCTTCGGCAACAGACTTCGCATACGAGCAGCATTTGCTAGACAATTTAGTAAAGTTACCATAGTCATTAATTTGAACAATAAGATTGTCATGGTCAGAGAAGTTGCTTGAGTAATTACGTTGTTTTCACTGCAAAAACTTAACACATTATGAATTTTCACTTGTAATGCACTGTCCATGTTGGTTGAACCAGAAACTGCTGACAATAGTTTCCTTAAGGGATCATTTTCATTTTTGTAGATATTACGTTTAAGCAGGTGTTTAATGCTATTGATGGAGTTTTGCACCATAAGAGGAGGTAACCAGTGTTCCCTGCAAGATTTTGACTTGTGCGAATTTGCCCAAATGATAAATTCATTGAAATTTTTGCCCAAAGATTTCACTACTTTAAGGACCCGTTTTATAAATTTTTTGCATTACATTTGGTTTTTTTATATACAAGCTACAGTCTTGCATTAAAATATTCAAGTTTTTTGTTTAAGTTTTGCATTTTAACATATTAATTTCTGGTTCAAAATCGGTAAAATTTGCCCGAAAATTTCGCATTTTTCTCAAATTTCTCACTCTAGAGGGAACACTGGAGGTAACCCAGTAACAATTTCGCATAATTCTAACTTGACATTTGAGGTTGCTCCTACTGCAGTCTTTAGTAACTTATACCACAATTTGTTAATACCTGCTATGCTTCGTTGGTTAATCCATATCATACTGCCATAAAGGAGGCTAGGTAAAAATAACACTTTTATTAGATGAACCATCACTCTGTGGCTGAGTCCCCAGTTCTTGTTTCCATGTTTCAGTATAGAGTACCATCTGTGCAGTAACCGACCATACACAGATTGGCCATGTAGGTCGAATTTTAGCTTGCTATTAAAAAGAATACCCAAAACACAAGTCACTTTAACTCTTTTCACGGTTTTGAGACCAAATTGAATGGTGGAAGGAACCAAATCAGCATTACTTTCTGCCGTTGCAAAACATATATATTCGGTTTTATTTGAATCACAGTTTATCACCATTTTCCATCTACTACACCATTCGGACAAATTAGAGCAGACGTTTTTAAGTTTAGCAACACCACTTTTTGTATCCTCTCTGAAAACTACAATAGTAGCATCATCCGCAAATTTTAAAATATTTACGAATGAAATATCCTCACAGCTGCTATCACATGAGTGAGAAACTTGATTGGAAAATATTAGGTCTTGAATGTAGAATTTACACAAGAATGGAGAAAGTGCAGAACCTTGCGGTATACCATATTCTCCAACTTCCCTGCAAGGACCGGTATACGAATTTACTTTCAATTGTACTTTTTGATTAGCCAAGAAGCCATGAATCAACTTCAGTAGATTTTGCATTCCCTTGTCAAAAAGCTTTACCATTAATCACTTTAACCACACTGAATCAAACGCCTTTTCAAAATCCAAAAATAAGCCCAGTACTGTTTTGTTATTGTGTCTGCCATACCAAATTAACATGTCAAGCTTGTTCAAGTAGCAAATGGTGTTTCTTTGTTTGGTGAAACCTTCCTGATCCTCATCAAGCAGTCCAATCGAAGAGAAATGAGATTGTAATCGAGAGCAGATTAATTTCTCCAATAATTTATCCACGTATGACTTTCTGGAGATTGGTCTATAAGCACCAGGCTTTGCATAATTATGAAGGTTTACCAGCTTTCCATATCGTCACGTTAGTGCAAAAGCTGCGTAAGTCATTTTTTGGCGAAATTGAGTTTTTTGCACCAAGTTGTTTCTCTGGGTCAGCGCTGATGCCTGACACACTTTTTGAAAAAATATATCGATGCGTTCGCGAGTTATGCCCCAATTTCTAAATTGCCTAAGTCAGCACAATTATTTAATCATAATAACTCATTGTATACCATGAAACCATTTATTCTTTGTTCTATTGTTATTTTGCTTGTGACGCAATAGTAAATACATTCAATCACATGTTTTTAGCGTTTTTCTCAAAACACAAAAAGTGACTTACGCAGTTTTTGCACTAACGTGACGATATGAAAATCACCTCTGAATTCTTCCAGGGCCATACTCCTTGTGCGAAACATATGTTAAATAAATTCGTGAGGAACTGCAGGAAAGTGTGCCCATATATTTCCACATAGAAGGATGGAATCCATAATTGTCAAAACTTTTGCCTGCTGTTTTGATTGTACTTAATGCTTTTTTTACTTCCAACGTGGAAAAAAGAGCATTGAAGGACAGGGGCTGCTGATCTAAAGCATGATCAACACAAGGGGTCCATTCATATACTTGACAATCAAGTAAATCTTCATATCGAGAGGAGATTATGCCATTAAACTCGGCATTGAATGCTTTCTCGTTAAATTATGCTGAGATTGTACCAGCTATTGACTTACTGCATTGTGACAAACCACATGTGTTGATGCTACAACCCAAGTGCAAGTGCTTCTTACAATCCATATTTTTTGTGATTTTCTCGTTAATAAAACAATCGTTAATAAAATAGCTGGTACAGTAAGTAGACTACTGGTAGTGGTACTGGAGTAATGTCTAGTATCAGCCCCCAGGTTCGGTTAGGTTTGGTTAGGATTAGGTTCGATTAGGGTTGTAAACTTGTAACTGAACCGAACCCTAACTAACTTTAACCCTAACCAAACCATTGATGTAGCCAGGGGGGGCCAAAGGGGCCATGCCTCCCTCCCTGAAATTTAAATCAAATAATTATCATTAACAAAATAAAAACTTGAAAATTTTGTTCCTCTTGTGTATTTAATCGTTGTTGACTTCGAGCACTTGTGTGTTTATGTGGTTGGGTAGAAGAGGTAAGATGTGGCTTTACAAATTTTTATACTTCTAAATTTTATAAACATCGCTGAATTTTCTTCTTCATCGCCGAGCGTCCAAGTTTAGAATATTCTCTTATTATCTCTTATCTGGTCAGAGGTGGTCAGAAAAATACAAAAACTTCCATTTATTTAAAGCCAACTTTAAGTTTATACTTGTCGCTCTTGCTTCATTGAGTGAGACACAAGCGATAGCTCTTTCCTTGAAAGCTGCTCTTGCAAAGCCTGGTGTAACATGCGCTGTGTATGCTTGATTGAGCGATACCATACTCAGCGTTTATGGAGCCAATGGTGCGAAAGCATCAGACAGTTGGAGTCAGTGTACCTTCTGTGAAAAGCATGATTGCTTCTCTTCAGAGCGTCCTTGATCAAAATTGCATGGACTTCACCACAGTTGCATCCAGTATTTATGATGAGGCTTGTGCAATGATTAGCATGGAAGAGCTTACAGTGCCTTAGGTTGCTGGAAGACTAGTTCATTGTGATAATGTTGAAGTGGAATCGGCCTCACAATATTATCAACGCTCGATATTCTATTCATATATTAATGGTTTAAGCAGCTCTCTTCAAGAACGTTTTAATGACAACCCTTCTTTTTTGCGTTGCTTTCTATCTTGCCTCCAAACGACTCATCCAACATCGATCAGATTGAGAGCGTCTACAGTTGTATGCATTGGACTATCTCGTTAATGAAGTTAGGTTATGGAGAAATTCTCTCACTGCTCAAGTAAACCAGGAAAGTTTGTCTGAGCTTTTTCTGAGAGCCCAAGCTTACCCTAGTGTGTGCAACGTCATCCAGGTTATCATGAAATGACACTGCTCGCAACAACCATTGAGGCTGAATGGTCATTTTTGTGTATGAGACGAGTGAAAACTTGGTTACCGGTACGTTCAACTTTGGCCTCCGATCGTCAGTCTAATTTGTGCGTGTTTCATTGCCATCAAAAAAAGGTGGATGAGAAAAAGGCCAATATTAACAACTTTGGATGGCGAAAAGCGACAACAAATGGACTTCTGAGCGTAATTTCATCCATTGATAGCCTATGCATTGAACTTGAATGAAAACTTAATGAACTTTGATTTTGGCTTTATTCAAAATCCATATGTATGCAGATGACATTCAATGTTATTTTGGATTTGATGATGATACGCCTATGACTGTCATTGTCGAAAAAATACAGTGCTGTGTTTCTGACTTGAAAAAGTGGATGAATGTAAATTTTTTATTACTTAATGAGCAGAAAACCAATTTTGTTGAATTTGTGCCACCTCTTAATGTGAATAGTGTCATATCTGCACTTAACTTTTCTGAAGCTGAGGCATTGTTTCCTTGTGAGTCAATTAAGACCTTGGGTGTGCTTTTCGATTACAAGTTAAATTTGTCAGACCATTTAAACAGAGTCGTGTCTATATGTTACAGTAATCTCAGAAATTTGGGTAAGATAGCATCCAAGCTGCCAGCAAAGCTCAAAATTCAACTCGTTCATTCTATGATTTTGTGCCATCTGGACTATTGCAATGCTTTGTTTTATGGACTGCCAGTCTGTATGTTGTGTAGACTTACCAAATTGTTATATGCTGCTGTTCGTTTTATTTTTAGCTTCAAGTATTTTCAACAACGCTATCATATGTAACCTTTTTTGAAAAAATTGCATTTTTTGCCGATAAGGTATCGTATTAACTTTAAAATTGCATTGTTAGTTTTTAAGTGTTTAAAGCATTGTGCTCCTGGTAACCTCCAACAGTTAGTTGCTCTGCGTAAACCATCTGCTGCTTATAATTTTCGAAGTAACTGTGATATGCTTTTGCTGGAAACAACTAGTCAACTGAACTACAACAAATCTGCATCAATTTTTTCACATTCTTCGGTTACTGTATGGAATAATTTACCTTTTGACATTCAAGAAACTAGCAACATTTCACTGTTCAAAACTACATTGAAAACCCACTATTTTCACATGGCCTTTGCCGATGTGCCTGATATTGATTAGTGTTATCATATGTTTGTTATGTAACAAGTGCCCCTTAGTCAGATATTGGCTTCTTGCTTTGTCATCTCAAGGGGTTGACAAATTTCTTTTTATTATTATTATTATGTTATGTGCTGCCTGCTGACCCCTTACTAACTCAGTAACCTTATCTATATTATACTGGTAGTATATGCTCTGTATCTCGTAGCTTTCTAATTTTCAACATGTAAAATGATGTATGCGTTCATAAAGATGATAGATTAGTGTGTCTGGGTCAACAGCGCAGTGTGTGATGATTGCCCAGTAAAGGTTGACCACACACTGGCCGTTTAAGAGATAAATAAAGTTCAAATTTTAACATAATTTGAAATTTTAGCATAATTTAGTGATCAGTTTATTACTTGACAGAAATTCTGTAAAATGTATGTTTTTACAGTTATGAGGGGAATATGCTGCATTGTTGCTATAAGTAAATGACGTCAGATTTAGAAGTTAAAAAATTTGGCCCCTCCTCAATTTTTTTCTGGCTACGCCCTTGAACCGAATCTGGGGGCTGATACTAGACATTACCAGGTTAGGATTAGGTTTGGTTAGGGTTAAATTTAGTTAGGGTTCGGTTCAGTTACAACCCTAATCCCTAACTGAACCTAATCCTAACCAAACCTAACCCTAACCGAACCTGGGGGCTGATACTAGACGTTACCTGATACTTTTTCTTAGTTTCTGGTCCAGGGCCTAGCCTACCAGTATTTTTAAAGTGAAGCATTGCCAACATTTAGCGGTGTCAGTCTCCAGGGACTCTCAGCAATGAACAGTGCAGAGTAGGCTGGCGGATCTAACTTTTATTATTATTTCTTGCAGCATTATTTTCTTGCTGGCCCTCAGCGATTGGTTACCGTAGCTTTCATGTAGAAAATGTCAAATTTAGTTGAACTTTCAAGGCGTTTGCATGAAGAAAAATTATTTACCAAACATGAACAGGTATCGATATTGTAAATTGTATTACTGGTAGATATGTGTAGACCTGTATCTTTCTAACAATCTAATGTGTAAATGAGTTTGTTGATCGTACAGTAAGACTAAAGATTAAAAAATACAAGCATGTAGGGTCATTCTTTTGAAAATTTGGAATCTGTGTAATCGTATCTTCCCGATTTTTTCCAATTTCTCACAGATTGAAGATATAACCAAAAAAATAATACTTGCAAAATTTTACCCCTCTATGACAAGTGGTTTGGGAGTTACGGCGATTTAAAAATTGACTACTAGGGGCGATTTGGGAGGTGAGCGATAAGAAAAAAATCACTTTTTTTAAAATAACTCACTAAGTACTGATTATGTAACAATGAAATTTTGCAGACGTATGTTTTTTAACATCTACTAAATCCAATTTTGAGGTCAAATAAGTCATAGCATATGTAGCTAAAATTTGTGTGATCCTAGAAAATTGATGTTTGAACACTAGGGGTCGCTACAGCTATATGCAGGATGTTGAAGTTTCATGTTCACTGCTGATCTATAGCCTGGAGCAAGAGCTTTCATTTGATATATAAACTTCTCTTGGGAATTGATCAGCAGACTAAAAAATGCAAGTTTTTATTTATATAGATAAAAGTAAAAACAAAAGGAATAATAATAATCAGGAAACAATGGCTCCTGGAGGATTTAGACACGGATAGCTCCTGCCATCTCAATCATCGTAAGCTTAAAAAAAAACAACAGAAAATAAGCCTATAATATCTGAATGGTAGTGGAGGGAAAGATCTGCTATGACGTAAAGATTGTTAAGCTACTTGCACTGTCAGAATAATTATACACTAGAAGTATATCTTCATGTGTTTGCATTGAGTAAAACAAAAAACAAATCTCTTGTTTGAGAACTTGCAGCACTACTCTTGATAGTGAATCATACTGCACTAGTTTGTGAGAATGCTTTTGCTTTTCATACTCACATCTACATTGCACATAGTCTTAACATTGCTGATATATAGATGACTAGTGTTCACAGAAGGATGATGAAGCAATCAATAGTTTAATCTTTGTTTGTAATACTGAAGGGTTGACTTATAAACTTGTATATACCATGCAGGTCTATCTGGTATTATTATACAAAGCATTCAACATGTTGTTATGTATGACTTGTATGTACCGATATCTCTATACTTATGTACTGTATATATATTTTTTTTTTTGCTTCTTATAGTAACTTGGGCTCCCTCTCTTTAAGCTCTTGCCACCTTGGAGATCATATGCTACCTGAAACGATTTAGCTCACACGTTCTCAAATGATTGGACTCTTAATTGTACTGATTATTATAAGCCTGTGGTCTGACTGGGCAGGATTTTTTTTGGTAGGTTTCTTTGCCTGTCAGGTCTTCTGTGGTTGTCTTTGTCGAAGCAGTTCTAATAGTCCTCAGTGTACTTTAAGTCCATCTCTACTCACTTTTTTTTTTTTTGTTATTTCTGTCAAGCTGATTGGAGGTAGAATAACCATAGTATACCACCCACTGTTATGTTTCTTACCTTTGCACTATAACCTAGCGGTGTTGGTAGCTGCGATGCTTCTGTTGTCTTTTTTTGTATGACCGTCGTTTTTTATCGCTTTTACTTTATTCTGTTATTTTTTTCGAAATTTCTGCTCCCTACGTGGGTGTTGCAACCATGCCCAATCCTGTATTCTGTTAACTCCTCTTCTCCTACCTGCATGCCATAACGTTAATCGTTTTGTTGCTTCTTACCTTTTCCTGTAATGCGTTATCTTCCCTAACTCTTATCATATTCTTTTATCGTGTTGACGGTGCGGAAATATAAGGCACTACTACTACTATTATCCAGTTCCAGTAAAAATTCAGGAATTTTTCGAAGTTGGATGAACAAATCATTTCTTTTCTGAAAAATCTAAGTTTCTATCACATCAGAAATTAGTTTCTGGTATTGGAGAGTCCTTTCTAACAAAAAGTTGGAAAGTCATTACCATTGAGGCAAACATACCACAAAGAAGAAATGCTACGTTGTGGATAAAGTGCTAAATGATAAATGTCTAGCTGAGAATAAGTGCTGAATTTCAATGTTAGTTCAACTCGACTGTCGTAGAAATTTCAGCTTTTCTATTCCTGACAGATTTATCAGTCTAGGCTAGATTATTTCAATATAGAACTTAATCATGGGCAAATGTACTGTTGGTATTCTTGCAAATGTGGAGTGTCATATAACATGGCACACTACATCTACTAAGCTGGTTGCTGTAAAATCTGTTGATCACATGGAAGAAATTTTGTGGAGAGTGATCTCAGAAGGGCTCAATTTGATAAAGAAACTGCTATGATTTGTTTTCATCATTTGCGTGTGTTTGAAAAATATTATTCCACAAAATATGTTACTTGTAACAACACGTTTGGATCTCACAAAAAAAAAGTTAAAGGAACCCACATTCCTTTACTTCATTCACAAACTAAGTTGGTGCATTATAGCTAAAGCATGTAGATTTTGTCACATTTCGACCATCTTTCAGTTTGAGCCTCTCCACTTCTGAAACCACACATCTAAAACATTGCTAATTATGTAAAAACCAAGCATTTTTGCTGTGTTGTAATTGCAGCCCAATTTGACAGAAAAAAGCATAGTTCTGGTTTAAATTTTAAGAAAGTCGATAAGTTACCGTATGTAAAGAGTAAGTTATTGCAAGGCAGTCAAATAGTGTGTAAATGTTGGCATACAATGGTGCACTGTCACATGATCAACTACAACTTTAGCTTTATAGATTTAGTAAGGCTTCTCTTGTGCTTTTAGAGTTTAAAAAGTGAATGAAATACTGATTTTCAACATGTTTAAGTGAAAGTAATGTGTGATCCTAGCACCCTAACCTTTTACTGGTGATATTGTAACAGTAGAGGTTACCGTAGATTGTGAAGATTCAGGGCAGGGGTGCAAGGGTGATCTGGCAAGTAGGTGGCTTTGCAAAAACTTGCATTTTTAAGTCTACTAATCAATTCCCAAGAGAAGTTTATATATCAAGTGAAAGCTCTTGCTCATAAACTTGTACCATGCAGGTCTATCTGGTATTATCATACAAAGCATGCAACATGTTGTTATGTATGATTTGTATGTATCTCTATAAAAACTTGCATTGTTAAGTCTGCTGATCAATTCCCAAGAGAAGTTTATATATCAAATGAAAGCTCTTGCTCCAGGCTATAGATCAGCAGTGAGCATGAAACTTCAACATCCTTCATATAGCTGTAGCGACCCCTAGTGTTCAAACATCAATTTTCTAGGATCACACAAATTTTAGCTATGCTATGACTTATTTGACCTCAAAATTGGATTTAGTAGGTGTTAAAACATGTCTGCAAAATTTCATTGTTATATGATCAGTACTTAGTGAGTTATTTAAAAAAAGTGATTTTTTTCTTATCGCTCACCTGTCAAATCGCCCCTAGTAGTCAATTTTTAAATCGCTGTAACTCCCAAACCACTTGTTGTAGGGGGGTAAAATTTTGCAAGTATTATTTTTTTGATGATATCTTCAATCTGTGAAAAAATAAACAAAATTAAAAAGATACGATTACAAAATTAAAAAATTTTCAGAATTTTCAGAAGAATGACTCGTGTATCAGTATCAATTAACTCCATTTTCAAGTATCGTGTACCGGGTATCGATATCGATTAACTTAAAAAATTTAGTATCACCCCCATCTCTCTGTACTCGTACGTACGTGTAGTGTGACATGACTGGCATGTGCTTATATCATATCGTGTAATTATCCAATATCCATGCTTTTAGTTCTGAAATCATTTTTTGATAATTGTATGATGTTATGGGCCAATTCTATTTTGTATATATTTTTTGCATGAAACACCTTTGTATGTATAGTCTAGCTATTAGAATCAACTGTACATCATCAGGTTGTGGCGGAACTGAGTTAAAATATCAAAATTAGGCAGCAAGTGACCATAGCAATTAATTGTTAAACAGGAGAAATGGGTTATGGTCTGTTGTTCATATTTACGCAAAGCAATGTATTAGCACATAGGCTACTTCTTTCTAGGGTAGACGTTTTTGGCTTTTTTGTGCTTCTGTTGTCGTGTGGGAGTAGTGCTGCCAATGAACATTGTTTAAACAAGCTTTTTTGAAATCATTAAATCATATTATGTATAAGTTCGTTGCATTTTATTTTGCTGATGTTCATTTCATTACATGAATGAAATACCAAATCTGCTCCTATGTGTGTTGTAGTTGATGATAACATACAATACGTTGTGCAGTTTCAAGTAGGGTTGAAGATCCTCGGTAAAATGGTACGCCTTTTATTTATTTCTTGATTTTGTGCAACCTATTTAAATCTTGAAGTTTTAATATTTTTGCTTTTACGACGTGATGCTATTTACGTTTTAGTCTTTCTTCGGCAACGTGTAATTTTTAATTTTATAGAAAAACATTTTGCTCCTAACCATGACCTTCTAATTTCTGTATAAAATTTTATCTTTGCATTGATTTAATAAACTTTCTTTTTCAGGAAGCTATATGGAAGTTAAATAAGCAAGTACAGACTCATGCTGAACAAGTTTCACATTTATTCTGGATTACAAGGCAACATTACTTGAATTTGAATAAGCTCGTTCTTAATAGTGCCCAAGGTATGATAGCTAGTGTGATAGCTTTAATCAATATAGAAATTTTGTTTTTAAGTACAGTGCAAACAATTGAAGTGTTCACCTTTATGCCTATGGTTCTTAATTTAAAACAAATTTTCACCTTAACCTGTTGTAGAAATGCTGTCATGAATTTTGTGTTAATCAATTACACGCCTCAGCAGTTGCAATTATTGGTCAAACCATGTCAACCTGACCATACAATTATGACTCACAAATTAAAACCAAGAAGCCTATGCATCATAATTCGTTGGAATAACAAGCCTTTATTAAATGTTTGATTTTCAAGTAAAACTATTATTACGCAGCTTGAAAAATTGCATGCATAATTTTTAATTGGTAAATCTTCATGCATAGAGGCTTATTTGTTGGTTTGTTAGTTACTTTTATGTTTATTGTACAGGACTCCCAGAGTTCCGGATTTCCGGCATTTTGCACTTCAAATCGGCACCTACCGATATTATTCCAAAAATGAACTATTTTTTTAAGGGGGGGGGGGTGACGTCAGAGTTCTGCAGTGAAAGACAACTAGAAAGAAGCGTATTTTCAAAAACCAAGTTCTGTAATTAGCGTTTGTAATCTTTTGTTTCAATGGATGTTGATCATAACAAAGTCGATCATTATCGGAGCAGGGAGTAATAGTGATGTTGTAAGAATGGAAATTTCAAATTAATAGTTACGTTGTCTTTTGCTTAATATGTTTCGTCATTCAACACTAATGCGGAAACGGTAATTTTTCCGTTCCGCATTTGCTGTCTTAGCGGTGGTACTTCGGTATTGCGGTTAACCTTGCTAGACTTTTAAGTCAGTAAGTAGGTGCACTTACGGAAAATAAAGTTGCAATTCTTTTGCAAACATGGAGGAAGATCGGCTAATGTTTAAAATACTACTGCTTTTAAAGAAAAAATTTCATGTGCTTTGTACAACAAACCGAAGAATAACTTTGCAAGAGTTTAAACAGATTTAGAAGCTATATTTTTTCGCTTGCAGCAAGTCATAGGTATGACTAAGCAGCGTGACATGTGTTTAACAACAAATTAGTCGATTTAGTTTCTAGCAGAAAGATAATTGCAAATGCACACACTTGGGCACGCTAACTCAAAACTTTAGCTTCGCTAACCACCATTCCACTATTGAAATAGTTAGCTTCGCTAACAGCAATTCGATAAATAGGCACCCATTTAGCGAAAAGCCTGTAGTTCGCTAATTCGCTAACTTTAATATTTCAAGTCTATATCTGCACGCGATATTTTGTAGTCACTTCTTGCAATAAAGCTTCCCCCAAGAATGATAGGTACGATTTCGACGTAAAAGGTACATCTTGCAATGCATCTATTTTAAGAATCCAACACTTGTGGGCTGCATTGCACTTGTGTAATACAATAATAAGTTCGAATAGCTTGTAAATGCTTAGAAAAAATATTCTTAACACGGGGTGCGCACTTTGTTACTCATATTGCAGCAAGCACAAATTGCTCTTAGCGAATGTGAAGAAGCTAGCGAAAGCTGACGCTAGCTAATTCGATATTTAGCGTAGCGCTAATTAACTTTTTATCGGAACTAAATGATGTTCGCTAAATTAAAAAAGCATTTTATCGAATTAGCTCGCTATCGAAAAAGTTAGTTTCGCTATTAGCGAATTAGCGATTCACGCCCACCTATGCAAATGCAAAATGTTCCCAGTTGTCTCGAATGGCGGATTTTTAAAGTAATAAGAAGCTCATGAGGTGAATTATTAAGCTTTGTTTGGATTACATGCGATCCGACTTGGGGGGGGTTGCTTGTTTGACTGTTCCAGACATCGCAATTGGCAAGCGTCTGCCTGCGATGCAATAAAAAAGGCGTTGCGTGTAGTCTAAACAAGGCTTTAGGCCAACTCTGCGAATGGGTATCAATGGATTCCCCTTTTTTGTCACTCTTAGCATGGAAGAGTTTACCTTGGGTTCCCATTCATATAGCAGTTTAATATTGCAGTTGATAGTTTACCCAGCAATGTCGCATTTTCTCAAACTAATAATAGTTGCAGCCAGTGGTGTACGCAAAAATTTTCAACGGGGGGGGAAGCGCACCCAGGATTTGGCAAAGGACGGGGGCACAACCGGGGGTCTGGAGGCAAAGCCCCCAGCCTCCAACAAATTTTTAAGGTTTTCACATAAAAAAAAAACACTCATTTTAGCACACTTTTTTGTTGAAAAAGGGCATGCAGTGAGTGCAGTCATTATAGACAATGCAAAAATATTTTCGCAGTTTCTGTCTAAAAGCAGAAGCTTGGCTAAACTAAGTGAAAGGAGGCTGCAATCATTATTAGTTTGTGAAATTATAGACTGAAAGTTAGGTTTTACCACCTTATTACAGGGCCAAAGGGGGGGGCATGGTACCGTCCCCCCTGCCCTGCATGCGCTTATGGTGCGTAGAGGTTTTTCCGCATGAAGGTACGATTTTTCTAGCAGTATCTGAGCAACACAGGCTTGTAACATGTATCGAAGAAGGCCTGAGGGGAACGCACGCTTAGGAGCCCCCCCCTGCATACGCTACTGGTTGCAGCCTTCTTTCACGCACTGTAGCCAAGCTTCTGCTTTCAGACACAAGCTGCGAGAATATTTTTGCATTGTCTATTGTGACTGCGCTCAATGCACACCCTTTTTCGATGAACAAATGTGCTAGAATGAGTGTTTTTTATGGGAAAACCTTAAATTTTCGTTGGCGGCTTGGGGCCTCACCCCCATACCCCCTTAGCCTTCGGCGGCTGGTGGCTTCGCCCCCAGACCTCCGATTGCAGCCCCTCCCCCTTGCCAAATCCTGAGTGCGCCACTGGAAAGTGATTGTCACATGTCAGAGCATTTCGTGTTTGCATAATGCATAATACATAAGACATTGTTACAGTATATTATACAGTTAAACGCATTAAAATTTATTTTTTGGTAAAAAATGCAAAAATTTCCAGTGGATGGGGGCTCTGCCCCCACACCCCCTTGCCTCCGGCGCCTGGGGGCTTCGCCCCCACACCCCCGACATAGCCCTCCTGTTGCTAGTTTCTGACCACTCGTATTTTCCGGCTTTTTCACCATTTTTGGCTGGGAGCCCTGATTGTAGGCCTTTTGCGATTAGGTTATTTCTGTGTAGTTTCAATATGTATTGAATATATCTTGCGACTGTCTAGGAACATCTGCAGCATGCTGTCGTCGTTCACATGTTTTGGATTCAGTTCAGTTTGTGGATGGTTGCAAAGAGTTAGGTTATCAAGAAGAGTCTATGTACAGTCAATTTATTGAGGTATATGCTTAGTTTTCCATTGTTATTATTCACATCTATTGTGTGTTTGTTTTTGTTTTTACATTTTAATGAATATTTTATCCTGTCACAACATAGGAGGTACATATTTGCAATAAGCATAGGCGAATCCCACTAGGAAATTATCAGTGTTCCAATTTAAAGTTATTTTTCAGTATAGTGATTTGTAATACCTGTCACGCATAACAAAGCGATGCGTTTTATGCAAGCATGCAAAAAAACAAGGCTTGTGCGAAGTTGAATAGAACTTACTACGCATGTTTAAATCGACTCGTATTGCATGATTATCAACCTTTTTGAACTCCAAGCATTCAGCGTTTGCGCTTTCAGTCAAATACGTATGCTATATACACCGGTCCACGACTTTTAGGCTCGGACGGTTAGTCGCGAGACAGTTAGTCGCAAGCGTTTAGTCGCCATGACGGTTAGACGCCAAGACGTTTAGGTGCCAGAACAGTTAGGCGCCAGCTCTATTTATATCTCTAAGCATAACGTTCTAAACTCGACACAAGCAATTTTTCGTTTTTTGGAGGAGAATTTTTTTTATTGAAATTCATAGGTTAGTTTGAAGGAAACTTAGTAAAGATACAGTAGAGCTCTGTAAATGATATGTCTTTACTGTAGCGACTTGCAGATGAGATACGTTTATAACATAAATTATGAACGTGACATTTTATAGCAAATGTAAAACAAATTTCTATATCAAATCAAAGCTATTTACGTCAAATTTAAAGACATTTCGCGCAAAAAAATAATTTTATGAATATGCAAAGTCATGACGGAATTAACACGTTCTGGCGTCATTAGGTTAAATAAGTTTTCCAAAAAATATCTTCATTATTATCGCGTATTACGTCAAAGTATATGTAACGAGTGGCGGGGCTCATCTCTGCGGCTGAGCGACTGGCCAACACAGCTTTGAACCACGGAAGAGAAACGTTGCAGAGGTGGCGAGCTGTAGGCGACGCTGTGTCCAATTTGAATAGCCCGGAAATCAAACCCCAGACCTCCCATGCCGAAGGCGATGCTAATACGGAAAAAATTTGAAGCTCAATGCATCAAAGTGACAAATAATTACGCTCAGCAATACCATATTTGACATTATTGAGGTTGTAAAAAGTGTTCCTAATTAACTACGTGTGTTTAAAGTTACGAACAGTTTTATGCAGAATTTTTCAATGAATGTTTTGTGCGCTTTTATGACAGTTCTTATATTATCTGCAGTATACTCTGCAACGTTTCTTCTCCGTGATTCGAAGCTGTGTAGGCCAGGCGCTTAGCCGCGGGGATGAGCCCCGCCACTCGTTTACACAAGACGTAATACGCGATAATGATGAAGATATTTTTTTGAAAACTTATTTGCGCTTCCTAATGACGCTAGAACGTGTTAATTCCGTCATGATTTTGCATATTCATAAAATTAATTTTTGTGTGAAATATCTCTAAATTTGATTAAAATAGCTTTGTTGTGAAATAAAAATTTGTTTTCCATCTGCTATAAAATGTCACGTTCATTTACAGAGCTCTGCTGCATCTTTACTTAGCTTCCTTCAAACTAAATCTGTAAATTTCAATAAAAAAAAAATTCCCCCCTAAAAAACGAAAAATTGCATGTGTCGAGTTTAGAACGCTATGCGTAGAGATATAAATAGAGCTGGCGACTAACTGTCTCGCGACTAACCGTCCGCGCCTAAAAGTCGTGATCCGTATATACACTACCTGTAGGTCCTGCTATGTTGTTAGTGATAAAACATACTTA
Source organism: Trididemnum miniatum (assembly GCA_964006365.1). NCBI lineage: Eukaryota > Metazoa > Chordata > Ascidiacea > Aplousobranchia > Didemnidae > Trididemnum > Trididemnum miniatum. Next base: position 11,930,353 of record OZ023245.1, read on the forward strand.
TGACAAATAGCCAAATGCCTGTTCAAGTGTGTGAGCTTAACTTAAACAATGTTAAGCAGTGTACGTAATTATAAAGCATGCTAAGTAGTATGGTACTCGTTACCTTAATCAAAAGAGTGCCCTAAGTCTAATTGGTGTATGCACTGGTACCGGTATGTACATTGTTTGAGCAAATGATGTATTGTAGAGTAACTTGATGGAGAATTATTTAACGCTTGTGGTACCTAAGAGGTTGGTTGCCACAGTATTATTATACTTTTCTCAAAACAGAACCTGACTATAATAAGTATACTATCGTTTTAAAAAGTTCATGATACGAACTTACCGATATGTAAATGTAATGTTGTGCTTTTGAACGCAAAGAATGTCAAATATATTTGTATGTTTTTATTCTTCTTCACTTTAAGGCTTTTCTCAACAACCCCACACTTGCTGCGGCTTGCCTTGCTTACGGTGACAAATTAGGATTGGAGGCAACCGCTGAAGTCGCTCATAGCATAGTCCTCGGTTGCTATGGAAACAATATCATGACAGATGACCACAAACATTTGCTGGAGGTTTGCATTTCGGTGTTATAAATATCGTAAAAAGTTATAGCGTTATTAATGTGCTGATATCACAATTATTATTTAAAAACTTCACGGCCTGCTTGTAAGTTGAAGTTTTATTGCTAAATCGCATTTATTCCAGATGATTCAAACAATACATAGGCTGCAAGAATTTTTTTCTGTTGGTTGTGGTTGTGCGTAAGAATACTCCTTGTTATGCTCTGAACACGTCAACGTACTGTAACTGACCTTGTGTCAACACTTGCAGTATTATGTATACAACGTGATCGATTGGGTCCAATACTTTTCACACTTACAGGAGAATTATTTAGACTGTTGTTAAGTATAATTCTGATAGTGTGCAATGTGTAACCGTTGAATGAGTTTTCTCACCCTCTTCGAAGTGAATCAGGCTATTGTAATCAGATTTCGAAGGTTTTCAATAGTGTGAATCATTTAGACATTTACGCTAGAAACATATTGCTACCAAAATTGAGTACTGCATTTACATTGTATTCTCGGAAGTAGTGTGCATTTTAATGTGTTTTTAAATGTCATTTTTGTGTAGCTGTGCAACCTTTGCTAAAATGTGGCGGAGTTATCAGTGTGTAGACTGTATAGTATATATATTGTCCTTTGATCAAACTTATTCCGTTCAGATTTATGATTTTAAGTTTAGCATTAACATAAATATTGTGCAGTTATGCTTCTGATGTTGACCATATATATTGTTTTTGCAGCTAATGGAAACATTGATGTTGTTACAACTAGAGTGTGTAGATCAACCTCGTAGATTAATTCACAAAGGAAATTGTGCTTTCACTGTGGTTCTCAAGTACGTTCTAATTTGTTTTCTATCACGAATAGTGCCGGTTTATCCTAGTTTTTCCCTTTTGAAAAATTTTGCTATTCGACTCCCGAATACTGGTTTTCGCGCTTTCATTCTAAAGCGGTAAAATGATAACTCGTTTCCGGTTTTAACTGGGAACACTTCTTAGCCACAAATATGCAGCATTCAAATGCAGGTTGAGAGACCATGCAATCATTTTAATTGCTATTGTAAATTGCTACTGGTACCTAGTCAATAGTAACGACAGCATTTGTATAATATAAGGAACCTTGCTACCAAGCATCGCAGTAATGAAGCCTTCGTGCCGCAACTTCAGTGGTTTCGACTAGCTGTTGATAAAACAACTCTTTCTACAATATTTTTTCAATTTAGCATATCACTGGTTTATTATTATCATTACTTAATCACAAAAATCTAATCTTCATTATACTCGCGGTATACACCTTAGCGTGTAACGAGGGGTGGGGCCCATCTCCGCAGCCTAGCATCTAGGCAACGCAGGGCCGACGAAACGTCGCAGCGGTGGCGAGCCGTTGGCGACACTGTGTCCGATGTGACCGCGCCTGGTGTCGAACCCCAGACCTCCTGCATCGATAGCGATGTATTTAACAACTGTCAAAAAGTTTTCAGCATTTCTTCAAAAATTATCAGATTTCTTTTTGATAGATTGTTTATGGAATCTTTGCCTCTTGGAAAATTATTTCTTGCTTTTGCTTTGCATAAGCCCGTTATGCAAGTAAGTCGTTGTACTGCTTTGTTTGGAGATTTTCTTTGTTTGTCCCAGCAGCTGTGAGCTGTTGCAAACTTTCTGCTTTGTTAAACATTGATGTTTTATGATGTGGTGGACTGGTGGTCCAGTTTAATTACGTATTAGCTGGTACTACCCTAAAGAAGCCTTTGTTTTTGCGACATACATAGGTTCATGTTATTATACGTTGTTTTATTAGTTTGGCTAAACACAAACAGTTGGAGGTTCAATTAATAGAATGGCTTGTTGTGATTCAATGGCATCGAATTAATCGGTATTTTAATCTTTTCTCTGCAATTCTTAAGTTTACGAAACAACGTCTGATGTCATTTGGGAACGGGAACTCAAAATAGGAGTTTTTCAGCTCTTTACCTTAATATTTCACGCCTAAGTGTATATTTAGCCTGTTCACATTTCATGTTTAAGTCGGTTGAATGCCGACGAGCTCTCGGCATCATAGTTAAATTTTCGATGTCATAATCATTTCAATTATGATATCAAAAATTTGATTTTGATGTAGAAAGCCTGTAGGCTTTATGCCCTGTAAATTGGACATGTGGACCAAGTAATAATGTTTCACGTCTTTTATTGAGCGATCTAAACCTTGTAAGTTAAAATAAAAATCTTTTATTACTTAAATCAGAATGAGTTTGTAATGTTTTTGAGCCTTTTCCAGGTTTTAATGGACGATGAAATGCTGCTAGAAACAAACCAACAAAAATTCCTCACTCAGCTCTCGACATACGAAATTGAACGACGATTTGGAAAGCAGGACAGCCCTGATTTTCAGGTACTTAAACACAAATCATGCGGTGTAAGTATTTTTAAATGCTACTTAGATCCTATAAAAATGAAATATTACGAATTTTTGGAGATTAGACAAATGGAAGGCGTTCTTCCAGCATAATGGCGAAATTACCGTGATGACGTTAATGTTTACTAAAAGTATTTTTGCTTTGAGGATTTCAAAATAATCGACCGGGTTAGCTGAGTTGTGAAGACATTGCTATCGGTGCGGTAGGTCTGGGGTTCGATTCCCTGGTCACTCAAATCGGACACAGTGTCGCTTACGGCTTGCCATCGTTGCGACGTTTCTTCGAAGCTCTGTTGTCCCAGCGCTCAGCCGTCAGGTGGGCTCCGTCACCCGTTTCACTCTGCGACGTAATATCGAGAGTATGATGAAGATTTGATTTTTTTTTTATTTGATTTCAAAATAAAAAATGCTGTTAAGTGCAATATTTATTTTACTTTGAACCAATGATTGTTTCGTTTTGAATTTTCGAAACTTGTTTCTCGCGTGCAATTATTTTGAAAAAAGTTTGATTCTGGCATTTAGTAACTCAGTATTATTTTCTGAAGGAAAAAATTAAAGAGCATATCAAGAATGCGGAGAAGCAACTTTCTAGCATTTGCTCATTGTTCATCGACAGTTTGTTTGCCGCAATGTCTTGCTTTCCTCAAAGCTTGGGTTGGATTATTGCCAAATCATATCAAATTGTAAAAGATGCAGGTGAATATGCTTGCCCGTGGCTATGCTTGCTATGTTGCGTAAACTATGTTCAAAACTTTGCTTTATGTTAAGTTGGAAATTTTTAGTCGGTATATATTAACTGCTCACTTAGCTCCGTCAATGTTTATGATACGAGTAATGTTGACGTGGCTTCAGTAATTTTTCTTAAATATATCAAAAGAAGTGATCAACGACTTAATGTGGTTAAGATTCGTCATATTTGTTTGCTCGTCGTTGCCGTGATTTTGTCCCAAATTAGCAAAGATGATTTTGACTTCAGATTATTTTATAACTTACCCCTTTACCAACCTTTGGGGTTCCTACTGGGTTCCTATTTCTTGGCGATTTGGAAATAAAAAATTGAAAATAGCTCTCCAGACTCCAGAGTTGTCATTTAGTCAGCTGCTATTTCCGTTTTAGAAGATGCAAGTAATCATTGTCCCGCAGTTTGTTTTTTTTTTTTTCTTACGATAACGAGTAGTTTTTGGTAACGAATGGTTTTTATTGCGTATAGGGAGAGTTTCTAAAGAAGAAGCGAGAGCACTGTGTGCAGACATCTTCCTCCAGCAGTTTGTGTGTCCGGCTATTGTTAATCCGGAGTTGTACGGAGTTACCGGAGATGTACCTGTCAATGATATGAGTAGAGCCAATCTCATGCAGATTGCCCAGGTACCAAATATTTTTAACCTACCATGCCGCACTTAGGTCCGAAAGACATCGTATTAAAGAAATCAAGTTACTATATTACTGGATTTAGAACAGACTTTCGGTCTTGAAGTTATGCGAGCATAAATTTTTGTATGTGTGGTTTATCACGAACTTGATGTTCAAACTTTACGTAGTAGCATTTGTGATTGCATTTTAATTAGCACCATCTTTTTATGAATTTAGTAAAATATGAAGATTTTGATACCACTAGTGATGTGACTATCATAAGTGGGCACGAGGCTTATGAAAACTGAATCAACTAAAAAATTGTTTTTTATTGACATTTTTAACTCAACACGTGCTTGTAGCAGTTTATTGACATTAAAACGTGTTATATTTTTACTTTTTTTTTCGCTACAGCATGTTTTGTTTTACCAGGTTATTCACACAATGGCTCATTTAGATGAAAATGCTCATAGGCAAGATTCCGTTTATTCCAATTTAAATACGGTGAGTAGCCTACGTGATTTCATCACTGAGGAAATTCAGCGTTTTGTCACGTGCTTTGCAAATTGTATTCTGTTTTTGGAATTTGTCCACTTCTAACAATGCTTGCTTTTAGCCGTACATGTTAAGCTTGAATGCTCATGAAGGAAGCATATTTGTAGGTGACCTACGTGGACTGCATTCATCAGATGTTATCAATTAAGAGGCAGAATAGCTTATCTAATTGAATACATGATTTGGAATACGTCACAAGTCAAAAAATACAAGTTTTGAGAAAATGAAAAAAACTTTCTGTGTTTTTGTGTAATGATTACATAGAATAGTCAAGTTTATTAGAAATATTTACCAACCTAAAGGTTCTAAAGCAATGAAACCCATTGCAACACACGCAAGAAGTGCTTAAAATTTGAAAACTTGGGTCGTTTTTAGTACATATTTTGAAAACAAAAAAAATAGCTACAAACCAGAGGGTTTGTGATGACAGAATTTCACTCGAGTTGTCATCAAAAAGCGGTTGATTGGTAGCTTGGCATATTTGACTAAGTGTTGGTGAAAACAATCAGGAAGTTCACAATACTATTGCAGTATTACTCTGCCTCTTGTTTAAAAAGTATATTGCAATAAAAAAAGATTCACCAACATAATAGGGTGTCCCACTTTTACACGTTTTTTCAAAAACTCTTAGTTCATACGATTTACAGGGTGCAAAATGGCACAGAAAGAAAGCCATTGCAAATTTTTTTTTGAAAAATTATGAAATATTTTTTTTTTGGGGGGGGGGGGGCGAAGTGAGGAATAAATGGCGTAAATCGAAAAGTGCACGTGCTACTCGGCTGAATTTGGAGTCAAACGATTCGGGAAACATGATTTGCTATTGTCTGTAATACATTTTGATGCTCTATCTCAATCAGAAAACAACTTATTCAAAAAAATTAAAATTAAGTAACCTTAACTTGTTGTAGTAGTATGAAATCAAAAAAGGCCCTAGTGCTGTGCTTGGTTCCTTTCATTTTCACAACAATGTTCTTATCGGTGATTTTCTTATTTGTAGAAGAAACTTGGTTTTGCTTTTTGCACGCATGATAGCCAATGTCGCTAGGAACGCAATGATGCAATAAAAGTGAAATGACAAAATGGTGACTTATTCCCTTTTCGTAATCGTGTATACAATTGCATTATCACCAGCTCACTCTTTGCATTGCATGTCAGCGGCATGCCCTAGCGGTATCGCGCGCTGGTTACAGATCCTACGTGACAGGTTCGATTCGCGGCTGGAGCCGATCGCATTTGACATATATACCGGGTGGCTGCTGACTCGAAGAGCGCAAGCTCACTTCGCAGTCTCCCTCAATTTCTGTTAAATTTCCAGATCAATATAATTTGAAATAACCATTCTTGCACCTGCTTTATGCGACAAGAAGCGTAGATTTTTCGTTAATGCTATTTAAACATACGAAAACTTTTGTGGGTGCTCTTTTTTTAACAAAATTAAAGTTGTCCTTTCTAGTTTACTGAACTTTAGTAAGAAACCTGACCCATGCAGCACACTGTGCGAAAGTGAAGGCATTACATGTGTTTCAAACACTACAGCTCATGGGCTGCTGAACCGAGTAAAAAACTTAAAAATTGTGTACAATTTCACAAATTTTTTATTGAATTTTTGTAGGAGCCAATGCAAGGTTTGATTGATGCAGTGATCAATTCATGTAGTTCTGATACAGTCCCAGACATACACAAGTCGCCACTCGGATATGCAAATTCCTCTGTCTTTTTCACTCCGTACCAATTAGCTCAACTGATTCAGTTTTTAAGAGATATACGGGTATGTAAAAAAATATAGTAAAATTATAAATAATTACGTAGCGTTGCTATTTGGAGGACTGCCTTTTCTTGGTCAATTTATCTCGTTATTTTATTGATAAAATGTTTTCGTAAAAGAAAAGAGGCTGTTGCGTGTGTTCATTTCTATGCTAGAGTCTAAAGATTGCTAAAAATAGTTCTAAATCTTTAAGCTATATTATAGCAGCGTTACAAACAATTTTCATTATATTTGACCTTGTGGCGTCATATTATTCCAGTTTAAGCCAGTATTTCTACAATTATTCATGTCTGGGCGGCGTCAAATTGATCTGGAGTGGTGTTAAGTTTGTGAGAGTTTTTGTGTTGGTAAAATCATCAGTTTTTCGCTTTGGAGAATATTAGTTTTGAATTTGCGGTGTTAAATTTTAGGAATCCGAAGTACGTGGAGTCGATCAATCATCATTGGAGGAGATTTTGTCTCATCTTCCACCTCAGCCTCCACCGTGTATTGAACGAGCTCTTGTCTCTGCTCCTCTTCCTCCTATTGAAGAAGAAGGTGAGATTCTTGGAGAAATTTTGTTTGCAACCGACCAGAAATTTTTAAACTGGGTTCTATTCTCCTGGCAATCATTTTTTGCATTGTTCACTACTTTAACTCAGGATGTCAAGGTTGCTTCGCACTGGAATGTCCCAACTCGACAGCTTGATCAGAGATATTTTCTTATGCGGACTCCACCGAGTATGAAGTGGTATTTAATAGCTGTATTGTGTTTTTTACGATGGTATTAGTGGTTTACGATGATATTAGTGGAAATTACTGCTTCACGATGGTATTAGTGGAAATCACTGCTTCTCTGCATAACATGGTACCCTTTCATATTTCCCGGAACTCAGATTTTTGTAAAACACGATGTAAAATAGCACTTACTATCACGACGTTTAAAAACATTGGAAAATATTTTCGGTCTGTGGCAACATAGTTTTTAGATAAACCGATACCCTGATGTGAGCTCGTCGAGTAACATAACCCGCTCTTGACAATCGAGTAATAGTGGTTGTGGAGTCCTATTCGATAAAAATGTCATTCTGACTATTGTACCGTGATTGTCTACCCTTGACTCTTGTGTGTTAAGGATTTCATCGTAGCGGATCAGTAAAACCGGGTCATTTGACTCCAACTGGAGGATCATCTGGAGATCTTATGGATATATCGCATTCTTCTCCAGGAAAAAGGAGTCTTACAAAAAATGGAAAACCATGTGAGAAAACCTACTGATTTTGAGTACATACAATGGCCGCTCACTGTCTTTTTTAACCTGCGGTAGCGTCATTTTCAAATTCTTGCTGTATTATATCTCGTTTTCCAATGAAACAATTTTAAAGCTAGCTGTGAAGCGTAAGTATGAATGGTGCTAGCTGCGATGTGCTCTGTGTAAAAACACCAGCGAACAGTAATGGTTGTCAATGTTTGATTTTGTTAATATTAATAGCTTTTCTGCCGTAATCCCTCGTTTTTCGACATATCGCGACTTGAATGGAGAGGTTTCTCAACTCTTTTTATAATAACTGGGAACGGTGTTGGAGTAACTCCATTCAAATTTAGCAACCCAACATCATATCAAGTTCAAAAATTGGCCGAAAAATGTAACAGAAAGGACATTTTCGATAAAAGATTTTAGTAATGGAAATTGCAAAATGGTGTAGAGAAACACGCAAAGGTTTTATAGTTTATAACACACTGCTACTATTTCAGCAAAACGTCATTCAAAAAAAGATGACTTGATAATAGAAAATCCCCCAGATGAAGGAGTTGCAGGAGGTAGGATTACTTGTAGGTGAACTAAACATGATAAAGGAGGAAAAATAAAGCCACCGAAGTCTTAAAACTAAACGTTTCGACAACATAGATTCAGCCGCCATCATGAGCAGTGTAAGCAAGGTAGTACAAAACTGAAAGTTGTTTACTTTCAGCTGAATCTATGTCGTTGAAACGTCTGGTTTTAAGATTAGCTGCGGCTATATTTTCCTCAAGTTATTTCCGTCCATATTTACTGTGTTCTAATCAAGTGATCATAAACAGCCTGACTGGTGCGGGTCATTTTGTTCAGTAATAGTGTGATGCCTTGCGTTTCTTCTGTTTTTTATGATAATCACGTGTCGTCATTTCTATACGACTCAATTTGCAAAAGAGTTCTGCGCTGTTTGTTCTTCCGGTACGGTAATAAACGGTGACAGAAAATATCTACTCTCCAATTTTATTTTTGACGTTTCGCTTGGCAATGAACGCCAAGCTTCATCAGAAAATACAGTGACCTGGGAAGGAAATCAACCCAGGTCGAGAGCAGCAAAATGTAGTAGCACTGATTTAACTGAACTGATTAAAAAATTACGAAGTGTAAATTGGATTAACCCGATTAACTATTGCGTCACAAAAAGGTGAAATGCTGCGTGAATAATCATCAAATTGTTATGTGTAATACGTAAAAACCAGTATATAAACTACAGAGATTAAATTGCATTAAAATCATTTAGCCAATGAACGATAAACATTTGAGAGACTGTCGCCATCAGACCTGTTCATAACCTTAAAATGTGCATTTTGATGAACCAAGCTTCCGAGATGAGTCGTTTTGAATAAATGTTCTCCACTTTCAAGATTTCCGATTTCTCCCAATCAATGGTATGGTTAAAGTCCATCGCATGTTCGCAAAGTGCGATGGACTAATTAACATGCAATAATAGTGCGATGGTTTGACATGCGATGGACTTTAACCATACCATTGATTGGGAGAAATCGGAAATCTTGAAAGTGGAGAACATTTATTCAAAACGACTCATCTCGGAAGCTTGGTTCATCAATGCACATTCTAAGGTTATGAACAGGTCTGATGACGACAGTCTCCCAAATGTTTATCGTTCATTGGCTAAATGATTTTAATGCAATTTAATCTCTGTAGTTTATATACTGGTTTTTACGTATTACACATAACAATTTGATGATTGGCAAGGAAACGATTTGCAACCAACCGGTCATTTCTATTCTTATCGATTGTTTACAGGGAATCTGTGACATCATAATCCAGCATGTACTAATTCCTTGAAGGTTTTATTTCAAATGTTCTACCTTGAGCAGAACGAGTAGAGGCTTAGATTTGGGGTGTGTAGTTCTTTTGAAGGTTAAAATTTTTTTTTTTTCAGGAAAGTGGGAGGTTGCTATGCTGCACTGATGAGACCATAATAAGGTCGAAACGCGTCTGCAGCTGCAAATGAGTGGGTTGCCATGGGGGCTTCTAGTGATGTGGGCTAGTTAGGCTACCGGTAACTTAGTTTGGGGTTAGTAGTTATAGGCTCTTTCATTGGGAATCGTTGTTTGGGGCCAGTCGCCTGCTAAAAATAGGGCTCAACCTAGAAAAGAGATGAAGTCGAGATGTCCAGGTAAAGCAATGCAAAAAAGAGTCTTTACAGTCTGGAATGAGTTTAGCCTGGATTGGCTGTGCGTAGCAAGGCTGACGAGACTTGTTATAGTCGAAAATTTGATGATTATTCACGCATTTTACCTTTTTGTGACGCAATAGTTAATCGGGTTGATCCAATTTACACTTCGTAATTTTTTAATCAGTGCTACTACGTTTTGCTGTTCTCGACCTGGGTTGATTTCCTTCCCAGGTCACTGTATTTTCTGATAATGCTTGGCGTTCATTGCCAAGCGAAACGTCAAAAATAAAATTGGAGAGTAGATATTTTCTGTCTCCGTTTTTTACCGTACCGGAAGAACAAACAGCGCAGAACTTGAGTTAGCCTAGCTAGCCTAGACTACGATGCCCGGTATACAAGCCCAACAAAATCTTCCCCACTATGCAGTGTTTGCAAAAGAGTTGTTGTTTTTCCGTTTGTCATACTTACGGATGATTTTGGTGACCAAAAGTGCTTTTTTTCAGAATTAGTGATTAGTCGCGAGTGTTTTTTAGTATTCTAAGGAGTAATTACTGGTTACTCGATTGCAAAGGCAAGTTTGAAATAGTAAGGTTTATTTTTAAGTGAGCTGTCGAATTGCTTAAGTGATAAGAACCTGTTATATTTGCTTGTAACGCCCATTACCCCAAATGGATCCGAGCCGTTATGGTATATTACGCCTTGCTAATAATGAGGAGAGGACCTTGATAAAGAGTATATAACTATGTAGAAAAGTTTTGCGCCGGAGTACTTTTTTGTGCGGTTTGTGATGGGGCCTCCACTCCTGCAATTATGCTTGTGTCAGTGAAGTACAATTATTTTTAGATTTCGGTCTTCCTGTTCAAGCTGACACCTGCAACGAAACAGTGCTAGTCATCACATTAAACTCCCTTGCAGCCAGCTCACAGGAATTTCTTGGTACTCTTACAGAAAACGAGGTAATTAAAAGTTGTGACTTTTAAAATTTCTTGTTTTTATTGACCTTAGTTGACAGTCTGTGCAAGAAATTTAAACCTTGGCTGCTCAAAACGTCTATGTGTTTTATTGCAAATAGCAGGCACAATTGGAAATAGGATTATTTGTGATTTAAGCCTGCTAATTACGTCTTCTATTATTTAAGGTGAACAAGTCTTTGTCAAAACACGATAATTGAGTTAATAGATATCTTCATAAAGTGTTATGCCGTTGAATGTGTGATCTAAATCATTTATCGCTGGTAGTAGGTGACCACTACTTGATAACAGTTAACAGTTTAGACCGAATGTTTGATGCAAATTTGCATAGTAATTGCTGATGCCAGCTGCCTTTAAAAAAGAGTACCAAACTTTTTAAGTATGCATTGATTGATCGAACGACATTACCTCAAGTAAAAGCAACGATTTGAATTGTTTACTCACAACCTAATTGTGTTTGGAGTCACCCTCGGGATGCATTTCTGTTGTTTTTTTTAACTGAAGCTGGGATTGTGGATCAGAAAATTTTTTAAACTCTGACAAAGCATGAAAATATTTTCTCCCGACTACGTGCTGTTTCATAAAAAATGGTAAATTTTAGCTAACGTTTTGAATTAGCTGCTTAAGTAGCATTGTATGCAAGTTATTCAAATCTAAGATAGGGTAAATGCCATCGGTTTAATATTCAAAACTAGTATGAATGACATTTTCGGTGAATATGGTTTTCCAAATTAAAAGTTCATAAAAGCTACAAATCATGTCAGATTTTGAAAATAAATGAAACACTGCTATCTTACATCAGATATTGCAATCATTATGACTTTTACTGATCCTATATTATGGCCTAGTGTAACTACAACCTGAATCGTAACATCATTTCAATTGATTCACCGTTTCAATGTTTATTTTATCCGCTCTGGCAGCGTGCTATAAAAATATGTCATGACGTGTTATGAGCCGCGACTTTAACACATCAAACCATGGTTTTGTTTTATGTTTCGAAAAGCGATGTGTATTGTGGGCGAAATCGAATAGCGGGACTTCGAAAGTTTTTTAGTAATTGACTGCGCGCAATAAGTTATTTGAAAAATTGGTTGTGCTGCAAAAAAAATATCTGAAGTGTGTAATTTCTGGTTGAAGTAAACTTTTGAGTCGCTAAACATTAGGATTTTATAGAGCAAATCAACGTAAATTTCTGATCGAGCAATTTCCGACCATTCATATAGTAAGATTACAAATATTATTTTATCGTTTATTAGTAACTATTCTATTGATAAAATGTCTATTAGTAAAAGCATACTATTTTTGTTCGTGGGAAATTGCAGCTTTCAATCCGTTTCAACGTTGCGCAAATATGTAAACCTGTTTTCAACCTTTACGAAACTCATTTTTTCATAAACGTCTTCTCAACATTCCTGAAATTTTTTGCTACCTCATCACTTATGGACCTTCTCGGAAGTATTTACAGTCTCCTCAAAATCATTGAAAATTTTTCGTCAGTTGGTTTTGTTGTTCACAAATTGCTGATGAATGTGCTTTGATTCAGTTAGACCCACGCTTGTGTCTCTGCCATCCTTGATTTTCAACGCCAAGCAGGATAATTACCATTATCATGTCTAACTCTTCAGTATGACCCAAGCGGGTAGTGAACCCTGGTTTTCCAACTAGAAAGCATAAGTTGTGACTTGACACACCAAGTAGATGGTGGCTGAAGCATTTCACTGAAATGCATTTTGTACGTTGAAAATTAGGTATATTAAATAATGGCCGTTAGTAAAACGTTTTTTTAGATGTAGTCTATTAGGCAAGTTTTGTTGGCTTTGTAATAAAGCATGCTGTGACTAATTGAATGGCGATCTTTTCTGCTTGTAGTACAGTAGTAGTCTGAAATCTATTCTTGCAGTTATGTGTGGTTGTAGCGCATGGAAATTTAGTGGTTAAGTCTTGGAAAATAAAACACTAATGACCATATTTCTAAAAACTTGAAACAATCAGAAAAAGCATTCAAAGAATTATTTTTGTGAATTTTTTGTAGTAATGTATTCAAATAAAAGGCGCAATTTGAAGTGGTTGCTTGCAGCTTTAAGACAGCCAGTGAATCAATGCACTCTATTTCGTTATGCTTGAGAGCCCCACTTAACCGGCGTTAGTATATTATCGAGTTGCTACCAAACCCTCTGGGACGATTGAACGTTTTGCCTTATTTTTTACCAAGTTTTTAATCAGCTTTCGATTAGTGGGCGAGATGATCGGAATGTTTTTAAAATATTTTCAAATTTCATTCAAATGGTATGTGCCAATTAGAGTGTTGAATTTTCATCCTTTAACACCCATGATCTCTTTAGTAAGTATCGACGTATTTGTTACAAAACTAGTTATACCAAAGATGTTAAATACGCAGGAACAATTGAGGGCTTTTTTAGGTTATGGATCTTCACAACAGCCAAAATTCAGCCGCCAATTTGACAGCAGAAAACGTCTCCCTTGATGCACGGTCGCTCACAGAGACGGAAGGACTCGAAAAACGGTCTAGATTCTCGCTTTATTCTGGAGGTAATTCTTTACATTGCACCCTTTGCATTTCAACTTTCTCCTTTACAATTTAACTTTTGATCTTTTGTAGCTATAGGATTATGCGTGTGGTAATACTGTTGAATTCTTCGTTTAAATCAAACGTGTTGATGCCATTTCAACGCTTTGATTTACAGATATACACTTCTGTCTACTCTGATGGTAATTTTCGTAAAAAAAAATATTAATCGTAGTGTATTAGTTTACTTAAAATGGTAAGCTAAACCGTAGTTTGGTGCTGGATTGACCCTTAGTTCTAGCTTTACGCCGAATACAAAATGTATTTTCAGTTTTCGTCAATTTTGTGTAAATTTAAATAAATGTGAAATTACACCTATTATGTTCGTGTGAATTGGCCTATAAAAATCTCTTTATATTTCAATTTGTTTACTTCAAATGCAAAACAGTTAAATGGCAATTTATGTTACTTGTGATGTAAAGGTACAATGTGCTATTTCTGTTGCCTCAGCCAGGTATTAAATGAGCAATGCTATTAGAAGCCAAGTGTTTATTGTCACTGACATGGTCTAGCGGCACAGTTTACAGATCTACGAGACGGGTTCGATTCACGGCTGGAGCCGATCGCATTTGACTAATAACAAATGGCTGCTGAGTCGAAGAGCGCATGCTCACTTTGTATCTCCCTCAATCTGTTGAATTCTCAGTTCAACAATTAATTTTTAAATAAACTCGGTTATTTTTAAACCTGCAAATAGGAATAAATATTGAAACCACGATTTTTCTGGCATTTTTGGGCTCTATTAGGGCTCCTAATTATGAAAATAGGGTATCTAGAGTTGAGAAAAATTATGAAGAAAAAATGGCATACCAGTATTCTTTTATATAACTTAAGGTGACGCCTAAAGGTCTATTACAGTTTTTTTTGGATAACCAAACGTTTTCCAAAAAAAACTGGATGAACCTAAATGCATTTGAAATTGATTTCCTGTGATAGCGTAAACGAACGTATTGTGATGAACAGGATCAGATTTAAGTGAAATAGATGAGCAACTTCCAACTGAGGACGGATTATCCAGAACATCCGGATCATCTTCTATTGATATCGATCCAAACGTTGAGGTTCCTCCTGATGATACAAGTAGTTTCCACGCCGTGAGCATCCCAACTGAAAATCAGGTGATTATCTCAGAAAGCACTAAGTCGCTCCTGCCTCTTTCATGAATGGTGCTTGGGTGACCTCGTAAACCCAACCCACGGAAAATTCCGAAGGGCCTAACTCCCGGGGTATCAAAGGTGGCTGGTACAGTGGAGGACATTTTTTGAGCCACGGTGACACCATTTTAATAGAAGAGTAAATTTTTATTTTTACCGGATATTAGGTTAGCTAAAACTTTTTAATGAAGCTTTTAACGCTTACGTCATGACACTCTGTAATCCGCTGAAAGTTGGGTTTCTCATTATTATCCCTTGATTTTGTGGCTTTTTGATACAGTACTAGAGCTGTACAAATAGAAGCAAAGTAGTATTAGGAAACTCCAAGAACAAAGAAAGAAAAAAACTAAGAAAGCAAAGTGAGTAAAGTTACTTTCGTCAGATAACGCAACTCACATCATAGTAATCACCATAATTGGAAAGTGATGATTAGCAAAAACGAACATTAAAGATGCCCGCTTTCAAAAAAGTGATCCCAAATCTTTATGCTGTTAATCATCACATAGCTTTCATGCAATTTTGTATTTTTTAATAGGACGAGGATGAGGAAGGCGTGGACTTGGGAAGTGTATCTCGAGCTAACAACGATGAAGCTCTCAAAGCTCTTCGTAGGAAGCTCCCTGCTTCCAGGTTAGTAAATATTGGTGTGGGTGTTACTCGAAAATTCTTTATAAAGACAATTTTAGTAGTCTAAGCAAGTTTTTTCAATTGTGTTTAATTTTGACTCGATTGCAGTTCAGAAATCAAACTGCTGTTATAATTTCATTGCTTTTGACGTCACTGCTGGTTTTGTTAGGATGCAACTTATATAATAACGTATAACGTGAGCAATTTGTGCATTACGCGAAGTATTGTGCCTAATGATGCCTTTTTAATTTATTTAGTATTAGTTATTTTATTTAATAAGTTGTCCAGTCAGAATATTGTTGATTTCTTATATAAAACAATATCTTTGTCCGGTAAAAACACTAGTGTACACCGCTACCTGCTTAAAAAACTGCGATGATGGACTACACTTGCTCAGTAAACGAACCCAGGTTTCTGGTTCTATTAAATTGAATTTCACTGTTCTAATCAATACGAAACTTAAGGAACGAGAGCATTGAAGACAAGATGCGTAAATTCGAAATCCGTCAGGAGCTTGGAGTCCGCTTTGCGGATCCGGGAGTGATGGGTGGACCTCGCACCAGTGGCCAGTCCAGTAGCGCTGCTCTTGCCGATACTCGTAGTGAAACGTGGAGTATTGATGCGTATGCTAGCGATTCGGAACCCCAAACTGAACAGGAATCGACAGAACAAGAATTTGCTGAAGACAATCCACAAGCTATCAGGTAATACTGTTATTCTACTGTTCTGGTAGCTTAGTCACCAGTTAGTACTGCAAATACATAGACAAAAAGAGTTGCCTTTTTTTTAATCTATAGAGTTTTTCCTGCAGTGCTAGCTGCAACTACAATTTTTGTAAAACTTTTTTGTTTTATCTGACAATCGAGTCTTTCAATGAAATTACCCGCAAAATGGTTACTGTTAGTTCCATAAAAACGTGGTGTATGATTTAACATTCATTTAAAACAGTATTTATCATTGTTAAGAATAGCAGAATCATTCTTACCGTTACAGATTTTATTAGGTAATATATTTCGTCCTTAAATGGAAACCGTCAGTGTTTTTCAATTAGAATCTTATTTTAAGCAAGTATTAGGATGGTAAAAAGTCGCCTTTCTATTTGGGAAAAGGGATAACCTTGTGTTTGAGTTTCAATTTGTTTTTATTGAATTTTCGGAAGAATATATTGAAATTATTCACAGAGGCAGTGGTAGAAAGTATCCCATCAAAATACTGGTTTAGTAGTTCCACTGGTTAAAATTTGCTCAATGCTGTGTCTATTTGCACAGGAGTGCACCCAACCTCGGTTCCTTTTTACTTCTTCAACGTGATGAAGATACACGGAGCGATGTGTGGAGCGTTGAAGTTCTTCCTAGTGATAGCGAACCACCAGATGTACCATCTGACGATCGAATCCGAGAACTGGAGTCGGAAGCAGCATCAACTGCAAGTGTAAGCGACACTAAAAAAAGCGATTAGCTCATTTAAGGTCAATCATCCTGAAGGATGAATGTACCTTTTACCTTAGTGCGGCTGATAAGGGCTAATAGCCCGAAACAGCGCTGCTCGCTCTACGTAAGCAACATGCTGATATCAAGCTGAGAAATTTATCAAGTTGGAAGTGCAAAAATAGTAATTTAAGGCGTTGCAACCTCTTAATTCTTTTTCTAAGAAAGGTCTCACCGTCACATTTAGGTGATTGTTGTTACCAGTACCAATGGGCTATTTTCAGTTTCTGTCTTTAACCTGCTTTCCGTGTTCTGTTTTACGTGTTCTGCTGCAATATCTCGTTTAAAAGTTATTAAAGGTGCGGCCAATCGACCATTAATATCAAGATATTAATTTCCTTGCATATTAATGCACTTGCAATTAACGCTTTGACCTAATTTGACTTAAATACTGTCAATGCTTTTCTCATATTATGTGGTGTACATTGGTACAGCAAAAGCCGGTTCGACAATGTCTATTTATGGTTGTGTTGAGCTTTACAAATCGGCTGATTTGCATTTTGTCGCAAGATTGTATTATGGCCACTGACTCATTGCCATTGTGCAAGAAGGTGGTTGCAGGAAGGCTTAATTCTGTCTTGTGATCATGCGTTATTCATTTCTAGTAAATCTTTCTATTGTGTACAATTATGAAACTGATAGTTTGAATTATTAGACAAAGTTGGCGATTATCGCAAATTGGCAACTGTCCTACTTTCGTTTTGCCTTTTTCCTGATGGTTTAAACCGCAACTGTTGTGACGTTTGTCAGCGACACGGCCTGGCGGTACCGCGCGCAGGTTACAGATCCTAAGTGACGGGTTCGTTTCACGGCTGGAGCCGATTGCTTTTGACATACGGTATACTGGGTGGCTGCTGACTCAAAGAGCGCAAGCCTCACTTCGCAGTCTCCCTCAATTACTGTTAAATTTTCAGTTCAATATGATTTGAAAATAACCTCGGTTATTTATTTATAAAGTTTTTTTGAGTTGGCTACTTAGATCGAATACTCAAAATTAAGTTGCTATGAAACAAGCAGTTTTTTCATTGTTTTTGGTGCTTGGTTGTCACTAAGAGAATAGTGCGAGTTAATGCGATTGTTTTGGTTTACTTTATGTGAACTTTGCGATTTAGAGCTAGCTAGTGTCATTAAGCAGGTCCAATACTACTTTCTCATGACCAGATATGGACGGCCTAATTCGCAACGGTCCTTGACTCTGGTCTAACGTGTGTCATATTATAATTTTACGGAGGAAGTGGACTTGGCTTTTCTGAAAAACATAACTCAGTTAGTTGACTCTCAATGCAAAAGCCGAAAAATAGTATCTTTAAACCTCCGCAAATTTTGTTTTTCTTGGAAATACCCTGGAATTTGCTGCCCATATTTTGCTTAAGATCTTATTAGCAATTGACTGTCAAATTTACAGCTTCAACCAAATGAGGATGCGCTGGAGGAGAATCGATCACGTGCCAGTACTCCAGGACTCAGCGCTGCATCCGGATTCAGTGGTGTGTCCGCTCTGAGTGCCGTGTCTGAGCAGAATCAAGCAAAACTCAGATTTGTCGACGGTAAGATCTTTACTAAGACGTATCGTTTGTAATTTACGTATCAAATAATCAGTCATGTGTGTAA
Organism: Trididemnum miniatum; assembly: GCA_964006365.1. NCBI lineage: Eukaryota > Metazoa > Chordata > Ascidiacea > Aplousobranchia > Didemnidae > Trididemnum > Trididemnum miniatum. The sequence continues at coordinate 11,948,839 of OZ023245.1, forward strand.
ATTTAATTAAGAGATTAGCTCTGCGTAGCTACCATGTAGGCCTGTAGCTCAAATTTGATGAAGTTGCGTTTTGTCGAATTTTTGCCATTGCGTCATACTTCGTAATAATCTTGTTTGCGCAAGGCCTTGTGCTGTAATTTAGTTGCTCAACATCTTCGCACGAGGTTATGTAATGATTTCCTCTATGAAGATTGAGTGTGTGTCCTTATTCTTCATTGGTGAGTGTGGTGACCTTATTCTTCTCTTCACCTTTATAGACGGAGTGGAAACCTGTAGCCCGATTATTTTTTCAATGTGACCCGCGTTAGAACTAGTTGAGTGTACAACGTGGTATCGAAAACGTTAAATTTTTTTAAAAACTACTTCGCATGATAACATTTGCGTCGGGAAACGCACCAAACAGTGTCTGATATTACAGTAAAAAATAATTTCGTCGTCAATACTAGATGAGTTGTACGACTAAGATATTATGCGATTGTGGCCTGCGCTTCTGAACTAGTTCGCCACCTATGCTCTATAGCTATTTATCGTTATTGTTACTGCGAAAACAGCGCCAAGTAACGTGTAGTTATGCCATAGCTTGAAATGGCATAATTGGTTGGTCTTTGATTGCAATGGCGTCTGTATGTTTGTTTTCTACTTCTGGCTGGGTTCGTACGCAAGTCTACGTAGAATTGCTTCACGATTCTATATTCCAAATGCATGTTTCTGAATTACTGATTACAATTTGTCTAAATTCATAGCAGCCTGAATTTTTGATCTAGGTCAAAGTTTTATTTTTCGGCCACGCACTTATAAAACGCGACGATTTCGTATGCTGTTTGCTCTCTTTTTCATTTTTTTGAAATACCAACTACGTAAAGTTGAAAACGCTGTCTTTTCCCTTCATAAAATGATGCGAACCATGTTTTCAAACCTGTGTATTTTTTTAAGTGAACCTTTGGAGTGCTACCTGTGCTCGGTGTTAGCAATGCTTTTCCCAGAAATTTTAAACCTCAGTTCAGTGCTCAACTCAACCCTTGTACTTAATTTTTATGACGTCGGAAGTGCGGTTTGCTTCCTTTTTTAAAATAGTATTATATTTATCCCGTTATATTCCGCAAAATTCTTATCATGAGTTTGTTTTTTTTTTCGTGCAGCTTGCGATGATCCTTGGGTGAGTTCGGAGAAAAGTTTTGGAAAAGGGCCATCCAGTGTCAGCCCCGATGCCGACGATCTTTTACAGATGATCAAAATGGACAGCGGGTCTGCTGGAAGTCATTCCACCGGAAGTGACGGCAAATCTCAAGAATCCACCTCCAAAGTCCAAAAGCAATCCCCACCATTAATTGTGAAAGTTCCGAAGGACTCCAACGAACGGAAACAAAACAGCTTAGAATCAAACGATATTGCTTTTCCTCATCAAAAACCACCTGTAGCAGCCAAATCCGTGGCATGGAGCATATCCGACGGATCCACCTCCTCCATTGAAACACCAAGGACTTTAAACGAATCCTCTGACGGAGTTGTGATGAATTTTGACGCTAATGTTAGCACCATTAAGCGAAGTCCTTATAAGCGCCAACAAGAAGACAGAAGCCTACCCTCTGACCCTTCACCCCAGCCCGAACCCCTCATTGCATGGGACGAGAAACCCCACACAGCTTCCCCAGTGGACCAAATGCTCAATTCGACAGACGAACTTTCTGAAAATCTCTTGAAAGATTTTGATCCATTGTTGTCAGGCGGTGATGAAAATCAAGGTATAATTACCTAATAGTTTCTGCTGCCTCAATCAGCTCTATGATTTGTATTATTTGCTTGCCAGTATGTGGTGGCTCTGTTGATGTTTTTTTCGAGGCCATTTGTGACAGTAGATGCCATAATATAGTAGTCGTGGTGCATTTGTGATCATGATCAACACTGTTTCAAAAATTCTAGCATCTGTTGGCAATGCCTCTTTTAGTGACTGGTTGTGCATTTTTGGTTTCGTTTGGCTCGATTCCTATTTCAAACGTTTGTCAATTCCGTAATTACAAATGATTTGTATCTGACCAGGATGTTATGACGTTAAAAATTTCATGAAAACACCACAGCTGAGTACATTTTTCAGTGTTTTAGTGATTGTCACATGTGACAACTCAGCATGGCTTGAAATAATTTTATAACAACGACATGAGCTAGTGGTATCCACTCGGGTAGAGATCCTACGTGACGAGATTGATTCACGGCTGGAGCCGATCGCATTGGACATGCGTAGCGGGTGGCTGCTGACTCGAAGAGCATAAGCTCGCTTCACTATCTCTCTCCCTCAATTACTGTTGAATTTTCTGTTCAATATGATTTGAAAATGACCTCAGTTATATAAAACTTGGTAGATTTGCTTAAAAGCTTGGTTGTGTTTTTCAGTTAGCGACGAAGCAAAATCAAACCAAATTTCAAACGAACCTAAATCCACCAATCCAGCAACTGCTAATGGCAGCATCGAATTTCGTGAGTTTATTTAAATACTTTTCAGTAATTTGCGACGATTGATTTTCCATTACAGCTTTAGGTAAAACTAATCCTCCATTAAAGCTCAATAATTTGAACAAAGACGAAAATACTGGCGGAAAAGTATCGCCACAACCGGATGCTAAATACACGCAAGACTACACTGTGAGTGTGAGTACCGCAAATGTTGGACTGTTGGTACTTTGCTGCAATTACTGTTGATGAACTTTGCATGTTGACAGTTATGACTGTTAAAGCTGAGGGTTATATAGTCTTGTTTTATAAATAGTGCGCTGCTGCTGGGGCGCTCATGTAAATTTGACTGCGTAAAGTCTACCTGCTTCGTCTTTACAAACCCTCATGCCCGCAAGAGGGCTTGCTATTTCCGAGACTAAATCCAAAAATAGGCCACTTTATTCTGAGCATGTGAAACCACTCTATACTTAACGTTACTGTTAACTGCATACAATGCGTAGTAGCTGATCAATTTTTTCTTGTTATCAAAAAGTCGTGGGCAATGACACCACACGCAAGACTAATTCACGAGCATTTGGAGCTCTCTCCGCTTCAATTTTTTCAATTCACCTTGCTGAGAACATGTGGCATTTTTTTCGAGGACGCAAAAGCCAGGCATAGTTAACCTAGCCTTGCTGCAGTAACTGATTGCAAGAAAAAACACGGGCTAGCGTATGATTTTAAAATAATTAAGATGATGAGGTAAAATGTACAGAAGTTGCAACTTATTGTAGGATTCATCTGGTTTTCCACGAAGAAATTTCGACAAGAAAAAGTCGTGGTGGAGGTCTTTCTCGAAACGCAAAGTCACCAATAAACTTACTATGTTTGACGGGGGTTCCCCGTACATAGCTGATGGATCTCGACAAAGAGGTGTCACAGATGTGCTGTCAAGTAAGTCAATTCAAATAGGATCGCAAAACGTACAGTAGAACTGGCGTGACTATCGTTAGCTCACTTCTGCTGTTTTCTGGATAAGCGATCCGATTTTTCTCATCGATATTCTCTCCACTTTCTGAGTTTTGATAATCACCTATGTAGTACAGTGTTTGAGTTTTCTCCACCGCTTATCTCGTCTAGCTCATAGCAACTAATAAATTTGTGGTGAAAGTTACGAGCATTTGTTTATTTTCTTATTAATGACTGAATTAGTTTTTACTTTCATTAATTTTTTCAGCGTCATCTGACTCGTTTTCGACGCCAGAAAAAAAATCATCGTTAGAAGAGGTAAAGAAAATGTTCAACCATAAGCCATAGTATACACAGGGTTGCCACATCCTGGAAAAGTCCTGGATTTTTTTTGCTGTCCTAGAAAGTCCTTGAATTTTGTTTTAAGTCCTGGACAGTAGTAGAAAGTTTTGCCCGTGCTTTGCCGGGACAGAATAGTGAAACCACTTACCCAGTGACTTGCAAGAGGCGAAAGAAGGGACTTCCCTTCAAAAAGTCTTGAAAAATGACTTAAAAAAGTCCTGGAATTAAATTTTGCGATTTCTGTGGCAACCCTGTATATAAATGATTCGGCAATATTGACTGCGTACGAACCAAGGTAATTGGGAGTAGCTTTTAGAATAATGACATCTAGTATCTTGCCACCTCCTATACCTTGGTTTTACCTTTGGCAAGTTTCTTCTTTCCTCATTCGGTGATGCTTAATCTTATCCATGGGATAAAGGCTTCTTCGAATGATAAATCCCTATTTCAAAGGGATCATCTTGGGCATTTACTAGCATGAATGGACAGATAGGCTTACACTCATGACACTTATCAGCACATATTTAGTTGGAAAATGTTCCGCAGATCGCTAGTCCGGTTGATGATATCATGCAAAAGTACAGGGAAAAGGCTTCAAAATCTTCCCGATCCGGAGGAGAAGGTCCTCCCTCTGATGCAGAAGGATCGGTAAATAGGAAGAGTTTGGAGGCAGGAGATTCGACTGATGCTGCCAGAAGCACTCCAGAGCCTGCAAAGTAACTTGAATGCTGTCAATTAATGCATAATTTTCAAAAATAAGCCCTCAGTGAATATTATGTCGTTTTGCCTATAAAAATTAATTCTCAATTTCGGATTCGCATAATGTTAAATAAAGAGTGACGGGAACGAGTAAGGTTTTGGATTTCAGCACTACATCTGAATTCGAGACCATCCAAAAGCATTGTTGGTTATTGTATCATGAAAATCTTGCATCGAAATAGTTTCGTTGAGCCTAATGTAGCTTAGTTCTTTGCGAGAGACGGTGGCACACATTTATTGGGCCAGCAACATCTAAACCTGCATTTATAATATATATGCTGTACCCAACAAACTTACTAAGAATAAAAATTTATCATGAATTAAAGTGAGTGATCGCAAAGTGCACATTTACTTTAGCAGTGAGCTGTAGCGGTTTATTTCTCATTTTTCAGTCCTGCCTTGGTATGTCCTACGATTAGCTTTGATGAAAAATCAACCAATTCCGGTGATGCATTACCTTCGGTTCCCTACGTGTCAACTTGGAATGGAGAGCTACCCCCTTCTGTTTCAGAGGCCCACACCGATTGTGGGGTAAAAACCAATGAAGGATCAATAAAAAGCGAGTCTTTATTGAAAGAAGAAGCAAAGCGAAAACTCCGAATCATTCTCTCCTCCGCAGAACCACTCCCGGAGTCTCCTTCCATTGATCTTCTCCTCCTTGGCATCTCATCCAGTGCAAACCTATCCTTTTCGGTCCAAGCCAGAAACATACAGTCCGGAAACAAGATAAAGTGAGTTGAACTGGAGTTTTGGTTAGATTTTCTACAGAAAACGATAAAAAATAAATAAATCTTCATTATACTCGCGGGATTACGCTGAAGCGTGTCACGAATGGCGGGCCCATTTTTGCGGCTTAACACCTGGGCTACGCCCCCCTGAAGAAACATTGTAGCAGGGCGAGCCGTTGGCGCCACTGTGTCCGATTTGAACGGCCCGGGAATCGAACTCAGACCTCTCGTACTGACAGCGATGCGCTTAGCAGCTGGGCTAGCCAATTTACGTTTTAATTCACGTAATTCGAGGTGAGACCGGAGTTTGTGTTTTTAACTTTTTCTATGTAATCACAGACTACCAGAAGTATGGTCCAGCCTACGAGACGGGTTCGATTCAAGGCCAGAGCCGATCGCATTAGACATATAAGTTGGTTGCTGAGTTGAAGAGCGCAAGCTCACTTCGCAATCTCCCTCAATTACTGTTGAATTTTTACTTTAATATAGTTTGAAAATAACCTCAGTTATCTTTGATGAAATTTTACTGAATTTATTTTCATCTCCCAACAGATTACGTGAGCACCTTCTTTCTTTTCTTCGTACCCAGTATGCTGAAGCACTTACATTGCTCAAACATTCAAGGGTGGCTCAAATAGATGAAGTGATAAGATGTGTGGAAGCACTTGATGACCAAAGCTGCAAATCTGTTGTAAAGGTTAGGAATTTTTCTTCGAATATTTTATACTGAGGACGGGAGTCTGTTGCATCCGTTTATCAACTACTTTCTTTTGCTTCATCGAATAACTTAACTAATTCCGTGTTTTCACTCCTAGCCATCCCAGAAACTGTAGCATTTTTCGACATGAAAGTAAACGATTGGCATTTCATTTACGGTACAAGGCAGTAGAAAATGAACACTGTTATTCTACCGCTTGATTTTAAAAAGTCCGTAATCATTACTTATTGCTTTATCCACTAGTTTGTTGGAGGTGTTGTAGGGCGCTGGTCAGGGAACCTTTATGCGAAACTCCTCGAAATAGCTATAAAGAAAATATCAACAATTTTTATTTGTGTCTTTTGAAAAATGGCCGAACCTTTGTTAATCCCTTGACATAATAGGTAACTTTTTAACTCTGTAACACTGCGTAGAAGGAAACGTTTTTTTGGGAATTTTGTTTGCCGGCATAGCAGGCTAGGCTAACTATTTCAGAAACTTGTTCTTCCGATAATAATCAAAGACGAAGGCTGATGCAAGAACTCCAACTTTTTTATTGACGTTTCTAATTAAGTAAAATAACTATATTAAAGTAAAAATTCATTAACTCCCGACCCAATGTTATGAACAGGTCTGATGGTGATAAGCTTCCACAAGTTTATCAAATATTGTTTCACTAATTCTTATGCCAAATTGTTTTTTACCGTTTTCGTATCTCTACGCTTGTTTATTCATTCCATTTAATAGTTATTGTCCGTATGACGCAACAGTTCACAATATTTCTATCATACTTTTTGATTTACCATAATCAGTTCAGTTTAAGAAGTGCTACTATTTTGCTGTTCTCTGCCAGGGCTGGATTTTCCACCCTGGCACTTGTTATTCTGAAGAAGCTCGGCGTGAGTTGCTGAGCGAAACGTCAATAAAAAAGTTGGAGTTCTTTCTTGCATTAGCCTCCGTCTTTGATTATTACCGGAAGAACAAGTTTCTGAAATAGTTAGCCTAGCTTTTTAACTCTGTGATGGAACAATTATTGTTGCCTCAGTTTAAGTAATTAGAACTTTGTTGCAGAGTTTGTGGCGTGAATACAAACAACGATCATCCTACGTCGCCTACTTGGTACGATCCAGACAGCATCTGCTGGCTGCTCTTTCCTATTTGCGTCATGTTACTGAATGTACAGAGAGGGATAAATCTATAAGCAGGTAAATGGTTAGGCTTATAATCAATTAATCATTCTGCGGTTAAGCACTTGCCAAATTAAGTTTTTCTGCTTTCAACTGCACGAATTTGACGTTTTCAGCTTCAGTTTAGCTTAAATGTTGTGCCTGGTACTGTAGAATATTAATTTTATGTGATCTACGTCACGCCAACAACCATGGAATTAGCGTGTCTATTTCAAAAAACACTACCTTTTAAAACTCAAAATGCAATTTTGTATAATTTCTTGTCTTTAGGAGATACTTCACTGCTCAATGTGTTCGAATGTTTCTGAAACTACAAGAGAAAAGTCTCGGAAGCTTTCGGAGTCAGTTCGCCCGCTCGATGACTTCCGACGAGCAAGTGTCACTCATTGGCAGCTTTCTCAGCTTCCTATATGGACACATGGTTGAAAGTCCTATATGGGAAGGTACAGAACTTCTAAATCTTTTACTAGCAGTTAATCACCGTGTTGTTTCAAAGCTGATGTTTTTTCAAGATGTTTTTCTTGCGCATTGCGTTAAGTGATATCCAGGGCCGGATTTACCAATAAGCTAGGCAGGTTGAAGCCAAGGGCCTCGGAGAAATAAGTAGCCTCGTCTCCAACAACGAAGACCTTTTGTTTTGTTTTTTTGGAAATTAAGACCTGTATATTTGTAGAGGAGTCTGATTGATCAAATAGCCTAGGGCAGGGGTGGCGAACCTAAGGCACGCGTGCCAGATGTGGCAGATTTTTTTCTGGTACGCCACTTGATACTTTAGTAGAGGTAAGGTAAGGTAAGAGCTACTATTTTTCCCATTGAAACCAGATGAAGACCAAAAAGAAGGTCTTCACGTCCGTAGAGCTACCGTTTTCCTGCTAAAATCGGGTGAAGACCAAGTAAAGGTCATATAGTCGGGCAGATCCTTGAGGCGAACACGGACAACTGACCGCCGCAAACTGACCGCGAGTCAACTGACCGCCAGGACAACTCACCGCCAAAAACAGCTCCGTGCGCTGTATCGTAGCGAAAATGCGCTTCGTGCGCTGAATAATTTGACAAGCTCGAAAACAGGCTCACGGTGGGGAGTAGGTTCGGTCACGTTTAGGGTTAGGTTCGCTTAGGGTTAGGTTCGGTTAGTTAGAGTAAGGTTCGCTTAGGGTTAGGTTAGAGTTAGGTTCGGTTGGCTGAGTAAGGTTCGGTTGGGATTAGATGTGGTCAGGGTTAGGTTCGACTACGGTTTGGTTCGGTTAGGCTTAGGTCCAGTTAGGGACAGTTTATGTTCGTTCAGGATTTGTTGTAGTTCCACGTGGCGAAAGTTCTTGTTAATAAAATAGGCGTTTTTGGCGGTCAGTTGTGTACCGTCCTTGAGGGGATGTGGAAGATGCAGCCCCCCACCAGCCATTTTCAAACATATTTTTGATGAATACAATTTTTTCATAATTTCGAATCTTTTTGATAATCGAAAATGTCCTAACAAAATCCATCATATTTGGTGAAACACTCAGAATTAGGGGCAAAAATTTAAACAAAATTTGCCTGAAAATTGTTCAAAAAGTACTAAAATAGCCACTACAGTATGTAAATTATCAAAAATTTTCCGGGGGAGCATGCCCCCGGCCACCATTAGTCCTTTTTTATTCTCAATATGCTTCAAAATAATTCTTCCGGAATCCGTAAAAAACTACACTTGAAAATACGTCGAAATGTGGTGCTCCCACCCTAAAAAAGTTTCTGGATACGCCACAGACATAAAAACATTTTTCAAAGGGCTTATTTACGCCTTTTTGGGGTCTAACGTCTTTGTATTTAGTTAACATTTAACCTATTTCAAAATTTCATCCCCCCTCCCACCAAACTTTCTGGATCCGCTCCTGCTTCATGTCCGTATAGAGCTACTGTTTTCTTACTAGTCTACAATCGGGTGTCGGGTGAAGACCACAGAAGTGGCCTTTCACGTCCCCTGAACCACATTCATTTGTGTTTTTGTTTTGTTTAATGTAATGGCACGGCTGTAACTTGCTAAACTTTATTTTTAATATTTTGACACGTTCGCCAAAAAAGGTTCGCCTCCCCTGGCCTAGGGTCTCTCATTGTGTAAATCTAACCCTGGCGATATCATTTAGCAAATCGCTAACTAATACTTTGGACGAGGCAGACTTGGGTCTGACACTTTGCTGTTCATAATTAATTAGTTATATTGTTCATTACATCACAACCAAACATGCTGCAATCTCCGAATTCGAAACTTAAAAATACACAGCCTGGATTTGACCTTCGACCTGGAATCACGTATCCTGCTCTTGTGCTTTGACTTTTGAGCTCTGCTTTTCTCGCTTGCAAAGACCCGCCTGATCTTATTTTGTTGCGCACGACTTTCAGACGCAATAATCGCTGGAAATTCAAGAAATTTAATGAGTTTCATTAGGCGCTTGTTACTAGTCTATAATTGAGTGTTATACGTTGCGTGTGCAATTCCATCAATGCGAGGTATTCTAGGATTATTATTTATCGTTTATTTTAGGCGCAAGTCAGGAGCAATTGGAAGAAGGCGAAGCTTGTATTGAACGTTATGTGTTTTCGTGTGTTCACAAACAAGCCTTGTTTCCCAACGGAGACGGTGATTTAATGAGAGATCAGTAAGTAAAAATTATAGCAGTTGGTACATTTTCAGGAGAACTTGGTTGAAAAATTACAATTATAATACTAAAGGGTTAATTCAAATTGCACTTGATGCACTCATTTGTGGTGTGTTAGCTACCGCATCTGTTAAAGTTTAGTCATCTTTGTGGTTAAAAGATGTGAGTTAAACCCCAGGTATGATTGTTGATTATCTACCTCTGTAATGGAGATGCTCAAAGCTTAATTTTATTGCAGCTTTTGGTAGGGTAATGGGTACTAGTTGCATTTGAGCAGGGCAAGCTTACTGGGTACAGTACAGTAGTTTACGGGAATAAATTGGTGTGGAAGCTATTCCCAGCACATGTGGTTTTTCTATTTGCGACATTGGTGTTTTCAGTTTTTTCAATAGTATTACCACCCTCTTCTTTTGGCTGGTTGGTTCCGAGGTTCGCTGAGCTGTCATACCCGCATCGCGTTTCTTCGTTTTAACGTTTATCTTTGATTGAAATATCAATAAGTTACTTTTTTTTAGATTATTTACTGATCATATTTCCCGGCTTTCGGCTGTTATCACTCCATCTCATCCCTCGTTGCAAATCAATCCGAAATACATGCTTGAGTGTCCGTGGCCATCAGCGCAAAGAGAAATCAGCGCCTTGGCCGCATTTCGCTCCCCCCGGGGCAAACTGCAAGCAGCCCTGCGATGTTGCAGGGCTATCATGCATTTGTTAAAAATGGCCGATGAAAGTCACGCTCCTGCAGCAGATGACTTTACTCCCGTCCTCGTTTTTGTGCTGATTAAGGTGGGTTTTCTACTAGTAAAGATAGAATTTCGACGTGGTAAGATTTTAGTTTTGTCTTGAGCTAAAGAACAACAAAACATTTTCGGTACTCCGCTTCTTTTAAATATTTTAAGTTAAGAATGCTATAATGTTCAGATAAATCAGTTACTTCTCGTTTAGCTTTATCTTCGGTCCAAATATCTGTACTGTCGAATGTGGTACTGCCTTGGTTGGAAGTATACAATTTTCTATACGTTCTTTGATGGAAAAGGTCAACTTACTACTGAAAATTTGAAATTTCGGCGTACCAAACCGTGTATTGCGGTCAAGTATGCGAGTCCATAATATTAATTACAGTAGCATTACGATCTTATTCTTTATTCCCAAGCCATTATATATGTGGTTGGTGCCCAACCTTTTTAAATGCACCGCACCTTCAGAATAGTTTAATATATTCTTGTATCCCTTACAATACACGCAATAAGACAACGCTGAAACAATTGACAACAAATCTACTAAAAATAAAAGCACTCTGTGCGAAAGAAAAACTGAAAAGCACTTTGCACCTCCTCAAATGCTGCATCACACTTCCAAGGGGTGCGAGAACCCCCGGTTGGAAAACCCTCAATTAATGCTTCCACACCATTTCAGGCTAATCCTCCTCATTTGTTATCAACTTTACAATATGTGGATCACTTCATTGGACATCAATTAAGTGGAGAGGATGCTTATTGGTGGATGCAGTTTTCTGGTGCAACTCTCTTTATTAAAACCATTGATGAACGAAAATAAGCTCTCTAGCTTCTTCAGTTTATTTGATCAATAATTTTCCTTGCAATGTAGCACTAGTGGTTTCAATGTAGCTATTGCGATCATATTAATTCTTCTCAAAGGTGATTCAACATCAGGCCTCAGGCTAGTAAATTTGGCTTAAGCTTAGAGGTTATCCCATTTATTGACATTACATGAGTATTTTTGAGATATATTCACAAAGGTAAAGGCTATGTTAGCATTTTCTACGTATCTTTAATTTTTGTACGGTTGTGTTTGAAATTCAAGTTAACAAAAAAACAATAAATTTGAACTTAGAGTTTTAGTTTGCCTAATTGTTGGCTTTGCGTTGGCTCCATTGTTATTCAGTAAATTGAGCATAATAAAAAATCAAAAATTAGTGTTCATCTTTTTTTACTGCGCTGAGCAGAGTAGCATTGCATTTGTTATAAGAGTTGCATAATATTGCAATAGCGTCTCAACAAAGAGTTTGAAGTTGGTATGTTTTTCAATACCTAACTTCTGGTGTTTACATTTTAACCTAGCTTCTGAATAAATTAAATTTTAACTTCAAAGATCAAAATTTGCCATGTCATATTGATGTCGAAGATTTCTTCGTACTGTAGCATTGTTATTTCTTTTGATTAAGTGCATTTTCATGTTCAATTACTTCAAAATTTATGTCCATGTTCTGGTTTGTAACTATGTCATTTCGCGTTGACTTATTAATGTGGAAGGCGTCCTGGCTTAATGTATGGTAGGTTTTTGAAGCATATTACATGTTAGCAGTTGATTTAACGCTTGCGTGCGTTGCTATGACTTATAATCACCAACAAATACAAATTTTAATATTTCAAAACCTAAAGTGTTTGTTATTGTAGAAGCCGAAAAATTGTTCAACATCAAAATTAAGAATGAAATTTCTCAAGGCATCAGTGTTCTTAGCCACTTTTCTCCGAGTTTTTCGTACTACGGGCAGTAAACTCACGTTTTTATTTTTATGAAATGATCATATATTAGTGTTGTGTGTAAAACGTTTAATTTTTTGATTGTTTTGTCAGTTTTTGTTGAAATTATTGTAAACATCCGTTCATTACATTTCATTGTGGGTTGTGCTACATTGTCAATAACGAAAAACTAGAAACTTTCAACCTTCTTGTGGCAGTATTCGAGGTAGAATAGAGACCACACAAGTGCTCATTTTCTTTTGCGTATTGTGCTTACCCCAGTGATCTGCTTCGACATGCGCGCAAGCCGCGCATTTATTTACTCTCCATGTGGCTCGTTTGTGGGCAGTAGGATGTTCTTTCACTTTTTGAATTTGCACGAGTTTATATGATTTACAGGGTACAAATCATCACAGACACTTGATGCAAAAAAGTTTTTAAATATTAACGTTTCGATACCCTGGGGGGGCCGCAAAGATTTTTCGGGGTGCGCAAAGCCAACTTTTGACGTAACTCGAAAACTACTGCAGATAGAAAGTCGAGTTTGGTGTTAAACGATGCAGAATACCTGATTTCCTATCTGCTCTCAATACATGTTCATTGCCTATCTGCAACAGAAAAAATGTTATGAGCAAAAAACTAAAATTGCGAACATTTTGCCTACCGGTATGTAAGTGTATCAGTATCAGTAAGCCTATCACGACTATCATGATATCACACGGACTATGATATCACCACTTCACCATGCTTTTGCAAGACTTGCAAGAAATTAAGATTTTAACATTCGAGCAAGAGCAGGATTGATTGTGTGCTGCTGAGCAAAGAGCAGGAGAGTCTAGAATCAAGATGAGCATAAAAGAACAGATGAAGGAATTCATGTGAGTTTGTGCGGGAAATGAAGAATCACATTTTACCGAAAAAAAGGAGGTTATTGGGCACTCTTTTTATGTTCTAAATTTTCTAATGGTTACCAAAAAAGAATACTTAAAGAAGAGACCACCATTTTATATTTGCAAGATAGAAGTATCAAGAACTATTCACAATTTATGGAGCAAGAGCAGCCTGCCGATGATTGTTCAAAGGTTTCTCGAAACAAAATTGAAGAACTTGATGACTGATTTTGCGAAGGCTAACACTAAATAAGATGGAATACCAAAATTAGAATCGGTTAATTCGATATTTGCTCATGCAAGTGTCTTTATCAAAACCCTCCTAGGCAATACGGAAAGATCAGTCGCAGCTGTGCTCCGAGTTCAGGATCCCGTCTTCTGGTAAGATTAGCTCTTACCAAAGTTTTATTGATGTTTACTACTTACCCACAGAGTTGTAGTTTTTGAGAGACCAAAGAGGTCGTAAAATGAGTTTGGGACAGTGAGATTGGTTAGGTACAGTGCGTAACTAGACTGCAGCTGCCAATACCGAAAGAAAGAAATTGCTCCTCAACTTTTATCTACATCTCAGCCGCGATCGATGTCGTTTTTAGGTAGGTCACAAGTTTTGTAGACTTTTTTTCTGCATTAACCTACAAAATTGAGACCTAGAGATTAGAAGACGATGAATATGATTAGTACGCACCTCCCCATAAAATCAACAAGCTCCACAAGAAAAAGTTCCTCACTTATTGACGAAAGCTAACTGCAAAGATGCTGATAGAATAGATGCTAGCATTAGACAGCAGCGAGTGGTGGTCAATAACGCAGCAAAAGCGTTAGGATTTCAAAAAGAAGTAGGCCTAAGCAGCACAGCTGCTTTCAAAGCTCGAGGAAGACAGGTGAGCTTCTATGGGTTCTAGGCCAATCCGCGCGACTGTAAAATTGTTGGTCACTTTGCGCGAACACCTTTTTTTAGATCGGCAGTAATCAAAGAAATAGATCACCAAATTTTTACATTTTTAAGAATATTTTTTTTCTGGCCAAGTTAACTTGAAGCAAATTGTGGAACAAAAATATGGCTCTAGGGGAGTCTGGGGGCATGCTTCCCGAATAATTTTTGAATATGTAAATGCTGTAATGGCCATTTTAGTGCTTTTCGAGCAATTTTTACGGCAAATTTTGCTTAATTATTTTCACCCCTAACCCAAAGCAAATTTTGCTTAATTTTTTTCACCCCTAACCCAAAGTCCTTCACCAAACATGATACCATTTTTTGCTCATCTTCGATTTATACGTGCTAAAGGCGTAAGGATCACTGCCATCGGAAAGTTCAAAGAAATGGAAAAATTGTAAATTGTATTGATCAAAAGTATTGTTGAAAATGTTGGTTGAGGGGAATGCATGCCCACATCCCCCTCCGATCCGACTCTGGTTATAACTTATAATTGAAAAACTTAGTGCAAACCTTAGCCAACAGTGAAGTATACTTTGGTGCAATGTTCCCTCTAATTTTTTGTAGACTGTGTGCGCAGAAACTTAGGCGAGTGCGCACTTTTTTAGAAATAACTCACGCTTGTGCAACAACCCATAAATAAATTGAATATGGCAGCTATTGAAAACAAAGAAGCGCAACTTTTCTTGGTTATGTTACTGCTGGTACATTTTTCGCCCACGGTACCAGAGGTGTCGTGCAGCCAAAAAATTTGAAGGGGCCCGAGTAACAACTTAATCAGATACTGACCACAATCTTTGTAAATGCCGTATTGAGCATTGAGTAACAATGCGAAAAAAGGAAGTAAGGAAAAGATACCAAAATATGTCGTGATACCCCAAATTTTGGATAATAAATCGAAATTTATTTTGATACCTCAAACTGCTTCTTAATTACGGACATTATGCGCAATCAGGGAAGCGCCACAATTTAACAGAGGAGGAGGAAGGACATTGCTGGGGGGTCTTGGAGCGGACCCCCAGCCGCCAACGCATTTTTGCGGTTTTTACATAAAAACTCGTTTCAGCACACTTTCTTATCAAAAAAGGACATACCAATACTTCCAGTGAGTGCAGTCACTATTATAGTCTAAAAGCAGAAGCTGGGCTAAAATAAATGAAAGAAGGCTGCAATCATTATTAGTTTGACGCATATGCTGGGATGACGTGTATAGGTGTGTTCTAGGCTATGATCCTTAACAACGCATGCAAAATGTTTTCCTAACTACAGATCAAGAAACTAACTTTACTACCGAGTCGAAGCGATTGAAGCAAAAATTAAAACACAAAAAAATGGAATTTATACTCTAAGAAAGGGGGGTATGGGGTTAGTTTAAAGCAGTGGTTCTCAAACTTGTCGGAAGTATCGAACCCAACAGGTGTCATGCAAGCATACATCGAACCCTTAATTATAACCAGGAGCGGATCCAGAAAATTTTAGAGGGGGATGCAGTTTTGAATTAGGTTGAATGTTAAATGAGTGCAAAGACGTTAGACGTCTAAACCGGAAAAAAGCATAAGCTCTTAGAAAATGTTTCGCGTCAGGGGCGTATTCAGAATATTCTTAAGGCGGTGGAGGGTGGCATAAAATTTTTACATTTTTTAAGCGTATTTTTTTCCGGAAAGTTAATTTGAAGCACATTGAGGAACAAAGCTATGGCTCTAGGGGGGTCCGGGGGTATGCTTCCCCGGAAAGTTTTCAAAAATTTAGACACTGTAATGGCCATTTTAGCGCTTTTTGAACAATTTTTATGGCAAATTCTGTTTAATTTTTTTGCCTCTAACTCTAAGTCCTTCACCAAATATGATACATTTTGTTCGCACATGTTTGATTTATGCGTGCTTAAGGCGTAAAGATGATTGTTATCAAATAGGCTTGAAATTATGGAAAAATTGTATTCATCAAAAACAGCGTTGAAAGAGTATGGTGGGGGGATGCATCATTCCACGCAGAGATAGTCATTTACTACAACTGTATGCCTTTTTGCAAAAACTTATTCTGATCTTAGCCGAATCCCTGCTACAGCCTCACCGAACCCCTGGGGTTCGGTCGAACCCAGTTTAAGAACCACTGGTTTAAAGCATGAAAGCGGAATGGCACTGGCTAAATTTTTTTTTAATTTTCAATTTTTTAAATTGTAAAAAGTAACACATCTCAGAAAATTGGTATTGCACGGTACATTTTGCGAAGAAATGCATCCTTTTAGCAGGTCCAAGAACAATTTTCCTCAACTTGCAGGCCGAGAACATTGCTTCATCATATGTCTGTGCGCAGTAAATTTACGCGTGTGCGCAGTCTCTGAAAGCCGTGTGCGCGCGCACACGCGCACAGCTTAGAGGGAACACTGCTTTGGTGCTCATGAAATCTCTTTATTCAATGAAACAAAACATGAATTCCACACAGAAATACTAATTTGCAGCCACAACTTTATGCCTTTTTGTGTACACTTATACTGATCTTGGCCAAACCCTTGCTACAGCCTTCGCTTTGGGTTCAATGAAAGGAAGCAATTAATAGGGGTTTCGGTTAACGTTCCGATTCGGTTCGACGCCCTCATTTTACGTTTTTCAATAACAGAAACGAAAGTCCGTAATAGAGTTGCATTTAGAAAAAAAATTGGTACACCTATTTTTGCTAAATCACGTTTTTTGCTCAAAACATTTTTTCTGTTGCAGATAGGCAATGAACATGTATTGAGAGCAGATAGGAAATTAGGCATTCTGCATCGTTTAACACCAAACTCGACTTTCTATCTGCAGTAGTTTTCGAGTTATGTCAAAAGTTGGCTTTGCGCACCCCGAAAAATCTTTGCGGCCCCCCCAGGGTATCGAAACGTTAATATTTAAAAAAATTTTTTTGCATGAAGTTTCTGTGATGATTTGTACCCTGTAAATCATATAAACTCGTGCAAATTCAAAAAAAGTGAAAAAAGTTAACACCCTAGTGGGCATCTTGAATGCTTAAAACAGCTTTCACTCTTTCTACCACCTGTCCTGCTGTCTTTATGTCTCTTTCGCCGTACTCTCTTAGCTTAAACGTACCGTAAAGCATGTCTTAACTTACGCCTTACCATCTCTCCTTGAACCATATCAAAATTTATCCCTTGAATCTTCTATCTCACCAACTGGGGCCAAATCGTCAACGTAGTCTATGCATTTTCACCTACTGAGGCCCACTGGATACATTATTAAAAGCGTAGGTAAAAAGTTCAAGTGAACTTAATAGCAGTAAAACTTGGCCTAATTGCTATTCAGCTCGTCATTTTTTTAAATTGCTGTTGAGCAAAAACGAAAAGTGTCTGGATGAAATAGTCGGCTATGTCTGCTTTATCCAACTCCGCCTCTGGTGCCTATGCCCTGAATAATCTGAGTTCAAGGAAATTGTACAATTAGTCTTTCACTACGTAGGTTTAACAAGGCATCTGTTATCAGCAGAGAGTCGAACCGTTTTAAAATATCGCTCCGGTTCAGGTTCAAGACTTTTCAAAAATTTGGCTTCAAGTTCGGTTCGGGTTCAGTTGCACCAAAATTTAAAGGTTCGGGTTCATCGAAACCAAATTTTTAAGGTTCAGGTTCACTAAATCCAAACTTTAAAGGTTCAGGTTCGGTTCGGGTTCACCGAAAAAAAGCGGATTTTACTGGTTCGCGGTTCAGGTTCGGGTTCACTTCAAAATCTTTAATTTGGCCAAAAACTAAATTAGGGTTTTATATCATTAAAATAACGAAATATAAACTGCATGCCCGAATCAATTAAGATTACATAAAAATGTAAAAATTCATTAAATTTTGAAAAGCAGAAAGAATGTTACAAAGGTTGGAATAGGGTCAGTGCTTTATCGTTCTGATGATGTTGGTCGTCAGTACCACTACCAACGAAACGTCAACAAATAAAAAACCTGACTACATTTAGTTGAGGTTATTGTAAAGTTACGGGAAGAACGAGAAAAAACTCCAAGTAAGCAAAAGAATGATACGCATCGCAGCACATGTTTGGAGATTTGTATTAATATTTTTTAAGAATCAGCTCGGGTTCAAACATTGTTATTAAACGATTTCTGTTCAGGTTTATGGTTTGGTTCGGGTTCACTTGCATAAAATTTTAAAGGTTCGGGTTCGGTTCAGGTTCAATGATCTCAATTTTAAACGATTCAGGTTTGGTTTGGGTTCACCGAAAAAAAGCGGTTTTTACCGGTTCGCGGTTCGGATTCGGTTCGACTCCCTGGTTTATTGGCTATAACTCATCATAATGGAGCTAACAATGCTAAAAAAGTTCGAAAAAGCAAACCGTTTGCAGGATTCTAAGAAAAGGACTACCCCACCTGGTAGTCCTTTTTTTAGGACGCTTAGGATTTTGCGGCTGCGTCCACAAATCAAAGTAGAGATTTTGCGGCTGCGTCCGCCAAATTCAAAAAATCCTAAAGATCTTAAAAAAAGGATGACCCGTGCGGATTGTTTAATTGTAAAATTAGCGACAACGGATGTTGTGCTGTGTCTGCTGTCTAATCGAAAACTCCAAAAGTAACAAATTTAATTAATTTTTGTCAGCTCTTATTATTTTAAATTTGGGTGGGCTTGCCGTTATTATAATAACGACAAATAGGTGTGCACAGTGCTGATCAAAACTTCATTTTAAAAAGTCCTAGGCATTTTAACTTGCCAACTATTATTACAACCGGTCGAGTATTACATTTCAAGTAACTATTTGCGATAATGCAAGGTCCCGTCCCAGTAGGCGTAAACTAAAGCAGTAGAGACTACAGAGTATAGACTAGTACGGAGAACGGGTGGTGCAGTGTTTGGTTTTAGCCTTGAATTAATGTAACCTAGTATGCTACAAATCTCAACGCTGAATATAATAGAAATGAAAAAGAGCTGAAAAGTGTTCTAGTGAAATATATACCGGTACGGTAATGGGCCTGGCTAGAATGTAAAATTGGTCACTCTCGGCTCATACGGTAAATTGTGTACGGTAGGCTAGCTTAGCTAGGTTAATGTTTCATCAGCGTAATTTCCTGCCAAAAATATACCAAAATTAAGTATGCTACATGTATAAACTACCGGTAGTCTGACAGGATTCACAAATGTTTACATAGTCTATTCTTAAATTTGGAATTATTCAGTATTAGCTATAAAGTCCTAGGCTTTGACTACCGGTATAACCTGATAACAGCTCTGTTTGGTGTGCTAGGGGCCTTGATTACTGGACAGTGGACTCAACTCTGGTGGACTTGTCATTAGTCAGCTAGGTATAGTTCACTGCTCACAGGTTCAGATTCAATGTACGAAAAAATTCAAAAAAAATTTGGATATCGGTAGGCATTATAAGTAAACCTAGCTGCCTTATCTTAAACTATCTTGTTACAGATATGGTGGGTACCGGTACCGTAGATATTCTGTATTGACAACTTAATGATACCGTACCATATCAGCTGATCTGTGGTGTTATCCAGTGTCAGTCTGATTATGACTTTTGGATTGATTTAGCAAATACTGCATTGCGTAAGAAACAGGAAAGTGGGGGTATCTTGATCTGTAGACTAACAAAAATGCAACAGCAGAAAGAGTCCATAGCTGTTGACTAACCTTCTTTTATTTGCTCTTTGCTTTTACATGATCTGTGATTCTGTGATACCTTCTTGGTACTGTTTAATGGCTATTAATCATCCTGTTTTTCCTTTATTCGTTTTTGTTTTTTTTGTTTGTGTGTGTTATTTTCTATGAACCTTGCTTCATGCTGCTTTTTTTTTGCGTAATGCTATATTCTGAAATAAACAAGTACAGTAATAATAATACTAAAACTAGTCTAGTTTGCTACTGTGCTGGTACTGGGTAGTTTTAGCTCTCAAACTTTAAAACTGAAAAGTTGCATAAAGTTTTCCTGGGTCAAATCTCGTCTAGAATAAGCCGTCGGTGGAATAAGCCATCAAAGCGAGTGGCTGATCGCCGAGTGAGTGAAGCAAGCATGTAATATAATGACCGCTAGCTTCGACGACTTATTCTAGAATGGACCCATTTTCCTTACCCAGATATATACCGTTGCCAGTAACTTTGCCACATGGTAACTTCGCCACACTTTCATGCATCAAAAATTTACATTGCCTACACCAAAACAAGACTTTAAATTCCCGGTTGTCGTAAAAAATTTTATCGGGCTTTTCCAGCGGTATTGCTAAAACCTGCAGGTACACAAGGTGCACAAGGATCACAAGGTGCACAAGGATCACAAGGACCAAGGAGCACAAGGATCACATGGAGCACAAGGATCACAAGGAACACCAGGAGCACAAGGAGCGCAAGGAACACAAGGACCACTAGTGGCGCAATTAGAAACGCATGGAGAACATTAGGGATAGGTTCAATGAGAGTTAGGTTCAATGGGGGTCAGGTTTAATTAGGGTTAGGTTCGGTTCGGATTAGTTTCCATTAGGGTTTGGTTCAGTTAGGGTTAGGTTGGTTAGGTTTGAGTTCCTTGTGTTCCTGCAGCTTTTAGTAATAGCTCAATTGCGCCACTAGCGGTCCTTGTGATCCTTGTGGTCCTTGTGCTCCTTGCGATCCTTGTGGTCCTTGAGTGATCCTTGTGGTCCTTGAGTGATCCTTGTGCTCCTTGTGTTCCTTGTGGTCCTTGTGTTCCTTGTGATCCTTGTGTTCCTTGTGATCCTTGTGGTCCTTGTGATCCTTGTGCTCCTGCAGGTTTTAGTAGGACCCCTTTTCCAGTTAAATTTATTAAGGTAACATCACATGGTAACTTTGCCTCATAATTGAAACTGTGGGGGAAGATGTGGGGAGAGGTGTGAAAGAGTGCATGGGGTGAGTGGGGAAGTGTGTTGGGGTGTAGGGGGAGGTGAGGGGAGCTGTGGGAAGGGTTGCCAGAACTTTCGTCACGTGGAACTCTCGTCACATGGAACTTTCATCTCACTATACTGCTGTAGTTTGACGAAGCCAACGAGACTCCCGCGTGTTTCTTGTTTTATCTCGGGCATACTTCATGATCAATTTCGATGTTGCCACTTAACCCTGACCTTAGATAACCCAAACCCTAGCCGAACCTAACCCTAACCGAACGTCCGAACCCAACCCTAACTGAACCGAACCCTAACCAAACCTAGCCCTAACCGAACAGTCCGAACCCAACCCTAACCAAACAGTCCGAACCTAACCCTAACCGAACGTAGATGTATGCAATTATAGTGTGACGAAGATTTTGCATGACGATCGAAATCGACCCAAAAATATGACCGGAATGCGAAAGCAAACTACCCACATACTTCGCAGGACTCGCCGATGTGTAGTGTGACGAAAGTTCCAAGTGACAAAAGTTCTGGCAACCTGTGGGAAGAGGTGTGGGGGGAGGTGTGGGGAAGTGTGTTGGGAGGTAAGGAAAGATGTGTGGGGAGGAGTGTGGTAGAGTGTATGGGGTAAGCGGGGAAGTGTGTTGGCGTGTGGGGAGAGGAATGGGGGAGGTGTAGGGAAGTGTGTTAGGGTGTGGGGCCCCAACACACTTCCCCACATCTCTTTCCTCGCCTTACCCTACATCTCACCCCAACACATTTTCCTGCTATTCCCATATCTCCCCTCAACTCAAAGTGTGGCAAAGTTACCATGTGACGAAGTTTCTGTGGCGAAGTTACTGGCAACCATATGTATTTGGTACTGGTATATATATAGGCTACAGTAAAACTGGTACCGGTAGCTTATAATCTCTACTTCAGTTTGCTCAAGTTTTGATTTAGGTTATCTGTTTGCATAGGTTAATAATTTGGTTTTGGTATACGGTACAGTAAGCTGTACCAAGTGTAATAGTATTGTAAAGTTTAGATATTGGGCTGCAGTAGTTATGGCTAATGTGATTGACGAAAACGAAGATGGTCAATGGCAAGATGACCAATCTGGACAATACAAACCAAAGACTGGAAACAACTTGCCAGTTTGGGGTAATCCACGAACAATGAATTTGAATCATCTAGTTCTTACCAATATTCAAAATTCTTCGTATTTTAAAGTTCGTTTATTTGAACTTAAAACTTATCATGAAGTCGTTGATGAAATATATTACAAGGTTCGTTTTTAAAATTGACATTGCAAATTAATTGAGAACGTAAAGATATAGGCCTGTTGATTATATATAATAATGAAGTCCAAACCAAATTTTATTGTAGTGAAATTTTAATTTGAATAAGACACTTTTGTTAAAAATTGGTTGTTGATAATTCAATTGAGAATTTATTTACAAATTTTATTGATTTAAAATGTTTTGAAAAGTTGCTGTATGCTGATTGTAATATTTTCAGCGATAATAATTGATGGGACTCAATCTTTATCGCAGCTAATATTAAGCAGTTGAACAATAAATAGTTTTTCTTTTATTCTAAATGTTTTGAAATTCAGTAACGTTACCGATATAAGTCGCTTAAAGCAGGTTATTTAAGGAGAACTAAAAGACCTGTGTTATGTAATTACTTCTGCAACTGCATTTTTTTCAAGCTATGACAATGCAGTATTACTAATTAGACTGAATGGTAAGTTTAATGGGTTAACTCTTACAACACGTAAGATATTGTGGTCAATCGTGCAATTATTGTTTGCTTGAAACTGCGTTGTGGCTCTCATTTTTAAAGCTTGTTTAGGTTGAGCACTTAGAGCCGTGGGAACGTGGAACTAGAAAAACTGCTGGCCAAACTGGGATGTGTGGGGGAGTAAGTATAGCTTTTGCATACATCTTTGCTTGGTATTGAAAGCCAATCATTGTACTGTGTATATTTCATCATTTCTTGATTATAATGGTCATTATGACGTAGACATAAGAGTTCAACACATAAGGGTGTAGACATAAAAGCAGAGAGATATTAGGTTGTGAAATACATTCTAGCACATGTTTGTGATCAGTTCATTTCATATTCTTTTCAATAATAGAGTTTTTCCGCATTTTTTTTTGCTTGAGACAATTTTTTGTTGATGCATAAGTTGCTTAATTGATGAACTTTTTTACACAACGACTTTATCATTGCCCAATAGTCAGTAATGCGCTTGATAAACCTTTCTGTACCAAAGTGCTAATGACTATTGATAATTTCAAAAAAGCCCGGAGCAGTATGAATAATCGATAAATCTCAATTTTTTAAAGCGATATCGGTAAATTACGGCTAACAAAATTTTTTCGATAAATATTGCAGTAAATTTCCAATGTGTTTGATGAAGCTTTTTTTTGCTAGTCAACTTGCAAAAGTGTTTTTCTAGATTTTTCAAGAAAAGAGAGCAGTTCATGGACTCTGCTGTGGCATTAAATAAAACAAAGAGAGATTTTTTCAATTGCAACTAGACTTGATGGACACCGTGTATTTTTTCCATAGCGCTAGCTCACTAACTTTGAGCACTGTGTGGCGTGCATCAAGAATCGTTTATCATGATAATTTATCGGCGATAACAAATTATACCAGTGTTACAAAAGCGGTATATGTCAGTAATCGATAAATTAAAACGATTTTGAGCAATAGCGATAATCGGTAATAAATTATTGTCGATAAATTATCTCGATAAATGCTCATCTCTGCCAATAGTTCAATAGTTCATTTAAAAATGTCTGCAGTTGCCTTGATTTTTTGCACCATTTTGACAGCAAAGATGCACTAGAACAGTTTCAGTAATTGCAACAATTTTTGTTAATGCACTGGTCGGACTTTAATGTTTTTGAATTTGTGGCTGTCTGTGAAAGCAAATGAGTTTTTTATTTTCCACATGTGATCCCTTTCGTTTTATTTGTCATGTAAGTATGGGTCGTGTAATTGTCCACAAAATGATTTTTGGTTGCCGTACCTTCCAGTCCTCCAAATAAGCTCTTTAATGCTGTGGTAGAAGCTTTGGTGATATTCAACATAACCTGGGAGAGTTTACAACTACTATGGGCGTCTGACTCGGCCTGAAACAACCTAGCACTTCAATCTTGCCCAAAAGTCGTACACTGTAAATGTAGCCCCTTTTAGGTTGTAACAGTTATTGGATTATGTTGGTTTACATTTTGGACTTATCACCTTAAACGTGAGATGTCTTAATTCTGCATTGTCTCGTCGCCAAGTCAGCTATTGTGAGTTGTCCAACTCGTCTCCTCACCTAGTCAGTCGTGCTTAATAGTCCTGCCCAGAGGTGGGCACGTTACTTTCTAAAAGCAACTTAGTTACAGTTACTTGGGAAAAAAGTAACTAAGTTACAGTTACTGTTTTGAGAAAGTGACTAGTTACCATTACAGTTACTTTCGATAAACAAAAATTTGACCCTAATACAAGGGTGGGGAACCTGCACCCCGCAGGCCACATGCAGCCTGCTTAAGTTTTGAATGTGGCTCGCGTCAGAACTTTAATTATAAGTGTACAACAAAATGGTGGAATATAAAACATTAACATTTCTTAAAAACTGCATCACATTCAACTACATGCTATATTTGTAGCATACAAAACGTGCAAAAGTCTCTGATTTTACGGTAAAAAAACAGCTCAGCATAAATGTTGTTAAATTTGCAACGAAATATTGTGCCTTTTTAAAGCAAAATTTAACAATTAAAAGTAAATGTGGCCCGCTGAAAATGTTATGCAATCAATGTGGCCCCGGTGCTTTGCCGGTTCCCCACCCCTGCCCTAATAAATTAAGTTTTCTATCTCTTGTGATTGCATCCATCACCTATGCTAATCTTTTCATTTAAACAACAATATTTCGTCAACTTATTTATTTATCAAAAATTAATCTTTCAAAAAGACAAGCATCTCGAAATGCTCGTCGGTCCAACCAGCTCTTTTTGGTTTTAAAATGTCTTTTCCTAAGCTGAACAGCCGTTCCACAGCTGCGCTTGATGGCAGAGGAGTATTGAACTTAATGCGTTTGCCGAAACGTAGTCCAGCATGCGTGTGCCGTCACTAAAAAAAGGAACTGTAACTAATAACTTTTACAGGTCTAATTTTGTACCGATTTTCGTTACAGTTTCAATCGTTACAGTTTCAACGATTGAATTACCGATTTCGTTACAGTTTCAAAAAAGTAACTAACTGTAAGTTACCGTTATAGTCACTCAAAAAGTAACCAGTTACAAAAGTACCCACCTCTGGTCCTGCCTTGTTCTGAGATGCCGGTAAGCTTTTGACCAATGGTATTTAAGCTGGGGATACCCGTACTTGTATCACATGTCTGTACTATTGCTGTAGCACAGTTGTAATTTTTTTGGTTTATTGCTTCCTTATTGGGAGTGAGTGGTCATGTACAGCTGCAGATGGCCGAGTGGTATAGAGCGTCTTTTCTTGAGCTGTAGACTCTGGTTTGGTTCCGAGTCGGGTCAAACCTATGACTTTAAAATTGGTATTCACAGCTTCCCTGCTTGACGCTCAACATTAAAAGGACAGTGTGAAGAACAAGCCGGCAAGTTTACTTGTTGTGCCGTTGGGAAAGGCGCTTAGCGGGATTCCCCCATCTTGGTGTGGTAGATAGATGGCTGGCAACTCCTAAGCGAGCTCGTATTGCGCATTGATCGCTTTCACGTGATAGGAGGAAGAACATGCAACTAGTGTAGCTGCTCTGCTGTTGTTGTTGAGTGTGCAAGAATGCTAAAGTACATTATGCGCTTGCATGTAAAACAGAATGTGCAAAGATACAAAAGTTTCCAATAGGTACAAAATTCGCTTCATGTTGTTGAAAGTGTGCAAGGTAAATAACATCAGCAAGCACTGTTTTATCAGAAAAGCAGTGTTTTTGAGGTTAGAAATTTATAACTACAGTATTTGCTTTAGACGTTACGTCCAACCACTGATTCTTAGCAAGAATCCCATTTCAGCTGCTTGTATTCAAGATTTCTTACATTTGCTCATAATCCAACAAACCGACACAAAATTATGACCTTGATGTTAGTATAGAAGCACAGACTGACCTAAACTATAATAATATTGCCCTGGTGCAAAGCTTCTGTTTCATTACCATTCAGTGGAGCTAGTGCATTATTGCACTTGCTTTTCCGAAACAAATATCCATTTCACTCTTCTGTCTGCCGTCACATGTGAATATAATCTCTAATAATTTTTCCAGCCATGTAAGTGGTACTCCATTGAGTTGATGAGAGCGCTGCGTTGTCAGTTTGCTTCTGGTGCTTGACCAGTCTTTTATGTCACCTGATAAGCACGAGTCAGCCAAAGTACCTGTACCTTGTCCAGTGTCCAGTTTAAGTGGTTATTTATGGTTATATTGCTTTTTACATTTGAGGTTACATACCATCCTTGCTAGGTGCATTTCCAATTTTCAAAAATTTTGTAACTGCATTCACATAATATAAATGCTTCAGTTATTTAAATAAATCTATATACCTCACTTAGTTTGTTACGAATTTAGTAGGTGCAAGCATCAGTTGGGTTTAAAAGATCACTAATCATTCTCCACGTATTTAGAACAGCAGTTTGGTTTTTAGGTTAGCTCAATTTCAGTGTTGATCAAAATGATATCTTTGGATTTTTTCCTGCATAACTGGCAAATGGCTTTTTGAAGCTTGGTTGAAATTTTGAAAACATTGTCCAATCACTCTCCAAATTCCTCCCTGGCTTTTTCGTAAAACAGTTACTTTCTGGAAGCGGTCTTGACTGCGTTGAGTGCAGCCAACCAATTCAACTGGCGACTTAGTGCATGTCGAGCCTTTCAGGAACCTTTTTAAAACGATAAGTAATTTTTAGTTTTAGATCTCGAAAAATTTGTTACAATTTCTTTTTTCAGTGTTGTCCTGTCAACACGTTTACGTCCGCAACAAGTAGTAGCGGACGAAATAACTGCTGATCGAAACAAGCACCAAGCAGTATCGCTTTCTTCAGTAATTATGCAATTGGCATTGATAAAATCACACAAGAGCTGCGCCTTCAACGAAAATAATTTACATCAAACTGAAAAAAATACTTCGTGATAAATATTTCACAAATTTGACGAAAAACATGCGCTGAACGTACTTCACACTTTAATCTTCTGCACTTTTATGTGTAGACATGAAATGGTGTCTGTAATTGGATTACTTCTTAGTTACTTTGCTCATGAACATGGTAGTGAAAATATTACGTGCATTTTAGACTTGTGTGCTGAAGGTTGATATTTTTGAAAATTTAATACTTAGATTTTTAGGGACGAAATATTTTTAAGATTTTTTTGTCTCAGGTAACAAAGAGCTTTTTTATTTGTTCTACGTATACTGTTTCTAATTGTAAATATGTTTGAGCAATAACTTGCTTGTAGAATTTTGCAACCGTTTAAAAAACTCGATCAAGTTGAATATATTAAGTTGGTGCCTTAATTATGGTATTTTTAACATTACAGGTTCGTGGAGTTGGAGCAGGAGGTGTTGTATCGACTGCATTTTGTTGCCTTTTTAAACTTTTTACACTAAAGCTGACTCGTAAGCAACTAAATGGTCTTTTAAATCATACCGACTCACCGTATATTCGAGGTCTTGGGATAATGTATGTAAGGTAAATTTTACTGTGAATTTACGATAAACTATATCTGATTAAACGAGAAAGGTTTTCAGCGTGTACTCAAGCAAAAGTGACATTTGCAGTATTTAAAAATTTGACAGCGAAAGAAATGAATTTGTCAGTCTTTTCTGCTCATAATCGATATTTCTGTACACTACCGGTAGCATATAAAAGTAATTTATGTGTTGGTCTGCAAGCAAATGTTCATGTTGAATTTTTTTTAGTTTGATCATCTATTGCAGCATTGAGTGAATAGGTTGTTGTTAATCTGGCTGGCTGTTTTCCAGTTAAAAAAAACGCAAAAATGTTAAATTTTTAAAAAAATTGAAAATAAAAACTTATTTTTTGACGAAATGTGTGTTCTTTATTTTTATTGTCAAAACAAGCCAAGTATGTGAAGCATTTTTTTGTCACAGATATACCCAGCCTCCAAAAGATTTGTGGGATTGGTTTGAACCATTCTTAGACGATGAAGAGGTATATAAATGTCTGCTTGCAAGAGTAACACAAGTTATAATGTTTATCTACTGATGTTATAATCTGTTAATAAATTGCTGGATGGTGTTTGTTTATTCTGAATATCATTTCTCCATTCTGTGTGAGACAAGTCTGCATGACCGACTTGTTGATAAGACACCTAACCCTGGCCCAAATTCGAACACCACCCTCTAACTCGAAACCTAACCTAAGCTCAAAAGTTTAACTCGAATCTCAGCCCTAAACCTAAAACCTGATTTGGAACAGAGCTGGTCATGCTGAGTTATCCCATACCTAATCGATCATGCAAAAAGTTTGCTATCATTAAGTTTGAGTTACACTAGAGTGAGTATATACTATTTGTTTTTTCATGTTTTAGGAATTGGATGTGAAATCTGGAGGAGGATGTGTCATGACGATTGGTATGATGATAAGAACTGTTCTCACTAAGTTAGAATGGTTTGCCACTCTCTTCCCGA
The DNA here is from genome assembly GCA_964006365.1 of Trididemnum miniatum. Taxonomy (NCBI): domain Eukaryota; kingdom Metazoa; phylum Chordata; class Ascidiacea; order Aplousobranchia; family Didemnidae; genus Trididemnum; species Trididemnum miniatum. The sequence continues at coordinate 11,977,360 of OZ023245.1, forward strand.
GGATACCTGTGCCCATTGAAAAGCAAGTCCACGAAAATTTGAAAGTAAGAAAGTGGGACTTAACTTTGTAAGAAATATAATGCAGTACTGTACAATACTAGCAATTTTTGGCAATTATTTCGAGGTTGCTGTTTTTTTTTTTCTATGCATTTTCTTCTACAGTTAACACACCTGTTGATGCTTCTCATTCCTTAAGTTTAGTTCTTGCCATGATGTGAAGCATAAGAAATTTCAACGAAGTGAAAGTTTTTTTTGCTTTTAAAGAAAAATGATATGAATTCAATGTTAAATTTTTAGTATGAGCTGTTCAATAGTTAAATAAAAAGCTGTAAGGATATATGGGTGGGTGAGGACTCATGGGTCAGTGATTGGTTTAATTCTGGCGCGATTTTCCTTTGACACCATGGTTTAAGAATACATCTCATTATAGGCTTACAACATTGACGATAAGTCCGAAGTGAAGCAATATTAGCCCCCTAGCCGAACTTTTTTTCGTGAACATTTACGTCAACAACCACCAATATATGTTGTAATTATCATGCGAAATTATGTCTTTTCAGTAATTTCTACTTTTTTCCCAACCAAAACAAAGACAAGTTCCTGAAACATTTCGTCGTGTTTTAAAATTTACCTTTCTTTCTCTTCTCTTTTCGAAAACCAAGTCCTTTCTTTTTTTCGTGAGATGGTTCTATTTTGGAGATTTTCCAAACCGTTTTTAGGCCCCTGAGAGCTAAGGGCCATTTTCAGTTAGTTGTAATTAGGTATGTTTTGGAGCTGGGTTGTTAGCAATAACATGGTAGGCGGTTGGATGGGTCTGTAGCTTGCGTAGAGCTGTTTCATGATAATCTGCATGTCAATGAAAGTGATTAGGACAGTGTATGTAGCTCCAAGCACGTTACCATGTAGTAATGCAAAAGCGCTGTACAACCATATGCGTTATACAACCATTCAACTGGAGCATTTTGGAAAAAAACAATACCTTCTCAAGCAGTAATCTGGGTATATTTCGTTCTTGGTGAAACTGGATATGACCGGTTTTAGCTCTGAGCTTCCGATCTGTTTTTATTGATAAATTAAGTGACTTTATTCCAGATGCGGGGATTGACGGGAGGAAGAGCTGGAGGTGAAGAGGAAGAGCAAGTTGATCGAAGGGTGAACAGAAATGAAGACTCTGTTGCACGGAGGAGGTATGTGAAGGTGAAGTATATGATTGTTTTCATCATAAAACTACATGATTTAGTGGCAGTAGTTGAGCTTCAAACAAGATTTGTACCTAAATACAGTGTTTTCTCGTCGTTTGGTGCTATCCACCACAACTTTCCTTTTTGCGTTTAACAAACTTTCGTACCTTTGAATCGGTCGATCAGAATTAGGTTACCGCACAAGAATGGCGATTGGTTTCTCGCTGGTACAAAATCTCAGAACTAGCTTAGCACTATAAAACTCTTTAAGACAAAAAACTGCAGAAAACGCATGGTTTTCCAGTCCTACAACTCCCTCAGAGTCCTCTTGCTCATATTCTTTCTGTTTATTTCGAAAAAAAGTTAGATTTTTCAGTTTTGTAGCGTAGGTCAGTTTACAAAAAGTTAAGCAAAGTCAGTGACGCTACATAATGATCCCTTGTTCACTCAGAGAGAATAAGTTTGCGTACCAGAAATGTAGCAAGACTCAACAGTCAACAGTTTCGAAACTTATGAGCGAAAGTTGAAGATGCCAATGTTGTGTTTTTACGTTACAGTATTGATCGTGGAGGTCACCCGTCTCGAGACGCAAGCCGAGAACGGTAAGTAGAGGTAAACGTCTTTGTATGTTGGCGTTTATATTGAGATGTAAGGAAAATATTTCATTGATTGTGTCTGCTATTTGTTCTGTCACCGTGTTGGCACCAAAAAGGCGTTTTTTAAAGTATAAATGTTTCGACTTTAACAAAAGTCTCGTCAAGCCTTGCTGCGCACAGTCACTCCAGGACAGGCTCATTTCTGACTTGTTGTGGGTTAGAAGTTGTAGGCTTTTTACTGGGCATCATGGTTTGTGGCCAGTCGCCTGCTAAAAGGAGAGAACAACCTAGAAAAGAAATGAAGTCGAGATGTTGAGGATAAGCAATGGAAAAAAGAGTCTTTGGTTTACAATCTAAAATGAGTCTAGTCTGGATTGGCTGTGCGTCGCAAGGCTGACGAGACTTGTTATAGTCGAAACATTCATTTGTCTCTTGCAAATTTCTCATTCAAAGTATAAATGATTATTGCTACATGAATCGACGTTCACAAACTTTTTTGTGCCTCATCTTACAATGCAACTTAAAACCTTTCGCTCTTTCTGCTTGGACTAGGAAGTAATTGATTTGCTAAGAAATTTTACATTCAGTTTGTGTAGTTCTTATCATCGTTCAAGTCGTACTCGAACTCCCGAACGGAGACACCGAAGCCGATCACGTGATCGAGATCGTCACCGTTCCAGACCACACAGCCAGTCACGAGAAAGAAGACGGTCACGTGAGAGAAGAAGCAGGTCACGTGATAGATTGCGGAAGCACAGAAGCCGATCACGTGAGCGAGATCGCGGCAGTAGAAGGAGATCCAGGTAAGTAGTAAAATATTACCTTATTTTCAACTTACAATCTGATTTATCCCCTCAACCGCTTGAAAAATTTTTGTGTTTGATCGATTTGTTCGTCCTCGTACGACCAGAAAAGTTCTTTTTTTTTTGTGAAACTACTTGGAAAAGTTGCAGCTTTTATATCTTAATCCATAGAGTTGTTTCAAACGCAATTACTCATGCCGTGGCCCGTGGTAGTGATCATTTTAGACCGATCTCATTTGAAGGGATACCGGTAGCATAGTATCACGATTGACGATGATCTAGCTTGTGGGTCATTTACCAAAGAAGCTGCCCATGGCGAGTTGCCTTAAAATGTCCCTTGGTAGTTTTTTATCTGCAGTACTCGACGGCAAGTGTGAATAGCAGTACACTTGCTTGCCGCAGCTGACTCCCAAATCACATCCGACCCGCTTTGTGTCTTTCCAAAACCTTCGGCTTGCAATAGCGCTAATAGTGTTGGCAATGCTCTGTAGAATTACGTAAACAGTAAAAACTCTTTAGAAGGCTTCATTACTTAAGACAATTTATCTTGTAGTTGCCTATTACATCTGTATGACTGACTGGTAACTTGTCTTAGTTACTAACCACCACCCAACTACATGAAAATATAAGTATCAATGGGTCACTGCTAACACTTAAGCACGATCTCACGATATTTCGCCTACTGCATGAAGTTAGTCGCATGTAAGAGCTTACCTTCAGCGTAAATAATAATGCAATGGCTCAAGATAATAAATGTCCTTTTCTATTACGCATAACGAAAGAATATTGTATGGAGAAGAACATAATAGATAGAATATTATACAGACGTTCACTCATCAATCTTGAGTTCGACTGAATGCACCTTCTACTTCTTCTTTCGGCTTTTCCCTATTCGGGGTCGCCACAGCGCGAAAGTCTTCTCCATAATACTCGGTCAACTTCGTCTCCCTCCCTTGCTCCAACCATCTCCATGTCTTCTCTTACCAAATCCATCCATCTTTCCTTTGGTCTTCCTCTCTTTTACCAGGTATTGCCATCTCTGTCATTCTTTTTCCAACCTAACCTTCTCTCCTCTGCACGTGTCCAATGTCCATACCAATGTAACCTTGTTCCTCTAGGTTTGTCTCCCAGCTTTGCAATTTTTGTCGTCCCTGTCACATACTCGATTACTCGTTTTTTATTTTGTCCTTTCTTGTAACACCCAATGCCCATCTCACCATTTTTAACTCTACCACTTCCATCTTTCCCACCTGTTTTTCGATCATCGCCGCTGCTTCCACTGTTTTTAGGCTGAATGCACCGATGTTAAGTAATTCCCGTCCTTCATGTTCACAATAAAACTCTTTTAACGACAGAAAACTGCAAAACTCGCTCGCTTTTTCAGTCCAATAACTCTTTTAGGGTCCCCTTGCTCGTATTTTTCATATTTATTGAGATAAGAGGATAAATTTTTTAGTTTTGTAGCGTAGTTCAGCTGACAAAGCGTTTATAGCAACGTTAATGTCGCTATGTACTGACTGTATTGTCTGCTTGCTCATTGAGAATTTGACTGTATTGCCTCCAATAAGTTTGCGTTCCAAAAATATAACAAGTCTCAACACTTTTGAAATTCGTAGGTGCAACTTAAGATGCTAATGTGTTTTTGAAACAGTAATTATTGCTAGTTAGCATCTTTTAACAGCTATTGAGCAAGGAGTTGCTACGATCAAGTAACGAATCTTATTAGGGGAAAGTCGGGTTATATGGGACGCTTAAGCTCTCAGGAAAATTGGCTTGTTGTAAAACGTCAACTATTTGCTGCGATGATGCGCCCTACCACCCACATTATACATAATAAAAGCGACGATCCCAACTTCAGTACTTTAGTCACAAGAAAAGGTTTTGTGCGGCCCATATCCCCCGATAAATTTTCGCTGAGACGGGTGATAAGGACCACCCTTATGGGTGCTATGATATACAACAAAAGTATGCCTACAGAATGTAAACTAAACTAATAACGACAACTTAACGTTTAGTCAATTGCTTTGGTCCAAACAGTTTGATAAATAATGCTATTTTTTATAAGAAAAAGCTGAAAAACAAAAAAACTGCTGTCAGCGCAAATCGCACGTACTTTCACTGTACGCCATGTTGAAAAACAGCCGTTAGGCAACCTATGACTTTCCTACGCAATGAACAATTTTATTTAATTCTTGTAATGGAAGTTATGAACTGGTCCATATCACCCTGGTGGTTCATATCACCCAACTTTACCCTACCCACTCTCAGTTTCAATAGAATCAAAAATGCAGGCTACATATTTTTAGCGCTTACTTAGCATTTGAGTGGATTTTGACAGTGAACGTTGGTTTGGAAGACGCCTAATGAGTTACCACAATCTAATTACATGACTAATTACTTTTACAGATCAAGAAGTCGCGATAGACACCGCTCATATCGATCTCGCTGAGAATGTTCGAAGTTATATCGATGTTTAATCGGTAGGCTGGTATTAAAATTTGGATGCAAGGACATCTGAAATGCTTCAAAACAACATTGCCTTTTTTACAATTTGAAATGGTTGAAGAGCGAAGCGTGCGACTTCGCTAAGCCCGCAGTTCGTTTTTCATAAAACTGCAGTCAATGTCAAGTTATGTGATGGAATTCTGACGTTTCTGTTACGTGTTGAAGGATTTTGTAGTTTTACGGTGTACATTTTCGCAAGCTATATGTCTGAAAACTGTTCTGACATTTTGTTTTCATCAATTTTATTGTCAATAATAAAATGTTAATAACTTGAGTCTTCAGTTTCAGATTTGAAACTGTGCGAGAAAGCGATTCCGCGATTAAATGGAGGTAGGAATTTCTGTGACTAAATCTTCGTTATTACTCGCGGTATTACGCCGAAGCGTGTAACCAGTGGTGGCGTTCATCTCCGCTGCTTATCGCATGAGCGACACGGCGCTGAAAAAAACGTCGCAACGGTGGCGAGCCATTGGCGACACTGTGTCCGATTTGACCGGCTTGAGAATGGAACCCCAGCCTCCCGTATCGATGTGTTGAACAACTGAGTCACGCGACCAGTTCAGCGTCGTCGGTAAGACCTCATTAATTTTGTCTTGTGCTAAGCTTGGCAGATCTGAAGTTAAGAACAACCTCTCTTTCAGTGGTTCTTGGTTTAATTAGACTGTAGTGCACTTTACAACATGTGTTGTTATGCTGGTCCTGTTTGGCTTTACAAATCGTGCAGATGGCTATAGTCCGTCTTACCAAAGGCTTTGCAGTCATTCAAACTGGGAATATAACTTGGTTGAGTATCTTTGTTCGGAATTAACTGATCGAGTGGTAAAAACGTCTGCATCTGGAGCTTATAGGCTAGGATTTGATTCAAACCAATGTACGGTAATCACTTGGGCAACTAAAAGTGAATGAAGTCAAATATTTTTAACTGGCTCAGAAAGCCATTAAACTTCTACTAAACATGTTTTTGTTTTAGCTTCAAACTAGGCGTAGTTTAAAAGTTGTTAGGTCAAAATGTTGCGTTGGGTCAAAATAAGGTCAAAATCTGCTTTTTAAGTCAAGATGCAAAATCTGCATCGTTTATATTGTTAATATGCAGTGATTAATTAATGGATGAAACAAATTACGTCGTAATCATTGGTTGCCACTTGCCAGCTTGTGGAAAGCATACCGATAGTCCCTTTTTCAACATAAGCGCATTGAAACAGCATTCGAGTATAAAAGTAATAAATGACGAGACAATCATTTTCGAATGATTCCAGAATTTCATTGTTATATCGCAGTGGCCGGAGATCAAGTTTTGAGGATTAGTTTAATTCCAACAGTGTGGGAAAGCATGGTTGCCAGATTGAACCATTTTAGATCCAAATTCGCGAAATTTTGGACCTTTTTCGACGTGTTTGGACCGAAAAAAAAACTGTTTTACACCTTTGGACTAATTCGATTGAAGCAATTTCAGTGCTATTTTGTTCGTTATGTTGGTTTCATTGTACTTTCTTCATAAAAAACTATTCAGCATTATTTTTACTTGTTTAAAACTGGTTGTCGCTTTTTTGTGATAAAATTTTTGAGTCAAAATCTGGTTGCCCTAGTAATCACTAATCACAGCTTCCCTGCTTGACGCTCACTACTAAAGGGACAGTGTGGAAAACAAGCCAGCAGGTTTGCTTGTGCTGTTGGGAAAAGCACTTAGCGAGATTAGTTAATAGTTACCCCATCTTGGTGTGATAGACAGACGGATGGCAATTAACCATAGATGGCGGAAGCAGGGGGCCCTAATTTCGCGTTTATTTTTACAACAATACCTCTGCATGAATGTATTTGAAACTTAATAGGCATACCATCGAAATTGAAACCCAGAAAAGAGCTTAAATGCAGAGATGCTTTCTTTACAATGTTGTTTGTGGGGTGGGGGGGAACAGAAAAAGCGTAATTTTCTTACCAATTTTTGATGTCGGCAGCGTGGCGCAATGGTTTAGAGCATCGTTTTTACGACGACCATGATCACAAGGTTAATGGTTCAACTCCCAACCTAATCTCGTTGCTGCGTCCTTGAATAAGATGCTTCACGTTGATTATCTCTGCTTGGTGGAATCTGGTAATCAGCAAATTAAAGAAGTCAGAAGAAAATTCAACCGGAAAACTTGGAAACTAAGGCAACTCCTAAGCTGGTCTGGATTCGTCCTACGCAGAGCGCTTACACCACTTTCTCGAGATAGGAAGATAAAGATGAAGAAATCAAATCATGTCATAATTTAAAAAAGTTTCATCGTTTTCTTGTGATATAATTAAATATGCTGTCTGAATACAAAAAAAAAAGATTTTAAGTAGAACCAATCAATTCAAAATGTGCTCATTTATTCATCATTTTCGCGTGGTAACATTCAAGGCATGCAAAAAAATAAACTGAAACGTGCTTTATGAATAATAACTCTGTGCAAATGTTTCAAACTTGAAAGATTAATACGATTATTCGGCATGCAAAAAACAAGCGTGTCCGTATCTCCTTGATATTTTGTCCCAGTCGTTAGGCTCGCAAGGTGAGGTTTGCGCGATCGGGAAAAGGCGATCGGACAGGCGCAAGAAAAAGTTCGGCGATGGTTATAAAGTCAGAACACATGATAAGACTAAGGATTCATCGGTTTTGGGCAAGTTTTGCGAGGACTATGCCACAGTAACCTTTCTAATCCATTCTGGTCTTTCATGGAATTCACATCCGTAAAATTACATAACACAAAACGACTAAACAGTCGGTAAGAAATAAATCGCACAATGAAATCATTGTAAGGTCCACATCAGGTTAAAATGCATAGAGTATACACATTTTCACATTAAATCAAATAATTAGCAGTTTTTATCACTGCATTTTTCACAGTAGGAAAGGTTCCAGCAACATTATGTTGCATGAAATGGTAAACCAAAAGCTCATGTCTTTTCCATAAGCCGTTCAATCTTAATCTTGCGATTACGAAAGAAAGACTTCGTACTTAACATGCTAATGGGAATTACCAGATTCATGATATAAAATAGCAGCAGTTGGATATCATAGTAATTTGGCAACATATTTACTCACTGGCTGAAGCTTAGTTTTGCAATATCGAGTTTAGCATAGGCCTAGTTACTGTAAAATTACTAGCATAAAACGTAAAACCTTGACAAGACGAAAAATCTTTAAAATGATGTGTTTAAAAACAATCAAGTTATCGTAAAATTTTCTTCTGAAGTTTATGAGTTATCAATGTTATTAAAGAAGTCCTCTGCAGATGCGTTATTGATTGCTTTACAGCATCAATTTACGTAAACAGCTGTCACTGCAGAGTCCGTTCCTTTGGGGCTAGCAACTTCAAGTCTGTATTTTCCAGCATCGGATAATTTGGCTCCGAGAATGGTAAGAGATGTTGATTGATCAGAACTCTCCACACGAATTCGTCCGCTGTCGTCCCCGTCACTGAAATAAAATCGTAACTGTTCTTACCGTCAAACTCTGAATTAATTCTCAAGAATGGCTTTGAAAAAAGCTGTTTTAGTGTGTAAGGCTTCAAAAAACGCTACTAGAAATCCGACAGAGCGCTTCTTGAAGCCTAACGCGAAAACAGCTTTTTTCAAAGCTATTCTTAGTTTTGTACCTCCAATCAGTTAATGAATTCTCACTGATTTTAAAACGAGTGTGGAGCGAGGGATTAACAACCTTGTCTAGATCACAGACTAATAAGACAAATACCAGCTTTTCTTGCTTTGAGGATTTTAACGTTGGAGTTAGTGTTTACGCAAAGTGACATGTTGGATCTCCGGTTACTTTAACGATGTATATTTATGACACAGTAGCCTTTCTTTGTTGCATTGCAAACTCACTTGCTAAGCTTTCTTAACACTTTTAGGTTATAGCAGTTGTTACGTCGTATATTTGCACGGTCGTTTTTTCCTTTGTCGAAAATGTTGAGTTGGATTCGAACTCGAACTTTTGTTTTTTATCACAAGCAGCTGTAACGTAGAGCTGTCCTACATTTGACCTTTTGTTCTGCTTTTGAGTTTTTGGTTATTCTTTTTGTCAATCAGTCAGTCAGTCAGCGATTGCAGCGACTTCCGTTATTAAGCAAGTGTTTTTTTTTTTCTTTGTTTCCTCCCCTTTTTTTTTGCAACTATGTATACTAAAAATCTTGGATCGGTTAATCATTCTAATTCTAGCCGTGCTGGCATGCACATCGAAATAGTTTATTGTGAACTAACTACTTTTGGAATTATTTTTTACCGGCTGGCTCACGATCAATTGGTATGTATTGTTTTATATTTTCTATATGGCCTTTCAGTTATGCAGTAGTTAACTCCCCTTCTTTTGTTTTAGAAACCGCAGTGCTCGCAGTGCTCGCAGTGCTCGCAGTGTTCGCAGTATCAATATTCTAGCTGCATTAAATGACAACGGTTGTGAGTATCTGCGCGTTTGATTGATCAAAACCCTGTGAAGTATACTAGGCTTTCTCGCCAGCGGCCTACCTAATAAGTATACGGAACAAAGTTTCAATTGATCCTAGTTTATTTTTATCCCTGCTACTTCATACATAATATGTTGAATCTGATGGATGAGATTTCCTCGACGAACAAGTTAAATGAATTGTATCTTCTTGCCGAGCGCTTAATGTCGCTTCGGACACCTGACCTGGATTATCTTCGTTCAGTGACTGACAATATTAATGAAATGTCTCAGAAACTTATTTCTGCTCTTAAATCTGAAGAACATGTAGATAACGAAGCTGTTGATTCAATTATTAATAACAAGGCTGAATTCGATCTAAGACTTCAAGAGTGGTTTAAGTTCATTTCAAAACCTGAATGTCCAATTATTGAACCAGCTCATAGTTCAAAATCTAATAAAACTTGTGATTCTAGAGGCAGTTCTCGATCATCCGTTAAACACAGAGAGGCTTTGGCTAAAGTCAAATTGGCCCAAATAAAGGTTTCGCAAGCAGCGGAGAGAGCGGAAGAAGAAACCAGGCGTTCTCAACTCGAGGCGCGAAGAAGCCTTGAACTTGCCGTTGCAGAGCTTGAGGTTTGGGAAAGTTCATCTAATCGCGGAGGTGCGAAAGAAAGGTATGGTAATTCTAATTGTGTGCTTCGCCAATCAGCGCCAAATGAAGTCTTACGTATTCAACAAGACCGTATTGATATTCCCTCTACTTCCGTTGTTGCCCCAGACTGTTTGTTACAAAATTCAGAGGCTTTGACGAAATCACGTGGTAGTTTACATGATCCACCTGTTTGTACCGACCAGGTTGAATCGGCTGCGCCAACAAGCAGGCCTACTACATCTAAAACAAAGGCTACTCTTGCGCATGAGTATGTGGGCAATTCAAGTTTCACTTTGCTTGATCACTCCACTTCAGCTCCGCTTGACAATGTTGATCCTGCGCAACAAATTGAATCATCTCGATATAGTGCGCATCCTACTTTATCCAGTAATCAACAAACCAAACAACATGTTAGATTTGCGCCACGAGGTCCAGCTGATGTAAACTTCGGCTCCTACCCTTTTGAAAGCGTGGTAAGGGAACCGTTTAATAGCGCCTCTACCTTTATGCCAAGATTTCAACCTGCAGCAAATTCTTATTGGCAACGCCCAAGAACTGATACTCAAAACATTCTATCTTCTAATTTGAATCCAAGCCTTTATGTACCACCAATTTCAGCCCCATTGAGTGCTTATCAGCGAGATATGTTTCTGCCTCGCCCTGAATTTCCCAAATTTAATGGGAATCCATTGGAATTCACTACCTTTCAAATTAACTTTCAACAACACTTTGAACCCAAGGTAGCTGACAGAAAAATGCTTTTTTGTTACCTCTTACAGCATTGCGAGTCTAACGTCAAGACTAAAATTCAACATTTTTCCACTAAAGGTGAAGCTGCTTATCGGCTCGCTATGGACAGGCTAAAAAGAGAATATGGTCAACCTTACGTAATAGGTGATGCTTGTGAACAGCAGTTAAAGGCAGCTAAGCCTGTAAAATCTAACGATCCACAAGGTTTGAAGAGTTTTTCAGATCTTTTAGAAAAATCTTTGGTAATCCTTGAAGAAATCCGCTATCTCGGTAGCTTGAGCTCGTTGGATACGATGACACAACTCGTCGGAAAGCTTCCATTTGATCTTCGACGTCGATGGGTAAAGGAATCTGCTGCGATAGCTGGGCACACAGGTCAGATTGCTGATTTTCCTTACTTTGTATCTTTTGTCGCAAAAATGTCTGAGGAGTATAATTCGTTGTACGGTCGGAGAGTTTTCGGCACACCCAATTCTAGAGCGCATCCGGCTCACTCTGTGACTACGAGATCTTCTGATCCCCGAAAACCGACCGCTTCCTCTTATAGCGTTAAGACTTCATCTAATTCTTCTCAAAGCCAAGGCCCGTTGCAATCTCAACTTGGTGCTTGTTTTTATTGCAAAGACACAGCCCACAAGTTGTTGGAATGTCCGACATTTAAATCTGCGCCTCTTGGTAAGCGTTCTGAGTTTGTGAAAGCTAATAAGCTCTGCTATAAGTGTCTAAGCTCGAGGCATCGAACCCCGGTTTGTTCCAAAACTAACAACTGCACTGTGGAAGGCTGCACTGGTAGCTTCCACCATACTTTGCTTCATCCTCAGAAGCAGTTTAAGCCTCCTTCTACAAGCTCCAGCTCATCGTCTGGCATCGCTACTTCCCCTACTCAAACTGAAAACATAAAGGCTTGTTCTATAGTGAACACTGATTCTACCATCTGTAAACCTTTGTCTGCAGATGTCTATTTGTGTGTTGTGCCCGTAAGAGTTTTCTTCAATAACCGTAGCGTCGTTACTTATGCTTTCCTGGATCAAGGCTCTACTCACTCTTTTTGTGATAAGAAACTTGTCGATGCCTTAAACATAACTGGTACCAGCAATGATATTATTCTTCAAACTTTAAGTGGTTCAAAATCCCACAAGAGTTCTACGTTTCCCCTAACTATTTCACCTTTGCACAGTACCGAGACCTTGACTTTACCTAAAGTTTTCTCCGTACATGATATCCCAATTTCTCCTAACGTCATTCCTGCTAAATCAAAACTCCACACTCTATCGCATTTGAAAGATCTAGAGTTCCCGTCGGTAGAAGGCGCTACCGTGACTTTACTTATCGGAGCAGACACCCCTGAAGTATTTTGTACCCGTGACACTAGAGTTGGTACCAGAGGGCAACCGATAGCAGTCAGAACACCACTTGGGTGGTCACTTCTTGGCCCGTCTCTTTCAGTCTCTACCTCTAACAACTGCCAAGTAAACTATGTTAAAGCGGAGGAAACCTTGCAGAGGCAGATTGACACTCTGTGGGAAAATGACTTTGGCAACTCAATGTCCGTCTTAGACGTACCGTCATCTCGAGAAGACCGCATGGTATTTGACCTTATGCAAAACTCAATCAGATCGATAGATGGCCATTATTCTCTTCCATTACCTTGGAGGTCAAATGTTAAACTTCCTGCTAACAATCTTTCTTTAGCACAACAACGACTGGCTAGCCTAAAGAAGCGTCTCACAAAGGATCAAGTTTTTCATGATCAATACACCAAAGTTGTCGAAACTTACATCGAGAAAGGCTACGCCAGAAAGATTCCTCCTGATGAGAAACACACCGACGCTCTTCAGTGGTACTTACCTCACCATTCCGTCATTAACCCACAAAAACCCAACAAAGTAAGAGTAGTTTTTGACTGTGCTGCCAAGTATCGAGGTCTGTCATTGAATGACGCTTTAATGCAAGGGCCAGACCTAGTTAACAACCTTGCTGGTGTTTTACTTCGCTTCCGTCAGGAGCGCATTGCAATAACCGCGGACATTGAATCTATGTTTCATCAGGTCCGCGTGGATACCAAACATATTCACGCTCTTCGATTTTTGTGGTGGCCAGGCGGTAACTTGTCTTTGGATCCGGAACCGCATCAAATGCTTGTCCATCTATTTGGGGCCACTTCCTCACCTACTTGTGCAGCATTCTCTCTTAGGCAAACGGCTCATGACTATGGAGACTGTTTCGACCCTGCTATTGCCAACATAGTGTATGACAACTTCTATGTGGATGATTGTTTATGCTCAGTTCCCTCTGTCGCCGATGGCAAAAAACTTGTTTCACAGCTTCCTCAATTACTTCAAAAAGGAGGGTTCCACTTAACTAAATGGATATCTAATGACGTTCGTGTCTTAGAGTCTCTTTCAGGCACTGAACGCTCTCGGTCGATGCTGCGACTCAATCTTGAGGACGATTCTCTTGAACGCATACTGGGCATGAGCTGGAATATCACTACAGACCAATTTGAGTTTAATATTAATTTACCTTCTAAGCCCCTTACTCGTAGAGGCATTCTGTCTGTCTTAAGTTCTCTTTACGACCCCATTGGCTTTCTTTCTCCTGTTGTGCTTAAACCTAAGCTTTTACTTCAGCAGCTTTGCAAGCGGGGACTAGGCTGGGACGATGGCATATCCGAGTCGGATGCTGATCAGTGGAATGAGTGGCTTTGCAGCTTGCCTTCGTTGCGTCGTTTCAAAATAGATAGATGTTTTAAACCAGTTGGATTTGGTCGTGTTGTGTCACAAGAACTACATCATTTCGCAGATGCCTCTATGAATGCCTATGGCGCTTGTTCGTATCTCCGCTCGACTGATGAATGTGGCAAAGTACACTGTGTATTACTACTTGGGAAGTCTAGATTAGCCCCAATCAAGACGATGTCAATCCCAAGACTTGAACTTTCAGCAGCCGTCTTATCGGTACGGCTTGACATTTTTCTACGCAAAGAGCTGCGATTTAACAACGGTTCTTCAACCTTTTGGAGTGACTCTATGGCGGTTCTTCACATCATCCGCAATTCAAGGAAAAGATTTCCCGTTTTCGTCGCCAACAGAGTGTCCGTTATAGAGCGTCATTCCGACATCACAGACTGGAAACACGTTCCTTCTTCTCTCAACCCAGCCGACATAATCACACGTTTTACAACAGTTACATCCTTTCTAAAGTGTGATAGATGGTTACATGGTCCTGAATTCCTTTCAGATTCTGAACAAAGTTGGCCTCAATCTCCGACTAATAACAATGAACTCACTGAGCTGGCTCCTGATCTTGTTATGCCTAACTCTGAATCTTCAAAGGTCGGATTTGTTGCTAAAGCACCTGGTATCATTGATGAAATCATCCATCGTCATTCTACTCTAATAGGCCTGAAGAAAACTGTTGCCTGGCTGATTCGTTGCAAGTCTTTTCTATATACAACCAAGGTTTCCAAAGTTGAGACAAAGTTTGATACCTCAAGACTAACCGTAGACGAACTACAACGTGCCGAAATTGCAGTGATCAAATATATTCAGGCGAAGGAATTTGCTTCTGTGATTTCTAATCTTTCTAAAAATCTTCCTCTGAAGAAATCTACTCCCCGTTTCATGCTCAAACTTAGCCCAATCCTTGCTGATGGTATTCTTCGTGTGGGGGGTAGACTGGCAAATGCGCCAGTTGACTACAACATCAAACACCCTATCATTTTACCCAATGCTTCTCACTTTACAGCACTTTTAATTCAACATCATCATCAACTAGTTGGTCACTCTGGCATGGGACATACTTGGACTTCCATTCGTCAAACTTACTGGATAATCAAAGGTTCTGCAACCGTCCGACATGTGATAGGCAACTGCATCTTCTGTAAAAAACGTAATGCTCCAGTAAGTCAGCAATTAATGTCAGACCTTCCCCAGGGAAGACTGCAGCTTCAAAAACCACCATTCTTTCATGTGGGAATAGACTATTTTGGTCCCCTACTGGTAAAGCAAGGAAGAAATCAAGTTAAGCGCTATGGATGCATCTTCACGTGCTTAACAACACGTGCTGTTCACTTTGAAATAGCACACAGCTTAACAACTGATGCCTTTATTTGTGCTCTTCGCAGGTTTATTTGTCGTAGAGGCTCACCAGATCGATTCTACAGCGACAACGGTACGAACTTCGTGGGAGCGCAGAGGATTCTTCGAGATTCAATACGTTCGTGGAATCAAGTACAGATCGATGAGTTTCTTCGGCAACGCGAGATCAAATGGTCCTTCAATCCCCCAGCGGCGAGCCACATGGGCGGCGCTTGGGAACGACTAATACGCTCGACTCGTCGCATTCTCCATGCTCTGATGAAAGAACAAATCGTCACAGATGAAATTCTCAATACACTACTCACCGAAGTTGAATCGATTCTTAATTCTCGACCCCTGGTTCCAGTGACCTTTGATCCGAACGATGATGAACCGTTGACGCCCAACCATCTGTTATTGTTAAGAGGCAATCCAACACTGCCTCCGGGACTGTTTACTGAACGGGACTGTTACGCGCGGCGACGGTGGGCGCAAGCTCAGTATTTAGCGAATCAATTTTGGCGCCGTTTTACACGTGAATATCTTCCTAACATATGTTATCGCCAAAAATGGCAACGTGAATCACGCAACTTAACTAACAATGATGTTGTGCTACTGATTGATGACTCTCTTCCACGTTCAAAATGGACAATGGGACGCGTACTAGAGACATTTCCTGATAAATCTGGACGAATAAGAACTGTCAAAGTTAAAACTGGCAATTCAGTATTATTGAGACCTATTTCTAAACTGTGTTTGATTTTAAAGGCAGATGAATAATCCTGTTGACATGTTACATCCGCTTAACTTCCTGCCTTGAACTTTCCTTTGAACAACGTTATTGCATTGTGTGTAGGCATATATGTGTTACGTATACCTTTATACTGTATTCTCTACGACTTCACTTACGTTTAACAAAAATGTTCACTGCGATATCTCATTTTTGCCGGGGAATGTGTTACGTCGTATATTTGCACGGTCGTTTTTTCCTTTGTCGAAAATGTTGAGTTGGATTCGAACTCGAACTTTTGTTTTTTATCACAAGCAGCTGTAACGTAGAGCTGTCCTACATTTGACCTTTTGTTCTGCTTTTGAGTTTTTGGTTATTCTTTTTGTCAATCAGTCAGTCAGTCAGCGATTGCAGCGACTTCCGTTATTAAGCAAGTGTTTTTTTTTTTTTTGTTTCCTCCCCTTTTTTTTTGCAACTATGTATACTAAAAATCTTGGATCGGTTAATCATTCTAATTCTAGCCGTGCTGGCATGCACATCGAAATAGTTTATTGTGAACTAACTACTTTTGGAATTATTTTTTACCGGCTGGCTCACGATCAATTGGTATGTATTGTTTTATATTTTCTATATGGCCTTTCAGTTATGCAGTAGTTAACTCCCCTTCTTTTGTTTTAGAACCGCAGTGCTCGCAGTGCTCGCAGTGCTCGCAGTGCTCGCAGTGTTCGCAGTATCAATATTCTAGCTGCATTAAATGACAACGGTTGTGAGTATCTGCGCGTTTGATTGATCAAAACCCTGTGAAGTATACTAGGCTTTCTCGCCAGCGGCCTACCTAATAAGTATACGGAACAGCAGTTCTTGCTTGAAGCACTCCATCTGAGTTGACAAAAAAATTGTCAACTGCGGCGTTCTGATCGTCTTGTAAGAAGGCGATGTTTCCTAGAGCCGTAGGTTATGTTCTGCCCTCCTTTCTTCACTGCAATTAGACTCTTGCTTGTTTCTTACTTGATCTTTCGGTTTACAACGTCCTGCCTTCTCTGAATCTATTTTTGAACTTATGTTGAAGACCAACGACTGTTTTCTTTCCGTTTATCATGAATACCGGTAGTCAGTCGCATCTAGGTTGGACTTCGGTAAAAGATGCTCCACTCTAATTTTCGGAATGGATTTGGTGGAACGCCACTGTTTGTGTTCAAAACTATTCGAAAGCCCAGCTGGGCTACTTGCGAATCGAAGAGAAAAAAATACACATAATAGCACACAAAATGAAAATGATGCAAGCCCACATAAGAATCAAAGCCAGTATGGTCAAAATCGAATGGGCATAAGCCGTTGGTTATCCATTGAGTTATTGAGGCTTATCACTTGTTTAACGTTCACTCTTAATAGACTACTAAGCTAACCTGTGATCGTATTTTTATTGCTGCATCATTTTTTGCAGTTAAATAAAAAATAAACGTTAAAAGTTCTAGATGTGCTGTGACGCAAAGTAAAGTGTGTTGTTACATAAACCCAATTTATAATTTAATGCTACCTACAATGAACCAGATTTTTTGTTTGCTTCAACCCACCCTAAAGTACCGGTAATTCATGCTTTCTTTCTGAACCTCTCAATTCTTCTTTCAGGTTACTGTTCTTTTTAATGACTTTTTCTTCACTGTTTCAATATTTTGAATCACTTTCTTGTTTTCATTTTTAGAATTTACATTGAAATACTACACATTATCTTAAATATTTAGTTGTGCATACTAATTATTCCGATTCACTAAAACTTTTACTTCTAAACACAAAAAATGCAAGATATGCCAGCGCATTTTTTATCCTTGGTCCTCTATAAAAGATTTTCTGGCTTTGCTACTGCCATTTTATTTAATATAGCCTACATAAACACACTAAGTTTTCTCATTCCGTACCTTACCACCATACCATTGTGAAACCATACAGCCACACTAGGTCCTTCTCCAGTAAGCGAAGTAGTAATTGTCAGCGCTTTTCCAACACTAACTGACGCGGAATCAGGAAGAGCGTCTATCTTCATTTTTCCTGCTGTTAGTAAAAAGTTCGTTAAATTATCTATTGTGACGTCACAAACATTAAGACTATACTCTAAATCTTGGGTTGGGGACTATTCATAAAATACTTAACGCTTTAGGAAGTTTAGTGGAGGCTATTGACCAGAGTTGGATTCACCAATAGGCTAGGCAGGCTGAAGCCTAGGTTTCGTCACGAGCAACGAAGACCTTTTTTTGGAGATCGTCCATCAAGGCTTTTATATTGGTAGAGATGAATCTGACCATTAATTGCTAGAGCCTCATTGATCCGACATCCTAAGACCTCTCATTATCTAAATCCGGCTCTGCAGTTGAGGTATCACTCTTGATTCTGTCAGTAGAATTTTTTGTAATTAGCATCAGGCATAATGTCCTTATTTTTTGGCGTTGCTTTCGTGTTTTTGTAAGTTATTTCATGGCTAAATAAGCACTATTACTAGGTCTATTACTAAACCAAATGAATAATAGTTAGCGGAGCGTCATGTACGTCATTTTGCAACCTTTAAAGCTTCTTGTTCTTGTTGCGTGCTTGGATGGATACAATAACTCTTAAGACTTCAGAATGAATTATCCAAACAAGCAACAAAATAAATAAACAAAATTCTACTCTAGAATTTTACAAACCGCAACAAGTCTTTCGTAGTCCTGAAGTCCTCTTCTGTTGGGTTTTGCGCGATAGGAAAGTAAACAAAATTTTAAGAAACCATTTCACGAGTTACCTGCAAGTGACGTGGAAGAAGAATCTCTGGATAACTTGAATGGTTCTGTCGACTGTTCCAATGATTGTTCCAAAGATGGAGTTTGCTGCAAGGATGACCTAGTCAGCCGCGCAATCTTTTTCTCCATACTCGCACAAGATTCTCGGGATAAGTTGCAGCTTGTGGTGGAAGATACTCCGGATTTTCCAATAAGTTCGCACTCGTAGAATCCTGCATCTTCCAAGCATAGATCTTGAATTGCGAGAGAAAACAAAGATCCAGACGATTCGGTCTTTAACCTCAAGCTGCTTGATCTACAATAAATGCAACAGTAAATGATTGTAGCGAAAGTATAAAAGCTTGTTTGATGCCATTTCTTTCCTGCAATGCCTATTCAAGGCTAAGGCGTTGTTGCCTGCTATTCTACAGTATCACCTTTCGAACCAAATTTACGGTAGCACTTCGAATTCTGTACTCTCTTTGACACAAACACCTTTCATGTTTTGAGTGATATGATTCAAAGCCTTGTTCTTCATAGTTTTGAATTAAGCACTCCACCACGTCGGATGTACCAGCGAGGCGAAGCATTATTACCAAAAAAACTCTTTGGTTGAAAGAAAAGACTTGGGAAAGCGGTTTCATTATCAATGCTAAAAGGGTCGCCTCGTGTTATTAAATGCAGAGCTGAGTATCTTTATCTGCATGGTCCAGTTAGATTTATAATTCGTGCAAATGCATGATGGCCTTATTTGATTGCATATAAGATATTCCTCGTTGTCTGTTTGATTGTGGTATGTCTTTTCTTATTAATTTTCTACATTCATTGGCTAATAACTGATATTTAAAGAAAATTTCTCACCCTATTGGTATTCCATCTTTTTGCCATATCGCTCGCTGCACGTCAGAAGGACTGTTGACTGTACATTCCAAGTGTACCATTCCGTTAAGCCTGAACTCAACATGTAGTTGACCAACTATGGTAGGGCCTCGTGCTTTGCGTTCCACCATCGACGGCGTTTCTCCATCGAAAGATCGAATGGAAGCGGCGGAAGAAAGCGGACGTCGCCGAGCGGTTACTTCAAGCGTAAAATGGGACGACGCCGATCCTTTGCTGGATTCAGCTACGCATTTATACATGCCCGCGTCAGTAACGTGACAGTCTTTAATTTCAAGTATTCTTTTGCCTCGAGACGCACTCAAAGAATATTTGCCGTTGTCCCGAATGGAGTGGTCTTCATGGAACCACATAACTGAAACAAAACAACAACCACATCAGTCCATTTTCTAGTATACATGTTTTTGTGCAAAATTCACTAGGAAAAGTGCGTAATAATATTAGTACGAGAAAGCATGAAGTATTTTGGGAAGAGCAAAAAATTAAAAGTTGCCAGCACAAATTTATTGAGAGCTATATTCTTGTATACGTCAATTTTTCATAAGACAAAAGCCTAGGTGCTGCTTCAAAAGCAAAGTTTGAACTTTCTATTTAAAAACAACACTGTTGAAACAGAGATTCCAGGGACTTTTGGATCACGATAAAAAAAATCTGGTTAAATAATAGTGTCCTCGGGTTTATGTCTGACTTGGTTTATCTTTTACTTTTTTGGGTGTTTTTAACCAGTAGCACAAATCTGTTCATAATATGAGCTCATTAATGCATTACCTTTTGGTGAAGGACTTCCTTCACATTGCGCAGTAAACAGTGCAGTGTCCCCTTCCAAAATACATTGACTTTTCGGGTGAATCACAAAATAAGGTGCACCAATTGTAGATGCTAAGTCGTCTTCGGAGCGCCTAAAAGATGTTTTTATTTTGCCAGTAAATCACAAGAAACAATAAGTCTAATTACAAATAAATTAACTAAGCCACCATCTTCCTTCGGACCAATTTTACATTACCAGTCGGTTAGTTTAGCTGTTAAGCATATTGCTATTGGTGCGGGAGGTCTGGGGTTCGATTCCCAGGACGGTAAAATAGGACACTGTGTCTCCAACGGCTCGCCACTGATGCGACGTTTCTTCGGAGGTGTGTTGCCCAGGCGCTAAGCCGCGGAGACGGGCCCCGTCACTCGTTACACGCTTCGGCGTGATACTGCGAGCATAGTGAAGATTTGATTTGACTTTGGCCATCTTCCTTTTATTATGACAATATTCTTTTGCTTTTTAGTGGATTAAGTTTAGCTGGATAAGAATATTAACAATCACTTCTAAATTTACATGCTTTTTGAAAGGAAGAGAGTTTTTCGTGCCTTTGCTGGCTTTTTTCGCAAATGAAAGGCTGAAAATTTTAATTTCAGTCATCGGAAAGTACCTCATGACATTGTTTTTGACTTACTTAAGGAGGGATGCTTTGGCGTCCAACCTTTCCATGGACATGTGAAAATCTTCAACAGGCAATTTGGACGCGCTAGATCTGAATTCCGAACCAGTAACGTCTAATGTTGCATAATCAGACGCTTCCCCACAGCGGTTAGCTGCCGAACATCGGTATGTACCACTGTCGCCTTCGTGTGCTCGAACTATTTCAAGCGATGTAACACCTAGCACATAGACGTCAACTTTTTTTTTTGTCATCATTATGGTTATAGCAGCATAGATAACGCTACACTTAAGCAATAACCATCACGAGTAACTAGTGCTATAAATGTTTGTGGCTATATTTTTCGCTGATGTTGAGCATCGTAGCGATTAGACACACGAAGCTGTGTTACCATTCGCCAAAAGAAAGCTTGCACGATTTGTAAGCGCAACTTCACGCTAGTAAAAAACAAGAGTGCTCAAAAATATTAGATCCTAGGCGCTCCAGAACTCGTTCTTGTATTCAAATAAAGAGTGCATATTGTTAGACTTTTACCTCCAATGTTAGTTAGACTTTTACCTCCGATGTTACTGATGTAATATTTAGTTCCGCCAGGAGATAGTTCCATTCCATTTTTGTACCACGTGATTTTTGGTTCCGGCTTACCACGCACGAACGCACTCATTTTGGTAGTCATACCGGAAGGTACCACGTGGGACCTCATTCGTAATTGAAATGTCGGTGCGTAATCGCCTGCTGAAATTGTGACGTCACGGTCGACGTCAGTTCTTAATCTGGAACTAGTAAATTCAATTCCGGAAGATAAATCCTCCTCGTATTCTTCATATTTTCTCCTGAAAAATGTCTCGTGATTAAATTCATTTTTACTGGCTGTATTGCATAACTCATAAACGAACAATTATGAAGATTTTTTTAAACTAACATGTTTGGGACCTATAACATACAACAATCCACACTTAAATAATTATTTAGTGGTGACAGTGAATTCATATTTTCGACAATGAAATAACAAACATCGACAACCCAAAAAACAACGAGGCAAAAAAAAGGAAACAGCGACAAAACGATAATACTTTGTATTAGATGTTGACTTTGTGAACAACTGAACATGCGTATAGCTATTGTAGTAAGGTGAACCCTTCATCCAGTGGCTTACCCCCTACCATATAGCTAGACCTTCAGTACTCGTGGCCCTTTGATAAGAAGCGGAGAGTTTCCTGAAATCATTAAATCAATGATAATCTTTGCTTGTAGACTGCTAGAAAAATAAAGTTCACGATCTCCTAAGGTAGTCGAGCTCCCTCGATGAGAAACTCTGCCCTAGCTCTTCTTGAATCAGATTTTCAATCCACGTAAACACTGAACTGGTGAAGCACGACCGACCTGGATTTTCTCGATTTCCTGCTTTGCCTCGATACAAGCCTCTTCGCGTATTCATCTTCGCTGTCAGAAGACGATGACGATGATGGTGGCCGTCGTCGACGTTTGGTTGAAACGATTTCTGTCACCGGTCTCATTAATTCTTCGTATTCAAATGATCTGAAGAAAAATTTTGTTACGGGTATTTGGACACAAAATGAGAAAATTCAGAAACATTTCAACCACCAATTTTAGTGAATTTTAGCGGGTTTAATAATTTAGTACAAGCAGTAAAGCTTTTGACTTCTTATATAGCCTACGGTACAGTATGACGCAGACAGAAATGCTGACGAAGCATTCCTGTGGAGCTGAAGATTTCTTATTTGTAATCTTTAATCTTGTCTTTAATGAAAAAGTAAGGTCTGCTGTGCTAATGACAAGAAACTGTTCAAACTTTCCCAATATTCCAGCCGCACCAACAGTATAATAACACTATGCCTTAGGTTTAAAGCAAAACATCAAAAAATTTACAAAACAGTTTAACATTAAGAAAGAAAAATAAAGGCAACGTAATTGTTAAAACTGGACGTTTCGACAGCATAGATTCATGTCATCATCAGCAATATGAGCAAGATGGTACAAAACTGAAAGAAAACTTAACGTTTTCTACAACCTTTTAACATTAAGAAAGAAAAATAAAGGCAACGTAATTGTTAAAACTGGACGTTTTGACAGCATAGATTCATGTCATCATCAGCAATATGAGCAAGATGGTACAAAACTGAAAGAAAACTTAACGATTTGTACAACCTTTTAGCGTAAGTTGTGCGCCGGTGGGAGATTAAAAAACAACTTGACAAAATTTTGTAAGTGACAAAAAAGCACAATATACCTTCTTCGTCTTATCTTTTTCATGTATTCCGGTTCATCCTCCATCTTCTTTTTCCTTCTGCGCGATTCTAGCGCTGCTTCTTTCCAAGCTTGCTCTGTGGTTATTTCTGCTGTCATTTCTTCTTCTCTACGTCGACGTTCACGCTCGAAACGTTTACGCTGATATTCACGTTCAGCGTCACTTTCAGAAGATGACGAGCTGCAGGATGGACGTCGACGACGCACGACGGAAGTTGAATCTCGACCCGCACGCTCGTATTTCCAAGCGTCGAAAGATACGGGTCGAAGAAGTTCGTCATCGGAATCAATTTCGCGGTAAGTCCCGTCTTTTTGCTCAGTTTTTCTGCAACAAAGAGTGAAAAATAAGTTTACACATATTTCTCTTAGTAGATTAGTTGCTAAGCACACGCTATCGGTGCGGTAGGTCTGGGATTCGATTCCCGGGCCGATCAAATTGGCACAGTATCGCCAACGGCTCGCCATTGCTGCCACGTTTTTTCAGAGCCATGTTGTACAGACGCTAAGCTTCGGAGATGGGCTCTGCCACTCGTTACACGCTTCGGCGAAATACCGCAAGCATAATTACGATTCGATTTTTTTATATTTCTCCAGGTATCAGATACCTTACATAGTTTACTTTGCCATCACGAGACCTTTTTGTTGATCTTTGGTCAGACTGATAAACGAGAAGGTTTTTAAAGCGTGATCGTTAGAAAAAGAGCATTAAGTTTCTTTTTCAAAGATGTTGTACGTCTTGCTCGGGTATTGAATTCGGAGCTCACAAATTTCCGATTACAAATCTCGACTTTCTTGTTAACAAGCTATGGTGACAGCTTAACCTGCTCCCAATAGCAACCACAGAACTTCTGCTCGGTTTGAACACGATCAGCATGTCAAAGTCAGACTAGCTAAACTTTCTGCAACATAAATGCTACAAAAAAGAGGTTTTGCTTATTTCTTCTTTAGCAGTGAACATGAACTCTTTAAAGCTTATATCACTTGGTGCAGCAGTAAATTTAATATAAAGAAAGATACCTTTTGGATTTTTTCTGGGACATCAGAGCTTTATCGTGTTTCAAACGTAAAGAAAGGTAAGATTCGGAAGCATCTGGTTTCTTCGGTATCTTTACTGGTCTGTAGTCAAAATCGTCGGCTACAATTGTTTCTTGTTCCAGAGAAGCAGGTACCGGTCTTCTTTGTTCTCGCAGCAGCTCAGTGTAACTCTTAAAGTCATTATGCAACTGCGGGTCTTGTTTTTGTTGCTCTGACTCTTGCATATAATCTTTTGCCATTGCTTGATCAAGATAAGACTGAACAGGCTGCAAAACCTGCAACAAAAAATCCGTATTGGCAAAAAAACATAGTATTAATGTACTCGGATGTCGTAAAATAGTACGTCCGTCCACGTGAAGAACATATAAGAGTTAAAAATCTGTGACGACCCCATGATGTAATTCTAGGAATACCTCGAAAAAAGTGCAAAATTCCTCATCCCTTACAGCGTTCCTACAGTAGGACCTCGAAATTTAATACTGTAAGTATTTAGTGTTCATTCTTCGCTTTGTTATTTCTCCGTCTCGAGATCACAGCAGTCAGTACAGCATTGCCATAATTATCAAAAAAAAAGTTTAATAAAATTCGCACTCTTTTCATCATTAATAATGAGTGTGTTTGATTTATCCCTGCACATTTTAAACCAACCACTGAAAGATTGAACATAATTTCCTGTTATCATGTTGTTGTCATGTGAGGCATTCATGCAAACGTGCTGCTCAAAGCACATTAAAAGCTAAATAAAACATCACAACCACCGTCTCAAGTGCTACTTTTCAAGGTTTTCTTTTATGTTTACAAAAATCAATAAAGGTTGCAAGAGAAACAAAGTTTTAGAAAGCTGTTGTTTATTCTACCTCTTCATCATCTGACATAGGCTTATAGTAAGTCTTCCATGCAGGAGGAGCAAACGGAAGACTTCGCTTTCGTCCAGGAGGAGTTAAGGAACGAAGTCTCTTCCTCTTCGCCAGCACAATTTCATCTTCGACAGGAGACAGAGATCCATCTCGTTGGCGACTGTAATCATCCACCAATATGTCATCCACACTTCTTCCAGGACGCTGGCGTCTGTAGGAAAAGATAATATAGATTATAAATGCTCCAGTTACACAATGTCACTAAATAAAAGCCAACTATCTCTTTAGTTACTCTATTTTTGATCAGGAATTTATTTGCTTTCATCTGACATGCATTATTCAATCGGTTGTATGCTAAATATCATCAAGCAAAGCCAAATATTGCTTGCAAAACGTCTTTATATTTCTTTTTACTACCCTTGATGGAAAACGAAAATTTGTGTTTATATACAGCCATTGCCCAAGCATATCGTAGGCAAGATTAAATAAGGAAGCAAGAATTAGTAGAATCAATGCCCCTTTGAACAGCACAAAATCTTCAGATTTGGCAATAAAGTCACTTTAAGATCAAGCGTTGAGAACTTACAGCATTGTGGTGCCCAGTCGTTTGTCTGGGATGACATAAGCCGTGTCTGGTACCAGTTGACGTTTGATTCTGTAGCTTCTTCGTTCGTCTTTGGACATGTCGGTCGGATAATAAACTTCGTTTGCTTCTTTCACTTTTTTGTACCATTTGAAATCACTCATAGGAACAAACTTGCTAAGCGATGTATCTTCTTTCAAAAGTTCTTCAGATCGTTGGATCGGTTCTGGTACTTGATACGGCATCCGGAGATTTAGTTCTCGCTCCTTCTCTCGTTTTCTCTGCTCCTTCTTCTGCTGCTCCTCATCATCCGTCACGGGTTGGCGATAAGTAAGAGCTTGAGCTGAAGCGCTTATTAAGGCTTCTTTGGCAGCAGCGTTCAAGCGCACATCAACGGAAGTATCTCCTTGTAAAACGGCAAGTTTATCCGCGTACTGGTAAGCCTTTTCTCGAGCTATTAAGTCGACGTCTTTACTTGGTCTAGCAAAAAAATAATATAACCGTTTTTTAGCGTATTAACTGTTAAATTGAAATAAAAGTTCGACCATAAGTTTTCTGAAAATACCAAGGTACAGTTGCAAGTTTTATTGGACAGTAATACGATTTCTGTAACGCAATTCTACATGAAACTAATGTGAAAAAAAGAAACATTAAAGTAAGCATCAATTTCTTTACTGCTAGTTAAGAATATTTACGGTTATAATGAAAAGTGTTATAGACTTAAATGTTTTATTGACACTTCATAACTATTTGTCAGCTTTTTATTTTCAATACTGATGAAAAGGTTTTCTCAATTCTGATTACAAAAGACAGCCTGCCATGATAAAGCGCCAATTTTAGTTCGTATTGGTAGAGCACTACCTCTTAAAAACCTTGCCGATTCCAAAATTTAAAGATAAATCTTACTTTTTGCGTTTCTGGTAGGCCATTGGCTTAACCAATAACGTTGCTTGACAACTTGCGGTTCCGGCTGAGTTGGTTGCAATCACTTTATAAACACCACTATCAGCTTGGAATGTATCACGAACCAGTAAATACCACGAATGTTTGTCTTCACATTCAATATCGTGGTGATGATCCGCTCTGATTGCTTTGCCATCTTTCTCCCTGTTTCACAAGAACAATTAAATTAGTGATTTGATTAGAATTTTACAATCAGCGAGGAAAGCTTAACAAGACAGAAACTACAAATTGTTCATAACATTAGTGAAGGAAAGACCGGTTCCATCATAAAAAGTAGCTGATCAGATTTGTTCCCCTTGTTTGAACGTTGATGATAAATGACCGGAAGATAGAATAAAGTCAAACTATAATTGCGTTAAAACTTGTGTTGGTCGTGTTGCATTGCCTCAGGCAAAAAACGGTGTACCAAGGACAAGTTGATCCTGTGCAAGAGAAACAACTATAAACTTAGGTGGCGGAGTGCTCTAACGTAGGTTAGAAGAACTTTTTTTGATGCATCTCAATCACCAACATCAAGCGAACATCATTGATTGCAAACTTCTTAATACTCATCAGTCGCTTTTTACGTACTGCGAAAGTTGTTGGCTTTAGCTTCGCTGTGGTCTTAGTCAGACTCTTTAAGGATACCTAGTCCAATGTTGACCCCCATAACTTCATGTGTGTAAAAATACATTAAGTAAGCAATGAGCCTTAGCTCAAAAGGTGTTTGTACGCGATCCGGAGTGAATGCTCGCACAAGTAACTGCGACGACGGAGAAACAAAGATTTTGCTCACCATTCAATGGTTGGTTTCGGGAAGCCAGTGATTCGAATGTCGAAGCGAGCATTCTCACCCTCATCTACTTCTTGATTCGCCAGTAGACGACGGAACATCGGTCGCACACTCAGATCCTCTTTCACTGGTTTTGCTGTAAAAAAATTTGTTAGTTGATTTACAGATAAAATTACCGCAACAAAATCCTTTTTACATCTGCATGGTAAAAATTTAAAAGATCCATTTCACTTTCAACCAAATATCATAATCATTATATTCAAAAATACCCCACACAAAATAGTCAAATAATCTTCATGAAGAATTCAATTGGGTGACTCACAAACACAACAAACGACTTCTAGAGCTCGGTATAGGCTGAAATTTGCAACGAAACCTAAATGCTGAGACCTTGTAGGTTGAAGGATTGGCACATTTTCTGTGTATTCATACTGTTCAAGTTCCGTTTATTTCGTTTTGTTACCTTGTACGGTTAATGCAGCTCTGCAGTCATCTTCCCCATAAAGATTTTTAGCAGTTATGGCTACTTCCCCAGCATCGTCAAGTTTACAATTCTTTATTTGAAGTGAGTACAATCCTTTCTCACGTGTTTCAACATAGCGATCAGGATCAACACATGCCTTGATTTTTTGACCATTGTGGAACCACGTAATTTCCGGCGAAGGGTGTACGGTAACTACAATGATTATATAATATGAAAACAGTTGCGCAAATACACTAAAAAATAACTTAAAGTATCTTTTAAAACAACTTCTTACTCGAGTCACTATTTTTCTTGATTTATGTTTCTTATTTCGAACTTACTACTTTTAGTAGTTTCAAACGGTAACGGCATTGCTCACGTTTTTCAAAGCATACAGATGATGACAGCAGTACTCAATTACACATGTTTCACAGTGTAGATTAAGTCAAATGCCTTCTCTGAAAATATAGTCTCTTACAAAAGTTTCAAAGTCAATAATGCACACCAGACAAGAGTGCACAAAAAATTCTTGTCGAACCACATTCTTTGAAAGAATGACAAATTGAAATCGAAAAAAAAAAAAAAAACAACATACAAACAACTCCTAGCTAGTAACGTCAGTATTAGCAAAATCCCCAAAAAGACTTCAAAGGAAAAAAATTCATTGGAAGTCTAAATCATTGGGGGTGAAGGCACTTGCCAGTTACCAAACATACCAGTGATCGAGAAATTTGCGTTGTCTCCCACGTACACAGTACGATTGTAAAGCGGTAGTGTAAACTCTGGTGGACATCTTACTATTCTAGAAACTTCTCCAGGTCCAGCACGTCTGCCCTTCTTTTTGTGTTTGTTCAAATACACACCACGGCGCGTTCTCGTCCATTCGCTGTTGGTAATTTATCGACAATTTAATCGTTAGTAAGTGGAATACAATAAATATGGGACAAAAATAGCTTAAAGAGGAAAAATAAGCCACATTATTTTTTACACCTGTACGTTTCGACAACATAGATTCAGATGTCATCACTAGCAGTGTAAACTGAAAGTATTGCACTGCTTTGCTTACAATGCTGATGATGACAGCTGAATCTATGCTGTTGAAACTTCCACTTTTAAGAATTACTTCGTCTTTATTTTTTCTCCTTACACTGTTAATTGATTTTTGATGTTGATGTTTAACACTAAAAATCTAAGAAGAGAAGTTGATAAATGCAGCATTGTTAAACGTCATTTGTGTGCTAATTCTACCCCAGATGTAACAAGTTGAACAATCATTTTTATCCTTCGGTTCAAATGTTTGTTATAGTTTCCAATTTGATGCCCAGCAGATTCAGCTTCCATCAATATGTTCTTGAGGATAACAACACCTTTGAAGCTTAACTATATGCTAGACGTTTAGCTCAGCTGCTAAGGGCACGCTATCGGTGCGGGAGGTCTGAGATTCGATTCCCAGTCCGGTCAAATCGGCACATTCGATTCCCAGCGGCTCGCCACCGCTGCGACGTTTCTTCGGAGCTGTGTTGCCCAGGCGCTAAGCCCCGGCGATGGGCCCGCCACTCGTTACACGCTTCGGCGTAATACCGCAAGTATAATAAAGATTTGATTATGATTTCTTGAGTTAGACGTTTTAACTTAATCTGATGAAAGACTCGCAACACTGAAAGCACTTAAAGACAACGTTTTCATTGGAAAAAATTGACCATCACCTAGTAAGCATTACTTTAAAGCATTGTCGCAATTCTTTCATGCACATCTTACCGATTTTTTCGTTCAACACATAGCTCGCATGTTTGCACACTGTTTCCAAAGCCATTTTCAACTTTGCATTTGTATGTGCCATCATCCGAAGCCACTATTCCTTTGATGTAAAGTGCAGTAGCAGAAGTGTGAGGATCGTATGAAAATTCGTACTTATCTCCTTCCTCTAGTTTGATATTGTCTTTGTACCTTCGATTAATGATAAAAGTTAGTTATGAATTCCGCGATATTATAGCTACCTACAATCTTAAACTGGTATTCAATAAAACAATGCAGTTTGATTTTTACAACTTTGCGGGAAAAAGTTTTTTTATTTTTATTTTGAAGAGCGCTACGCAAACATTTCGAATAATAAAAAGCATTTTAGTAGAATATTGCAAATTTGTGAGTTGGAAAAATATTGTGCATGGAACATCGGCCTGCTATTCACACTTACCAAGTAGCATCTTCGTCTCCCGTTGCTTCTTTAATATGGCAACTTATTTTGGCATCGTCTCCTTCTTTCACAAACACGTGGTACATTGGCATAAGTTGGGGGGTCATGTCAACCGGTTCAATTTTAACTTTTGCCACCGATTTTCCTTTCAGTGATCTCAATGCTCCACCAGATGCATAACGACCCAAAGATATGATGACTGTCGAAAGATCTTGGTTTTTAATTGTTTGATAAAATTTTCTGTGGAGTGTAGTCTGTATAATGACAGATCTTTGCTCAATTAAATCCTTATCCACTTCGACATGTAATGTTCTCAACCATGGATGCTGTAACGCATCTTCTGCAGTCATTCTTTCGCGTTTTTCCTTCGTAAGCAATCTAAAAACAAAAATGATCTATCATCATCGTATTTGCATTATTAGTAGGGCAATTAGATTTTGACCTAAAAAATTTAATATTTTGACTTAAAAATTTTATCACAAAAAAAGCGACAACATGTTTAAGCAGATAAAAATAATGCTTTATAGTTTTTTGTGAACAAAGTACAACGAAAACAACATAAACAACGAACAAAATAGCTCAAAAATTGATACAAAATCAAAGTTCAGTAAATTACTCGGGAACGCCGCAAACGGCTTCTTCATGTAAGTGGGAAAAATTGTACTTGACCATTAAGTAGTGTTGTATGTGATCTTCGCAAAAATTTCGGTCTTTTGCCAAAATTTTCCCTAATACGGAAAAGCTTCACTCCACTGATGCTGACGTTGTTTGTGATTTCTGAAGCAATTTGTATAGATGAGGGAAAATTTCCTCTCTTTCCATTTTCACAATACTCTCGATTTCATTTTTTGCAATCCTTCGTTTGATATATTTTCCAATACCACAAACATCGGCCCCGAAATCGAGAGACATTACGTCTTGGAAGGCTTTCCCAACAGTGTAGTGGCTGCTTTCTATTTTTTAAATCACATCAGCTAGATCGCTGTACTGCTCTTCAATCTAAAGCAGTTTTGCACAAAGGTTTTGAGGTTTTAATAATCTCTTTGGCTCGTTGTACCAAAATTCCACCATCAGTTAGATTTTCCACAATCGCTTTCACTTCCGAAAGGTTTTTGGAGTAGTAAAGAGCAGCGTTCAACCAGCTTGTCCATCTGGTTACGACTGGTTGCGGAGGCTGGCCTATCGCATGAAATAATGTCCTTCTGGCTTTGTTTTTTACTGTCAGTGCTTTTTCTCTCGCAATCAATTCATCTATAGCACGAAAGTTTGCTCGAACTTTCATAGCGCAGTTGTGCATGAGGTGAGCCAAACATGTCAATGAAAAAGCTTCGGATACAATTTTTTCAACAAATTTCCAGCGGTTGCCATGTATCTTGCAGCATCTGACAGCAACAGACAAAATTTATCCCATGCAATGCTGAGGCAACGAGCAGCATCATCTATTTCTCGAGTAACAATGTCACTATCAGCCGATTTGGAAAGAGGCTTACAACTAAAGACGAAGGTTGTTTCAGGAGCAGTTATCTTACCAACCAAAATGTTAAAAAATTGTTTTTTGTCAATTTCACTTTCATCTACAACCATAAAAACCTCTTCGTTTTTCAAATAACTCTGCAACCTCAACAGTTCTTGTTCAGCCAGCTTTTTTACTTTTGATCGGCACAAAGATTCATAAGGCAAAGAATGACCCATTTCACTGAATACAGTTTTTAAGTGAATGTTTCTTAACTCATGCAAAGGAATGTCGGCGGACAAAAAAGCCTTAGTTACTTTTTCAGCAAAATTTGGCGCAAGTGGTTTGATAAATGTCTGAGTCGTACTTGCTTCAGTTCGTTTGAGACCATTCTGATGCTTTACACTGTGGCGATGTGACTCCACCATAAACTTTTTCTCACATCTTACAATACAATCGCATAGCTTGCAGTACAATTCACCACTAGGTGCTGACTTAAACTCGGAAGTATGTTCATTTACCACAGCTTTCACCTTCGCAGGGTATGATGGTTTGATCTTCGGCATAGCTTGAACAAAAACAATCCAATCACTGTTGCTAACTTTCCGACACTGTTAAGATCATAGTAGAATTAAGCTGCTCCTGAAAACTAGATCTCCAGCTACTGCGATATAAAGATAAAGGTGCGGGACAGCGGGTGCAAGCACACATTGTTTAGGCCATTTTCAATTGTCGGCCCATTACAATTTTCAATCACGAATGATTGAACGCTGTTAAGGGACATGCATGACGAACAACACATACACAAAACCCTTGACACTTCCGCTTGTGCGGAGCGCCTGGCGCGAAAGCTGCGAATACTATTTTTAAAGTCTTTAGCATGACCCGACTGGGAATAAAACCCCAGTCTACCTGCTACCAAGTGGACGCTCTTAACCGATACACCAAGCGCCGGTTTACTGCGATATAACAATGAAATTCTGGAATTATTCAAAAGCGATTGTCTCGTTATAAACACAGTTTACTACTTCTATACTCGAATGCTGTTTTAATGCGCTTACATTGGAAAAGGGACTACCGGTTTGCTTTCCACTTACTGTCAACTTATCATTACGACGTAATTTGTTTCATCTGTTAAGTAAACAATGCATATTAAATAAAAAAACGACGCATATTTTGTATCTTGACCTAAAAAGCAAATTTTGACCTTATTTTGACATAACGCAACATTTTGACCTAATAACTTTTAAGCTACGCTTAGTTTGAAGCTGAAACATGCTTTGCAGAAGTTTGATAGCTTTCTGAGCCAGTAAAAATTATTTGGCTTTGTTGACTTTTGGTTGCCCTAATTATTAGTTTTGCGCGCAGTTTTTATTTAAATATAATATTATCATTGCAACGCATTCCATTCGTTTAAATTTCTCTATATTATGCCTGCTTGAACAACATACTGTAATTCTCTATCATACCTGTCAATAAAGTCCAATGCATCGTCTGTAATGAAACGCCAAGTATCGTGGTCAAAGTTCCATTCAGCGTTGATAATGCTTTTCAGGGTATCGTTGTCGTTTTCACCTTTGAATGGTGAAATTCCTGTGAGCATAAGATAGGCAAGCACCCCCACAGACCACATATCCGTCGCATAGCCAACTGTGTCGTTTTGGACGACCTCTGGAGCGCAAAAATCGGGTGTTCCGAAGGAGATACGCAAGCCTGGAAAAACGTTTTTTAATATCAATATTGATAAGTTAAAGTTTGTAAAACTAACCAAATACAAACTTCTAAACCTTAAAAATCAACATGCCATGCAAATACTTTGGTACTCAACAATTTAAGTTCACGGAAGCTCACCTTCGCCTGTTTTCAATTGTCTGGAGACACCGAAGTCGATTATCTTGATCTTTTTACTTCGGCGAGTGATGAATAAGATGTTCTCTGGCTTAATATCAAGATGTGCAATTTTCTTGGAATGAATGTAAGCAGTACCTTGACAGATTTGCTTTATCAAGTATGCACAGACATTTTCATTGTAGACAAAGTCAGAGGATGAAATTCTTTCGAGCAAGTCACCTCCACACACAAACTGAATCACCAAAGCTGTTTCTCCTTTAGTGTCAAACACTTCATGAAGTTGTAAAACGCGTGGATGTTGTAACTGGCGCATAATTTCAATCTCTCGATGTATCGGAGCTTTATCAGATTCTTCAGCTGTTTTAATCAGCTTGATAGCGAATATTTTCCCAGTCAGAATTTCACGAGCTCGATGAACAATTCCAAACGTACCTCTTCCTAACTGTTCAAGTATCTGGTACTTATCCGTGACGTTTGCATCACGATGAATACCAGGTTCAAGTGCAACAAACTTTTCAGTTGCATCTATCATGTCGTCATAACTGCTCGCCAAAAATCGATCTTCTTTTGTGGTGATGGAATTAGAAGGATGAGACGGCAGACTTTTCCCATAATGATTTTCAGCGAGTATACGGAATTGGTATGCGGTTTTGCCTGACAAATTACAAACCGTATAATGCGTAGTGCTGGATGAGGATACCTTCAACCAACGTTCACTAGCTGATGTACACATTTCGATAATGTATTTTAAGACTGGCTTGCCTCCATCGTCTCTGGGTTCTTTCCAGGATAAATCAACAGAATCTCTAGTGATATTTGACACTACCAGGTCTTCGGGTTTCGAAGGAACGTCTGCCACCAATAATTCTATCGTTGCTTGATCGCTTCCAAATCGATTTTGCACTGTGATGTTGTAAAATCCAGAATCGTTACGTTCTGCATTGGTTACAGTCATAGTTGAAAATGAAGATGTCGTTATGAATTGTCGATGGGCATCCGGGTTCACAAGGCGACCTGCTTTTGTCCACGATACATCCGGTTGTGGTTTTCCTTCAAAAGGCACTTTAACACTTAGGACTTCATGTACTTTGCACTCAGAGGCTTCTGTCAGCAGATACCTGGGCAACTTTACCTTAGCAGCTTGTTGCACTATGAGTTCAGCTGTGTGCGATATAGAACCACCTTGATTGATAGCTCTTACAGTGTATGAGCATTCATCATCAGAGGTTGTATTCGCAATAACAAGCGAATAATGGTTTCCTTTTCCTTCGCGCATTTGATATTTCGAACATCCTGAAATTTCTCTTCCGTTGCGATACCACTTTACGATTGGTTTCGGTTGTCCAGTTACTTTACAACTAAATGTTGCTGTTTGATCCGGTTTCACTACTATCTCACGAAGGTTTTCAACAAACTTCGGAGCAACTATGCGGATATCATCTTTAGGTACAACCAGATCAGACACCTCTGACGGTTCTGATGTTCCAACAGCATTTACAGCTATGACCCTAAACTCGTATGAACAACCTTCCACCAGATTTGTCACATTATACACGGATTGGGTAAGTGTTTCCTTATTGATTCGCATCCACCTGGGTCGCATGTTGTCACGCCTTTCAACGATGTATTCTGAAATTCTCACACTATCGTTTGACTTTGGTTGCTTCCAAGTAAGCATGCATCCTTCTTTTGACACACCACTTGCTTTTGGTTGAGTTGGTGGCATTGGAACATCATGCGGTGGTTTGGCTGCGATTGGTGCATCAGTTTCTAGAGCTTGAGATAATCCATAGCAGTTCTCAGCATAGATGCGGAAGTAATATGCGTGTTTTTCTATTAAGCGCTCCACTTTAAATGACGTTTGTGACGTGCTGGATGTCACCAATAGCCATTTCGACTCATCATCTTCAATATCTCGTTTCTCAATCATGTATTTTGATACAGGAGCACCACCATCGTCGCTTGGTTCTTTCCAGGACAACAACATACTATTAGATTTTATTTCACTCACTTCCGCATTTCGAGGAAGAGAAGGAACATCTTGAATGTCGATCATTATTGGATACGTGTTTTGACCGTGTTTGTTTTTCAAATTGATCAGGTATTTTCCAACGTCTTTTGATCTGTTAGCTGATTTTATCACTAAATGACTGTACGATTCTGTAGTTTCAAGTTCGTATCTTTCACCATCTTCAAGCTTTCGTCCGTCTTTAGTCCAGGTTGCTTGAGCCTGAGGTCTACCGTAATAAGGTACGTGGACACGAATGGTTTGGCCATGTTTTCCAGATATAGTGGACTTAAACCTTGTGTTATTTTCTTCCAAAATAGGCGAGCCTTCCACAAACAATTGACCTTCACAATCAGCAGTACCTACGTTGTTTTTAGCAACAAGATAGTACGATCCTTCATCACTGTCATTTATCTGGTCAATGCATAAAGAATTCACCAGGCCTTCAGAAATCATTTTGTATTTTCTTCCACTCTTCAACTCTTTTCCTAATCTTGACCACGTCACATCCGGTATGGGCCTTCCAGATACATTACAAGTTAGCACGACGGACTCTCCTCTCACTGCTGTTACAACGCCCAGAGGTTGGACAATAGCAGGTTTTTCACCAGCAGCAGCTTTTGTAACCACAGTTACGTCCATCATTTTAGGACGAGATTTACCTTCCTGATTTACTGCAAACATTCGGAATTCGTACTCAGCTCCTTGGTCCAGTCCTCCAACCTGGTAAACTCGGTCTCGAATCAAATCTTCATGTCCTTGCTTCCACATGGTCATTCCAAATCCTCGATACTCAATGATATAGCCAGTAATCGATTTACCGCCATCGTATTCCGGCTTGTTCCAAGCCAACGTAACGGAATCTTTCGTAGTATGATGGACTTCAATGCTTTCTGGTGGTGTGGGTTTATCGAATGGATCCTCGCTGGCAATGATTTCTGTTGGATCCGACGGCTCTCCTTCACCTACATTATTAACAGCAATAACACGAAACTGATATTCTGCGTGTTCCACAAGACCCTGAACAACATAACTAAGATTGGTGATTAATACTTTGTTAACCCGGATCCATCTTTCTGATCCTGCCTCTCGACGTTCGACAAAATATCCTGTAATTCTTGATCCACCGTCTTCACGAGGACGAGTCCAAGCAAGAAACACTCGATCTTTACATGCTTCGTTTATTTCCACCAAAAGCGGTGGTTGCGGTGGGTAGAGGGGGTTCTTGGGTGTAAGTGGTTCTGAACATTCAAGAGGCTGTCCTAATCCAAAAGCGTTTTCCGCATATACTTTGAAGTAATATTGCTTTCCTTCAGTCAAGCCTTTTACAGTGCAATGGGTGAAATGGATTTTGGAATCAACAGTAAACCATGTTGTTTTCCCTACTTCTCTTCTTTCAACAACATAGTTGGTCACTTTACTGCCACCGTCATTTATCACTGGCTTCCATACAAGCGTTAATGAAGTGGCTTGAATATCACCAAACTGCAACGGACCTTCTGGTGCATCAGGTTTTCCGATTACATTTACCTGAGCTACAACATCAGCTTCGCCAAACTTGTTGGAAAATATGGCTTCATATTCGCCTGCATCACGTCGATCAACTTTCTTTATAACATATTCGGCGATTTCTGGATGTAAAGTAGCCGTTCCCCGCAAGAACAAATCAAATTCTTCACCTTTTATTTTGCTCCATTTAACTTGAGGTGATGGTCGGCACTTGTAAGGAATACAAATACGAAGAATTCCTCCACTGCGCACGGTGATCGACTCCGTGAATGAACTAATTTGCGGAGGTCCACTTTCGTCTTTGATAAGAACTGGTTCGGCTATTTCAGTTGCTTCTCCTGTGCCACCTGCATTTAACGCTAACACACGGAAAAAGAATCTACCGCCTTCAGGCAAGCCTTTCATTGTGTACTCAGTTATGCGAATTGGAGTTGCGTTGCACCTTTCCCACCAAGTGTCTTCCTTCCTCATTTCAATAAAATACCCTCGTAGCTTTCCCCCTCCTTCATACTCCGGAGCATCCCACGCAAGTGAAAAGGTTGTTTTTGTTATATCAATAATGCGTGGGTTTCGTGGAGCGCTAGGTGGAGTTATTGGTTCTTGACATGTTGCAACGTTTGTTTCTTTACTTGGTTTCCCTTCTCCTCGAGCATTTAGAGCTATCACCCTGTGAACGTATTCCACACCTTCTATCAAACCACTACTTACAAAGCGAGTTTGAGATATTGGTGTTCGAGTTGCGCGTATCCATCGAGAGGACTTTGGCTCTTTTCTTTCAACAATATAACCAGTAACCTCGCTTCCACCATCGTTTACCGGCTCCATCCATATTACAGTCATGCTGTCTTTGCTTACCGCAGTTATCTGTGGTTGGCTTGGAGGACCAGGCACCTTGTGCAGGCTTTTTACGAGGACATCTTCTGATTGAAGGGACTTGCTAATGCCAAAACGGTTTTGGGCATTGACTCTAAAAGTATACTCAGAATCTTCTTTGAGTTTAACCACCTTGATAGTCGTTCGTGTGACAGTGGCACTGACAACTGTCCAATTTGGCTTGTGTGTTTCCCGCTGTTCAACAATATAATTGCTGATAGAAGATCCTCCATCGTACGAAGGCGGTTTCCAATGCAAGGTAAGTGAATCAGAAGTAAGATCTTGCATTTCCAGAGGACCTTGAGGAGGAAGAGGAGCATCAAGAATTACAACCTTAATGACTTGAGAATAGCTTCCCGACGAATTGCTTATCGTTAAACGATAATCGCCATGGTCATTAACCGTTGATTCTCGAATTTCCATGAAAGCACAATCAACTTTATTTTTAATAAAAACTTTTTGAAGATCTTCCTTGATGTCGGCGTTGTTCTTCTGCCAACTTATTAGAGGCGGTGGCTCTCCACTAACAGGAAATTTCAGACAGATGGGAGCACCAGCTTTCACATTCAAAACTTTTTGAGGCAATGAACTCATATCAATTTTAGGTGATGAAAGACTGGCTTTAATCATAACAGCAGAAAGCATTTCTTTAGGTTCGCTAAAGCCGTTTTCATTTCGTGCTTTCACTCTGAAATAGTATTCTGCTCCATTTTTTAAGCCTTTCACAGTAGCATGTAAGTCTTTTGTGGAGCAAATTTTGATCCATTTTTCAGTTCCTTTTTCTAGCATTTCCAAAGCGTATCCTTCAACGCGTGACCCACCATCATGATGAGGCTTTTCCCATGCTAATGTAACAGTTGTATCCGTAACTGCTGTTGCTTCCACAGAATCGGGTGGAGATGGTGGTTCAGCTACCTTGATTACGTAGTCAGTTTCGCGACCTTCTCCAACACCGAATTCGTTTTCGCCAAGCACTCTGAAGAAATACGAAGAACCTTCAACTAGATTTGGAATTTTGAAACTCATCTTTGGACAACGTGTTTCAACTGTGCTCCAAGCTTTTCGAGTAGCTTCTCTCTTTTCAACAATGTAGTTGTGTACCACTGATCCACCGTCAACGGTCGGGGGCTGCCAAGAAATGACCACCGAGTTTCGGGTTACTTCGCAAACTTTAACTGGACCAGGAGCCCCTGGAGTGTCATAAATACGAACATTAATCGTTTGTTCCTTTTTACCACAAACGTTTTCGAGGGCAATTGAGTATTTTCCAGCATCGTAACGATTGGTCTTCTCAATTTCAAGTTTTGAAGCAGCCTCGTGGGTTTCTATGTATGCACGAGCATTTAATTCTTCGTATGAAGGAGATTTAGTCCAAGTAACTGTAGGTGTAGGGCGACCTTTTACGAAAACGTACAGTCGCAAAGGTTTTCCTGCCTTTACGCTCACAGTTTTCCTAAAACTGTCATCTAGTTGCAATTCTGGTTCTTCTACAATCTCTGATGCAGTCACTGTTTCTTTCAGGTATGTTGGTTCCTCACTTAAACCTTCATCATTAACAGAAAATATTCGGAATTTGTATTCTTTTTCAGGAATTAATCCAGAAACTGTAAATTCACTACCAGTAACATGAGCTGATTTATGGACTACTTTCCATTCTTCTACTTCTTGCTCAACATCACAAGGAGTACATTCTAGAACATATCCACGTACAGGAGATCCTCCATCATACAAGGGGAGTTTCCATGAAAGTGTTATGGTAGTTCTCGTTGAATCAGTGACTTTGAAATGAGCTGGAGAAGCTGGAGGAAACATTGGATCTTGGACTCGGGCAAAAGCGCTGGTATCACTGAATGGACCACATCCTGCATCATTGACAGCAGCTATTCGAAATTCTATTTCAGCAAGAGGCCTAAGTCCCGTGACACGATAACGAAGATCGGTCACCTCCTGATCAGGATTACATCTTATCCATCTGAAACCTTGTTTATCACGTTTTTCGATGACATAATTCTTGATTTCATTTCCACCATTTTGGTCAGGGCGAGTCCAAGTAATCGTCAAAGACTCTTTGGTAGAAGCAACTACTTCCGGCCTTCCTGCAGCACTGGGCACTGTAAATTGATTTTTTGCTGTAAGGAAATCAGACTCAAGGGCTGAACCTTGTCCATATTTGTTAACAGCTGATACACGGAAGATGTATTCGTTGTTTTCAAGCAAGTTCGGCACTGAGCAGCTTGTTTCTTTATTTACTTCATGAGATGTTACCCAACTGATTCGAGACGATTCCCGTTTTTCAACGACATAATGCAATATGTCAGCTCCCCCATCTTCTTCTGGCCTTTCCCACGACAAGTTACATTTTTGGGCAGTAACACGACTAAAGACAATGGGGCCTTTTGGTTTTCCTGGTTTATCCAAAACTTTCACATTTACAGTAGCCTTCTTTTCTCCACATTCGTTGCGAAGCAAAAGCGAATATCTCGCAGTATCGTCTCTACAAACGTCTTTGATAATCAAGATAGCAGACGTCTTTGAGTTGATCATTGATATTCGTTCAGTTTCTTCTATTTCTTTGTCTCCTTTGCTCCAGAATACGCGCGGTTGTGGCTTTCCTGTAACTTCAGCTTCTATTCGAAGAACGTCTCCAGCTCGTATTTCAATCACGTCCGACATCAATCTACTGTCAAGTTCGATACCAGGAGAAGCATAATGAGGTTTGCATACTATCGGCCCTAACACTTCTGAAGGCTGTCCGACAGTTCCAATGGAATTGCGAGCAATTATTCTAAACTCATAAGAATCGTTTGGTGTTAAACCTGTAATTTCAAACGCGCAAGTAGTAACGTTTGTAAAATTGCATTTGAGCCATCGTCCATCAGGTACATGTCTCCGCTCGACAAAGTAATAAGCAATCTTGCTGCCTCCATCCACAAGAGGTTTCTCCCATGCCAAGGAAATCGAGTGACGCGACATGTCAACCACGTGAAGGTCATATGGAGGACCGACCGCACTCACAACTTCAACCGGTTTTGATGCATCTCCTGGCCGACTAAGTCCAACTTCGTTTTCGGCAATCACTCTAAACTGGTATTCCAAACCCTCCAACAAACCTGAAAGACACAATGGTCAAAAAAGACGAAGATTTTGCCATGTTGTTATTTCAAATAACTGAAAAGATTTTTCTGAAAACATATTGATAAAAGTATTTAAAAAGCTAATTCACCCAAATCTGCCGATGCAACTAAATGGTGATCAAGCAAAAACTCTACAGCATTTAAAGAAGCAGGATAAAGAAGGAAAACAAATAAAGACAAATTAGAAAAAAACAAAATAAGAAAAAAAAATGAAGACAAAGACACAAGTCGCAGGTTGGCTTATTTGAAAAAAGATGTCCATCCAGCCAGTTCCTTCAATAAGGACAATTCTAATTTACAGAACTAAGTCAATAATTACGTAATTGATAATATGCACTATTAGTAAACTCAGGCAGTTGCTAACTTCTCAAAAGTTACAAACTTCCTAAAATGTGAGAATGAGTTTGCGTGAAAAATGTGAGAAAAAGGGCATCACACCTGTAACCATGTAAGAACACTTTGACAGTGCCGCTTGATTGTCCCTTTGCCATAGAATGGAATTCTTCTCCTTTTTCTCAACGTAATATCCGGTCACGGGACTTCCACCATCGTGTGTAGGCTCATCCCAACAAATGGAAATCGATTCACGAGTAACTGAGGTAATCGTTGGTGTGCCAGGCTGGCGAGGGGCCGCTGTAAAAATTAATGACAAGAGACATTGAATAATGTTAAACAGCACAGTCTTTTTGATTAATCAATAGGGTTAACATTGAAATCACATACTAAAGATTGATCCTATTTTTAAAAAGTTAAAGAGCCATTTAGAGGTCTTCATTACGATGATATATATGACCCAACATACCATTAATAGCTTAGTCTTTATATTGGAACAACTTTTACTTGATTTGACATTCTGACTCAGAGCTGCCAATTTTGAGAAGTTAACACCATTTTAACTTGGCAGCTCATCAGTACATTGGGAAGCAAAAGAAGGATAAAAAAAGGTAAAGCATACAGAAACAATGTGTTTTAGGTATTGACTAGCCTACATGGCTTCTAATTTACATTACGTATTGGCGCTTCTCTAGAAGCCTGTTCTCAGCAGTTACTTTTTACAGTACCTGTAGAAGTTACTTAATCTCAGCAAACAAAAATCATATGTTTCAATGTTAAAGATTTCAAACCAACTTACTTTGTTGATAGTCTGCCCGGCAGATATCGGATATAAGAGCTTCGCCAACTCCGTACTTATTCTCAGCCACCACGCGGAATTGGTATTCGGTATAACGTTGCAACTTCGAAACCTAAGAAGATAGTTTTGATAAGATACTAACTAGTAATTAACAATACCAGGCCAACATCACAATTTAACGTGTGATTGGTCAAGAACACATCTACAACAGCAACTGCCGTATGGGCAGCACTCAAGCCAGGCCCTGCAAAACCTCACTTTGCTGGCTTGCTCCTTAACTCACACTTTTTTTGAGAATAAGTTGGCCAGTTTCAATTTCTGAATTTTATGTGTCGGTAAAGAGGTAAATTTTTTATGCCATAATATGGTGAAGAGCAGCACTTTTAATGCATTTAGCATATTTATGAAACAACATCAAAAAACAATAAAAAGTCGAACGTGTTCGGCTAAATCAACTAGCCTTCATCAGGACATCCAAAAAATCATACAGTTATTACTAGGGCGATTTTTTGTTGACCTAAAAATCTCAACAAATTGATCTTATTTTATCAAAAACTTGACTTTATTGACCAAACGAAACAATGAAATGAAAGAACCAGTCCATAAGAAAAAAAAAAACACCAAAGTCACTTTAGTTAGTGCTTAGATTATAATGTACGCACATATAATTCAAGTGTTTTGCTATTCGCTGTATTGCTATCTGTGTAACATCGAAGTATGTTCGAATAACTAATGCATTGTCTTTTCAAGTCTAGTGTTTTTGACTACCGGCACGTAGCGACAAAAGTATGTAACAAATGAAAAGACATCGAAAAGCTTATTTCATCATAATCCAATTTTGCTAAGATTGCAATCTTGCAAAGCTGTCTGAACAGATCTTTACTATCGAAATCAATCAAATCACATCAAGCATTACATGAATAATTTAAGCATGTGTAAAACTGTAATACCGGTAACAGTCAGGCGACAGCATGCACCTCCTTGGTACCACCAACAGTTACGAACCTCCATCTCTAAATTATCTAAGTCATCTTTTTTTAAGTAGGCTATAAAGTAGAAACGCACAAAAAAAAAAGCAAGAAAGCAAAAATTGACCTATAAAAAAATTTTGACCAAAAAAACAAAAAATTGACATTTATTGACTTCATAACTTCATAAACACTGATCCTACGACCGT
The DNA here is from genome assembly GCA_964006365.1 of Trididemnum miniatum. Taxonomy (NCBI): domain Eukaryota; kingdom Metazoa; phylum Chordata; class Ascidiacea; order Aplousobranchia; family Didemnidae; genus Trididemnum; species Trididemnum miniatum. The sequence continues at coordinate 12,020,404 of OZ023245.1, forward strand.
AAAATTTTGTTTCCACATTTTTAGAGTTATTTTCTACATCCAAAAAAAATTGACTTTATTGACCGTGAATCGCCCTAGTTATTACAAATAAATCAGATTATTACGAAACAAAACAAAAAATGTTCAATAATTTATAAACATTAAGATCAGCCAAGCATAGAAATCAAAGAAGAGAGCAGCTGCAAAATTAAGTTCAGTCTAAGAAATTAAGAAAATTATAAGCAAAAATGTAAAGACTTCAGCGAAGAGATAGTAAGCTACAGAATGAAATAGAAAAATGGTGTCCGGTGAGAAAGAAAATAGAGGAATAAAATGTATCGGTAATTTAAAGTTGGAAAATACTCAATAAGAAATCAAAGAAAATTGACTGATCTAAATATTTATCTATAAAATGTTGAATATTTTTTGTCTATTTCGTAATAATCTGATTTATTTGTAATAACTGTATGATTTTTTAGATGTCTTGATGAAGGCTAGTTAATTTAGCCGAAAACGTTCGACTTTTTGTTGTTTTTTAATGTTGATTAATAAAAATGCTAAATACATTAAAAGTGTTGCTCTTCACGATATTATAAATTTTAAGTAAAAGGTTGTATGCGTTTCAAATAAGCCTACTGATATACACCGTTTGGGAATACAATTCCTGTTTTCCGTTTTTCATGTTAAATTGCCTCGATCTATTGAACAATTCTGCAGATGCTGCACTTTTACAAAGCAGGTTGCTTAGCCTACTAAAAACGCCAAACAGTAGGTTATTTTCCAGCCTTAGTCTTGAAATCATACCTACAACTGCGAATTTTCTCGCTCTTACCTTTATGCTATTTCTTGTAATGCACGATGTGACACTAGACCACGTGGCACGCCCAAACTCTCGATAATCCACTGCATAATTTGATATTTCACTTCCTCCTGTGTCCTCAGGAGGTTGCCAGTTCACCGTAATGCTATGAGCAGATATATCGGAAAATTCTATGGGACCTACTGGTGGACCAGGGACATCTAAATGAACAAAAGTCATACTTTTAATGCTTGCTTCTCTTTTCTAACGACTGTTGAGCAACGCAATGATCGTAAATCGGGAAATTGAGAACTGTTTCAATCCTATTCTTGTTTCTCAGACTAAAAAAACAGTGGGACGTTTTGACCCATTTTCGTTTCACAGGGATGGCCTGATTTTCGCGGCAAAGTTATTGTTACTAGTGATATCTACTAGGTATTATTTAGACAACAATATGATTTGTTTTTCTTGAGAAAATACACGGAAAAAAGCTTTTGCTCGTTAATTCTACCTATTGCTAGCATGCATTATCTAGTTATCTACCAACCAAGTAAGTATATAGTGTCAAGCGGATATTATGCTAGCTAGATAAACTGTGTAAAAACTAATTCTAAGGATAGGTTTGCTTTTTGATGGCTCCTCAGGTGGAAAGCAATTATTAGAGTAAGTTTTTTAACATTACTTCATGGTTTATCTTTAACAGCCTATTTGCAAGTGCCTTTATATACATGTTGTTACATCGGTTCGATTTGCTTGGCAAGATACAAAAGTCTTCCAGTTAGCGCTAAATGCAAAACGAACCCAGCACTACGACTTCCAATTGGTACGTATTTTTTCCAGCAGAATTTTCAAGAGTCAATGCATAGGAACCAGAGTCACTTCTGGAAGAGTTCTTGATTCGTAAAGAAGTACAATCAATCTCTGTTTCCATTGAGATACGTTCGTTTTCTAAATTCAATAGGTAAGTTGAAATTCAATCCAACTTTTTTTGGTATGAAGAATGCCCACAGTCATATCTGCGACATATAGTGTGGTTGGACTAAGTCACAATGATAGAACACGTTGTACTTTTAAATAAATTACCGACGCGATGACGCATGTACGCACACACTATACATATTATTTTACGAAGTATTATGCAGCTCATAAAGCCGGAATTGTGATGGTAAATAAAGGTTTCAAGAAATCAAACTTTACGAGAGTTCGTGCCATATCATCCTAGCGTGAAGCTGCAAACGCTCGACCTAATTATCAAAAACTGAATGAAAGTGTAGAAATCCTTTGTACCTTTTAGTTTTGAACCATTCGCCTCCCAAGTTGTATTAGGAATGGGTTTTCCTGTGATTGGTATGTCAATGTTTATTGTCTGTCTCGCTTTGACGGTCACCGTTCCGTGATAGATGTTTCTCAAATCAGCCTCGGGAACACCTTTGCAAACGATAACAGTAACGCATAGAAAAGCAGTTGCAACTGTAAAAGCACATTTCCTGCTACAGATTAGCTAACACTACTGATATGATGAAAATCGATAAAATCATGTAGTAATTAGCAAGCTGAAGTTTGGCCGCATTGCGTGGATCAAACTATTCTAAAAAGTCTTTAGCCCATGTCAATTTAAGCTAATTGTAAAGATTTACATGAAATTCAATTCATTTCAACGTTTTCAAAAATGAACATCTTTCAAAAAATATCTTATTGGTCACCAACTAATGCAACACTTAAGAGGCAGCTTAACTTTGAAAACCAACAATACACTTAGCCGAAGCTACTAATTTCAAGAAGCCTTGATTGCGATTAAATCTTACAAAGTTCATCTTTTGTGATAACCGATGAGAAGGCTTCTCTTGGTTCGCTTTCACCAGCTTCATTCTTAGCTTTGACGCGGAATTCGTACTCGCAACCCTCATGCAAATTTGTAACTGTGTGAATGAAAACTGAACCTTTGACACGAGCGCATTCCGTGAACTTATTAGTTCCTCGCTTGGATACTTCAAGAATATAAGCGCTTATTCGGCTTCCTCTGTCGTGATCAGGTTTAGTCCACGACAATGTCACAGAATGTTTAGTCACCTGTAAAAACGAAACGTCTTTTACCAGCATTTTATCCAGACTTTAAATCTGTCTTGCAATCTACCTTTAGCGCAACTAAATGAAGCAAATCACTATTCCTAAGCCCTTAATTTGTCAAATATTGATTAATACAACGACATCGCGAAACCTAGAACTTTAAGACGCAATCACACTGGCTGAGACTTCTCAAGGTTTTTAAGAACTTTTTGGTTTGTTTTATTATTGCATCACATCATGTGCATGATGACGTACCAGTAAAACAAATAAAAAATGTCCCCTTAACATTCAGACGTCTCAGTGTGATTCCACTTTTAGGTTGGACGTAAAAAACGCAAGTCGATGCTCGTAAGATTAAGTTGTTGAACAAGTTTTTGAAAAAACTTACACCAATCACACTGGCTGAGACTTCTCATGGTTTTGTCCCATCAACATTCAGACGTCTCAGTCAGTGTGATTCCATTTTTAGGTTAGACGTAGAAAACGCAAGTCGATGCTCGTAAGATTAAGCTGTTGGACAAGTTTTTGATAAAGTTATTATGACTGATTTTTCTGACGTACATACTGTGTTGTCAATTCAGAATCGAAAATTATAGTAGCGTTTACATCACTTGACTGTATAACTAAAGAAGATCAACGTGTTAAAAACTTGTTGTACATAATAACATCTTACTTTGTCAACGTCAAGTCTGTTAGGAATTGAAGGCACTTCCGTTGCCGCTACAGAAATTTCTGTTTCTCGAGGTACTCCAATCCCGTATTCGTTTTCAGGTGTAACGCGGAATAAGTATGATACTCCTTCTTTTAAACCAGTTACTCTGAATGACGTACGAGAGCATTTTACGGTTACAGTTTGCCAACTACGTCGAGAGACTTCTCGTTTTTCAATTACGTAATTCTTGACGAACGCTCCACCATCAATTTCAGGCGCTTCCCAAGAAAGGGTGATATAATTGCTAGTTACTTCTTTAACAACGATGGGACTAACTGGTCCTGGAGAATCCAATATTCTCACAGTCATGTGAAGTTTCTTTTCCCCGGCACTATTTTCCAACGTGACCGAATATTTTCCAGAATCATTGCGAGTTGTTGAGTCGATTACAAGAAGTGTGTTGGAATCATTCACTTGAATGTTTGCTCGTTCTTCCAAGTCGGTATCAGGTTTCGACCATGTAACAGAGGGTCGAGGACGGCCACGATAAAGCACGAACAAACGAAGAGAGCAACCTGCTTTAACAACGTAATGCGACTTGAAATCAGCATCAATCTGGAAATCAGGAGCTTCACTTTTTTCTGTGGTTAGAACCTTCCCAGACACCGTAACAGCATCTCCTACACCTCCTGCACTAATGGCTTTCACACGAACGAAGTAGAATGAGTCTGGATCGAGATTCGGAATGATGTAGTCACATGAGCGGATTATTTCAGGATTCATGCGAATCCATTCTTCTGGCTCATCTTCAGTAAACTTTTTAACTTCCACAATATATCCGGCTATTGGACTTCCTCCATCGAAGGTTGGTGGGGTCCAACTTACTTCTACCGTGGTGCGAGTTGTGTTCATGATGCGAGCTGTACCTGGTTGTCCTGGAGGGCTGATTGGTTCACGACAGACAATCAGAGCCGATGTTTCACTAGGCTTGCTTTGTCCAGCTTGATTTTCAGCAAATACTCTAAACTCATATTCATTACCTTCACCCAAGCCAGAAGCTCGACATCTGAGATCAGTGATAAGATTTTTGCTCACTCGAATCCATCTCATACTTCTCTTTTCTCTTCTTTCAACGTTGTATCCAATTATATCGTTTCCACCGTCACTGATTGGCCTGGTGAAAGCAATAGTGATTGAATCACAGGTAGAGCTGGTATACTGAGGTCTACCCGGTGCACTAGGAACATCGTAAGACACTTTGGCGGTAACTGGTTCAGACAAGAGAGCATCTCCCACACCGTATTTATTTTGTGCTGATATACGAAACTGGTATTCATGATTTTTAATCAGTTTCGTAACTGTATGATTGGTTGCCTCACAGCTTGCAGTAACTAAGGCCCAGTTAAGCCTGGTTGTTTCTCGTTTTTCCACAACATAACTTTCTATTGTGGCTCCTCCGTTTTCTGTCGGAACTCCCCACCAAAGAGTCACCTTTTCATTTGTCAAAGCACTGAATCGAACCGGCCCATCTGGGGGGGCGGGCCGGTCTAATACGACGACTTTAATATCCATAGTTTTCGTAGCGCAAACGTTTTTAGCAGTGATTGTGTACTGTCCTGAATTTAGACGATCTGTGTCCTTAATCACAAGCAAGCTGTATTGATTGGTGTTTTCAACATCAACTTGTTGGTTCACAACTACTTCTTTGCCGTTTTGCGTCCAAATAATAACGGGGTTCGGTTTACCACTAATCATAGCTTTGAGTTTTAGCGTTGCACCAGCCCGAATGGATACACCATCTAGAATGTCACTGGCTAAATGGATGCTTGGGGGTTTAAAGTCATCATGACAAACCACTTCAACGCTTGGTAATGATGGTTTGCTCACAGTGCCTGATGCATTTCGAGCGAAAACCCTAAATTGATATTTTTCACCAGCTGTAAGACTACTGACGGTAAACTCGCACTCTGATACGTTTGTGTAGTTGCACTTGAACCAACGGCCGTCGGATCCAGATCTTTTTTCAACGTTGTATCCGATGATTTTGCTTCCACCGTTGTTTTTAGGCGGATTCCATTTTAATGCCACTGAATCACGCGTTATATCAGTCCAATCAGGGCTGGATGGAGGGCTTACAATGTTATGAGCTCGTTCAAATTTACTTGGCTCGCTCGGATGACTTACTCCAACCATATTCTCAGCATACACCCGAAATTGGTATTCAAGACCTTCGATCAAGCCAGACGTTTTAAATTCTCTGTTCTTGAGTGCTGCCACATTAAGCTTAGTCCATAAAATAGCGTTTCGTTCTTTACGCTCAATGTAGTATCCGGTGATTTCAGTTCCACCATCAGAATAGCACTCATTCCACGAAACTGTCATCGAATCTGCTGAAATCTCAATCACTTCCGGTTGAGGAGGCTGACTTGGAATTCTAAACGGATATTTAGCGATGATTTCTGAAGATTCGACGAACTCTCCTATTCCGTATTTATTCTCAGCTGCAATTCTGAACACATACTCGGATTTCTCGTGTAGTTTTGTCGCTTTCAGTGTGGTTCTACTGCAATTTGCGTTTACAGGTGTCCAGAAATCATTAGATGTTTCCTTCTTTTCGACGATATAGTTAGTGATGTCAGATCCACCGTTGTCATCTGGTGCTAACCACTTTACAACTATGCTATTTGCTGTTACGTCTGAAAACTCTATAGGACCTTTAACTTTGCCAGGACTACCAAAAACGTTGAGTGTGAATCCAAAATCTTTTCGTCCTGCAGCGCTTTCCAAATTTAAGTGGTACTGTCCAGCTTGAGATTTCTTCACTCCTTTAATCATAAGCACAGCTAAATCACCAATTTTTTCAAAAGCAATATTTTCGGTTTGTTTCAATGGAATTCTGTCTTTTGTCCACTTAATGGTAGGCAAAGGCTTTCCAAAGAAGGGTATGTCTAGTCGTAGATTTCCACCTTCTCTCAAGTTAACAACTTTACCTGGAATGGAACTTAAGTCAGCCTCGGGTGGAATGAGTTGATCGCGCACTACTAAAGGTCCAATCATCGTTGATTCACTTAAACCAGCTTCATTCTCAACTGACACTTTGATTTCGTACGTGTCACCAGGCACAACATCATCAATTATTGCTTTCAGTTGCTTAGTTTTCATTGTTGACCAATTCTCATCCTTTGGTCGCTTGTAATCAATGTGGTAATTGGATATCATTGCACCACCATCAAAATTTGGTTTGTTCCATGATAATTTTACCGTGTTCTTGGTTATTTCATCTGCTTTTAGTTGGCACACTGGTGATGAAATTTGTGCGACGGTCACAGCTTCTGATTCTACTGGAACACCCAAACCATACTCATTTTCCGCAGTCACTCTAAAGAAATACTTTCCTCCTTTGTGCAAATCACTGATCTTCCACGACAGCTTTGAACACTCATGTGTAACAGAACTCCAGGCGCGGTGGGTGGTTTCACGCTTGTCTATCTGATAGTTGAAAACATCAGATCCACCATCTATTTGAGGAGAGTCCCATGAAATAAAAACATAATCTTGAGTTACTTCTTTAATTCGAATGGCTCCAGGTGGGCCTGGAGTATCTAAGACCTTTATGCTTATGAAAGTAGTCGCAACTCCGCTTGAGTTCTCAAGCTTTAGTACGTATTTTCCAGTATCTGAGCGAGAACAGTCTTGTAATACCAGAATTGTTTTTCCATCTACAGTATCTACTTGAGCGCGACGATTGTTGACAACATTCACGTCGTTTTTAGTCCAGCGGATATTGGGGCGAGGTCTTCCAGCAAAAGGCACTTCAAACTTGACTGTATTTCCAGCTTTTACAAGCACTGTTTTTCGCAATGACGACGGCAAATCATATTCTGGTGGTTCTATACGATCTTCCGGCTTAACAGATCCAACAATGTAGGCGCTATCACCAACACCTCCTTTGTTAACTGCTGAGATACGGAATCGATAAAAGTTGTCACTGTTGAGACTTTTGACAACATGCCTAGAGTCTATAACATTAGTTGAAACGGTATTCCAACCTTGTTGGTCTAAATCTTCTTCTTCAATTTCAGAGTCTTTTTCAACCTGTTTCATATCGACTATGTAGCATGTTACGACACTTCCACCGTCATATGCTGGTCGAGACCACGATAATGTTACAGAATTGTTGGTTGTGTCTCGAACCATTGGGTTTCCGGGCGGACCAGGTGCGTCAATGGGGTCGCGAGCAACGACTGGTAAGCTAGGTTGACTGTATTGCCCTGTGCCGGCTGCATTTTCCGCTGCAACTCTGAATTCATATTCGTTGCTTTCGCCGATGTTGGTGACTTTGAATCGCAAGTCTCGTATTGGTTTTTTGTTGCATTTGATCCACCTTGCACTTCTCGTATCGCGTCTTTCCACAACGTAACTGTCAATATCAGCTCCACCGTCACTTTCTGGACGACTCCAAGTGACTACACAACTATTGCTAGTAACTTTGCTAACGTCCGGCATGAATGGAGCAGATGGAACTGTAAAACTATTCTTGGCTATGATAGGATCAGATACCAGAGGTTCACCGACTCCAAATTTGTTGACAGCTTGAACCCTGAATTGATATTCATTATTTTTCAAAAGTCGGTGCACGGTATGCGTAGATAGCTCTTCTGCTTCAGACACTATAGACCATGTTAAACGAGACGTTTCTCGTTTTGAAATTACATAATGAGTTATTTTGGAACCGCCATTTTCTTTTGGAGCACTCCATGAACAAGTGATGTGGGATTCTGTAACTCTCGAAAACTGTAGTGGTCCAGTTGGAGGTCCTGGTTTGTCCAACACTTGTACTTTTATTTGAGCAGATTTTTCGCCGCATGCATTGCTGGCTTGGATGGTATAGATACCAGAATCACGACGCTCACAATCTTTAATAATGATACTACTGTGGCCAGTAGTGTTGTCAAACTGATGGCGAAGACTATCCTTGATCAACTTTTCGTTCAATAGCCACATAACTGCTGGTGTTGGTTTGCCTACAATACCTGCGTGCAAGCGAAGTGTAGATCCAGCAGATATTCTTACTTCATCGAGTAAGTGCGCATCTAGATCAACTCTTGGTAGTTTAAAATCATCATCACACTTAACAACACCAGTACTGGCTGATGGTTCGCTAAGTATTCCAGCCGCATTTTTAGCAATTATTCGGAACTCGTATTGGGAGCCACCTGTTAAGCCGGTTACTAAAAACTCGTTTTCTGGAATCATGTTAAAGCTAGCCCTGATCCATCTTCCAACAGGATAATCCTTTTTTTCTACTAAGTAACCAACGATTCTCTGTCCACCGTCGTACTCGGGTTTTTTCCATCGAAGTAAACATGTTGACCTCGTGATATCTGCCACCTCTACATCGACAGGAGAATCAACTGGGTCTCGAGCTAGCGCACACTCCGATGGTTTGCTTGGTTTGCCAATTCCTGCATTGTTTTCAGCACTAACGCGGAACTCGTACTCCAGTCCTTCTTGCAAGTTTGGTACGCGGTAATGTGTGCTGCGAATGATCGAGCGATTGACTTTCTTCCACAAGATACTGTTTCGTTCTTTCATTTCCATGTGGTATCCAACTACAGGGTTGCCTCCATCATTGACTGGCTCTTGCCAATGAACTGTCATCGCTTCTTTGGTAACATCTTTTACACTGCACGCTGTTGGTGGACCAGGTACTTTGTATGGTAGCTGAGTAAGAATTCGGTCTGTAATGGTAGCTGGTCCTAAGCCAAATTTGTTCATGGCACGAACTCTGAAAACGTATTCTTTATTAACTATCAATTTTGAGGCTTTAAACGTTGTTCTTACAACAGAAGATGATACCATTTTCCATTCAGATTCTTCAGTGGATCTGCAATCAACAGCGTAGCAACTTACAGCGCATCCACCTAGAGCAGTAGGAGGATCCCATAATAACACCACGGATGACTCAGATACATCAGAAAATTTAAGATTTTCTATGGGACCAGGTTTATCCAGCACAATAATTTTGATGGAAGCAGATCGAGATCCAACTTTGTTTTCAGCAACCAGCTCATAATCTCCTTCATCTTCTAACGTTATGTCTTTAATTTTCAAAGATGCTATGCCTTGCTTTTCGTAATTCGCGTCGATTCGTTTTGTTGAGCGTAATTTGATATTGTTTCTCGTCCATTTAATATTAGGAATAGGCTTCCCGCTGTATGGGATTTCGATCGTTAAGTCTGTGCCTGCTCTCGCATGAGCTACGCTGTGTGGCAAAGATGATATGTCAATTAAAGGAGATATCAAAGTATCACGAACTAAAACGAGAGAGCTAGCTTCACGAGTATCAGATGCACCAGCTTCATTTAATGCAGTCACTCGGAAAGCATATTCCTGCCCTTCCTTAAGATTGGATATTGTAGTTTTTAGATCTTTGACTGTAGCACGTTTCATCCATTTGTTCTGATCTTTTTCGAGAGATTCAATTATATAAGCAAATATTGGAGATCCACCGGTTTCATCTGGTTTATTCCATTGTAGACTGACCGATGATCTTGTCACATCAATAATATCAAGCTTATCTGGTGTTCCAGGCACTTCCATTGCTTTTATAGGAGCAGCTGTTTCTACTGGTTCTCCAATGCCGTTTTCGTTTTCTGCCATCACTCTAAATAAATAGCTATGGCCTTCTATTAGATTGGCTTTAAAGTGGCCACGTTGACAACTTGTTGTGATTGTAGACCAAGCTTTGTGACCAACTTCTTTCTTTTCAACTACATAGTTATAAACAAAAGAACCCCCATCGTTCAGTGGCGGATTCCAAGCTAATATCGCTTGACTTCTGGACACATCCCTGACTTGAAGATTTTCACATTTCCCTGGAGTATCCAGAACCTTGACAAAGCAGCTAGCAGTTACTGTACCTGAGCTGTTCTCTAGCGTCAAAGTGTACTTTCCAGCATCTTCACGTGTACATTCCGGAACAATAAGTAATGTCGATGAGTCACTGGAATCAATTTGAGTCTTCTCACTCAACTTCGAAACTCCATCTTTTCGCCACGTTATTGACGGAGTTGGTTTTCCTCGAATTGGAACAAACAAACGAGCAGAATTTCCAGCTTTTATTATTAAGTTTTTACGGAAATCCGAGCTTGCTGGAATTTCTGGAGCTTCAAATCTCTCAACGGTTTCAACCGCACTGGGCAAATTTACAGTTTCACCTACACCGCATACATTTATGGCAGCAATACGGAATTTATATTCTTTGTTAGGTTGCAAGCTTGTCACAGTATATTCAGTAGTTTTAACTCCGACTGACGGTGAGCATCTTATCCAATTTTCCGAAACAGCATCGTTTGAATTAATTTCAACTTGATATCCAGTGATATCAGAGCCGCCATCAAACGATGGTGGTGTCCAAGCTAAAGATACGCTTGACTTAGTGGTGTCTGCAACTTGAGGCATTCCAATAGGACCAGGAACATAAGTTGGTTCTTTACAAAGCACTAAAGCGCTTGGTTCAGACACTGGCCCAATACCAGCAGCATTTTCTGCTGCAACACGGAATTCATATTCTGAGCCTTCGTTAAGCCCAGTTATTTTGTAGTGAAGGCCTGTTACAGGTCTACGAACTGCCCTGATCCATCTCAATGAGTTCCTTTCTTTTTTATCTATGTGGTAATTGGTTACCTCGTTTCCTCCATCATCACTAGGTCTTGTCCATGTAATAACAGCCGAGTCTTTCATTACAGTGGAGACTTGTGGCCTGCCAGTTTGTCCGGGGACATTAAAAGGATCTTTTGCAACAACTGGAAGAGATTCTAAAGAAAGTCCCACACCGTATTTGTTAACGGCCATCACTCGGAAAATATACTCATTGCCTTTAAGAAGTCTAGGAACTTTTGTTGTGACGCCTTCTACATTGGATTGCGCTAATGTCCACGCAAGACGTGAAGTTTCACGTTTCTCTACAACGTAATGGGTAATTGGAGCACCACCATTGTTTCCTGGAGGGCGCCAAGTAAGCCTGCAACGTTCAGCAGTTATTTCACTTACGGCCAGAGGACCAATAGGTTGCCCTGGACAATCTAGTACTTTGACATTTAAAACAATTGACCGAGACCCAGCTGTATTAACAGCTTGAAGCAAATACTCCCCTGTATTTGATCGGTTGGAATCTTTGATACATAGGGAAGTTGTGTTATTAGTTGTGACAATCTCAGTTTGGGATGTATTTTCCAGTTCAACATTGTTGCAACTCCATGTAATTGTTGGTTTAGGCTTACCAAATATCGATGTAGCAAGACGTATCGTTTCTCCGGCTTTAAGAACAGTAGTTTCTGTCATGTTACCGGCAAGGTCGATTCTAGGTGGTGTAAAGCTGTCTTTACAGGTCACCTGTTCACTTGGCATACTTGGAGCAGAAACTGAACCAGCAGCATTTTTAGCGATGACTTGAAATTCGTACGTCATATCTTCTAGAAGGCTGGTTGCGGTGTATTGACAATCGCTAAGATTGCTGAAGTTGCACTTGATCCATCTACCGTGGGGTATTTGCCTTGACTCAACTACATAGCCAGTTATTCTGGCACCACCGTCGTTTTCAGGTCGTTTCCACATTAGATCTACTGTATTTCGAGTAAAACCTGTGACTTCAATTGCGTTTGGTGGTGATATTTGGATACGTGCCACAACTAAATCACTCGCCTGACTAGGCTTTCCACATCCGGCAGCATTTTCAGCGTACACGCGAAATTCGTAGGTTAGTCCAGTTTGAAGATTTGCAACTTTATAGTTTGTATCGTGGATGTCCATTCGATTTACTTTGCACCATAAAATGCTGTTTCGATCTTTCATTTCAACGTGATAACACACAACTGGACTACCACCATCTTGTACAGGTTTTTCCCATCGTAATACGACATGCTCTGATCCAACACTTGAAACTATCGGCATTCCGGGAGGACCAGGTTTATTGAATGGGTATTTTACGGTAATTTTTTCGGAGACAACAAATTCCCCATCACCAAAGCGATTCACAGCAGCTATTCTAAACTGATATTCTTTTCCTAGTGTTAATTTTCCAATTTTAATGCGAGGACGAACTGCAACGGCAGAGCAATCAATCCAAGTTTCGGTTTCCGTATCTCGCATCTGAACAAAGTAGTTACTGATTTGGCAACCTCCATCTTTCACTGGAGGGGTCCATGCAAGACTTATAGAATTTTCGGTCACACTTTCTGTAACCAGATTTACAATTTTTCCAGGTTTGTCCAGAACGTTTATATGAATGAAAGCTGAAGCTGTGCCTGCGCAATTGGAAGCAATTACTTCGTATCTTCCAGAATCTTCAGATAACAACGATTTAAAGGTCAACTTTGTATCTATATTCGACCTAGCTGTACTTGTTCTTGTTGTTTCCTTCAATGATTGACCATCTTTTTTCCACGTTACATCTGCTTTTGGCTTCCCACCAATTGGAATGCACACATCTAGACTCGATCCAGCTTTCCTGTTAATTGTGCCTGTTGGCAAGTCCACTGATGATATGCTTGGTTTTTCTACCACATCTTTGACTGTTATAGGTGTATGAAGCACCGTAGCGTCGCTGAAGCCAACCTCGTTTTTTGCTTTCACTCGGAAAACATATGTTCTGCCTTCTTCAAGGCTTTTAACCTTTGCAGAAAGAGAGTTTACGCTGGCGCATTGCTGCCAGTTTTCAAAGCCAGATAAAACCATCTCTACAACGTAAGCTGTGATTTCACTTCCTCCATTGTGGTCTGGTTTGGACCAAGCTAATGAAACTGATGACTTTGTAATATCAGTCACTGTTAGTTTATCTGGTGAAGACGGTTTGGTTGAAATAGTCACTGGCTTTGCTGTTTCAGCTGGAATGCCCAGACCATGAGCATTTTCAGCTATTACTCTAAACATGTAATCATCGCCTTCGTTTAATGATGTTACTTTAAAAGAATTGCGTGTGCATTCACTCGTGACAGTTGCGAAAGCTTTTCGAGACCATCCTCTCTTCTGGACAACATAATTACTGATATATGCTCCACCGTCATTTTCTGGCTCAACCCATTTGAGTAGCACAGAATCATTGGTCACCTCAGCAATGCGCAAATCTATCACAGGTCCGGGCGTATCTAGCACCTTAACGCTGTAAATGAAGTCTTTTGAGCCCTCAGAGTTTTCAATGACTACCATGTATTTTCCAGCGTCGTCCCTGCTCGCATCGGAAATAGTTAGCGATGTGGTATACGAAGTTGTATCAATCATTGCTCGTTTTTTCATCACTTCAGTACTAGTGTCTGCTTTCGACCAACTAACTGTAGGTGTCGGGCGTCCTCGGAAGCCAAGATTTAAACGGATAGTTTTTCCAGCCTTAACAATTGCATTGCGCTGAACTGTATCATCCAAGACTAATGCAGGAACTTCACGTCTTTCAATACACTGTACAGTATTCTTTAAGTACGCCCATTCTCCCGTGCCCAATTTGTTTGCTGCAGCAACTCGAAAACGGTATTTGGTTTTCTCACGAAGGCCAGCAATCATATGGGTCATGTCGCGTATTAAAGAACTACCTGAAGCCCTTAACCAGTCTTGAGATTGTGAATCAGTTTGTGTCAAATCTTCGTCTTCTTCACTTGAAGACAATCTTGTGGATTCTGTTGACATTTCAACAACGTATCCAATAACTTGACTTCCACCGTCAAAATTGGGATTGGACCATGACAAAATCACCGAAGATTTGGTTGTGTCAACAACAGTAAGGTTAAGAGGAACCTCAGGTGGATATTTTTGTTCTTGAATTAAAGTACTTGCTGTGGGATCACTCCAAGAGCCATTTCCTGCCACATTTTCAGCCCGAACTCTAAACTCGTAAGTTTGACCTTCGTTTAAATTGGGAACTCTGTGACGCGTTTCTAAGATAGGTTGACGATTGACAGAGATCCATCTTAAACCGGACAGTTGCCTCTTTTCTATAAAGTATCCACATATTTCTGAACCACCATCATTGGTCGGTCTACTCCAGGTCAGCAAGGCTGAGTTTTTGTTTGTGGATGACACTTCAACTAATGCCGGAGCTGATGGTTTTCCAAAAGGACTCTCCGACACATATTCGCTTGATTCCAAAGTTAAACCTACTCCGTATTTATTCTCAGCCCGAACACGGAATATATATTCATTTCCTGGAAGCAGTCTGGTTACTTTGCACGAAAGACCTTCAACATGAGAATTGACCAGTATCCACGCAAGATGAGTAGCTTCGCGTTTTTCAACAACGTAATTGGTGACTTTGGCTCCACCATCTTCATGTGGAGGCTTCCAGGAAATTGTACAAGTATCGGACGATTTTGGTGTTATTTGAATAGGACCCTCCGGTTTTCCTGGTTTGTCAAGAACTTTCACTTGGACTGATGTTGTTGTTGATCCAGCCAGATTTTCGGCCGTAAGTGCGTACGTGCCAGTGTCATCTCGACACGCATCTTGAATCAGCAAATACGAAGTTAAATTTGTGTTAGATATGATAATCCGGATACTTTCTTTTATGATGCTTTCATCTTTGCTCCAAGTCAATTCTGGATCAGGCTTTCCTCGAACTCCAGCTTCTAGTTTAATATTTTTACCAGCAGTAACAGTAACAACTCCAGCATAGCTTGCATCCATGTAAATTACTGGTGATGTTAGCTCGTGCTTAACCAAAACTGGTTCTATTGTTGTTACAGGCAAGCTAATAGATCCAGCTGCATTTTTAGCAAATACTCTAAAATAATACTTGTTTCCTTCTGTGAGGCTTTCCACGTCATAATCGGTTGCAATGACGTTACTAAAATTGCATTTTAACCACCTCCCACCGGGATAATCCATTCTTTCAATAATGTAGCCAGTAATCCTTGCTCCACCATCGTATTCTGGCTTCATCCACTGAAGGTGCACTGAATCTCTCGTCACGCCCACAACATCTATGCTTCGAGGTGCATCGACGGAATCTCGAGCGAAAGTAGCATCTGATGATTTACTCGCTCTTCCAATACCGGCTTCGTTTTCAGCATAAATACGAAACTCGTATTCAAGACCATCGGTTAAGTTTGTCACTTTGAACTCAGTATTTGACACTAAGCTTCTGTTGCATTTCGTCCACATTAAAGCGTTTCGGTCTTTTTTCTCAACGTGATAACCCATTACTTTGTTTCCTCCATCATTCAAAGGGCGTTCCCACTTTATCGTCATTGACTCACGTGACGCAGATGCGACTTGAGGTTGACCAGGGGGACCTGGCACTTTGAAAGGAAACTGGGCTTTCACAGCTGATGATTCTAGTGCTTTTCCAATTCCAAATCTGTTTTCAGCACGAATACGGAAAGCGTAATCCATTCCTGTTTTAAGTCGGCTCACTTTGATGGAAGTGCGCGTAGTAGTTCCAGAAATCATGCGCCATTCCGTAGCATCTCCCGAAGCTTCACGCATGTCCACGATGTAATTGTTAATAGGAGCACCACCATCGGCTTCTGGAGAACTCCATGAAAGTGTCAGAGAATCGGATGTAACATTCGAAAACTCTACTGGTCCTGAAGGTGGACCAGGCTTGTCCAAGACACGAACAACCACTGGGACTACCTTGCTTCCTGAACTATTATCAAGAATCAATTCATATCGTCCAGCATCACTCAAATTTGCATCCTTGATGTTCAAAGTAGCCACATTTCCGTCTAAGCTGGTGTTAATTCTACTTGTCATCTTCAGTTCTTCGTCTTCCAGCTTCCATCTTAAGTTCGGAAACGGTCTGCCTTTTATAGGGATCGAGCCTTTTAAGTTTGTTCCTGCTTTGCCTTCAATTGTCTTTTGGGCCAGACCACCTAGCTCAACATGAGGAGGTGATGTTTGCGATTTAACAAGTACATAACCTAAAGTTTCAGTTGGTTGTCCTGCACCACGTTCATTATTCGCGCTTACGCGAAAAGCGTATTGCTGATTTTCGTTGAGATTTGTGACGGTATAATCATGCACGTTCGCTTTTACTGTCTTAGCTTTCGACCATTGGTCAAATCCTTTCATCTTGTATTCGATTGTATAATCAATTAATTCGCTTCCTCCGTCGTAATCTGGTTTGTACCAGTGCAATGTAACGCTGTTTTTAGTTATTTCTTTACATTGGACAGCACTTGGAGAACCAGGTTCTTCAGACGCTTTTGTCGGTTTATCAGTCTGTGTTCCTGGTCCGACACCAAACTCGTTTTCTGCTGAAATTCGGAAGAAGTACAATTTCCCTTCATCCAGATTGGAAAACCTGTAAGACATTCTGGTACAAGACGTTTCTACACTGGTCCACGATTTTCTTGTGGCTTCTCGACGTTCAAGAATGTAATTTGTGATGACACTTCCACCGTCGTTCTCAGGTGCTTTCCATGATAATGTTGCAGTACTTTTTGATGTTCCAGTAATGGTTACAGCTTCTGGAGGTCCTGGCGTGTCCAGAACTTTCACCAGCACCGACGCTGCAGCATTACCACTTTGGTTTTCCAGGGTAAGCGTATACTTTGCAGAGTCTTCTCGAGTTAGATCTTCCACCAGCAACGTCGTCATAGTGTCTGAAGTATCGATGATGGCACGATCTTTTAACTGGTTAGTAGGACGGGACCATGTTACTTTCGGAGGCGGTCGACCACCGATAGGAACCGCAAGACGCAAAGTACCGCCCGCTTTAAGAGTTAGCGATTTTCGCAAATCTGAATTTACTCCAAACGTGGGTAGTTCATATCGCTCAACCGGAGAAATTTTCGCAGTCAGACTTGGTTTAGATGCTCCAATTTCATTGTGAGCCTTAACTCTAAACTGATAAAACTTTGACTGAGACAAGCCAGTAATTGTATATGTATTGGTGCGAAGTTGCTTGGAACCAATTGCGTTTGTCCAATCCACATCATCAGGTGCATTTTCAAGTTCAGCCTCCGCTCGCGAAAGCTCACGATAATCAACTGAATAGCCAATAATATGTGATCCACCATCATACATTGGGCGAGACCAGTGCAAGGTTACAGATGATTTAGAACTGTCCATAACTTGTGGTATTCCAGGTTTATCAGGAGGATATGAAGGGTCTGATAGATGAATGATTCCTGAAGAATCGCTTGGTGTGCCAATGCCAGCACGATTTTCAGCATAAACTCTGAATTCTTGATTTGATTCCTCCTTTAGATCGGTGACTCTTAATCGCGGATCGGATACCAATCTCTGGTTGACTCGATGCCACCTAGATGAATTCTTCTCTCTTCTTTCAACAATATAGCCCATTATTTCAGCTCCACCATCGCTATCTGGTCGGTTCCACGACAGAGTGCAGCTGTTGTTCAAAATGTTACTAATCCCAGGCTTTCCAGGTGCTCCTGGGGAGGTAAATGGATCAACAGCTACAACAGGTTCTGACTCGGTAGCTTCTCCACGTCCGAATTTGTTTTCTGCTCGTATTCTGAAGATGTATTCATTTGCGATCAGAAGGCCAGTCACTTTGTGTTGAGTTGACTCAGTACTTGAAGTTACTATGGTCCAGGCAAGACGTGATACTTCTCGCTTTTCAATGCAATACCCAGTAATTTTAGAACCTCCGTCTAACTGTGGTGGATTCCACGACAATTTGCATTTTTC
The DNA here is from genome assembly GCA_964006365.1 of Trididemnum miniatum. Lineage (NCBI taxonomy): Eukaryota > Metazoa > Chordata > Ascidiacea > Aplousobranchia > Didemnidae > Trididemnum > Trididemnum miniatum. Next base: position 12,038,550 of record OZ023245.1, read on the forward strand.
GCTAGTTACGTCTTTCACAACAACATCCTGGCAAGGTCCCGGCGTATCTTGGACTCGCACATTTATGCCAATAGTTCGCTCCCCAGCCGCATTATGTACTTTAATGGTGTAAATTCCACTGTCAAGCCTGCTAGCCTCTTTTATGGTCACATTCGATGTTTCATCAGTTGTTTTGATGTTCCTCTTCGATCCTGATTCAAATTCTTTCCCATCTTTATCCCATGTAACAGTTGGAGTTGGTTTTCCGCTTACGAAAGCTTTGAGTGTGAATGTGTCTCCTGCTTTTACGTTGACAACTCCTCTGAATTCAGAATCTACATCAACACTGGCTGGTTCAACGTGATCACGAGCAGTGATAGAACCAGTTGAAGCTGATGGCTTGCTGATACTACCGGCAGCGTTCTGGGCTAAAACGCGAAACTCGTAGCTGCTTTCTTCCTGCAAACCATCAACTTCAAATGAGGTATCTCTTACTTTGTTGAAGTTGCATTTCACCCAGCGTCCTAGTGGTAGTTCTAGCTTTTCAACAACATAGCCAGTAATTTTGCTCCCACCGTCATACTCTGGTCGTTTCCATTGCAAAGTTATGTTTGTTCTATTAATCTTGGTGGCATGAACGTTACGAGGAGGTTCAATAGGGTCACGAGTAATTTCAGCTTCCGACGGATTGCTAAATTTCCCCATTCCAGCTAAATTTTCTGCAGCAACTCGAAATTCGTAACTTAAACCAGGTTGCAGGTTGCTACACTTGAATGTGGTATCTTTCACCGCGTAGCTGTTGGCTTTTTCCCACAAAATTGAGTTTCTGTCTTTACGTTGTATGTGGTACCCAATGATAGGCGAACCACCATCACTGACGGGTTCTTGCCAAGCAACAACGATTGCATCATTAGACACTGACGTAATGTTTGGTTGAATAACAGTTCCGGGTTTTTCAAAAGGATGACGAGCCATAACTGGTTCTGAGTCGAGGGGTTCACTCAATCCAAATTTGTTCGCAGCCCTTATCCTGAATACGTATTCTTGTCCCGTGGTTAGACGTGTAATTTTTTGAGTTGTGCGCACTACGAATCCGGATACTTCCATCCAACCTAACACACTATCTAGCTTCTCCACAGTGTAGTGAGTTACTGGTGTTCCTCCATCTTCAAGAGGTGCTTCCCATGCAATCGTAACACTTTCTGCGCTAACGTCGCATATGTTCACAGGCCCTTGTGGTTGAGATGGCTTTTCCATTACCACGACATGCATAACGGCTTTCTTGGTTCCTACTAAATTTTCAGCAATCAATTCGTAATCTCCAGCGTCTTTGCGAGTTAAAGATTTGATGTTAAGCTTGGCAACATTTGCTTCGGCTTCAGAATTGATTCGACTTGTCTGCTTTAAAGGCTCACCATCCCGCATAAACCGAATAGAAGGAGTCGGTCTACCAGCGTACGGTATGTCGAGCTCGAGGTTCATTCCAGCTTTTTCAGCTACAGTATTGTTGTGAAATTTCCTCGTGTCTAAATCTGGCGCAATCATTATTTCTCTTACATTCACAATATTGGTTTCTTGACCGTCGGATAACCCGACTTCGTTTTGAGCCCTAACCCGGAAAACGTAGTCTTTTCCTGTCATTAGTTTGCCCACAGTTAACTTGTTGCTTTTAGTTGTTCCACCTACTACCCAAGCCGAACCTTCACCATGCTTCTTATGTTCCACAATGTACGCGCAAACTGGGCTTCCGCCGTTATATTCAGGTTTGCTCCAAGCTAAAGCAACACTGTCATCGGTCACCTTTTCGATAACAATCTTTTCCGGCAAACTTGGGACTTCTGATATTTTAACAGCTTGCAGTGTTTCACACGGGGCTCCAACACCATACTCATTTTCAGGTGCAACCCGAAAAAAATAAGAGTCTCCTTCAGTGAGTCCTGTTACTTTAAAGCTGGTTCGGTGCGGTGTACTTCCTGCGGCTTGGTAAGACTTTCTTGCAGTTTCTCGTTTCCCTATCACGTAATTACTAATCGCCGATCCGCCATCTAGCTCAGGAGGTTCCCATTTTATTACAGCGTATTCTCTGGTAACTTCAACCACATTTAAATCTTTTACTGGTCCAGGAGTATCCATTACTTTCACGTTTATGGATACAGATTTACTTCCGGAAGTGTTTTCAAGAGTTAGCGTGTATTTTCCGGCATCTTCTCTTGAGCAGTTGTCAATCAACATTGAACTGGAAGATGATGTTGTTTCAACCTGGGCCATTTTATTAATTTCAGAGTCTTTTGTCCACTTGGCAGATGGTGTAGGCCGACCACTTATTCCACACAACAGTCTGATTGTTCCACCAGCTTTGACTGAAATCATTCTCCCAGTGTCGCTGTCAACTTCAATTTCAGGAGGAACTAAAACATCTTTTGGTTGAACTGGCGCGGAAAGCTCCACAGGTTTACCAGAACCGGCAAGATTTTTAGCTGCAACTCGAATTCTATATTGGTTGCTGCTTTTTAGTCCTGTTATATTGTATTGATTTTCACGAATGCCAGTGTTGGCTGTGCAAGAAATCCATTCATCGTTATCAGCACTTTCGTCCAAAAACTCAACAGAGTAACCAGAAATCTGAAATAAGAGGATGAATTTCGTTTAAATTGCGTCAAAAGCAGCTGTGATCGGTGCTTTATTTTTCAACTCAATTGTGGTGGTTAGTTAGGTTGTATCCAATATATACCTAGAGTTATAGCAAAACATTCATCTCCGTAAGGATAGTAGAACACATAAAAATTAAAACGAATCTAAGCTAGATCATTTTAAGTAACCTAGTTAGCACATTGTGGATTTACTATCAAATATTGTTATGCAAACATATACGTATGAGCAGTTGAATAAGTAGTTGATTGCCAGTGTGTGCAATATTTAACCGTTCACGCATCATCGATCCAGTCAACGTGATCGACATTTACTCGAGTTTCATAACTGCACAGAAGAGACCTTAAAGGCCAAAGCACTATCAATTGTCTGCAGTTATGTAGACTTAATTTGCGTGTTAATTACATACCTCACTGCCTCCGTCATATGTTGGAGGTTGCCAGCTACATGTAATGGATGATTTAGTTGTGTCGATGACCTTCAACGATTTCAGTTCACCAGGAGGGTAGATAGGATCTCGAATAAGCACGCTATTTGACGCTTCGCTGGGCATGCTCTTTCCCTCAGCGTTTTCAGCCATAACCTAAATGCGAAAGTTGTTTGCACTTAAACATAAGGTTTTGGCTATATGCAGTAAAATAAAGAAAAAATAGCAAACTCCGAAATTCACATGATTCGACCGCTGCACGAGGAGCTCGATGACATCAGCCAGAGAATGGTATAACGCAGCAAACCATCAAACGATATTACAATATAGTTGAAAACTACCAACAGGCTGTTTTGCCGCAAGGCTTTGGGGGGAAAAGCTAAAACTCTGAAAATTAAAAAATTTCATTCAAATAGAATCCTACAAAAAGGACAATCGACAGAAATTTTGGGCAATTTGTACACGACAGAATGAAAACTCCAAGATAAGATGTTTGAATGAAAAACATTTTGCATAAGGCTAGTCTAAGTGCTGCAAACATCCTTTCAGTCATGTTAAAAATGCGTTTTTCTTATACTTTGAAAATAACCTCAGTTAAAATTTTTGTAAGCCTCCACAGTCCACACGGTATTGTATTGTATTGTTTGTTTGTTTTGCGCTTAAAACAAAATACAACAAAAAAACGTAAGGCACAAATGCAAAACAAGAGCGACAGGAAGCTGCAAAGGGACCTCTCGGTCAAGCAGCCACCTCATTTAAGGAAAAAATAGTGCCCCTTATTATGGTAGACAGTCTGAAAAAGCAAAGCACATTAATATAATTATGTTATTGAAATTAATCTTATGTCAGATAGGGCTAACATTATTCGTAATCAGAAATCAGATTTTGTTTATAAGTCTTTTTGAACCGAGAAAACGGTAAAATTTGCTGTAATTCAAGAATGGAATTCCAGATCTCGACACCTTGATATTTTAAATTCCTTTGAAGCTTAGTAGTTTTATGTCTGGAAATTCGAAGGGAGTATTTTTAGAGGCAAGCTTAGTTGTCTTGGAGTGTATATTTGATCTTTTGACAAACATATTTCAATGATGAAGAAAAAAATTGTTACGTACACATCTATACATTGTCTTGGCAATCTCATATTAATATCAATCTGGCAATTTCAGTATTTTAAATTTACTGTAATGGGGAGTGACGTGATCAAAGTATCTGGCTCCGGCAACAATTTTGACTGCTTTTTGTTCTGCAAAGTATTTAATTTGTCAAGAGACGTTTTAGATATCCCACCCCAGACAGTCAAACCGTGTAACAAGTGAGAATTTATTAGCGCATAGTATAAGCTGATCAGAGCTTTTACTGGAAGAACATGCTTTAGTTTAGTCAATATTCTAACAGATCTTGCAATTTTAGATTCAAGAAAGTTGATATGTTGTCGAAAATATAAATGACAGTCAAGGCGTATTCCTAAATATTCAGCCGACTCGTGTACCAATATTTTTAAAGAGTTAATATGAATATTAAAGTTTGGCAATACTTGTCTTTATTTAGGTGAAATGATTGTAACTGAGAATTTAATAGGGTTAACAGTGATCAGGTTAGCAGTTGTCCATTCATGCATTTGTTTTAAATTGTTATTGATTATCGTTTCTAGCTGATATGGGTTGGGAGCATTCACGAGTAAGCAAGAATTGTCCGCGTAAAGCTAAGTTGTGCAGTCAACTGCAGAGGAGAGGTCATTAATGTATATCAGGAAGAGCAATGGACCCAGGTTTGACCCCTGCGGAACTCCATAAGGCACAGTAAGGGTTTGTGATTTATTGTTTAGGTGACTTACAAATTGCTTTCTATTTTCAAGGAAAGATACCAAGAGTTGGTTAGTTAATCCTATGGGGCGCCGTTGTGAAAAAAACGATTTAGCAAATTTTGTACGAATATTCAGCAACATTTACACAGTCTCACTGCTATTTAGTTAAAGTGAAGCGAACTGCTGCTAAAACGCTTCGAAAAATACAATAACAGCCAAAGTGCAACGACTTTTAATAAATAGCAGCGATATTTATTAAATTGCGACGATATTTAATAAATAACGCGACATTCATTAAATAGCGGCGATATTTAATAAACAGCAGCAACATTTAATAAATAGCAGTAACATTTAATAAACAGCAGCGACATTTAATAAATAGCAGCGACGTTTAGCTAAAGTGCAGCGAAAAATTAAAGCGTTGCGGTAATATGCTAATGAGATCAACAGTGTTTCCATTTCTTCATTTTTTGTAACATCAAATCGCGCTTGTCTCTATAGAGTACAACCACAGTGTACATAAAATTCTTTCAGTGGACCTACTCAACAAAAAAGCATTGTTACGTATGTCCACAAAAACGCTAAACTTTTTAAGAAGCTTAGATGTTGTGTTGCCATTTTTATTTCTGTTTTTAAATTTTTTTTATGAAAATTTTAAGAAGTTTCTAGTCTACTTGATTGCTAGACTAAATTTGGCAATAAATGAGCAAAGTGAGAAAGCATCGGAGGAGAATGGGGGAGTATAGAGAATTTGGGAGAGTATGGATGGTGAGAGACTTGGGGAATTTTTGGTAGTTTAAGAAGTTGGGTCAAGTGTGAGAGAAATATGGAAGCAGTAGGGAAATGTGGGGGAGGAATGGAAAAGTGTGTTGGGGTGTGGGGGAGGTGTCGGGGATGTGGGAATGTAGAGGGGAGATGTGGAAGAGTGTATGGGGTGAGTGTGGAGATTGTAGGAAATTGGGGGAAAGTGTGTTGGGATGAGGGGAGGTGTGGAAAAGTGTGTTGGGGGAGCCAACACACTCTTCTACGTTCTACACCTCCCCCACACCTCTACCCACACTAACCCGACACCTCTCCCCACACCTCCCACACTCACCCAACACCTTTCCCCCACACTTACCGGACACGTCTCTCCACACTTTCCCGCACTCTTTCACACTTCTCCACATCCCTCACACCTTTCCCTTATTTCCCCCCACACTCATCTAACACTTTTCCCACACTCACTCCACACACTTTCTCACTACCTCTAAACCTCCTCCAACACTTCCCCATACTTTATGATTTACCCCACATCAAAATTTCTCACTTTTCTTATTTATTGCCAAATTAGTCTAACAATAAAGTAGACTAGAAACTCCTGGTAAATTTCATAAAAAAAATTTGAAAATAAAAATAAATAATGGCAACACATCACCAAAGCTCTGATTTTCATTCCGGACATTGAGCACAGAGAGTGGTTTCACCATTAGTAATATGCAGAGATGGGCATAGCGGTGCTGTTGAACAGTGCCGCTACCAGCGCCGCTGTTTTTTCTGTCAACAGCGAAAAGCGGCAGCGCCGCTTTTTTGAGATGGAGTAGCGACCAGCGCAGTAGCGCTTCTCTAAAGATAATTGACTTACCGCTGCCGCTGCTGCAAAAAACTTTTCGATTTTGAAGACTGTGTATTATGCAGCAATCTAGTAATAAAATGGCTACTTAAATCTAGATTCGCTCTGCTTAAAATTAATAGCATGAAACAAATAAATGAAAACGTAAAGCGAAGTGATAGCGTGAAATCGCATGCGATTTTTCATCCATTCATTAACACCATTTTCATCGTTCTCATCGCCAGACACTAATCCTGATTGACAATAGCTGCTTCACATAGTTCACAAACACAGCTGCATCTCGCCATCAGAAAGCCAACGTTTTAGTATTGCCCCCGCTGGTTTGACTTCTCACTTCTTTAATTCGAGTATCTTGGATCGTTTTACCTCATTAACATTAGAAAGGACCCTTTCAGGAAAAAAAAGCGAAAATATTGTCTGTTCGATGAGACAAGTGAAAAAAATTAGTAATCAGTCTTTGCGGTGGTGAGACTAAGAATGATATAGGCCTACAAACATACGAAACTCAATGTTTAGCTCGAGATTTTGGAACAAATTCAGTACTAGTATAACACTGTAGTTACTGAAAAATGGTTGTTTATTTTATACCAAAAATGGTAAAGACAGTATGGCATAACAAACAGCAGGCCTAGTAAAGATAAGTGTGATAAATAATAATTATTATTTAAACTGATTTATAACTAATCAGTGGCGTAGCCAGGTGAAAATTTTAAGGAGGCCAATTTGATTTCACTTTGTGTAGCCTACTTACTCCCGATTGTGTGTTTTAAAGTATTCAATGATAGTCATTTTGATTTGGGTTCAAAAGTATTCTCATCACTGGTTACGATGCGAGAATTTGCATTGAGTTTAATTTATTTTGGATCGTTAAGTCATCAGATCGAAACAAATAGCAAATTAAAATAGACTCTTTGTCTCTCCTGGCCCCCCTACAGCTACGTCTCTGATCAGATTCCCGTGAAGATACGTTTTTTATCACCAGTATTTGTTTTTCATGAAAATATCATGGACTAAATTTGACTCTTTGTTTCTCCTGCCCCCCTCCAGCTACGCCCCTGATCAGATTCCCGTGAATATGCGTTTTTTATCACCAGTAGGCTATTTGTTTTTCATGAAAATATGGTTGGCTCAGATTGAGGAAATTCACTTGCGTGTCATTGTTTCGTAACTTTTTAGTTTTTACAAAACTTTCGCAGTTTCATAATTTTAAAGCAGTGGCGGCGCCCGCTGTTTTCGCGTGCAAGTAGCGGTAGCGCCGTTGCTTTTTTCGTCAAATAGTGGCAGCGACAGCGGCGCTACTATTTAAGTAGCGGCTGCCCAGCTCTGATAATATGGATACACTGTGCCGATAAATAAATATTAAACTTTTCAAAATCGATTTCAAGATTACACTAAATGGAAACACTGTTGATCTCATTAGCATATTACCGGAGCGCTTTAATTTTTCGCTGCACTTTAGCTAAATATCGCTGCTATTTATTAAACGTCGCTGCTATTTAATAAATGTCGCTGCTGTTTATTAAATGTCACTGCTATTTATTAAATGTTGCAGCTGTTTATTAAATATCGCCGCTATTTAATGAATGTCGCGTTATTTATTAAATATCGTCGCACTTTAATAAATATCGCTGCTATTTATTAAAAGTCGTTGCACTTTGGCTGTTATTGTATTTTTCGAAGCGTTTTAGCAGCAGTTCGCTTCACTTTAACTAAATAGCAGTGAGACTGTGTAAATGTTGCTGAATATTCGCACAAAATTTGCTAAATCGTTTTTTTCACAACGGCGCGCCATATAACCCTCGGACGCCGTAATGTTCTAGCTTTTGCAGAAGAATACTACACACTCACCAATTCCAAAACAGCGTTTCACTTACCCGAAATTCATACTCTTGCCCTTCTTGTAGACCAGCAATTTTTAAACGGCATTCATCTATTGGTCTTGATGTTACTGTAAACCATTTTGAGCCGAGTTTTTCCCGCTTTTCGACCACATAATTCGTAACTTCTGAACCACCATCATTTTTAGGTCGTGACCAAGTTAAAATAAGTCCTTTGCGATGTACGTTGGAAACCTCCGGTCTTTCAGGAGCTTCAGGTACTTTAAATGGATTGACTGTGGTGACAGGTGATGTTTCCACGACATCACCAAGTCCGAACTTGTTTTCTGCACGTACTCTGCAACCAAAGTACATTTTTGTCATCTAAGTACATCAATATACTTGCTAGTGTTGTATTAAAAAAGTACAAGTACGGGATTACCTTACTTTCATCTGACTGTTGTTCTATTGCTTGTTTGCTTAATCTCAGCCGTTGCAAGTCTATCTACCTGCCTTTAAGTTAATTTTCAATTATCTTTTTGTATATCAGTTGAGCTATGTCAATAATACAGTACTACCTCTTCTAAGATTTGAATTTTCTTCGTATCTTGTTGATATTCTCATGTTGTCATTGCGTAAACAAAAACAAAAAAACATCAGTATTAACAATATCATTTAGCGAAACCCGTAGATTTGTAGAATGTTAACATCTGCAAAGGAACCTATTCACACCTTACTGAAAAGCTGCTGCTTGTTCGGGACTTATTCATGTTTTGACCAATTCAGTTAGTCTCTTCTGCCTTGCTTATGCACAGCCTATCCAGGTCAAATTCATCCCCTGATAAAGGTTGCTATGAGGAGACAGGTAGATGCAACCCATATTAGGAAATTCGTCGAGCCTGGTTAGGCTATGCCTAAGCTAGGCTGAAGAGCATTCTTCAATCAGTCGAAACATGAATAGTATTTTTATTTTGTCTTATCCAATTTTGCTAAACGGAGTTTTAGCGTAGTGGTTAAAGACGGCGCGGGAGGTCTTCAGTTCGACTCCCTGGCCGCTCAAATTAGACACAGTGTCGCCAATGGCTGGCCACCGCTGCGACATTTCTGTGTTGTCCAATCCCTAGGCCGCGAAGATGAGCCCAGCCACCTGTTTCACGCTTCGGCGTAATAATACGAGTACAACGAAAATTTGATTTTTTTGAGGTTGCAAAAAGTTAAACGTCAAATGCCAGCGCATCGTTTTAACAATGCGAAGAACTGCCTACAAACCCCAAAATACTTTGATGAATATTTGTGCTAATCAGAGCTAATAAATAGAACAGTTAGAGTAAGAGGTTGCATAGTATTCACTATTCATCCTCTTATCACGAGTATTGTTCTTAATTCTAACAGTAAAGCCATTCCACATCATGCTTATTTTTAAGCTTGAAAGCTCAGACTTTACGGCGCCAATCTTCTTTTCACTACTATCTTCGTTGGAGCAACCGGGTTATTAATCTACGCCCAGAAGTAGTAAAGACAAAAAGATGGATCCGCTTAAGCGCAGCATAAGACAGGGCTTTAATGTTAAACTGAAATTAAAGTGGCTGATGTAAGCTTGCTTAATACATGCTGTAAAATTCAATTCTTCGACTAGTTTTGCGTGGTTCATCTTATTTTTTCTCATTATTTTTGCATCTTCATAAACGCCTTGGCAAGTGTCAATTCAATTAAATTCTTAAAAGTTTATATGACAAAATTTGCAGTTACTACAAACCTGAATAAGTATTCATTGCCTTTTACTAGATGTCCTATCTTTACATAACGGTTTTGAACGTCGGTTGCAACCTGGGTCCACGTAACTCGGGTTGTTTCACGTTTTTCAACAATGTAGTTCGTAACAGCGCTTCCGCCATCTTCTGCAGGTGGATCCCAAACCACTGTGCACTTCGTAGCCATTAAGTTCTCGACTACAAGGTTACGAACGGGTCCTGGCACATCTAGTACTTTGAGTTGCACCGTGATTGATCTTTCTCCGGCATCATTTGTCAAAACGACAGAATAAGATCCTAAAACAAATTAGCTAAAGTTTTTTTTCGCAAAAGTTAATAAAAATGCGAATATATTGCGATTAACATGCTTTGAGTCAAATTATTATCATACAAAAAACATTATTACGTCACAAAAAACAACCCTGAAGTCAATATCTTTACCCTACAGTAAGTAGCCTAACTAAGAGCTCGAATCAACTCCATAATTGCTGAAATTGCAATCACATTGACTGAGACTTCTCAATTTATTTGAGACCTTTTTGGTTTGTTTTATTATTGCATCACATATGTTGCATGATGACGTGGCAATAAAACAAATAAAAAATGTTTCCTTAACATTGAGACGTCTCAGCCAGAGTGATTGCGCCATTTGTCAACTGATAAGATTTTTCTACACGTGATGTACAATATTGCTTCTCTTGCATCTACAACTGGAAAATGTTTTTTTTTGTGACAAAAAGCGACAAAAGCGCTATGAATAGATCATACTGTAGAACAAAGCTTCTACCAGATGCGTTACCTGAATCTTGGCGGGTAGTGTTGGAAATAGTTAGGAAAGTATGCGTAGGCGTATTTTCAACTTTGACTCGATGAGAAAGGTCAAGATCGTTCCCATCTTTCAACCATTTAACACGAGGAGCTGGTTTGCCATAAACTCGAAGAATGAATTTAGCACTGTCTCCTGCTCTCACAATTTGCACATCTCGCAGCGATTGCTCGTACTCAAAACTAGGTGGTTCCAGTTCATCTCGACATACGATTGCTGCTGAAATCTCTGATGCTTCCGATATTGATCCTATGGCAATTGAAATTAAAGTTTTCATTATTTAGGAGGCAAAAACTGTTAATAGTACACCCCGATGTCAACAGTTTATGATACGCTAGCCAAAACAAAACAAGCTACACTATTGTTATCACTTTTATCTATATTTTTTTGTTCAGCTAGTACTTTTTTATAGGGATTGATCTTCAGTGGTTTGCCCGTATCACTTACCTACTGCATTCTTTGCAAAAACGCGGAATTCGTATTTGGAATTTTCGGTCAGACCATCCACTTTCAAGTAATTTTCTGCTACGTTCCCGAAATTCGCCTTCAACCATCTACCGTCAGGCAGTTCGCGTTTTTCAATGTTATAGCCTGTGATTGGACTTCCTCCGTCGTATACTGGTTTGTCCCATTCAATGTTGACGTAATGACTGCCAACCTAAAAAAAAAGGAATGTATAGTTGACTTTGTTGACAAAGTTGAAGTTTTATTCACTCAGTGTCAATTCAATTACAAAACAAAATTTTTGAAGTAATAATTTGATTTATTGCCCGAAACTTGCACCTTTCTGTTTCATTTTATGGTGAACACCACACACTCTAAGTTTGCCTTTCAATGCAGCACCGTCTACTTTTAGTTCGGAAGTTGTGTTTGCTTGTGGGTCTTCAAACAGGGCCTATGAGATAAGCAAAACTCTGCTCCGTTGAAAAAAACTGGCGCCTAGTTTTCTCGAGACAAAACGACGCAAACTCTTTTCTTTGTCATCATGATACTATTCTTACATCCAAGATAAAGTCCAATAAAGTAGTTATTACATTTTTAACAAGCAAGTACACATCCGAATATTGTAACAGCTCATTGTAAAAGTAGAATTACACAATAGAGGAAAAGTATAAATTTAATTCTTATACCTGAAGAGCTTGTGGTTTTCCAGGTGGATCAATTGGATCTCGACACAGCACCAAATCCGTTGATCGACTTGCTTTGCTAAATCCAGCCTCGTTTTGTGCATAAACTCGAAACTCGTATTCAAGTCCTTGAATGAGTCCACTTGCTTTGTACTCTGTGTCATTTATGGTGATCTTATTGGTTTTCTGCGAATGAAAATACGTAGTCAAGTTTAGCAATAGATATTTTTTGTAATTGAAATAAAGAGAAAATTAATTTCCAAGTATGGATGATAGTTTGAAAGCGCAAATTTCGCTTAACCGATCTTGGAGTAAAACAACAAGAGATTGCAGCTTTTTTGCTTTTACATCTATTTTTACCTGCCATAAGATTGAGTTTCTGTCTTTGTGTTCCATTTGATAACCCGTCACCGGAGAGCCACCATCATCGGTTGGTTCCGACCATTGTAAAGTGGCGGAATCTTTCGTGACTCTGCTGACCGTGAGCTGAGTTGGTGGACCAGGTACTTTGTATGGATGTTGGGCAGTCACAGACTCTGACGTTAACGTAGGTCCCATACCAAAACGATTTTCAGCTTTAATTCTGAATAAATACTCCGTTCCTGTTGTGAGTTTAGAGGCTTTGACAGTGCTTCTTGCACATGAAGCAGACACCATCGTCCAAACCTTAAATATACAAAGTAACTGCAATATTCTACTCAGCTAAGTTTCGAAATAAAAAGTTATACTTACTGTACTGGTAGCTTCGCGTTTTTCTACCACGTAGTTTGATATAGGACAGCCTCCAGTGATATCTGGCTGGTCCCATGAAAGAATAATTGAATCAGAAGTTATACTATCAAACCGAACCGGCCCTTTGGGTGGGCCCGGCTTATCATAAACGACAATATACACTGGCAAGCTTTTCTTTCCAAGTATATTAGACCCAGTGATCTCGTACTCCCCTGCATCATCAACTGTACAATCTAAAACCAAAGCAAAACTTAGCAACCACTTTCTTCCAAAAGAAGTGCTGATTATAGAACCCCTGGTAATGAATTTTACCGTGGCATTGAATTTGTAAGTTGAGCTGAGCTTTTAATTGAAACCCAAGTTCAAAAAATTATACGACCAAATCCGCCCTCTCTGTAAACGTATTAGTAAACATATGTTCACTGGCGCAGTCGCACATTAATTTTTAGTCCTATTTTTTAACGCTGATGTTTAGTTTAATTGAGCAACCAATATCAAGCCGCTTAAATTTCAGATTCTAGTTGTGGTAGTGTAATGTTGCTCCAAAAACTTCTTGATAAAAGTCACATTTTACCTTTAATGGTTAAGATTGATCTGTCTTCTTCGTTTTCAACACTAACTCGACTGGTTTGTCGCAAAGAATCTTTATCACGCTTCCACAAGACATCAGGAGCAGGTTTACCTCTCAAAGATACCTTAGCTTTCAAATCATTGCCCTTTTTGGCATAAAAAGTTAGATTAGGCAAGCCACCAAGAACGATGTCAACGGGTTCCACCTAAACGCAATAACGTTGTGCTGCGAAGATTAGATTACACGTTTCTACTAACCAAGCAGGCTAGCTCATGTAGTACTAACATAGCTTCTTAAGCAACTGATATTGTTCACAACATCATTAAAATACAATTCTGTGCAATGTTAACAGCAAAATCAACTTTTCAATTGCTGCTTGAAAGTAAAAAATGAATTTATGTTTACGAACACATCGTCGTTCAGGGACATGGCCTTGCGGTACCGCGCGCAGGTTGCAGATCCTGTGTGAACGGTACGACTCACGACTGGAACCGATCGCATTTGACATATATACCGGGTAGCCTCTTACTCGAAGAACGCATGCTCACTTCGCCGTCTCCTTCAACTACCGCTGATTTCCAGTTTAATGGAATTTGAAAATAACCGTAGCTTTAATGGGATTTGAAAATAATTTATTTGTTACTCACTAGCTTACCTCATCTTTTGCAGTCACAGCCTGCATTAGTTCTTGTGGATCTCCGAGACCATTTTCATTTATTGCTTTCACTCTGAAGCTATAATCTTTCCCAGTAGATAATCGTGATACTGTACCAGAAAAGTCTTTAACTTGAGCTCCTTGTTTCCAGTGCTCTGAACCAGCCTCCCGATATTCCAACAAATAGCCTAAAATTTGAGAACTTAAACGTTAGCAAGTGTTTATATTCAACAGCTCAGATGGCCGAGTGGTAAGAGCGTCCGTCTCGGGAGCTGTATATTTGGGTTTGATTCCGAGTCGGGTCAAAGCAATGACTTTAAAATTGGTATTCACAGCTTCCCTGCTTGACGCTCAGCATTAAAGAAGCAGTATGGAGAACAAGCCGGCTAGTTAATTTGTTGTGCCGTTTGAAAAGACATTTAGCGGGATTCCTCCATCTTGGTGTGGTAGACAGATGGCTGGCATAACTCCTAAGCGAGCTCGTTATAGCACTTTGAACGCTTTCTCGTGATATAAGGATAAATATGCTACTAAATACTGCACAAAAAAGTAATACAATAGTTAACTGCTTAATACAAAGTGTGTGATTTCCTATGTTCGCTCACAAAATGCAAACGTTGTAATTAAAATCAAAGTGTTTAATTTTTTAACATAGTGCGAAATATGTGGAAACAATATTTTGTTTGCTGAAAAAATTCTAGCAATAGTTTACAGTATCTTGGTAGTAAGCTGACGAAAATATCCTAGTCCCAGATAGTCTACATGAGGCTAATCGTTATTTCAACGTTACAGTTTCGTTGACAGGGCGCAAATGCAAACAAACACTGTCACTCTCACTTATAGCTACAGCATTCTACTTTGAAGAAGTTATTTTTCTTTTACGGTCTTTTCATCACTATAAGTGCAGAATCATCGGTTGCACAAATTTTAAATGAATCTGTGCGCAGTACTTTTAAGTAAGCACAAATTAATTAACATATGTTTAGATGCAATTTTGTAAACACCTGTCACTTTACTTCCTCCATCTGACTCTGGTTTAGTCCAAGCCAATGACACACTGTTGCCAGTCGTTTGCACAACTTTCAGCCGTTCAGGCGCACTGGGTACTTCGGACGCTTTCACAGCTCCAGCAGTTTCACAAGGATCGCCTATGCCATGTTCGTTTTCAGCCATCACGCGGAAATAATAACTCATTCCTTCGTTCAAATTAAGAACCTGCATTTAAAAAACATGTAGCACTAAAGTTCAAAATCACTACCAATAGAATTAAGTACCGGTCCGCTATGCTACAGCATACACACTTGTAGTATCTTAGTTTCACACAGCCAACACGATATAGAAAATGATAAAATGAAGGAAGTATACTAATAAGAAGAGTTAAAAAAACAAGAGTGAGCTTGGTTGCTACACCTAATCATTCTGAGGCAACTCCCCCCGTATCTAGAAGGCGAACAAAAGTAACAGTAATTGCAAATAATATAAGGAGTACTCTAAAACAAGTTTTTCCGTTCGCGTAAAAAGCAGCTTGTGCCAAATACACATTATTATAAAGCTCAGATATTAAAGATTGTGAAGAGCCGCCGAAAAAACTCTCAAGAAATCTGTCTTAAAATCAGTCAACTTAAAAACTTACTTTGAAAGTTGTGCGAACACAAGTCATTGTAACAGTTGACCATGATTTTTTCGTCGATTCTTTCTTTTCCACTATATAATGACTTATGACACTTCCACCATTAATTTCCGGAGGATTCCACGTCAGAGTCACCGAGTCAATTGTCACATCTTTGGTTTTCAGACCTTTTGGTGCCGAAGGAGTATCCAACACAACGACATTAACCGTGGCTGTCTTGGACCCAGCACTGTTTTCCAACGTCAGCTCGTACTTTCCGGAGTCGTTTCTTTGATAAAATTAAAAAACTGGTTTCAATTTACAACGTTATTCTAAGTTAAGCGATTTAGGAAACAAAATTTAGCATTTTTCAACAGATACTTATTACACCACTTCATAACACTCTTGGTTCAACGGAATACAGTATCCGCAGGCCTACAATATTTCTGCCCACGCCTAGCGTATAACATGATACAGAGGGAAAGTTTAGCAACCAACTTGTTCGCTTTCATTTTGTGAATGCGCAGCACACAATTATTAAGTTTACTTTTAAGAGATAAAAATTGTCTTTCTTCTCCATTTTACTTTTTCTTTACACCAGAAACTATGCAACAACGAATAAATTATCTACTCAGCAACACTTCAATTTACATTAGATAAATAAAAAGTTAAGTCTGCTTTTGTATGAGCAAGCAAGTGAAGCAATACCATAGCGTTGCTGCAACAACAATAACAAAGATACCACAGAATGGAACAGCGCTGTTTCGGGCTATTAGCCCTCATCAGCCGCAATCAGGTAAAAGGTACATTTATCCTTCACAATTCCTGACCTAAATCAGCCAAACACTCATCCGGATTTGTGTACCCAAGGAAACCTTTGTGGTACGCAACAGACTTGCATATCACACCAGTCAAATTTCCCTGCTAGGCCAAGGTACAATAGTTAAACGACGTCGTCCTTCCTTGGTCTGCTGAATAAAAAGTCATCTCGACTTCCACGTGTTGTTTTGTAGCCGTTGATAATAGAGGAACTTTTATTCTTCAACCCAACACGTAAAAGTCATGATGACTTCCCATTCAGCAGGCCAGGAAGGACGCCGTCGTTTTGCTTTAATAACAAAGATGCCCGCGTGACTTACTCAATAAGCAACAACAGTATTTTTTTCACGATCTGTAGTAATCGTTGCCGAAAACTAGGTAAGTATGCAGACACAGGGCATACCTCACAGCATTTTCAATCAAGAGGAGAGTAGTAGAATCTGTCGTTTCAACATGCGCCTGGCTTTTCAGTTTTTCTCCATCTTTTTTCCAGCTTATACTAGGAAGAGGACTCCCTTGATATGTGGAAAACAACCTGATTGAATTCCCAGCTTTGACCTAAAAATGTATCATTTTATTTTTTTCAAACAACATTTCGCAACAAAAAAGCTATTTTTCATTCAGGCTTGATTTTTGAACCATTTTAAATGTTTTTATGCTAGGTTCTTCTTGTTTTTTCAATTATTTTATTCGCACATGCCTACAAGATAAGCATTTACACAATGGGCATATGGTTTGTAGCAGTAGGGTAACGTTTATAAACTTTGAGCTGTTGAAAATAAGATGGAAAGTGCTTTTGTTAAGCAAAGAAAAAAGGAGAAAAGCGTTAAATATCTTACTTTCAATGCTTGGCGGAGACCAGCTTCCATTTCCATTTCTGGTGCTATTAGTTGATCTTTCGCCACAGCCGTGCCATGAATTTGAGCGAATTCACCAATACCTGCTTTATTCACTGCAGCAACTCTGCATAAAACAAAGAAATCGTTTTTTGTGACATATAGTACACGATGTTTGGTGACATCCGCCTAAAAATAGTTCAAGACTGGTATAAGTATAACAGTGTAATTTAACTGATTATCCAGCATAAGGCAACTCTTCTTTGATAATTTATGATCCATTGATTCAACTTGTTGACTATTTAGTACTTTACGTCAAATAATAATCATTAATAAAACAAGCTGAGAACATACTGCCTAAACAAGTATTTAGTCAATATATTCTCTTGTCGTTTTTATCGATGATTCATCTGCATGCTTCATCTGCGGCGACTATTTGATTATTTCTGATTTTACATCATTGTACCGGTTAATAAAACTCAAATTTTACCTTATTTTATACTTTTGGTTTTCCAAAAGATCAGCAATAGTATACTCAGGCAGCAAGTATTGAGTGGGCATGATACACTTGGTCCAATCTCCCTCTTCCATGTCCTCGTCCTCTTTCTTCACATGGATATACTCAACAACGTAACCAGTGATCTCATCTCCACCATTATACACTGGTTTTGTCCACGAAACAGTCGCACTTTTTCGGGTAGTTTGAGTAGTTTTCACGTTGTTCGGCGGTCCTACAGCACACAAAGTTTAAAATCATTATAATGAAGAAAAAATGCAGAAGTGTGATCTAGTTATAGAACTTGCTTGTTCGTGGTTGACTAAGTATAGTCTTATCAGTAACTTCACACTGGCTTCATTGGCCTTATGAAAAGTGATTAGTAATTCTTAACAGAGATACCTTTAGCAAATAACCTTTTTATGTAGACCAGTCAACTCTTACAACTGCTACTGAAAATGTGACATAGAATAGTTTTAATAAACAGTTTCGCACCTGGTGGGTAAATGGGGTCTTCGATTCGAATATAAAACGAAGGTTCAGAAGGTTCGCCAATTCCAGCAGCGTTCTCGGCAGCTACTCGAAACTCCATCTGGGTGCCTTCAGCCAGCCCAGTTACTCTGAACCTGCATTCACTGATGTTCTTCTTGGTGGCACGAACCCATCTTGTTCCTCGCCTGTTGTTCATAAATAACCAGTATTACGAAATACGTATGCATTAACTAATGATTTGGGTTAGCCTAAAAATTGCAAATCGAACACTTGTTCAAATCCAACCGATGCTTTGTCTTGCGTTCTATGACAAAAGGATGTTTACGATAATTATTTCCTGCAAGCAAATTGTAAAAGGAGCCGTACATTGAAGATATCAGAAACAGCTAGCCCTAATGCTAATATGTATCCGTAGCATTACAAAGCGCCTTTGCTTACTTATCATGACCAGAGAAAGCAAAAGTGGTTTTTACATAAACGAACTCACTTTTCTCTCTTTTCTAAAACATAGTTAGTTATTTCTGCTCCACCATCTTTTGATGGTCTTTCCCAGGTAACAACACACGAATCACGTGCTACATTTGTAACATCCGGTTGCGTAGGCTGACCCGGAAGTACGAAGGGATTTTCTGCTTTAAGCGGAGCTGATTCTCTGAATTCTCCTTGTCCGTATTTGTTGACAGCCATTACTCGAAATATGTACTCATTGTGTTCAAGTAAGTTAGTCACTTTGAGGCTGGTTCCTTGAGCCTAAATAGTACAGCTTATGGATAAACTGGAATAAATTTTTTACTGTGCATGTAAACAAATCAAATTGATAGTAAGAACTTCTAAAAAATAACACCGATGCAGCGCTTATCAAAAACATTGCACAAAAACATAATACGGTCTGATAATTTGAAAATTTTAAACAACTTTTATCTAGACATTAGAGCGCACCTTTTGGAGTTGACCGCGACCAACAAAAAGTTTTTCAGTAAGAATCAAGAAAAAACAGATTCGTAGCGTAAAAACCTGAGAGAAAAAAACTTTTTACCTCACTGGCGACAATGGTCCATGCCAAGCGACTACTTTCACGCTTTTCTATTACGTAACCAGTGACGTGGGAGCCACCATCATCTTTAGGTGGAGTCCAGTGAATTTTCGCTTGACTGGAAGTGACGTCAGTAACAGTTACAGCTTCCGGTGGACCTGGTCGATCAAGAACTTTCAGACCGACAGTCAAGCTTCGAGAGCCGGCAGGATTTTTGAGATTGATAGTGTACTGGCCGGAGTCAGTCCTCGTAGCGTCTCGAATATGAACAGAACTCTCATCATTTGTATTAACAACATTTACAACATTACTTTCTTGAAGCTCAGAACCGTTCTTCACCCACTGGATTGCTGGCAGTGGTTTTCCTGCAACAGAAATATACTTCGCTTAAATTTTTCTTCAAAAAAAACTACGGTACAGTAGATGATGGGCTGAGCAATGTCATGTCAAGAAGACAATAAAAAACTTCATTTTCAAATCAGTAACCGCTCAAACTGCAAGTTGCACACTATCATTTCCAATTATGAATCGAACCCGTCATTCGATACATATTACCACAGAACATTACAACCATTGTCCAAGCTGACAAAAAACACACAAAAGATGGCAAAAACACTGATGATGCATGTGGTAATGCGCATAACGAAGTTATTACGGAGTAACAAATTAAAAAACGATCGCCATAAATTTAACAAAGAGACTAGCGTCAACAAACTCATAAAAACAAAAATAAAAGCAGTTACAAACATAACTAAAGTCTAACCAGATATGGCAGCGACTAATTTAACGTTGTCTCCAGCTTTTACGACCATTGTGTCTCTGAGCTTGGCATCAAATTCCACACGAGGTGGTATGATTTCGCTTTTACACGTAACCGCTTCGGATTGTTCTGAGGGTTCAGAAATTGTTCCGGCAGAATTCTTCGCCATTATTCTGAAAGAAAAGCAACAAAAACAATGCGTCAGCTTTTCATTAATTTAGGTGCAGAGGACTTGACGCATCAGCAGACAAAACAGCTAGCCGACATAGCACCTTTGAGCGGGGTTTGAAGTATAAGATAACTACAGTACATTAAACTCTTGGTTGAGTAGCTTTATTCAATGGCGACCCAGAGTATTTAAAGTAGAAGGAAATTTTTTGCGTTGGCGAAAAATCTGTTTTGGAGATTACCTCTAACCTGTTGAATTATCACCAACAACCAATTCACATGTTGAATGAATTCAAAGCTTTACACGAATACAGTTTTAAAGCATCATGTCAAGGCAAATAAAAGACATTAAAGTGCAATGTCCTACGCATTAAGCATATTCGTGCATTCCACACTGCATCAGTAAATCTCAAACTACGTCATATCGCCTCACTGGGGACGAAAGAGAAACATTAGCGGACGAAAAAAAATTATGTGGGCAATAGGGGAGGACGATGGTGCAAGTAATTCCAAAAAAGTTAAACGTAATACGAAGTTTGTTTCCTATTATATTCCAATTACATTTAGCCAATTAATTTTGCCAGAAAGACAAAGTTCAGCTACAAACCAAATTTAAACCTACCATATCAAAAGTTGAACATTTTGAATAACCTTATGTGTAAATCTAAGCAGCATTTTGCTAAGACCATTTGCTCAGTTGCTAAGCGCACAGACTAGCGGTGCGAGAGGTTTGGGGTTTCATTCCCGGGGTCGCTCAAATCGGCACAGTGTCGCCAAAGGCTTGCCTGCCCTGCGACGCTTCTTCGAAGCTGTGCAGTTCAGCGCTAAGTTGCGAAGATAGGCCCCGCCACTCGTTACACACTTCGGTGTAATACTGCAGGTACAATGAAGTTTTGATTTGATTTGAGCTTTTGTTAAACTGCTATTTAGTCATAAACGAAGCGCAGCACGGTACCTGAATACGTAGTCACTATTCTCGGTCAGACCGGTGACTGTGAAGTAAGTTTCACTGACATTGCTGAAGTTACACTTGAGCCAACGCCCTTCAGGTATTTCACGTCTTTCAATAATATAACCTGAACAATAGCAATAACCGAGTCTCATAAATATATAAAAAGAAACTATTACTAGGCCATAGACAACTTAGTAATTAAACGCTGGATAAGCCAATTCTAAGTTTCGCCGTTTGACCCCTCATCAGTTAGACTCAGGTTCGAACCCAGGACCTTGTGATTGAAATCAACTCTTTAACCACTCGGCCATATTACAACGCAAGTCTTATAAGTTAAAAAAATCACAAATACGAATTTTTTCTTTGCATGATATTTGTGCATGGCATACGCAAAACACTTCAGAATTCTTTTTCACCTTCAGATAATGAAGAAATACTTTATCTACTGAAACCAAGCATGAAGTGGAAAAAATTAGTTCAATTTTAAAAGTGCAACAGAAAAGGTTTTAATTGTTTTTCTAAAAAATTACATCGTTTTTTTTAAAGCTGGAGAATCACTTTTGAAACTGATTTTAGGAAAAAAGTTTCCGAAAAAAATAAATTTAGATAAATTACTGCGTATATTCGTAACTACTATGTTGTCTTTCAAGCCAAGTGATTACCTGTAAGATTACCTGCAAAAAATAAATTACTAAATGATTCCTGTAAGTTTGATTACCTGTAAGTTTGAAGCCGCCATCGTACTCTGGTTTCTGCCATTCCAATTTCACTTCATTTCGACTTACTTCAACCGGTATAGGCCGGCCAGGAGGTTTGACACTATCACGACAAGCTACTGCATCTGAGGGTCGAGAAAACTTTCCAACACCAGCAAGATTTTCAGCGCAAACACGGAATTGATATTCCAGGTTCTCCGTTAAGCTGGTGACCTGGAAGCACAAAAACCCATATAAAGAGCCCAAAGCCGTGGTTCCCAACCTGTGCGTCGCGACCCCAAATGGGGTCGCGGGGTACTTTAAAGAAGTCGCTAGTACCCATAAAACTAGATACCGGTCCGCTAGTAGTACCCGTATGCGCCTTGTAGTGTGTCACTTTTCATTGAGCCATTTCATTCGGATTGCTTCGTAGCACAACATTATTGCATCAGAATTAGAGATGTGCCTAGAGGAAAATTACTCGGACTCGCCGAGTAACGAATATTCACGACATTACTCGGCCGACTCCGAGTATCTACGACGTCAAAATATGAACTCAAAATTAGGTGAAGAGCAAAAAAAAGGTCATCACGTCCGTAGAAGTCCTAATTTCGACCCAAATTCGGATAAAAAGCAAAAAAAGGTCAAAATGATAATGGTTTAATACTCGGCCGAGTATCAATTAATACTCGGACTCGGCCGAGTCCGAGTAATGCCTTATTACTCGGCCGAGTACTCGACTCGACTCGGCACATCCCTAATCAGAATACAATAAAATTATTATGGGACGAAAACAGCTTAAAGAGGAAAAATTTACTGGGACTTCACTTTTCCTCATTGTTGCATCAGTATGCGTCAACCGTGATGTAATAAACTATGATCATGTGACTGTAGGATTAAGTGTGCAGTAGCTGTAAATTAAAATCTATTAACAAAGTAGCCCAGTATTATTTAATTATTACTACAAAGATCAGTTAAGCAGCTTGCAAATCTATTAATGAATTTCGCGATAAGCTGCAGACCTACAACGTCAACCATCGCATTGATTTGTCATCAAATGCAAGAAAAACATTTTAGTGTTTATTTTCTAATTATGCATTGAGGAAAAATTATAAGTGGGGAGTCGCGTTATCTACACAAATTTTTAAAAGGGGTCACTAAGACAAAAAGGTTGGAAACCACTGGCCTAAAGACTTGCAACCAGTAAAAATTCTAGTAAATGCTGTAGTAGGCTTAGAGTTGCAGCAGCTCCAATGTTTTGACCCAACTTGGACTAAGTCCGTAAATAAAATTCTAAAATCGACACAAACCAGATCTAAAACATGACGAAACTGTCGCAGAGCCTCGTGCTTGAATTAGTCAGTGGCAAGTAAACTACCATACCATTTTTTTTTAAACTGGACATAAGCAATCGCCAATGCTGCACAAGAATACATTGACGGAAATTTATTATGTGCTAGCCCTAAGTAGGAAGTCCGAGTTTCTTCCAAATGTTCAGGAATAGTTAGGGTGAAATTACCACACAACTAGTTTACAATTCACATTTCCAAGGAGACTGAAACTGCTTTTTTGCAAGTTGCTTCACTTAGCTTGTAATTTTTTACCTTTAAAGTGGTTTCTTTCGAAGGCCCACGCGTAGCAGGTACCCACAGCACAGCATTTCGATCTTTCTTCTCCACGTGATACGCAAATATCTTGTCACCTATTCAATGTTACAAAATATTAGGACAAGTCGATGTGAGCAACATAAAAAATTGAAAAACAACGAAAAGTAAATTTTGTTTGCTGTAGGAAACAGGCACTCTCCTTGTGTACGCTTGCGGCCCTCGGGATCATTTTATGCGGCCCGCGGGCACTGACAGAAATGTAAACCTTGCTACTTAGTCCGTACTCATTGCTGGTATTGAGTGGAATATTAGAACATTTGCGGACGTTTGAGAGAAAATTAGGACATCTGCGGCCGGGTGGATCTTTTTTTGCTCTTCACCTGATTTTGAGCGGAAATTAGGACATCTGCGGTCATGACTACCCTTTTTATTTTCTCTACCAATCAGTGCGGCTCTCGGCTTCAAAATTTTTTACAATGCGGCCCTTCGTGCGAAAAGTTTTCCCACCCCTGCTCTAGAAGGCCACAATCCACTAACGGTTGAGAACCACTAGTTTAAACTCTTACCTCCATCTGATGTAGGCTCTTGCCATTTAATTGTGGCTGTGTCTCTGGTACAGCTCACCACCTCCGGCTGTCCAGGCGCCCCTGGACGACTGAACGGATATTGCACCAGCACAGGGCTAGAATCAAGCGGCTCTGAACGTCCGAAACGGTTTTCAGCGAAAACTCGGAAAATATATTCTTGATCTCGAGTCAGCCTTCCCACCTAAGATGAGAGTTAGATTAAAACTAGAATGTTGAATTCAAGCGATTGTAAGCAAAAGGAGAAATAACCAAATTAGGACAGAAGTACGGTATGGCAACCAGAAAAGCCTTTAAATATGTAGTACAAGGGAAGCGGTTTCGTGTTACTTACGAACGCAGCAGCAAAAATATCATTTTATAATAGCCAGCATACTGACTTTCCAACAGAGCCTAAAACTGTTAGCACTCATAATTTATCCTTAGAAACGGCTGATTAATGCTTCTCCCGAAAAAATTGCTGAAGGTATTTGCTAACTTGAAGATGAAGGCTGTTCTTACTGTCCCAGCACTGGACCCACAAAGCGCTTTCGGTCCATCATCTCGTCTAATGGGTCAAGTGGTCCAGTTGGACTTAACATTTACATAAAAATAGTCAGCCACAAGTTCCAAATGAGTGGGCAAATAAGCGTTTTTCAGAAGATATTCGCAAAGCTAAGTCAATAGTAAATATTTCTGTTGGAATTTAAACCTTCAGTGATGTTCTCGCCACCATCCCTGCTACTTCAGTCCACACATCTGCTTCTCTTTCTCTCTTCAGCACTATGTAATTGTTCACTTGCGCTCCTCCATCGTGCTCTGGAGCGATCCAACTCAAGTTCAACGATTCCGCAGTGACGTTACTGAACTCAATCGGCCCTCTAGGTGGGCTTGGTCGGTCAAATATGGTCAACTGCAAGTATACAAATTAATTTTATTGAAAACTTCAGACAAATACCGAAAAGTAAACATTCCGTAGTTTTAATCGGGGAATGAAATTGTTAAGTAAAAAACAAACTTCAATAATGAGAACTTAAGAAAATTTCAACTTCGTGTCTGTAGCTTTCAAAAATCAAATCTTCATGATACTCGCGGTATTACGCCGAAGCGTGTAACAAGTGGTGGGGCTCATCGCCGCGGCTTAGTACCTGGCCAACACAGCTCCGAAAAAACGTCGGAACGGTGGCGAGCCGCTGGCAATACTGTCTCCTAGTGGACAATACCGGGAATTACACCCCACACCTCCCATGCCAATAGCGATTTGTTAAACAACCAAGCTTAACCGTCGGTGTCAGTAGGTTTTCGTAAAAAAATATCGTTTAAGTATTTTCATCTTTAATTCAAAAGAATAAAGCTCTTTTGGAAAATCGAACTCATAACCTAAGACTTTAATCCACATGCTGTGCCGCCACATTATGCTGCTTACAAACCTTAATCGGTACAGATTTGCTTCCAGCGGGGTTGCTCACTTCCACCTCATACGTTCCTGCATCGGAACGTTGGCAATCTTTAACTTGCAAAGTAGTAAAACCATCAGACGTAAGAGTGTTAATGCGTTGAGTTTCACGGAGGATCTCGCCATTTCTCTTCCACTGCGCACTTGGTGTTGGTTTTCCTAAAAAACCAATGAAGGCTTGGTTCACTGTAAATTTCTAAGGCGCTCTTATTGCAAAATCTCGTTCTTGCTACTGTTATTAAACGGTAACTTCGCATTATGTAAACCTTATAACACTAAAAAAAAAATCAAATCTTTATTATGCTCGCCGTATTACGACGAAGAGCGTAACAGTTGGCGTGGCTCATCTCCGGGTCTTAGCGCCTGAGCAGCACAGCTCCGACGAAACGTCGCAGCGGTGACAAGCCGTTGGCGACACTGCGTCCGATTTTTTACCGATCTGGGAATCGAACCCTAGACCTTCCGTACGGATAGCGAGAGCCAACCGCCCTAAACAAGGTTGAAACGGCGATAAAATGCATCAAAATTGAATTTAGTGTGTTAAAACTAACAGACATTATAAACAAGCTCTTGGCCTCTACAACCTCTGTTTAAATCATTTATAAAGAGTGCTGGTATTTAAATTCTTTCGTCGCAAATTAAAAAATATCAACCTCGGTGCCGAAAAATGCTCCACTGCAAACAGAATAATGACAAGAATGTTCGGCCAGTGAAAAGCCACCAATCTAACTACGAGAAGCGCTTTAATTCGAACTTACCTAGTAAAGGTAATTTGACTTTGATGTTAGTTCCAGCTTTAGAAGATAGAGATCCTTGATAAAGATCATGCAGATCTATATCTGGTTTGACAATATCTTCTTTTGCTACCACAGGATGAGGTGTTTGTGTCGCTTCACTTATTCCAACGTTATTCTTAGCCCGCACACGGAAATAGTACTCCGCACCTTTGTTCAAATCCGTCACAGTTTCTCTGCAAAAACAAGAGATAGTCAATAAGCAATGTCTTATGCAGACGACAAATATTTCAACGGTCGAATTGTAATCAGCATTTATACACAGCAAAAGAATTATAAAAAGTATAAAATACCAAGCAAAATCGCTCATTGAAATAAAAATCCAGCGACGACATCAAAATCTTGACACTATTTCAAAATGAATGTTGTGCATTAGAAAGCTTTCACTATTCAAAATTTCTCGTCTCACTATACCGGTAGTTCATACATAAAGTCTATAAAGCTGTTAATTGAAAGAAAATTTGTCTTACTCTAGGGACGCAGTTGTTGCTTTTGTCACCCATGTATCCATTCCAACTCGTTGCATTTCCAGAGTGTATGATACAACAGGACTACCACCATCTGACTCTGGCTTGGTCCACTTTAACGAGGCTGTGTGGCCAGTCATTTCAGTCACAGACAAGGTTCTTGGAGCACCAGGAACTTCGCAAGTCTTGGCCACCTCCCTAGTTTCAGCTGGTTCTCCAACTCCGTATTTATTGACAGCCAACACTCGGAAATAATATTGCTCAGCTTCCACAAGACCGGTTATTTTAAAAGACTCTCGGTGAACCTACATTACAAAGAAATTTTGGGCAAACTTAGATTTTCTTTCCTGTTTACGAGTATTTGCAGAATACAGCTTTCTCGCGAAACTAAATTATGAATGGCAGCATAAAATTTTAGTTAATACAATTTTTTGACTGTTTTTTTCTTCTGCTTTTAAATTCTGGACAGCATATTTTCTTTCCGAAATCTTGAGATCCATCTTATCAAATTCTGCATATATTAGCAAATTTGTAAGGTACAACTAATCCCATGTGAATCATTTAGTTAGACGATGAAATTAACAAAAAATCAAGCTAAGGTTTCAAAGGCTAAAAAACCTTTGATCACATTCATTATTATCTGCTAAAAAAATTCACAAATACTGTAATTGTCGTAAAATTAAATTGATCAGGTGTAAAGGAAATATCAAAAAACTCAAATTTAAGCAAGATGGAAAAACAAAAGTGTACGTGATTAAAAACAGTTTAAACCTTGTACGGAATATTTGAATTTTTAATTACAAAAAGAAGAGCCAATAATGCTTGAATTATTTGAATAGTTTTGAGACGTTGTTTCGATTTATATTTAAACCATTATCAATCATTCATATAGATTCGATTTGAATAAGGTTGACAATGGTTTAAGTGTCAATCGAAACGTGTTGAAAATTATCAAATGTTATTGGCTCCTATTTTTGTAGTTTAAATCTTATTTATATTTCTGTATACAAGAGACTGCCTTTACCTCAGTGGAAACAGTGCTCCATGCTTTTCTCGTGGACAGTCGTTTCTCAACCATATAATGCGTCACAGCTGCACCTCCGTCAAACTTGGGGGAATCCCACATTAGAAAAGCACTGTTTTTAGTAACCTAACAATGACATATGCTGTAAGATGAAGTGCATAAATTTTCAACCAAGCCAAAATATGTCATCAAAGCAATTAATTTATTATAAAATCGCTAATCATAAAACCCCTACAGCCTGTTTGGCCGTTGTTACCTCTTCCGGTGGTATAAAGTTTATCTAAATACCAATATAAAATACAAGATAAGACCTGAGCCATCCTGTTTCGGGATTGCGTTCTTCATCAGTACTAATATAAAATATAAACCTGTGGTAAAACTGGTCAAGTAACGAAACGATATTCACAACTTGCACATTAGCATTGCGCAATGCTCATCGCTTATGCGATTTGAGCACTTTGGCAGGGGTGGAGGTTTTTTGTTTTGTGGTACCACAAACAAAAATTTCTGAAGTTCCTTAAATTTGATTTTGAGGTTCTTCACCCCAGACTACTCTGAGCTCCTCTGATGAGACCTAACAAGGTCGAAACAGTGGCTGTCAGGAGATTGAGTGTAAGCATATCATAATATTTTTCGCAGCGAGCATCTAAGATCATCTTTGTCAACGACATGGCAGGTAACAGATCCTACGTGACGGGTTCGATTCGCGGCTGGAGCCGATCGAATTTGACATATTTACCGGGTGGCTGCTGTCCCGAAGAGAGCAAACACAATTCGCAGTCTCCTTCAATTACTGTTGAATTTTCAGTTTATCATGAGATCGTAGATCATTATTACTGAGGCAAAATAGAATAGTTTTAAAGAAACTATAACTGCTACAACCATAACACTTATACAAGAATCTTTTGAAGTTAAGTTTTTTTGGCTAGATTTTCACCTTCATTTTAGAACGAAAATTAATTGCTCTAACGTTCCTTACCTCTTTCACTCCCAAGCTGCTCACAGGGCCAGGTGAATCTAATACTTTCACATTAACATGCGCCATCTTGCTTCCTGCTTGATTTTCAATCATTAATTCGTATTTGCCCGCATCTTGTCTGTTACAGTTTTCAATAACCAACAAGCTAAAAAGATCACTATTATTGAAGACAAAAGATATCAGCATCATGTCTTAATTTCAAAATACGATCAGTATCGCATGGAAAAATATTGGGCAAAAAATAGGCCTTGTAGCAATGTTGTTTTGTTTCGTCAAGCGGTTGTAATAATCCTCTGTTTGTTACAGTGCAATTGCAATAATAGTAAACAGGGCTACGTTTTAAATCACACAAACGAAGTGAGTATACAATAAATATGGGACGAAAATAGCTGATGGAGGAAGAACAAAGGCACAGTAAATCTCAAAACTGGACGTTTCGACAACATAGACTCAGCTGTCATCATCAGCAGTGCATGCAAAGCAGTACAAAGTTGTAAGAAGTAGAATTTACAAACTAACTACAAGTTATAGCATAACCCCGGCAACAGGTCAAAGTTGTGTAATTATAACGTCATAAATGAGTATGATTTAACGATTAAATCTACATTATAGCAGTGCATAGCATTATAGCATCTACATTATAGCATTAAATCTACATTACAGCAATAGCTAATAATTGCAGAGCAGTTTAGTTTGGTTGCCTTGTGTTTATAAAGACAGGTTTATTGATATTATTTAACTTTTAAAGACGTTTACTGATATTAGAATGTATCCAAGTCATTCCAAAAAAATAACTGAATGATTATTGTAGGTTAAACAAAACACTTGCTATTTTTGCTGTGTAAAAATAGACCTACTGTACCTGTAGGAGGTAGTGGTATCAATATTGCATCGATGTTCTGGAAAACCATTTTCTTTTGTCCAAGTGACGTTAGGGGCTGGGCGGCCTTTAACTGTTACAAATAATCGGATCGAGCCACCAGCTCGAACGGTTAGAGTTTGCCGCAATTCAGCATCGAGTTCAAATGAAGGAGCTTCAATGATCTCTACTGGAGCTATTGCTTCAGTTACTTCACTAGGATCTGATGTAGCTGCCTCGTTAACCGATTTTACGCGGAATCTACAAAAGCCGGTATTGAGAGTTATATGGCGTAAGGGATTACGTAACGTAAGAAATATCTGTAAATCATAAATTCTGTGGCCTTAAGCAGTGATATCTTTTCTAAATGAATGCAAAGTTAGGTTATGGGTAGTCTGTGGGCCATTTCAAGTCTAAATCTGCTCCTAAACCTGATTTGGTCATGTCTTTTCAATGAAATCATCAACTCACCACACATGGAAAACAAGGTTGATATTCTGCGATCTCACTTGATGCATTTATCAAATGGTGCTTTTTTGTGTGATGATAAACACACGTACCAAATTTAGATGCTCTAATAACAAAAATTAACGTACTTGTATTTCAAATCAGGTAGTAGGTTTGTGACTGTATACTGAGTAGATGCTATTTCTTTAACTCCACTGACAACATCAAAATCATCCGAGTCTTCTCTTGCCATTTCCACCAGATAACCCCTGATCGCTGCTCCACCATCATAAGTCGGCTTACTCCATTCCAACGAAATAGAAGACTTGGTGGTATCTGACACTTTCGGAATACCTGGAGGTCCAGGGATATCTGCATTTAAAAATATATTTTAGTTTATTCCCACAGCTTCAAGACAATTTTTATCAAAAAATACAGCCCGATTGAACATTTTGAATTAGTGCGACAGCTGTGATATTCACTCTGTCCACGCGTCCAGTCATAGTCCGTATGGTCCAGTTTGAAAAGGGCCTAAAACCGGTGGTGGGAATCAGCCGGTTCGTACCGGTTCTATAGAACCGCTCCCGAAGACCAGCGAACCGATCAGCATTGCTGTTTATATTTTTTGTACCTTTAGTTGAAACAGAACCGGCTGAAAATACAACTTCTGTGAATAGAACCGGTTGACAAAAACTTGAATTCCATCACTACTTAAAGCCCCCGGGGTTTCCGCATCACAATCAAATTTTTGACGTCATAATTGAAAAAAGTGAATATGACATCAAAAATTTAATTGTGATGCAGAAAGCCCGTGGCTTATGACCGACTTAAACTGGACATGTGGACAGTAGACTGGTTCATTGTCACGCACCAAAAAATAAACAGCACCAAAACGTAGAATTTGAATCAAACTTCAGTTTGCTCTTCAATTTATTAATCACTCAGTTCACTTAACAAATCACCAGTTTTCACCCTTCGAACTAAATTTATTGAAAACTCTACCTTCGAATCAAGCTTGCCAAGCCTGCTGCAATTTTAATTGAACTTACGATTCGAGGAACTTTTTATTGAAGCTTTTGTGACGAATGATGTTTCTGTTACTGAACGATTGTTTGCGTTCATGATTCTTTCGACTGACTTGCGTTGAAAAACCGCACGTCTTTTGTACGACATTGCTCGATACTTTCGCGAAACAATTCTCTAATATGATTATCTACCTTTCACTTAACAGTTAAGCATTACTTTTCTTACGTTACAGAAACCTAGTTTCTCAGCTTGCAAACTCAACCTCATTGTCTGTAGCAATCTACTCTAGCAGTAGTCAAAAGGCTTATCAGTGCAAAGTTAGCATCTAAAAATAATCATTTAATAATAACAATTTCCAATTAGCAAATTCCTGTGGGAAAAAAGGAACGTTTGCTTTATTAGAGTAAAGACCAACCGGTATGCAGCGAATTAGATTGATGGCTCAACTGAATGATAAAGACTAACCCACTAGAATAGTTAATATGGACTATGCACATGGTGATAGGCGTCTTAAAATATTTTGTGATGGAATAATTCAAATCAAATCTTTATTATACACGCGGTATGACACCGAAGCGGGCGGGGTTCGTCTCCGCGACTTGGCGCATGGGCAGCACAACCGCGAAGAAACGTCGCCGGGTGGAAAGCTGTTGACGTTACTGTGTCCGATTTGACCGGCCCGGGAATCGAACCCCATACCTACCGCACCCATACTCATGTGCCTAACAACTGAGCTATCCGGTCGATCAACTTGACTTTGATTTGATGCAGCGATTTTAAAATTTAATCAATTGTACAGTTTCAGGACTAGTGTACTTAAGCTTGAACTGCGGAGTAGAAAAAGTTAATAAGGTTAATTTCATTTCGCCGGAAGTCACTTGGACGCAGAGATTTTCGAGTGAAGTAGAATTTGACGTCGATTTTATATGGTCTAAAGACTACGAAGACGGCTACACGAAACACGCAGTATGAACAATCTACAGACGTTACGTTATTCAAACAATGGTTTTGCAAACACTGTATTTTCCGACAACTTCGTTGAATACAGAAATTTACTTAATCGTAATCGATTCTTTATATTGCTAGCAAGTTAAAAGCAAAACACTACATGTAATTCAATCTTAAAAGTAGTTACAAGGTAGATATTGCTGTAAAGCAGGGGTGGGCAACCTTTTCTAATTTGCGTGCCAAAATCGACTTGTATCAATATACAAAATTCTTCTAGGAGCCAACCAAAATTTAAGTTTCGAATTCAACAAGGTGCATCGTATTTCTTTTCAGCTTTTTGGCTTTAAAAGCACACTTGGGTTTAATTGATTAAAGATTGTTAACATGAAAATAAAGAAGTGCACACTGACTTCCATCACACCATACAGTACTGTGAGTAAGTTATTTTGTTTTTTTGATTGAAGAAATTGAAATTTCTTCGCCAAGGCCTGGTTCAAGTGCTGTGTGGAAGTGCTTGCGTACCAAGTTCGGCACGTGTGATAGGGGTAGCCCTCCTCTGCTGCAAAGGATAACACTCTTTTGACTGACCAAATTTTTAATAACAACACAAGCTTTCGCTACTATTAGGATACACTGGTTTAATGAGGTGTCTTACTCAAAACATGAACTTGTATATCAAATTGCTTAACTTTGAATGACACCCGATAAAGCCAGCGTTATACTGGCAAAAGCTTGCGTACCTTTAAACTTTGTTAGTTAAGAGAACGCCATCCTTTTCGGCAATGCCTATCTTTTAACGATCTGGCTAACGCAGCTAACTCCTAGTTAGTTCAAAAATAGTTGTTAAACTGGTGCTGGGTAAGTGAAATAAAACTTGTTTATTTTAGTCTAGTTGGTAAAACTTGGTTGCGTTTTTAACTTCTGTTATCCAAGCGTTACTCCGCAAGGCAGCAAATTCCTCATGTCCAATTCGACCGCGTTAAAATGTATTTAATTTTAAAATTACTTAAGCTAATATTTTTTCAATCGCTTGAAGCCTAATCCTTACATATTGGGTCTTTAGCAGAAACAAACTCGGAACATTCGCTGCAATTTCCAGTGCCAGCCTTATTCACAGCAGACACTCTGAATTCGTACTCGTTGTTTTCAATTACACCAGACACACGCAATCGATTCTCTCGCACTGGTTCTTGGTTGCATCTGCAAGATAAAAATGAAACACTTCATCCATTGCGTTTTCGCGAAGCCTAAATTAAAGCAAAAGTTAATGGAAAGAAGCAGCAGCAAGCTATTTAGCGGTTGCATATTATTTATTTAGTAGTATGTGATGGCGGATCATTCATTTTTGTATCAAGTGAGATTTTATTCCCTTGTTGCGAGAGGCACAGGCACTATAACGAGCTCGCTCATGAGTTGCCAGCAACCTGTGTGCATTCAAAAATGGTTCGTTAAGGTATATCCCAGGCTCACGTCGCTTGTTCTCCTCACCACACCTTTTAGCGATAAACGTCGAGCAGGAAAGCTATTAATTTTTTAATTTTTGGCCAAGCCTAATTCAAAATCGAGACCAAAGTCTATCGCCAACAGGCAGACGCTGTCTCATCCAAAAGCTTTACCTTATCCAGTTAAATCCCTTCTTTTGATGTTTTTCCAAGTAGTATCCCATTATCTCACTCCCTCCATCGTTACTTGGCCGACCCCACGTAACTATCATGCTTGAACTGGATGGATTTGACACATCAGGTTTTCCAGGAGGCCCAGGAACATCTGCAAAGAGTTACACTTGAATGCATCTGCACTTGATTACAGCATAATAATTATTACAGAATAATCGAGATTAAAGCAATTGGCAACGTGCAACGAGCCTTTGCCGACGCTCTTCGTGTTCGATATCGTATTTGTTTCATTTCTCAGTAACCAGTTAGCTAGTCTGTTTCAATATCATAACGTTGCAAAAAAAGCATTGTAATTATGTCTTAAGACAATGAATTTGATTTAACCTTAAAATTAGTCAAACAAATTTTGTTGTATTTTCTATTAACTCCTTCAAAAGTTTTTGTTTTTTATTGTAGTAAATACAATCAATACACTGCAAAAAAGATGTTGACAAACGCAACTGCATTTTCCCATTTTGCTCGTTAAATTAGCACGTGCCTTACGCAAACATAGCAATAAATAAAGTAATACCCGTTGGTAAGACAACAATAGTATCTACTTGCAATCACAACTTACCGTAAGGGTTTCTGCAAACCACTGCAGAAGACTGAGTTGGTTGTCCGACCCCGTATTTGTTTTGTGCGGAAACTCGGAATATGTATTCGTTTCCTGCTATTAACTTGGGACAGGAAATAGAGCAGATAGCTCCAGCATCTCCGACCTGCAAAAAAGAACAGTACTTATATACTAAATGGAATTACCAGGTATTTGGATAATCTAAAGCTTAACAGCCGTGAAGTTCGTACTAACTATGGCGTCATCTTCCACTACTTCTATTCCTATTGCTGGCTTCTCACTGACCGTAAAGTGACGTTTCTCAGTTAATGTAATCACCAGTTGAATGAACTAGTTTCATTGCTCAAAAAGACTAAATCAATATTTTTGAGAAGGAAGGAGGCGATATATTTGAGAAGCGTTGGAGATGAAGTATATGACAAGGAACAAACAGGCGGATCTAGAAATCGAAATGAAGAAAGCAGAAGTAGAAAAAATGTGAATATTTCGGTGAAGGTAAACAATACCCATATCAAAGCAAAAACGAAAATAGGAGTAATACAACAGAAATGGGTTCGATTTCGGCCTCAGAATGGCAAGAACAGCACTGGCAACAACAGTTATTATAATTATTATAAGGAAAAATGTACTTCAAGTATGTTTTTAGCAAGAACGTTTGCTTCAAACATCGAAATTAAGGTTCTATACATAAGTAGTAATTAATCAGCAATCACCGCTGTCCAGAGTGTTCGGCTTGTTTCTCTCTTCTCCACAACGTAGTTTGTTATTGAACTTCCACCGTTATTTTTGGGAGCAGTCCATGATAACTTGCACTTGGTTGCAGTCATATCAGACACAGTTACTGGTCCAGTGACAGGTCCTGGCTTGTCTAAATGGTCAGTTTAAGGTTTTGAGAAGTGGATGAGTTTGTAATTTAAAATACGTACTGTATCTATATGACCAACAATATGGGCAAGGTGTCTTTTGTATCGGTCATGCGTTGAGCTAAATCATTGCTTTATGTGGCAGTATTGATTGCATAGTTTTATCATGATTCATGGTAATCCTTGGTAAAACTAGTCCAGTGTTAGCGTTTTCCAACACTTTACTACGTCTACACGTACATATTATCCTAATAAAACTATAAATCAGCTTTCTGGCCAACGCAACAGGTCCCCAAAACATACCCTGGGATAGAAAATAAAAAAAGATGATTTTTGCAATCAAAAAATATAACCACCCGAAAAAATTACATATCTAAATGAATACTACTAGCTTGCAAAAAGTTAAATGCAAAAAATGTAGAAAGTTAAATATGAGGAGACTCACCAAGTACTTGCACGCGGCATGATGCTGATTTCGATCCATAATGATTAGCAGCTGTCACAACATATTCTCCGGAATTGACAAGTTTGACGTTCTTAAGAATCAGAGTTGATTGGATAGGTTTGCGATCGATTTTGATCTCATCCGTTTCTCGGAGTTCTTTGTCGCTGAGGGTCCACGTGACTACAAAGAAACAAATATAGGAAACAATGCAAAAGTGATCGAATTTCAAACTGCAAAATTTTGATTTACGTGTACACTTGACATGGTACGCTGTAAGCTATTATTTAGCATCCATCAATCACATCGTATTTTGGTAATATCACTATTTCCCTTGCAAGAAAATTGACTCTAACTAATAATAAAACAAGTTCAAGCTAAACAATTACCCAGCAGCCAAAACAACGAAATACCGTAAGGTTCAGAAGGCTCGTAAAAAATGCAGCAAAATTATATATTTAAGGTAAAGTGATGGAGTGATGCGTTATATTTTTTACCGCCAAAATCAGACTTACGAAAAATTAGAGCAATAACTACAAGACTTGCTCCAACTATAAACGATCCAAGAAAAGGGCAGCCACATAGTGATCAATTATGGAACGTATGCAAAAAACTGTGGAAAGTGAAGAGCTAGGAGCGGACAAAGTGAGCCTCCGGTTCAAGTAAAAGAGAAGTGAAACTCAAAGACGATTTAATGAATATCACACATAAGCAGTGGTTGTCACTTCAAATGAATAGCAACGCCTTTCAGTGTGTAGTGACTCTGTCCCTACTTCTATTTTATTTATCTTGTATTATGTTCCAATTATAAATGGCAACATTATTCAGGGTTCCTGAGTTTAGGGACAGAATAATAATCTCTCTTATGTTTTCATGTTTACAGAACTGGTTGATAATTTGATAGGTTGTGTGAAATTAATAATCCAAATCAATCAAGAGCTTCCTGGTTTAAACCGAAGTAAAGAAAGAACCAAGAAACAGTAGGCCTGTTTACAAGTAAGTCCCTACAAGTGTGAAGAAGGTACTGTGAAACAAAACTTAAATTGTACACTATTATCCTGTCCAGTGTCCACATGTCCAGTTTAAGTGGGCGAAAAGCCCAGGCTTTGTGCATCATAGTCAAATTTTTGATGTCATAATTGAAAAAAGTTCTTATGGCATCAAGAAATTGATTATGATGCAGAAACCAGAGCCAAGAACCGTGGGTCTAATGCTCACAAAAATCGAACGTGTTGACAGGGTAAAATGTTTTACCTTTTGGTATAGGTTTTCCTTCTGTAAATGCGTTTAATTGTACGTCTTCACCGGCACGTACAATTAATCCATCTGCAAAAGCAGCGTCGAGCCGTATGCCAGCCGGTTCTAAATAAAATTTATACCACAAAACGTATGCATAAGCACTATAAACAATGTTCTCTGCTAATACTTCTGAAGGTGTGTTTGCACCAAATACGATGCAATTTTTGTACGTATAGTGACGTAGGCCACGAAACAGTTTGAGGTTACAACGCTGATCTACGTCATTTTGCACGGCATTCTAGAAAACAGCGATGAGATGCTTTGCAAAGCATAACGCAAAACGTTTTGGGCTTTCTTGAACTCTGAGGAAGATTTTCCGTCATCTGTTTACATCAAAAATCGGATGGAATTTCGCACGACAGCAAACTGGATGAAAATCGCATTTAGTGTAAACTAGACCTAGGCCAGGGCATATCAGTTGCAAAATAACTAGTAACTACCCATCAACCCTCCAAGTTGCTCGGGTTAAAAATTACTCACAAAAATCACATAAAGAGGAAAAGAAAAGCCACTGTAATTTTCAAAACTAGACGTTCCGACAGCGTTAAAAAGATTTTCTCAGTTTTGTTCTGCCTTGATTACACTGCATATGATGACACTTGAGTCTATGTAGTTGAAATGCCCAGTTTTAAGAGTGACTGTGGTTTTATTTTTTCCTTGAGCTATTTTCGTTCCATCTTTATTTTATTCAAAGGTTATACAATAAATTAGTTTTTCACTTACCATAATCTTCTTTGCAAACAATCGGTCCTGTGCTAACTGATGGTTCGGAAACAGAACCAGCCGTGTTCTTCGCCAGTATTCTGAAGTCATAGCGAGATCCAGGAGTCAAATCGGTGACCTGAAACCACAACAAGTTGTAATCAAATTATTGGTATCTCGTTTTGAACTATTTTCCAGACGCATCAAAATTTAATCCCGATTTGGTAAACTATAGTTGAAGAAAGAACGCTTTTGCTGTCGATTGGTATCATGTTTTGAACTAGCACCGTAGCACCGACTGATTAGCTCAGTTGTTATGTAAATCGCTAACGGTGCAGGAGGTCTGGGGCTCGATTACTGGCCCAGTCAAATCAGACACAGTGTCGCCAACGGTTCTCTACCGCTGCGACGTATTTTCGGAGCTGTGTTGCCCCGCGTTAAGCCGTGGATGGCCCTCTCGTCACACGTTTCGTGTTTGTTTTGAACTATTTTCTAGAGTCTATTCTATACACTTGCACTAAAATTTTTATTGCTATTTGGCAAACTATATTTGAAGAGAAAATGGTATTGACGTCGATTTTTTTGGGATTTTTTTGTCGTTTGGATTTGGAGGGAGATTTTGGATCCAAAAAGTGTTTACTCTAATTTTCTGCATGTATTTACAAACGTTTTGTCTCGTGTTCAGACTAATCCCAAAATTTGTCAGTTTTTGCAATCACTCAGAACTTTACCAAGTTACCGACATACGTTATATGACATCAATGCCTTTAGCTTAAGCTGGCTTAGTATCATGACTTAACATACAGGCTATACAAGTTAAAAGTAGCAACGGCTGAAATAGGCCTGGGCATACAATGTTCACTTGGTTAACTAATTTACTTGAAAAGCGCTATACACTGTGAAGCAGCTTATGTTAAGAACGAAGTTTTCAAGAATATTAAATTAAATATAAACTATACTTTGCATTATTAAGCACCTAAGAAATGTGAATGAGAAGAGCATTTTTGCTTACTGTAAATTCTGTTTCCGACACATTTCCCACGTTGCATTTGATCCAGTTTTTACCAGGAAGGTTCAATCTTTCAACGTCGTAGCCAGTTATACGGTGACCACCATCATATTTAGGGGCATCCCACTTCAGAGAAATCGTTTCGTTGGTTGAATCATAAACTGATAGGTTTGATGGGGGGTCTGAAAAAAAAATCATCGTTAACGCGTACATATTATTTGCATCCAAGTGCAGTGTGCCTCATTGGTTTGTACCACATTTTCGTTATGACTCAATCAAGCTGAGGTTTTAGAATTCACTATAGCCTACACGTAATTTTTGAAGGTAATGCACTGAGAATTGCGTATATGAAACGTCAGAATTAATCAATTTACTCAGTCAACACGATCATTAACGCTTTCTTTGTGACAATTCTCAGCTCTATACAGTGACAATCCATTTTTTTCACATCATAAACGTTGTTTTTTTACATTAAGAGGTTAAAAACTTGATCTTAACCAAAAACCTCAAGCAAAATTGAGCATGTGAACAGAGTAATAAAGAAGCAACTTACCAACTGGGTCTAAGGCCAACTGGGCTACAGATGGAACTGAAAATTCGGACTGGCCAGCTTGATTTATTGCACACACCCGGAATTGATATTCCAAACCTTCACATAAGCCTGTCGCTCTGCAATCTAAAGAAGAGAAATACCACTGCATTGTTGCATATATGGATAAATTTTATCGCATTTTAGAGAACAAAACATTTTGAAAAAAAAGAAATGATTCCAAAAAGATCAAACCTTCTCTCTCTTAAAACAGGTTTATTAACATTGCTTCTATTTATGGGTTTGTCTAAACGTTTCAGCTTAGGCTTGCGTCTCTTGTTTGCTTCGTTTAGCAAAAGGAGTGCATGTTGCTTACAAATAAAAAATTGGCCGCAGATGGAAGTTGAATCAAGAATCAATTAAATCTTTCTACTATATTTTACTTCGCGATAATTTGTTATCCAAAATGACATGACTTTTAAGTTTACTTTGCGTAAATAAAAACAGCTAGAAGAAAAGTTAAACCTTAGTTTTGAAATTTAAAATAAGGTTGATCGTACTGCATGTAAAACGAGCAATGAGTTTACCTGTCGAATGGGTTTTCATAAGTGTTTTCCACAAGACAGAATTTCGCTCCTTGATCTCCACTAAGTATCCGGTTACTGGTGATCCGCCATCTTTGCGAGGTGGTCTCCACTCTAAGGACATACCATCACGCCTTCTACTCGTGACCTCGGGAGCAGAGGGAGCCATCGGTACATCTACACATACTTTCTAGCTAATTGTGCATGTTGTTCAGTGTAACACATAATATGTAACGTTGGGGTAAATGCATTTAGCATTTCCGACAAATACAGTAACAGCCAAAGCATTTCAACTGCGAATATACGCGTAAAAAGTTATTGTAATTGCTAGGTTGGTGTGACATCAAACTGCTCTAAGCTGAAGGAAAACAAAACGTGCGAAAATGAGTAAGCGTTTGTAGACTATACAATAGATACAATATTCTAAAATGTAGTGCAATCTGCAGTTCGAAAAATCAGGTGTAACTTAAAAAGGCTATAGTTTTCTTGAAAAAATTATCAAACAAGTAACACTGCTTCTGCTTTATAGACAGAAACGCAAGCTCTATCAACTTGACAAAATTTTACTTCAAATTTTTTACTACAAATTCTTTCTTACCAAAGGGATACTTGGCGCAAATAGTTTCAGATTTCAGTGGTGAGCTGACCCCGTATCGATTTTCAGCCATTACTCTAAAAATGTAGTCGTTTCCTCCGATTAGTCCGATTACTCGACATGTAGGTCGAGCAATGGACGACGTTACAAGGGACCAGGCTCCGCTTTTGCTGTCGTATTTTTCAACAATGTAATTGGTGACTTCAGAACCTGTTGAAAAGAATTCAAAAACATTAAATTAACGTACAAAAAAAACTACACTTCATCAAAAACTAAATGTAATCGCTTACAACGCATGATCACGTCCTAGAATGCTTCCTTGCCAGTTGCTACATTTTTTCTTACCTCCGACATCTTTAGAAGGCTTCCATGTCAAGGTAGCATTTTCTGCAGTAACATCAGTTACATTCAGAGGTCCAGTTGGGATGCCAGGCTTGCCCAATACAACCACTTTAATGTTCGCTGTTTTCTTTCCAGCTTGATTCGTCAGGGTAATAGCGTATTTTCCTATTAAATTCGAATTTCAGCAAACAAAAACTGCGTTTAAAAACATGGCTGCTTGAACATGGCTTGCAAAAATTAAAGATAATGCATACGTTTACGTATCACATTCGTATATTTGCTCTAGCTGAACTCAGTTATCGAGCACTTTTTGAAACACTGATTCCCATTGTTATTAAGGTTCAAGCAGCTTGTTGGCCAGTAACAACAACTCTTAAATTATCATTAATTTGTTTTGAGTATCACTTTGTATACCTCTGGCATCTTAACCCCAGTTTGACGTCAAATATCAATTAATGACGACGATCTTGATGTTGCAATGCAAGAGAGCACGTATTAAAAAATCAATTATTGAAAAGAAAGGTTAACTATCATAAAGCAGTTAAAAGAGAGAATCCCGTGATCTACCTGCATCTTCCTTTTGGACTTGCTTGATCATCAGCATGGTGGAAATATCAGTGTTTTCCACACATACTCTTGTATCTTCTTTTAGATCCTCTTCATTTTTCTGCCATTTTACTGTTGGTAATGGAGTGCCTTTCATGGGCAGTTTTAACTTCGCAGAAGTGCCTTCTCGAGCGCTGAATGTCAAGTTTGGAAGTTCGCTCAAATCAAATTCTGGAGACATTGTCTAAACAAGATTTAGATCAAAGTGAGATTTTCACTGCATAAAACTTCTGCATAAAACATGGAGTACTATACAAAACCTAATGAGTAAATTTTTACACCAAAAGTCGAATTCGAATTCCCTCGATTTCTTACCACGTCTTTTGCAATGAAGTTCTTTTCTCGTGGTTGGCTCGTTCCAGCTTCGTTCTTGGCAGATACACGAATGGTATAACTCCTTCCTTTTTTGACTTTCGTTACCTGTTACGACAAATCGCTTTGAAGAATTATACCTTTTTACCAACACTTAAGGTAGGTATCCAGTTTAGTTATTATTATACCGGTACATGAAACGTTTTTACCGTTTTTACAGAAGTCAATTTGCTGGTTTTTTTAAACAGCTAAAGACAGACGTCAAATAATAAGTTTGTAATTTTCTGTTTTATATCAGTTCTTTTACATGTTAAAAATGCATATTAACTTGTTATTACGTCAAACCCTCTCCGTATTTAGTTGGCTTATGCACTCGCCATCAGTACCTTAAAGCTTTGTAGTTTTACATCTCCAACTTCTTCCCATTCCTCAGCATCTTTGGGAGATAACTCGACCGTGTACCCAGTCAATCGACTTCCTCCGTCGTGTAAAGGTTTCTGCCATGTCACTGTCGCCCCAGATTTGCTAACATCCACAATTTCCAATCTCTGAACAGGTCCAGGTTCTTGGGTAGCTTTGACTGGATCATGGGTCTCAAATGGAACCCCTACGCCATACTCGTTTTCGGCTGTCACCCTGAGCATTGCAAAACATAACATAAATAAAAGATTCATTTTTGAACTATTTATACATCATTAACGATTATTATTAGTATGTTTTAAATATTAATTTAAATATAATAAACATAACTTTAAATATTAATTTAAAACTTAAATGATAAAAAAAAAAACACTATAAAACTTTACTAAAAGCTACTGACTATTGTGTAACATTAGCTCTCTGTTAATTTGGACACAAAAATAGGTCAAGCGTTTATGTGACAAAGAATTTTAATTCAATATCACAGAAAGAGTAAAACCGACCTGAAAAAGTAACTCTTTCCTGTCTCCAGCTTGTTAGCAATCCATGAAGTGCGCATGCATTGCGTCGTCAGTGTTGCCCAAGATTTCCTGGTCGATTCTCGTTTTTCCACGATGTAATTCGTCACTGGAGATCCGCCATCATTAGCAGGAGGTTCCCATGAAAATGACATTGTTTCAAGGGTTACTTCCTTGAACGTGATAGGACCAGGTGGGCCTGGAGAATCCTGCACACGAACTGTAACTGTTGCAGACTTTTTCCCGCTGCTGTTTTCTAATGCAATGGTATATTTGCCGGAGTCATCTCTGTTACAGTTGGGTATCATTAATAAACTATCCCAGTCTGATGTTTTTATGTCAACACGGCTCACGGGAAGTTCTCCCTCCACTTTAGTCCAGCTCACAGTCGGAGCAGGTCGG
The DNA here is from genome assembly GCA_964006365.1 of Trididemnum miniatum. NCBI lineage: Eukaryota > Metazoa > Chordata > Ascidiacea > Aplousobranchia > Didemnidae > Trididemnum > Trididemnum miniatum. Next base: position 12,081,385 of record OZ023245.1, read on the forward strand.
CCCTTCAAACCGCAGTAAAGTCGAATTGTATTGCCAGCTCTAATAAGCAGAGTTTTCAATAAGCTAGTGTCAAGTTCGACAGTAGGTGCTTCCAAAATGTCCTTTGGAATTACAAACCCTTCTACTTCACTTCTCTCTGATTCGCCGATGGCATTAACCGCTTTCACGCCAAAGCGGTACTGTCGTCCGTCAGATAATCCAGTCACCATGCATTTTGCAACATGGGTTTTTGATGCTTGCTTGAACTCATCAGGACTTTCTGGACTTCCCATTTCCACAATGTAACCCGTTATTGGACTATCACCATCATATGCAGGCTTGCCCCACACTAACTCAACACTACTTCGTGTAGTGTCAATTACCTTGGGGAATGCTGGCGGCCCTGGTGGGTATTTGGGATTCTCGGCTGTTGCTGGCAGCGAAGGTGAACTAGGGGAACCAACTCCGGCAACGTTTGCGGCAGAAACCCTGAATTCGTATTCAATTCCTTCGGATAAATTGCTGACTTTAATGCTTCGATCCGAAACAGGTTGACGGTTCACCTTGCTCCACTGTACTGCTTTCGTTTCTCGCTTTTCCAAATAATAACCAGATATTGGTTTTCCACCATCCGCGGGAGACTTCCAAGATACAGTCATCGAGTTGTGGGTAGCGTTGCTAATAGTCGGGGGCTCCGGACTTTCTGGAACACTGTACGGATTTTTCGCGATAATTGAATTGGAAATAAGCGATGAACCGATTCCGTATTTGTTTTCTGCAGAAATGCGAAATTCGTATTCGTGATTAGCGATCAATTTCATAACGCTTAATTCAGCAATTGGCACACTGCCACTAACAATTGCCCAAGTCGGTCGTGATGTTTCTCTTTTTTCAACAACGTAATTAGTTATGGAAGCACCACCATCTTCCACAGGTGGATTCCAAGTGAGTTTGAGACGGTCAGCCATGACGTTTAAAAATTTAGCCGGACCTTGAGGTGTACCTGGAACATCTAGCACTCGAACATTGACTGTCGCTGTTGCGGTACCACTGGTGTTTTCCAAGGTTAAAACATAGCTACCTGAATCAGAACGTTTGCAAGAGCGGATAACAACTTTACTTTTATTCAATGCAGTCTCCACAACCAAAGCGTTGTCAGAGGTTGTTTTTATTTCTTCGCTATTACGCTTCCAAACTGCAGTAGGCTTAGGTTTACCAGCAATTTGAGCTTCTAGCAATATATCTTGACCAGCTCGGACTTCCACACCATTACGACACGCAGCGTCAAAAACAATAGTAGGTGATGCAAGAGCTTGACGTACAACCACCGCATCTGAAAGTTCTGATGGTTTAGATATTGTTGCTACGGTTTTCGCTGTAATTCTGAAGCAATATCTCTCACCTTCCTCTAAGTCCTTTAGCAATACACTTGTGTCGGTTGATTTAGTACGCACTGCAGTGGACCATGTTTCCGAAGACAACCTCTGCATGTCAACTATGTATCCAACAACCTTTGTTCCACCAGAACTACGAGGTGCAGTCCAACTAAGTTCTACAGTATTATTCGTAACATCAATTACTTCTGGTTTTCCGGGAGTGTCACAAGCATCTCGTGCAACCACTGGCTCAGTAGGAACGCAAAAATTCCCCGCACCAGCTGCATTGCAAGCCTGAATTCTAAACTGGTATTCGATTCCTTCTAAAAGATTATTATCTACAACCTCTCGACGTTTAACCAAAGATTTATTAATGCGGGTCCAAAGCAGGCTGTTAAGTTCTTTTCTTTCGACATTGTATCCTCGAACTGGATTACCGCCGTCGGATTCAGGTACTTCCCAAGACAAAGTTGCGGAACTTTTATCAACTTTGATGACTTGAACATTAGTAGGTGGTGCTGGTGATTTAAAGGGATACGCCGTTTTTACGACAGGCGATATCAGACCATCGCTCACACCACATTTGTTCTCAGCTTTGATTCGGAAAACATATTCGCTGTCTTTCGTGAGTTTGCTCACGCGCAAAGTAGTTCGAGCAACAGTGCTGCTCACGACTTGGAAGCCCATCTGCCCGGCTTCGGATTGTTCTACAATATAGTTGGTAATTGGACATCCCCCATTGTCTTCAGGAGCAGTCCACATTAGAGTAACTGTGTCAATGTTGATATCTTTGAATTCCACAGGTCCGACTGGCTTGCTTGGACGATCTAAAACCTCAATTTTGCAAGTAGCTTGCATTTTACCATGAGAATTTTGTGCTACTAAGCTATAATCGTCAGTATCTTCTCTTTTAGGTTTGGTTAGTTTCAAAGTAGAACCGTGAGGTGTTTTTTGGATAAATAGCCGCTCTCCTTCGACTAGCTCGACATCTTTACGCATCCAATAGGACGACGGTGTAGGCTTTCCTGCAAGAGTAGCTTCAACCAGTATAATTTCTCCTGATCTAACTTTAATTTCTTTTGGAATTGTGATCTTGGGCGACTCTGCAGGCTCTTTGACATCAATGACATCTGTTTCATTCGCAGGTCCTTCAAGTTCCTCATTCTTAGCTTTAATTCGGAATTGATATTTTTTACTAGAGAGGTTAACTACAGTAACAGTCGTATCAGCGACCGTTCGAAATTCTGTCCAGGTCGAAGAGCCTTCACCTTGATATTCCACTATGTACCCGGCTAGGCGACTTCCACCAATGTGGTCAGGTTTCACCCACGTCAACGTGACTGTGGATTTAGTAACATCGACCACCTTCAACTTACTGACAGGGCCAGGTTCTGTTACAGGTGGCTTAATTTTGATTGGCCTATTGGTTTCACAAGGCTCACCAACGCCGTATTTGTTCTCAGCTTTTACACGAAAGTAATATTCTTTTCCTTCAATCAACTTTGTAACTCTAAATGCAGTTTTGGGACATTCAAGGGTGGCAACTGACCACGACTTCTTGTCCGGTTCCTTCATTTCCACGACATAATTTGTTACTTCAGCGCACCCATCAATTTCTGGGGGAGTCCAGGATACCTGAGCAGATGCAGCTGTAACATCTTTCACAATCAAATTACCTACTGGACCAGGCGTATCTAGAACTTTAACATTGAAATTCACGGATTTAGATCCTTTTGGATTAGAAGCAGTCAACACGTACTTGCCACTATTAATTCTTGAGCAGTTTGGAATAGCCAAAGACGCCTTTTTACCAACTATATCCACATCTGCTTGTCTGGACAAAACGGTGTTAGGTTTAGACCATTTTATAGTAGGTTTTGGACGTCCTTTTACCAGCGCTTGCAAATGCAGAGCATTTCCTGCTTTTATTTCTAAAGTGCGACGCATATCCGAATCAACTTCAATATCAGGATCTTCAAGAATTTCTTTGGGTTGAACAGCTCCACTAATTTGCTCATACTCTCCTTGGCCTACCGGGTTAACAGCAGCAATGCGGAATACGTATGTTTGTTCTGATCGCAATCCAGTAACCGCAAATCTTGTTGCGTGAGAGCCACTTATTCCAACGTTAGCTTTACGCCAGTCATCTAAACCTTCAACACTTGACTCCACAACATACCCAATCAAATTCGCTCCTCCATCGTATAAAGGTGGTTCCCAAGACAAAGAAACAGAACTCTTAGTAGTATCAACCACTTTAGGGTTGTTAGGACGACCTGGCTTTTCGGTGGGTTCTTTTATTGTAACAAGTTTTGATGGTTCGCTTGGTTCTCCAACTCCTACTTCATTTTCAGCCTTGACTCTGAACTGGTAATCAAAACCATTTGATAAACCAATGACATTCAGCCGAGTTTCCCGAGTTGACTTTGTATTGCATGGAGACCACTTTATGCTTTTCTTCTCGCGCTTTTCCACGAAGTACCCACTGATATCTCGTCCTCCAGAAGATTCCGGGACTTTCCACGTTAACAAAGCTGAAGCTTTGGTAACTTGCGTAACTTCTGGAGCTAAAGGTTGACTCGGAGTGCTATATGGACTTTTAGCGATCACTGGTGACGATTCGATTGCTGATCCCAAGCCTATCTTATTTTCAGCTTTGACCCGAAATATGTATTCGTTTCCTTCCAGCAGTCGTGGAACAGCGTAAGTGCAAGCACTTACTGATGCAGTCACGACAGACCATATCATACGGCTGGTTTCACATTTTTCTATCATGTAGTTAGTAATTTCGCTTCCTCCGTTATCACTTGGTGGTTCCCAAGATATCGTGCAACGATCTTTGTTGAGGGAAACCACTTTAATTGGACCTGTGCATTTGCCGGGCTTGTCTAACACGTTGACTTTTACTTTAGCACCAACACTGCCGGCTTTATTGCATACTGTCACAAGATATTCACCACTGTCCTCTCGCTTAGCGTTTGCAATTTCAACTAAAGAATACTCGTCAGTCACTTTCACTTTGGATCTTGAAATTTTGTAAAGGTCTTGGTCGCCGAATTTCCACGTTACTTCGGGATCTGGGCGACCTGAAATCTTGGCTTTTAACACAATGTTTGAATTAGCTCGCACCAAAACTTCATTTTTGGTTAATTTAGAAACCACTTTTACTGTTGGAGCTTCGACGTTTTCACATACGGTCACGTAATCAGATATAACGGTAACTTGACTCAAACCGGCTTTGTTGCGAGCCATCACACCAAAGCGGTATTGCTGGCTTTCATCCAGCTCCATAACCTTGTATTTGCAGTTAAGTTTGTCTACATCAATTTCCTTCCATTCTTTAGTACCACGTTTCATTACAACAATCTGGTATCCTGTTATTGGACTTCCGCCATCCCAATCCGGTTTGCTCCATTCCAAGTCAACAAAATCTTTTCCTGTGCTAACAACTTTGGGATCCTTTGGTGCTTCTGAAACTTGCACCGGGTCACACGCTAAAACTGGTGATTTAAGTTCTAAATTGGGCCCCAATCCACACTTGTTTTCAGCCGTAACTCGGAAGAAATACTCATTGTTTTCCGTTAAAGGAACTTTTACCATTTTTCTTGTTCCCTCTGATGAGCATATGGTCCAGCCAAGCGAAGAAAATCCGGGCAAAGTAGGTTCTTTCATTTCCAAAATGTAATTCAAGATATCAGTGCCACCATCATCTTCAGGTGGGTCCCATGTCAAGACACAAGAATTTTTGGTGATATAGCTTGCTTTAAGATTTTGGCATATGGTCGGTTTTGAAAGAATCAGAACACTTATTTTAACCATTGCTTCTCCTGCGTGGTTCTTAGCAGTGACGATGTATGAGCCACTATCCTGACGCTGAGCTTCTGTTGCTGTCAAGGCGGTACCAATAGAAGTTCTCTCAACCTTGCATCTTTCTTCATCAAGTTCTTGTCCATCTTTTTTCCACATCACTTTCGGTTCAGGGCGCCCAAATACACGAGCATTTAATTTAATAGTCTGGTCAACTCTAAAAGTCACTTTTCCCACCATAGATCCATCTACTATGATCTCAGGTTTTTCAACAATATCCTTGATGACAATCACAGATGGTATTTCTTTCGCATCACCTTCCCCTGCATCATTAACAGCTATTATTCTGAACTTGTAGCCACAGTTTTCTTTTAAACCTGGCACAACAAACTCAAGCTGTTGAATGGGGATTTTATTTACTCTAATCCATTCAACTTCAGAACCCTCTTTTTGTTTTGTCTCAATGCACATGCACTCAACGACGTATCCAGTAATGTGACTTCCACCATCTTTTAATGGCTTGCTCCATACCAGAGTGGCAGATGAGCAATTGCAATCCGAAACTTTAGGATTCATAGGCAGCCCAGGTGGTGAAATTGGTCTTTGTGCTTTAAAGAAAGTAGACTGTTCAGACGGTTTGCTCAATCCAGCGCGATTTTCCGCAGTTACTCTGAATGCATAATCTTTACCTTCAAACAAGCCTTTGACTCGCATACTGAAACCAAGCAATGGTTCAGATGTAATTTTAGACCATTTTCCGTTATCCTTGTCAAGTCTTTCAACGATAAAACCTGTGATAGGACTACCGCCATCATTCTCCGGTGCTTTCCAATGCAATGAACAGTTTGTGTCAGTAATATCAGTGACCCGTAGGTCAAGTGGTACATCTGGAGCATCAAACATATGCTTTGCTACTTCAGGTTTGGACTCCAAGGGATCACTTACCCCGAGCTTGTTTTCTGCTCGCACTCTGAATATGTACTCTTTTCCAGCGACCAAACGAGGAACTTTGGATTTTGTTCTTGTTCCTTTAGAACTAACAACACCCCAAGTTTCTTTATTTTTGTCTTTCTTCTCAACAATGTAGTTCGTAATAGGGGTACCACCGTCGTCTTTAGGTGGCATCCAAGCTATAATTGCGTACTCGGGAGTAATTTCAAGTACACTGATAGGTCCGATAGGAGGACTTGGTCGATCTAAGACTGTTACATACACAGAGGCTGATTTTGCTCCCGCATCGTTTTTAACGGTAAGACTGTATTCTTGGGTGTCGTCTCGATGAGCATTTTTAATAGTCAACATTGTTGATTTGTCTTGTTTGTCGACAGTTATACGATCATCAGTAACTACCTCATTGCCGTCAGCTTTAATCCATTGCATAGTTGGAACAGGTACTCCATGTATTTTAGCTGGAATTCTCAGGGTACTGTTGGCACGGACAGTAAGGCCTTCTAAAGTCTTGGAGTCTATTTCAATAGATGGCGAAACGAACTTTTGTCGAGGTGCAACCGGCATGGTTTGGTCAGGTCTGCCTTCCCCTGCTTCATTTTTAGCTCTTACCCTGAATTTGTACAGCACGCCCTCTTTCAAGTTTGAAACGCAGCATTTGGTACTTTGCACTTGCTTATAATTTCGCCAGTCATCTTGAACCTCCATTTCCAACCCACTCTTTACTCTGATATCAATATCTTTCTCCGAACCAAGTTCAACGTAGTCGACAATGTAGTCGGTTACTGCCGAACCACCATCTCTGTCAGGTTTGTACCATGACAACGATATTGCGTTTTTGTCGACATCCCAAATCTCTAAATTCTTCGGAGGGCCTGGAGGATGAATAGGATCACGAGCAATTATTTCTTCTGATGTAACGGATGGTCCAAAACCAAACTGGTTTTCAGCTGTAACTTTGAACAAGTATCGAGTTTCCTCAGTGAGATATTTAACCATTACACTCGTCTTTTTAGCAGCCGTTGCTACAGGTTTCCACACTTTAGAATCAGCGTTAAATCGTTCAACTTTATAACTAGCTACGACTGCTCCTCCATTGTCAGCTGGGGCTTTCCATTTCAAGTAGCACGAATCCGATCTAATTTCACTGACACGTAGATGTAAAGGCGAACTTGGGGTGTCAAGTACGTTCACTAAAACAGACGCAGTCTTTTTACCGGCTTCATTCTCTGCTACAAGTGAATAGCGGCCGCTATCGCTTCTGTTACTTCCTTCTATAGCAAGCATCACTACACCGTGACTACAAGACATCTCGTATCTTTCATCGTCTTTCGGTAGAGTCTGGTCATTTTTATTCCAGGTGATTGCCGGAAACGGGTTTCCACGTACAATGGCGCTCAGACTCAACCGTGTTCCTGATTTTATAATTTGTTCTCTACACATACTTGCTTGTGGTTCAATATCAGGCGCTACTTGTCGTTCTTTCACTATAACCGAACCCTTGACATGATTAGGTTCACTCAGACCTGCTTTGTTAACTGCAGTTACGCGAATCCTGTATTCGTAGCTTTCGGTTAAGTCCGGAATAGTATAAGTGGTGTCTTTTTGAGTTTCCTGTGTACACCAAATTTTCCAAGCTTCGCTACCAGCTTTTTGGGTCTCCACAATGTAGCCTTGGATTTGTGCTCCGCCATTATGACGTGGTTTTTGCCACAATACAGTGACTGTATTTTTTGCAATGCCTTTTACTTGTGGATTTATGGGCGGGCTTGGAGCAGTCACTGGATTTTCGACTTTGACTTGCTTGGTTGGTAAGCAGCGAGATCCTATGCCAATGCTGTTTTCTGCAGCAACCCGGAACTCGTATTCATTGCCTTCGAGAAGATCTGTAACTGTGTAGCGTGGTTCGTTGATTAAGTCCTTTGTCACTCGGGCCCATCGCTCACTTTTTATTTCTCGTTTTTCAACAACATAATTGAATATAGCTTTGCCTCCATCATATGGGACGCTCCATGCTAAACTGACAGAGTCTTTCCGCACATCTTTGACAGTTAAAGCATCTGGAGCGTCTGGTACACGGTATTTGTCTTTAACAACAATGGTATCAGTCTCAGCAGGATCAGAACAGCCTTGCGCGTTTTCAGCCATGACTCGGAAAATATATTCTGCTCCTTCCACTAGTTTGCTGATACGCAATTCTGTTTTGAGCAAGGTGGAATTGATGGTTGACCACATCATTCGAGTGACATCTCGCTTTTCAATAACATAGTTTGTAATTTCTGAACCTCCGTCATCTTGCGGAGGACTCCACGTGAGAATGACGTGTTTACTTGTCACTTCAGTGGCATAAAGTTCACGAGGAGGAGTAGGTTTATCAACCACAGATACTTTCAACTTAGCTTCACGTTGCCCTCCTTCGTTTTTCACAGTTACTTTGTACAAGCCACTATCTAATCTGATTCCTTTTAGAACTTCTAAAGCTGTAGTAGCATTGTCTGTTTTGATTTGTCTTCGATCGTCAGTTAAAACTGAATTGCCATCCTGTTCCCAAACTACAGCAGGAGAAGGCCTTCCAGAAATCTTTGCCAGTATTCTGTATGGCTCTCCAACGCGACTTCTAAACATTTTCTTTGTTTCAAGTGTAAGCGTTGGTGGTTCAATGGTGTGGCGGCACACAACTAGCTTGGTAGGGAACGATGGCGGCCCAGTACCTCTGTCATTTTTCGCCAGAATTCTAAACTCGTAATTGTCACCTTCACTAAAACCATCCAATGTAACCTTGGTGTCACGAACCATTTTATCAGTAGCAGGTAAATATTTTTCTTGACCCACTAACCTCTTTTCAAGAATGTACTCTGAAACTGCTAAGCCTCCATCAGATGCTGGCTTCTTCCACTCCAGACTAACAGTGTTTCTAGTGACATCTGTAATTCGGACATCTTCTGGTCTACCCGGCTCAGACACTGGATCTCTGGTCACAAGCGGTAAGGCAGTTTCAATCGGAGGTCCCACACCCAAGATGTTCTCGGCGGATACTCGAAACATGTAGGACTCGTTTTCAACCAAGCCTTGAACCACAGCAGTTGTTCTGGTGATGGTCATGGAAATTCGAGTCCAAGATCTTCTAGAAGATTCGCGTTTCTCAAGCACGTAGTTCGTGATAGCACAACCTCCATTGTCTTCAGGAGGCTTCCACGATAAACCGATCGTATCTCGAGTTATATTTTCTGGTTCCATTGGCCCACCGCAAGTTCCGGGCACATCTTGCACCAAGACATCAACGGTCAAACGCTTCTCTCCTGCTTCGTTGATAGCTACAAACGAATATTTTCCAGAGTGATGGCGTTGGCAGTTTCGAATTATTAGCTCATGTGAATTTCCGGCTTTACCAAGTTTCGCTTCCTCAGGAACAGCTTCGTCATCTTTAAACCACTTATTTTCAGGCTTTGGACGACCTTTAACAATGATCGGTATTTTTATGACGCTACCAGCTTTAATAACCATAGAATCTTTCCCTGACCCACTCAAAGTGATTTCAGGCAGTTCTAGTTTCTCTTCTACAGTTACTGCATCACTGACGTACCCAGGCTCACCTGTTCCTGCAGAGTTGACAGCAGTAACTCTAAATTTGTACGCCTTGCCTTTTTTAAGGTCTGGTACAGTAAATTCAGTAGATCTCAATTCATGACTCGTGGCTTTCTTCCATTCTTCTTCTCCATCCTCTTGCTTTTCAACTACATATCCTTTAATCTTCGATCCACCATCCGTGTCCGGCACTTTCCATGACAAAGATACTGTGGTGGCTGTAGTATCTTTCACGCTAGGGAACGGGGGTCCAGGAGGAGTTGCAGGAGTAGCTGCGAGAACTGGATCACATGGACTGGAAAAATCGCTCTGGCCAGCAGCATTTACAGCTGCCACTCGGAACATGTACTCTTTGCCTTCCTGTAGGCCGCGCACTCTGTACTGTATTCCACCAATTTCATCAGAAGTCGCTCTACTCCATTTCCGTTTTGATCTCAAGCGTTTTTCTAGCACGTAATTTGAAATAACAGCACCCCCGTCGTTTTCAGGCTCTTCCCAAAAGACTGTCATTGAGTCGCGGGAAACCCCCATCACCGAGGGTTGACTGGGAGCATCAGGAGGCTCATATTGATTACGCGCTTGACAGGAAGAATCCGACGTAGTCCATTCACTTGAACCGTATTTATTTGTTGCCCTAAAATACATCATAAAATGTTTTCATATCATCAATCATAATAAAGCTCTTCTGTAGTAGAATGTAGACTGAATAATTAGTTAAATGAACAGTCCTTCAACATGCTAATTACGTGCTAAAGAGTTTGCTACTTTTTTAAGTATTGTTTGGCTTTTTCACAAGATGGTTTCATGAATAAAGCTGTAAAACGTAAGTACATAACTACGTACTTTATTCGGAAGAAGTAGGTTTTTCCTTTCTTCAATCCAGTAAGAGTTGCACTAAGGTCACGAGAGTCGGCTCCAGAATGCCAAACATCCCGATCTTCCTCTTTCTTTTCAACAGTGTAATTCAAAATACGACTTCCTCCGTCATTTAACGGTGGTTGCCATGAGATCGTGATCTCAGAAGCACTTACAGATGAGAATGTGAATGGACATTGAGGAGGCGAAGGCTTGCCTAAATTGTGAAAAAATTTGTAAATCGGGAAACTTGTTCGCAATCGGTCGCAACGCTATGTACAATGTATATGTTGATATTTTAAAGAAATTTCAACCATCACTTTCTTCCTATTATGAAAATTTTAAGAATGTTAACTGGAACACACCACATTCTGCTTTACACATAACGTATGTACTTTTTTACATTAGAAACTAATTCGTAAAATAAAGAAGTCTTTTCAATGGAAAAATATGTTTGTCAACATGAACAGCAGTGATGTAGTCTATAACGAAAAAAAGAAAACAAAAACAATCAGATGATGAGAAAGGGGCAATTTACAGCAATTTTTTTGACATTGATACGCAATTATTACCGAGGATGTTGACTTTGATCTTCTTTGTGCATTGACCAGCAGCATTTTTCGCTGACACCACATACTCTCCTGAGTCGGCTCGAAGAGATTTTTGAATGATTAAATTCGAAGTGTTTTCCGTTGATTGAAGTGAAAGTCTGCAACGCATGAATTTGTGTTACATCAGAACAAACTACCGAATAACTAGGGCAGTGCGAATCATTGAAATTATATTTCACATATTCAATGGATAACGCCGAAAAATTTACCTAAGCAATTCTTACTGTCATTTAATTAATGAACTGCTTTAGTTATTTATCATTAAAGTTTGACAAAACTTTCGCATTTTCTTCCTCTTTCTGTCATCCACGCTTCCTCATCAAGTATCTTTCTTTATGTTTTCTGATCATCCAACTTATTTGCAATGCGTTTCCATTTTCGCTTTCCAGAGTATTTCCAACTGTTTTATTCCGCTTTTTTCAGCCACATCGTTCTCCGTTTCCCTGAATCTCAAACACAACTATCATCTGAGTTTTCCGTAAGCTAGGTATACATCACCACAGCTCTAATTACAATGTCTTCTCTAGTCAAAATTTTTCTCTTTTTTTCTAGGAAAAACTAAGCTTCACTATCGCAAGCAATTTTTGCCCAATTTGACAAAACTTTGACACACCTTTTCTTAAACCTAGAGAACAACTTCTTTTTGCGCAAAGGTTTTCTACAACAGCAACAGCAGATCAATGATAATAAAGCAAAGTTAATCACCATGAAACCACTTAATTAGATAAAGTAAATACCAACTCCAAGAAAATACTTCTGAATAAACGTTTCGCTATCACTTGGAAACTTCATCAGTATCTTATTCAAGTAAAATCGATATTTTGAGTAACATACTGATGACGCTTCCAAGCGGCAGCGAAACGTTTATCCAGTAGTAACTAAGAATTTGTATTAACTTTACCTAATTAAAGGGTATCTTAACTGAGAGTGTCCATGCTTGAATCCATAGCTGGATCCTACAGCACTGATAAAGAAGAATTGGAAATTAAAATACTCTAATCACAATGACTAGCGATGTTAGGCGTATGAAAGACAACTCTTCTGGCAAAAATGTACAAACTAGGCAAAAACTAGCGAACAAAAAAAAAGTTTTTGTTGTAATGTTGGGCTAGACGAAGTAATAAGGCAAAAAATTTAACAGCTGTAATACATGGTGAGCCGACATAAAAACAACATCTAAAGTAATATTGATTTTTTTAGGGGGAGCTAGTTCAATCCGATTTAAATGCAGCGAACTTCCATTGTTCATGGCTATTTTAAAATAAAAAAAATTGCATTAAAAGTTTCACAGTAATTGATGGAGACTACGAAGGAGCTTACGCTCTTCGAGTCAGCAGCCACAAAATATTCGTCAAATGCTATTAATTTCAGCCGTGAATCGCCCCGTCACGAAGAATATGTAATCTCCACGTGGTACCGCTAGGCCATTTCTTATACTATTATTTCTCAAAAGTCGGCAGCAACATGGCCTATTGGCCTTACAGTGCCTCGAATAAGTCAAAAGTTCTGCGTAAAATATCCCAAGCAAGGCTGGGGCCGATCTCAATGGATATTATACTTCAAATGGCAGCGTAATTAAAAGGCGCAAGCTCACTTAGTCATCCACACTGCGTAAAAGGTCATTTTCAATTACAGGCAAATAACCTCAGCACTTTCTCTCTTTCACCTTCTTCTAAAAAAAGATAAATGATTTTTACCGTTCGGATGCCTCAATTGCTTCATCTCCGAATTTCCACTCAATTTTCGGTAATGGTTTTCCATTGAATTTAACAAATAAGTCAATCGTTGACCCTTCATCAAGTTCTTTAAACTCAACAGTAGCGATTGTTGGATAAACTGCAAATATACAACAATCATGATATTTCATGTTCATGTTATTCATTAATTACAAAGGCAGAATAGTGCCCATGAGTCAATTTACTTGTTTGAGGTGCAACGTCAATGCAATGTCAAACAACTTCCTAGTTGGTCCATTTTATGCAGAGGTTTCGAAACTGGCGACTGTGATAATGTAGCACAGTGGCCTTGTAGTTGAAAGATTACTGGCTCCAAGTCCGATTCGCTCACAAACTTATGGCTATTTTAGGGTGAAATGCACTCAACGTCTGTTCGCCGAAGAGATAAAAGCGGTCTTCCTGTTCCAGTAGTCCAGTTCGGCAAAACAACAACCACAAAATTTAAAAAGCGTAGCTGAGGAAAATGTGCGCGAAAGGTTTGGTGTAAAATACGGACATCTCGAAAATATGTTTCAACATTTCAATCATATTTAGGAAATTCTAGCGCGGAAAATGGGTGACACAAAACGTGGTTGTTACTTGAGACAATTTGATCTATTGCTTTGTTTTATTCCAAGCAAGAAAAAAGCGACAAAAACGCTAATCTTAAACTGCTTCAAAAAATTTCACTTTTCTAAATGATTGCTTGCCGCGAACCATTCAGAGATAGCGTCAAAAGCAATGAATTCGAGGACGAAAAAACAAAAATCAAACCTTTATTATACTCGCGGTATTACGCAGAATTATTATTAGTTAGCGGTATTATTAACTCACACACACATTACCTAGATTGTCTTTACATACAACTGGTCCGACTGTGCTAGATGGTCGACTTAATCCCATTTCGTTCTCACACAACACGCGGAACGAGTACTTTTCATTCGTGCTCAATCCGGTGACTGTGTAAGTTGTATCCACCAGCTTGTCTGGGTTGCAACTGAAATGAAAAACTTGGTAAAATCAATCGGAAAGGGTGCTTGGCGTTTTCATTACACAAAACGTTTTAGAAATGTACAGTATAGTTGTTGTTAGCATCCAACACAATGCTAACCTAGTCCAAGATATTCGATTTTCAGGTTTGTCCTCTTCTTTCTTTGCTTTTTTTTGAACTTCTTTTGCGCTTTCTGCCAACACAAAATTCACTTGTTCAGTAGAGAAACGTTGCGTTTTAATTTTCACAAAAAACTTACCGCAAAGACGTTCAACAATGTAAGTTTTCAGGGGTAAGTTTCCAAACGAAGGAGGTTCGTTCCATTTCAGATTAACCGAGGTTCCAGTAACATCAACAACCTTCAAGTGAGTCGGAGGCTCTGGAATAGTGGAGGGGTCGCGAGCCAGAGCTGGCTTGTCTGTTTCTGCATGATCGCCTTGGCCAATGGCATTGACAGCGCAAACTCTGAAGAAGTACTCATAACCTTCAATTAGGTCACACACGTTCAGAAACGTGGCTGATAAAGACGATTCCACCTTCAACCATCCTCTGCCGTCGGCTCGGCGTTTTTCAACAATATAAGTTTGAATTTTGGCGCCACCGTCTTGGCTTGGGGGCTTCCACGAGAGCTTGGCACCTTTCTTGGTTACGTTTGATACAGTTAACTGTTCAGGCATTCCTGGCGTATCCTTGACTATTATTTTGCAACTTGCACTTTTGCTACCGGCGGCATTCTTTGCAACCAATGTGTACCGACCGGTATCGTTTCTACCGCAGCCAGGAATTTTCACATCCGACGATTGTTCCGTATTCTTTACTTCGGCATTATCCGGCAAGTTTGTGTTGTCATCTTTTACCCATTTAATCTGATGATCAAAAACAAAATGGTTAACGTATGCGTAAAAAATTAAACTTAAAAACTAGTGATAAAAACAAAAATGTTTTTAAACCACATGTCATGTATATTGAGCTACAACATCAAATTGATACAAGCTACAAAAACTCCCTACCTCTGGCACAGGTCTTCCCCCAAAGGTTGCATGTAGTTTAATAGTCGTTCCAGCGCGTGTTTCAAGAACGTTCTGGACTCCAACATCTAACGTGATTGTGGGAGATTCTGTCAAAGCACGTTTATTGATACAAAATAGGCTACACAGTGAGGCCTGAGGGCCTAAACCAGGGGTTCTTAAGCGGGGGCCATTAGTTCCCTTAGGGGGCCACGGTGCATCAACCAGGGGTCCACAAGTGCAAGGTTTGTCAATGGCAAATAACCATTTACAGGCAACAGACGACTGTAGCTGCTACGAATGAAATACCGACAGAAAATTTGTAGATGAGCAGAGGGTCACTGGCGTTGAGAGTTTCCAGAGAGAGCCACAAACCATAAAAAGTTGAGAGCCACTGGCCTACACTGAGATTAACACTAGTTGTAACCGCAGTTTATAAAGAAGTGTGTTAATATGACTTAAAATAGCTTTTTTACTGCTGATAGTACAGGATGTCCCAAAAAAGATGATACCATTTGAGATGCAAATATCTCCAAAAATTCTAACTTTAAATCAATGAACCTTGACTGGCATATGAGATGATATAATTTATTTTAAAAGATACTGCCATTTACGCGTTGTCGGCAGTACAACACACGTACTTATTGATTTTCAAAAATTCACAGTTTTTCAATGTGTGCTCCTCCTGCAACACGGCAACCGTCTAGGCGATAACCGAGTTCATCCCAAACTCGCTGCACCATGTCTCCTGAAACAGTCTCTTACGCTAAAGAAATTTTCTGCTTCAATTCCACTACGTTTGTGGGCAGAGGAGGGACTAAACCAAACCGTTTACATAGCCCCAAAGAAAAAAATCGCAAGGGGTCAAGTCAAATGATCACATTTTTAAATTTCTTTGAGGCTATGTGGACGGTTTGGTTTAGTCCCTCCTTTACCCACAAACGTAGTGGCATTGAAGCAGAGAATTTTTTCAGCGTTAGAAACTGTTACAGAAGACATGGTGCAGCAAGTTTGGTATGAACTCGGTTATCGCCTAGACGTTTGCCGTGTTGCAGGAGGAGCACACATTGAAAAACTGTAAATTTCTGAAAATCAATAAGTACGTGTGTTGTACTGCCGACAACGCGTAAATGGCAGTATCTTTTAAAATAAATTATATCAACTTATATGCCTGTCAAGGTTCATTGATTTAAAGTTATATAATTTTTGGAGATATTTGCATCTCAAATGGTGTCATTTTTTTTTTTTTTTTTGGACACCCTGTATTTTGAACACTTACCTATTTGTTCTTTGGCTTGAACAAAAGAAGTTGCAGCCGAAAACTCGCTCTCTCCGGCTTTGTTTACAGCTGCAACACGGAACTGATAATGAAAACCCGTTTTGAGATTAGAGACAGTGACGTCTTTTGTGCTTAAAACATGACTGTCAGCAATAACAACTTTTTCCCATTGATTGGTGATATCGTCTTGAAATTCAACAACATAGCCGGTAATGGCTTTTTCCTCAGTGTCAGTTGGTGGAGCGATTCGCAAAGATACAGAATTGTTTGTAATAAGGCATATTTCAGGAGTTGATGGTGCTTTAGTCGGAAAAACAGGGTCTTCAGCCACGGTTGGATGTGACTCTTCACTGTTGGGGCCCGCCCCTGCTTTATTAATGGCACACACCCGAAAACGATATTCCAATCCTTCAACAAGCTTCACTGCTTTGTAGGTGCAGTTTACCATAGGAGGTTTGGTGATTGGAGATCGACTGATTTTTTTCCATCTTGTTGACTCATTATCGCGCATTTCAAGCCAATAGCCTTTAATCTCAGCACCATTGTCATCAGCAGGAGGCTGCCACGTCACTAGCATGCTGTTTTTCGTTACTTCCGATACAACTGGCTTGTAAGGAGGGCCGGGAACGTCAAATGGATCCTTAGCAACAATAGCATCCGTTTCTGCAAATCGTCCTACTCCAAATTTGTTTTCTCCAGCTACGCGAAAGTGGTATTCAACGCCATGAGTCAACTTAGAGACTCGATACTTCGTGTCAATCACAGTGGAATTCACAGATGCCCAGTTCTTGTTTTTTCCTTCGCGTTTTTCCACGACATAATTCAAAATGTCGGCTCCACCATTATCTTCAGGACAGCTCCATGCTAAAGCAACACTGTCAAATGTTACTTTAACAACTTTAAGACTTCCTGGAACGGATGGTACATCTTCCACAAGAACGTTACAGCGAGCTGACTTGCTACCGTTTGGGTTGTTTGCGGTTATAGTGTACATACTTGTATCCGAACGAGCTGATTTTTCAATACAAACAGTAACTGTGTTTTCTTTGGTCACAATTCGAAGGTGTTCAGTATCTACTAGTTTTTCTTCTCCTTTCATCCATATGATTTCGGGAGCGGGAACCCCTGTGACTAATGCTGGAAGATAAATAGGATCACCAGCTCGAACTTGCAATGATCCTTTTAAACCTACATCAAGTTTAATATCAGGAGTAGTTTCAGTTTCTCTGATTTCAACCAATTGGGAAACAGCTGGTTGACTTTCACCAATGTTGTTTACTGCTTTGACCCGGAATACGTACTTCTTCCCCTTCTCAAGATTGTCAATCAGGACTTTTTTCTCTGTGATCACGCGAGAATTGCAGGAAATCCAGTCTTCGGTATCTTCTAGCTTACGGTCTACATTGTATCCATTTAACTTGCTACCGCCATCAAACCGCGGTGGGTTCCATTTCAAAGTAACTTTAGTATCTTTTACTTCGGCAATGCGAACGTTTTCCGGCCGATCAGGAGCCACAATTGCATCCTGACAGAGCACAGGAATCGTTTCCACAAAGTCACTTTTTCCCATTTCATTTTCAGCACAGATTCTGAAAGAATAAGTACAATTTTCCAAAACGTTTGTCACATCTTTGCTAAACTTGTCTGTGCTACCAACGCTCAGCCAAGCACGCATTGACATGTCACGTTTTTCTAAATGATACGATTTGATCGGTAAACCACCTGTATCTTCTGGCGCATGCCATTTCAACGTAATAGTACTACGGCTCACAGTACCACATTTGAAGTCAGTTACGAGTCCTGGAACATCGTGAACAATCACATGACATGTAACACTCTTTGCTCCGCTGGAGTTTTTGGCTGTAATTTTATAATCGCCCCAATCCGTTCTCTCGCTGTTCTTCATAGTACCGACGAAGCCTGTTTCCGTTTTCACCACGGAAAATCTTTCATTCACAACGTCATTTCCGTTTTTAATCCACGTCACATCTGGGTAAGGCCGTCCAGTAACTTTCACAGGAATCACGAATTTCTTTCCTGCTTTTACAATGATTCCATTACCCACACTTGCCCCAAGCTCAATGTGTGGTAAGTCAATCATTTCACGAGCAGCTGCTTCAGGCACGAGGGCAGGTTTACTTTCTCCACCTCGATTCACAGCTTTTATTCTAAAAGAATACATCATTCCTTCGAGCAAATTTTCAGCAGTGAAAATTGTAGCTTCCGAGTCCTTGTCATTGCATTTGCTCCATGATCCATCTGACAAACACTGCTCGACAATATAAGTCAGTTTGGAATCTCCACCATCGCTGTCTGGTTTATCCCAAGCCAAAGTAATGGAAGTTTTCGTGGTATCCTCGACTCTTGTTTTCTGAGGAGACGATGGAGACGAAACCGGGTCTTCACATACATAGTAGTCACTTGGCGGACTGAACTTTCCAAGCCCACCTTCATTTTCAGCGCACACTCGGAACTGATAAGTCGCTCCTTCAGCTAATCCTGTACTGAGCTGATACTCCGTTTTACGGATCAATTCTCTGCAAGTTTTGCTCCAACGGGTCGATGAGGAATCCTTCTTTTCGAGCCAGTATCCAGCTATGGTGCTTCCTCCGTCCTGCGGTTCATTCCATTTTATTATCATGGATTTTCTCGTGATATCTGACACAGTTGGCTTTTCGGGAGCAGATGGCGGGTCGAAAGGAAGCTTCGCCACGTACGGAACAGCTTCAATCCACTCGCTTTTTCCCATCTTGTTTTCAGCGCAGACTCGGAACACGTATTCCTTGCCTTCCACAAGTTTAGTAACGCGCAGCTTGGTGGACTGAACTGTGCTTGAAACTAAACTCCACGTTTTTTTATTGGTCTCCTTCATTTCTAACGCATAGTTTATAATATCAGACCCACCGTCATCATTCGGTGGTTTCCAATGAACAGTAACAGCTTCATTAGTAGCGTCCTCGAATGACCAAGGTCCTTTACACGGCGACGGTACGTCAAGGACATTAACCTTGACGGATGCGGAATCTTTTCCTTGTGTGTTTTCAGCGTTAATAAGATATTTTCCTTTATGTTTTCTTGAACATTTTGGAATTTTAAGGGACGTCGTTAAATCCTTAGGGGCGATGCTTATCAATTGGTCTTTGCTTGACTCAATTACTTTGGTTTCCACATCGCTCTGAGTCCACGTTATTGTCGGATATGGAACACCGCTGCAAACAGCTTCAATTCTAAGTTCTTTTCCTGCCCTAATTTCGATTCCTTTTTTGACCAAGGAGTCGATAACTATTTTTGGAGGAGCAAGAGGATCTGCGGCAAGAATAGCTTGATTTGTTTCAGTCATTTCTCCCACTCCGATTCTGTTGACTGCGGCAACACGGTAAAAATATTCAGTTCCGTCTGTTTGTCCGAGTACAGTAACTGAGGTAGCTTTGTGGTTACGTATGACTTGTCTCCAGTCAGTGGAGTCTTTTGTTCTCATTTCAACCATGTAACCAGTCACAACACAACCACCATCGTTTGCTGGTCTTTTCCATGATAACACAATCGATTTCGCGGTTATATCGTTCCATTCGAGATCAAGGGGACGCGAAGGTGCTGTGAGAGGGTCCATAACCATAATTGCTCTGGGTAATTCAGCTGGTTTGCCAGCACCGACTTTGTTGTAAGCAGTTACGCGAAAGTTGTACTCATTTCGATGCAACAAATCAGTGACTTTCCATGCAGTCTTTCTTACTTCAGAAGCAACAGGAGTCCACGTTTTTCTTCCAGCTTCTCTTCTGCAAAATTCAACATAGTAAACTGAAACTAAAGTAAACACAAGTTTCCGTGCATGAATTCAAATGTTTTTTAAATATATTCATTATTCAACTAATGAGACAGATCAAACGATAATAAAAAAAGAAGCAGTGTTTCTTCTAAGCTAGGCGCGTGTGCGCGCACATAGCGTTCAATGGCTACGCACAGTCGCACAGCCGTATATGATGTAACGATGTTCTTGGTTGGCAGGTTAACGAAATTTGATTTCGGATTTGCCAAAAGAATGCATTTTTTTGTGGGCTGTTACACAAATAATAGTCGTTTTTAAAAAAGAGCGCACAATCAAGCTACAAAATCAGAGGAACATTGATGAGAAGGTTACAGTATATCCAATAAGAAAAAAAAAGAAGTCACAAAAAACTTGCTTCAAATATCAAGTACTATTGCAATTGCAAGGCTATTCAAACTTGAATGGTTGATTGTAAGTAATAAAGTCGGAAAAGTAAAGCATCAGTAATACAAAAGCATGTAACATAACTCCCACCTATCGATGGAATAAAATAAGATATCAGTTCCTCCATTATCCTGTGGTTCACTCCATTCCAAATCACACGTGGACTTGGTTATCTCTTTTTCAGTGAAATTCATCGGAGCTCCCGGTCGATCTAGCATGAAATAAAACTGCAATTGAGTAAAAATAACGTCAAACTTAAGAACTTGCTAACTTATCAGTATTTTGCCCTTGCTACAACAGTTTTAGTCTTTAAAAATAGGATAATCCTACTGGTCCTTTTATCGACACTTTCACAAGAGAAACGAAACGTCGGTAGAGGCAAAAAAGTGCAGCTAGAGCTTGTAATGGCTGGACGGTGGACTTGGGCTACCCACTTGGGCTACCCAGATGGACTTGGGCTACCCCGTAGAATAAATGCATAGTGAATATTTCAAAATTTCAGCCAAGTCGGCTGATTAAAAATGCCTTGCTCTTTTTGGCCAAAGATTGCCGACATGGGAACATACCGAGCACAGTTACGTGACACCACCCCGTCGCTTTGTCCACTTTGTTCTCAAGTGTCAAAGTGTATCTTCCACCATCAGCTCGAGCAACTCCGGCAATGTAAATGGTAGACGATCCATCTTCCATAGTAGTCTGAAATAATTAAAAATACACATGATATCTTTCAAAAACTTGCTTGAAGAAATTTTGCTGTTTAAGCAAAACTCACATTGAAAATTTATCTTTGTGTTCTTTCATTGTCTTACTGATTATGCTTTTACAAACGCCACTCGATTTGCATAAGAACTTTGTATGACGTCCCCAGCAAAGAAGGACTGTCGTATTTTGTTTTTTAAACTTAGATTCTTATGTAAGTTCTGTTTTTACATGGTTTGATAATGCTAGCTATAAAAGTCACATGGAACACCCTAATTTGTAGAATTTTTGTCAATGATGTTTTTACCATATTTTTCGAAACCTCACCTTGACATATTCTTTGACAGGTTGATCGTCGCGCGTCCACGTGGCAGTGGGAGGAGGATGGCCGAAAATTGGGACGCTGATGCGAAGTTTTTCTCCAGATACGAGGATCACATCATCACTATTCATAGTCATGGATGGTGCGCCTGATAAACACAAACCTATCGTTATGATTCTTTATATTAACTTCTCCCATCAGCGAGTTTTCAAAAACTATAAGATGCAATCACCCAGACTAAAACGTCTCAATGATAAGGAGATATTTTTTACTTGTTTTATTGCTACGTCATCATGCATCATACCTGATGCAATAATAAAACAAACCAAAAAGTTTTCAGAGACATTGAGATGTTTCTGTCACTGTGGCTGCACCTTTAGCTTCACAATAAAAAGATCAAAATTATTTTGACTGAAATAAACTTCGGGCAGCATCAACAACAGACGTACATCCTAATCATTCGATGTTAAAATAATCAAGAAATTTATTTATAATTCAGTAAACTATGTAGCAGCACGCATCAATGTTCCACATAAAAGTATTATGCATATCATCGTCACCATGACCATCGGCCGCCCTTTTATGTGTTCCTTACATCACAGGTTGGTCATGATTTAAAAGTAACATATCGGAAATGTGCTATTTTAAGGGAATAATAAGCTATTTGTTCTGTTGTATGTTTGTAAAACTTACAATCTGGATAAGTTGCTGTAATTGGTCCGATTTCGTTACTTGGTTCGCTAATCCCAGCAGAGTTCATTGCAAAACAACGAAAAATATACGCACGGCCTTCTCGTAACCCGGTGACCTGTTACAAGAAAAATTGTTAGCTTCAAGCAATACGAGTAATGTTTAAAATCAAACAGTATCGAGCTAATGTACTTTGAACACAAAATTTAAATCAGTTTCTACACAGTGTACAACGGGCGGCACATAACTCTATTGCTTTTCTTTTCAATTCACTGACCTGCCCTTTAAGTGTAGGGAAGGGAGCTGCATTGCACCTCATCCATTCATCACCACCTTCAAGACAGCGTTCAATATGGTAGCCTGTAATTTCTGACCCTCCGTTTAAAGCTGGTAGCTTCCATTTCAATGTCACAGTGTCAGGTGTTGTAGTGACCACACTCAGATTCAGCGGGCATGTAGGTGGACCTAAAAAAATTGTTTAAGAAAAAAAGAATAGGTCAATTCTGTGACTTCCATCTCCTCACCACCAAGTAGAAAGCAATCCAAATTTTTCACAAAAAATTGAACACACGTGTTACAGCAAGTTAATTGTCTTTGTTGCCCCCGAGCTGATTTATTTAACCATTACTTACACGGTTAACCACCAGCTTTTCTCGAACGATCTTGATCATATAGTGTGCACGTGTAACTGTATAAGATTCTAGCGCTGTTGGAGCGAGATGGTTGTAAAGTTGTAAACTATTACTACAGATAAAGATGCAAGTATTAACTGTTTGAAACTATTTAGTTTAGAAATCCACGGAGTACATTCTAAACCAACGGTTCATTAACTATTTTGCCAGAAGTTTAAGCTATGCTGCTGTAAGATAATTTCCAGCGTTAATTAGGAACTCTTAGAAAAAGTGGTGAACGCTGAACTATAACGGGTGTTTGAAGTATTATAAGAACGTTGCTGCACTACTTAACAGTCGGTAAGTTGTGCGTGTGCTATTACTCGTTATAGCTTTGCACTTCTCTACTTCACGTAATTGTTATTAGTTCATATCGCCTTTAAATATGTTAAATCATTTATTGCACACTTGAATTTTATTATACTCGCTTTCGTAATTTAGTTATAATCAATTTCTTTGTCATGTTGTCATTGAGGTTATATTAATTGCATTAATTTATTTATTTCAAAGTATCAGTTGCACTTATTTTCATCTTCGAATTATTTTTGTGCACTATGTTGCTAATAGAAAACCACTACAAACTAAAACTAAAACAACACGTCTAAAAAAGTATTTGGTTGAGTCTGAACTATGTGATAATAAGTGTTAAGAAAAGTAGATCTCTAATTAATTTACTAAACGTAATTAGTTCTTAAAACCACCTAAGTGCAAGAAGTGACACTAAGCAGTGAGCACCAATCAATGTGGTAACGGCCTGATGGGTCTACCTCTTAACGATAAAAACAACCCCGTCTCCTCTAGATCCAGCTGTTTTGCAACAATAGTTGAATGGTGCCGCCATTGCATGTTTATTCATTGTCTATGTTGTTCAAATAAGATCTGATAATACTCAAAGGTCTACTGCAAACAGCAGCAAAGTCCTTCCCCTCGGCAGTATCTACTAATCTCTTGTACGTATTTATCTTTCTTCAGAGTGACGAAAAAAAAGTTCATTTTTATGCTGCTATAGCGCAAAAACTTAAAAAAGCAAAATTTGACAAAGTTTCATAAACTTCCAAAAATTTATTTACAAAACTCTTATTACCATATCTGAGAAAATGAAAGACTTAGGTGCTCTCAAAAGTATTAAAAAATCAAAAAACAAACTTTTTTGTGGGACACCCTGTATACGCTACATGCATCGAATGTATAAGCTATTAATCATACTCACGCATGGGGTCTCGTATAATAACCATTTCTGTTGGTTCGCTGGAATTTCCTGCTCCTGCTTCGTTAACAGCAATCACACGAAACTGACATTCCGTGTTCTCTTTCACATCAGTAACCTGGAAGTTAAAGGAGAATAAAGCAATGAATGCAGGAGCCACATTTTTCACTTAAGTGCATGCTTGATGAACTACGATTTTCGGCGGACATTTTCTCGTTAAACAACTGCAACTTAGCCTAGAGCGCATTAACAAAATGTGCTTAAATTTGCTAGCAGCTTCACGAAAAAAATGATTGAAGTTTTTTGTGTGTCGCCAACGGCACGCCACCGCTGCGACGTTTATGGAGGAGCAGTGTTGCCCAGGCGCTATGCCGCGGACGTGAACCTCGCCTCTAGTTTTTCGCTTCGGCGTAATACCGCAAGCACAATGAAGATTTGATTTTGATCTTTCTAAGCGGTATCAATATGACAAAACAATTATAAAAATAAGTAAATCTGCTCATATATTCCATTTAAGCCTGCACATAAACTTACTCTATATTTTTTATCGGCTTGTTCTGTGTCGCCAACTGCAGTCCATCGCTGACCAACTTTTTCCTTCTTTTCAACGGAGTAGTGTTTAATGCTCGCTCCTCCGTCAAAGAGAGGTTCCTGCCATGACAGAATCACTTCGTATCTATTCACCTCATCAATCTTAACCAGCCTGGGAGGCTCAGGAACTTTGAACATGCTAATGGCAGCAATGGGGTCAGATTGAGTCCAGCCGCTAGTGCCAATATCGTTGAAAGCAGCAACTCGGAACTCGTAAGATCCGCCTTCCTTCACATCTTCGATCAAATAATTTTCCGCTTCAGAGTCCTATTAAAAAAAAATTCAGTTTCATCCAGTTCTTTGGAAATTACTTTGGCAGTAAAAACTGTAAAAGAACCTTTTTAACAAGATGCCAGTTTGGCCGTACCCGTAATTATCCTAATGAGTAAGTAAACTTTTTTATAGCGCTACGATACTTAACGTGCCATTTAAATTGATGACGGAAGAATTACATCTGAAACATTCAAGTATAATGAGAATAGTGTTGTCAGCTATTTTGAATGCTTATTTTTCACTAAAACTTTAGAAAAATTCCAAATAGCAGGCTCTAAATGCGAAATTATTTCACCTTTTTGACAGGTTGCCAAGTTTGGCGCCGCAGTTCTCTCATTTCAAGCAAGTAACCTTTTAGCTTACTGCCTCCATCATCGTCAGGTCGGACCCATTGCAAGGATATGCTTGACTTGGTGGTACCAGAAGATTTTAAGTCTCTAGGTGCACTGGGAGGTTTCAGTACGGGTTTGCAAACAATTGATTCAGAAACTTCTCCTGGCTCGGACTGGCCGGCTTGATTCACAGCTACGACTCTATACACGTAAACAAATAAATTCTAGGTGAAATAATCAACCGTACCATAAGGCTTCACTGATTGCTTTGACAAACACCTTGCATAAGTCTTGAAAACTGATAGCTGCATGAACAAACTTCAATTATCAAGATGCGCAGCAAAAGGCTTTATCGAAAAAAAAAATGTATTAACCAATCACTGCGACAAATTTTCTTCTTGGGATCATACAATAGTCAAAAACAGTTAAAAGCCTCGATTGCTGTGATAGTGTTGTTATTCAATAAAGCTGACCTGAAGCAGTATTCAAAGGAATATGCCACCAGATCCACTACCACATGTTCTACATCAGATACATTCAGTTCCCATGGAACAAAGTCATCTTCCCATTCTTCCTTCTCTGCTTCACGTTTTCGCAGCTGAATGATGTAATTCGTCACTGGACTGCCTCCGTCGCTTTCGGGTGCCCTCCAGCGAAGTCGGCATGTGCTTTTTGTAACCTAAAGTATAAAAATAAGCACACGCTGGTGAGCAAAGTTGCTTACATGTAAGAAAGAACACTGTTATTTTATCATTGCTCATTATTAACTTAGTTTAAGTCACAATAACTATATCTTTCTATGACATCTAAAATCGTGCTGTTTAAATGTGTGGATGCCACAAACAAACCGCACTCGCGAGAGCGTAATTTCATGGATTTAACGTACTTCCATAACGTTAGGCTTTCCTGGTTTGCTAGGTGGTTTGATTGGATCTGTTGCCTTAACTCCGTCACTTGCATCACTATACGGTCCACAGCCAGCAAGATTTTCAGCTGCAACCCTAAATACCAAACAACCACTTATTAGTTGTTGCCTTGAGAAGTTACATCGTTGGTTTTAACATTAAAAAAAAATCAAATTTTTTATTATACTCGCGGTATTACGCCGAAGCGTGTAACGAGTAGCGGGGCCCATTTCCGCGCTTTAGCGCCTGGGCAACGCAAGTCTGAAGAAACGTCGCAGCAATGGCGAGCCGTTGGCGACACTGCGTCTGATTTGACCGGCCCGGGAATCGAGCCCAGACCTCTCGCACCGGGAGCTACGTGCTTAACAACTGAACTAACCGGCCAGTTGGTTTTGAAATTTCTCTAAACGTCTACGTACCTGAAGCAATAAACTTTGCCTTTGGTCAAATTCGTTGCTCTAAAAGAAAGTTCTTTATGATCTAAAGCAGCTTTGTTTAATTTCATCCAGTTTCGGCTTCCTTGAGAGTAAAGTTCAAGGTGATACCCTGTTATAGCACCACCTCCGTCTGACATAGGTTCTCGCCAGGTTACAGTCATGGCATCGCTCATTACATTGCGACATTGCGGACATTCAGGAGCTGCAGGTGGTCCGTACGGATATTTTGCGACAACCCTATCACTCCTTTGTGGTTCTCCGCTTCCAATTTGATTTTCAGCAGTTACCTAAAAAATACAATGTTTTTTTGTCATTGATTGATAAAATGACGGGAATTTCGACATCAACACCCAAAATTATTGCCATCATTACTATCATCCTAATATACTCGCTCACAACGTTGACAAATATCATGAATTAGCGGTGCCGATCTTGGCCAACCAGCACCTAGGCAATACAGTCAGGAGAATCGCTATAGTCACTGGATGCACTGTCATTACCACACTTTATAGCTTATGGTAATCGATCAAGGATCAATCCTGATTGTTGAACTGGTAGAAAAACCCATTAAGAAATTAAACGCACTTGTAACATAAATTTCGACGAAATATATCTTCAACATTTTATATTCGTACAGGTAACATTAAAATTAATCTGAAACGAACAATCAGAAATCTTACAATCAACTGTTTTTATGTGGTAGGTACGCAATGATGGATCAGTAAAAATTTAAAATCCTCACTTGAAACTCATATTCTTTGCCTTCACTAAGTTTTTGAACTTCAAATTTCTTCACTTCAGGTTTGACAGATCCTAGTTTTGTCCAAGTATGACGGCCTGTCTCCCGCTGTTCGATGGAATAACGGATGATAGCTGTACCACCATCATCGCTTGGTGGCGTCCACAATAACGTGCACGAATGAATTGTGATGTCATCAACGTCTAAACACATTTCAAAATTCAAGAAATCTGACAGAAAAACTAGAAAACTATTATTGTTCGACTATCTAGTTTGAGCTGTTATGGTTTACTGTATGTTGTCATTTTGGAGGTTAAACTTTCTGACAATGCAATATTTAATTTACTTAGTTACAAAAAGCAACAGTCTTTTTAGGGCTAAAAAGATTAGCGTGATCAGTAATTAAATCATATCAAAACCACACAGTGACAAAAGGGAATGTATTTTATCAATGCTTTTGCATCAATTTCAAACTGTGCGTGAAATTTATTTTTAATTTTACATCCTTACATACTCGCAGGCTAATGTATGTAAAAAACTTCATAGGCTTTTTAAATTAATTCAAGTAGCTTATTTTTGATTTACCAACACATTCCATTCCAATACTTTTTCATCATTACTGAGAAACAATGAACTTTTCGTAAACTGGAGTGTAGAGGTAGTTAAAATGTACTGTACCTAGAGACGCCGGTTTTCCTGGCTTATCCATCACGTCGACTGCGCAGCTGATGGTAGCTTTGCCGTGTTGATTTTGAGCACAGATAGTGTAATCTCCAGAGTCGTCTCTCTTCGCCTAAAAAAATCCAGAAAATTAGATAACAAAAAAAAAGCAAAAAAATACATAAAAAAGTACATTGAAAAAAGAAATAAGTTACACCGAAAGAAAAGTAGAACAGCCTAGAGACCATCCTTGTGTTAATAAATATTGCTACGAACCCCGAGAACGCGAAGGGTGGAAACTTTCTCAACGAGATCAACAGTGACCCTTTGATCTGGAAGCAAAATGACATCGTTTCGGCTCCACCTTGCCGATGGAAACGGTCTTCCGTCTACAAGAGCTGGAATTTCGATCATGGATCCTGCTTTCACAGAAACTCCTCCTGTAGCTCGCTCATCGAAATCAACAGTTGGTGCAGCTAGATTTGAAAGTAACATGTTAAGAAAGAGCAAACATTTTTTTAGTGACTGGCTCGTCTCACCACCCCCGCTCCTTTTGAAAAACATGACAGTATTCTTTACTTCTATTGCAAATAGTTGTTGTTTTTTTTTGTTTTGCTCACTTTCTTTATGCGCGTGTTAAACGTTTACAACGTTTTTTAATTCATGGTAACTGAGTGGAACATCTAGTTACCGCCTAAAAGGTGTCAAGCTGCTAACACATAAAGTCTTATTTCCTGACCAGAATTTTTGGTCTAACGTTTAGCCAGAACAAAGCAGTACTCAGTTGTTAATTGCTAAGTACTTTCGTCGTCGTCGTCGTTTGGCGGGGCATCTCTTCCAAGACAGATGGAAGGACCAAGGCCGAGGGTTTATCCTTTTACCACCCTGGCCACCAAACTGCTTGGGTCAGATGCTGACTGTAAGGGACTTCAGCCAGCATCTTGTTTCGTCATCCAAAACCATTAGACCAAACATACCTCGGGGTGCTCGATGTATGGGACACTGTGAGATGATGCGATTTGCGGTTTGTTCACTGGCACCACACTCACAATTTGCTAGAGGAGCGAGACCCCATTTGTACATGGACGAACAGAAACGTCCAACACCAAAACGCAGACGGTTAAGCTTGACCCAGGCTGCCCTGGGCAGACCCATACCCAAGGGTCTGGAGCTAGCCTTGGGAATGAAAGCGTGGAGTGACAATGCGTTGGCAGAGTACTCCATGTCCCATTTCGTGTTCGTCCACTCGGCTGCACGGACGTCCATCTCAGAAAGACTGTCTAGTAATTTCCGAGCAGCAGGTACAAATGAGCGTCTAGATTTCAACCTCTCCCTACATACGTCCTGTGACTCAAGAAACTAGCCATGTAAGATGTGGTCAGGGTCCAGGTAGCTGCGGTTGGCTAGCGAGAGTGTCGCTCCTTGGCGGCGAAGCTCAGCTGGCTGGATGCCTGAAAGAACCGGAAGGTAGATCGATGGAGTGGGACGCAGGCACCCAGTGACAATGCGCAAGGCGTCATTTATTACACTGTCGATAAGTGCACGCTGCGGCACCAGACTGGTGCGCAGTACTCGGCAGTCGAGTAGACCAGAGACAGGGCAGCTGTGCGTAATGTCTTAGCGCTAGCACCCCAACCTGTTCCAACAAGTCGCCTCAACAGTGAGACGCGAGCACATAACTTCTTGCGCAATGCTTCCAGGTGAGGACGATATGTGAGCGATCTGTCCAGTTTGACCCCAAGATAAGTGGGAACTAGACAGAAAGGTAAGGTCTTACCGATGTTACAGACCTTAAGCTCACGCTTAGCCTCTCGATTGTGGAGGTGAAAGGCCGCCGTCACCGTTTTAGTGTGGCTAAGCTTCAATCGCCAGGTCTGGAGATATTCCGAGAGTGTAGTCATGTCCTGGCTTAGAGTTCTTTCCAACTCCTTCCATTCTCCAGATGTATGAAGTATCGCCAGGTCGTCGGCATAGGCGAACTTCTTGGAGGTTATGGAGGGGATATCATATGTATAGACCATATAGATAAATCATACGAACCATGTGCTTGTCCGGCAGAAGCCGCAACAGCTTGCAGGTGAGGCCACGGTGCCAGACAGTGTAATAGGCAGCTGTCAGGTCGATAAAGACGTATAGTCGATAAAGGCAAAGTACTTTAATAATAGTTTACTAATTTTTTAGATACAGTATCAGTTAAGCAGTTACAAAGTAAAAACAAAAGAATATCGCGGTAAGTTTCATCAGCAAGACTAACCTTCGTCAGACTGAATCAATATTGCTTCAGTCGGTTCCGAAGGCTCACCAACACCTATATTGTTTACAGCTCGAACACGGAACGACCACTTGGTGTCCGTTGGTAGTTTCTTGACCACATACCGCAAACCAACATGTGGAACTAGGTTATCCACCTCATAGGAAGCTTCCTGGTCATCTCCTTCCATCTTCTTTTCAATCATGTAGCCTATAAAGTGAGAAGAATGGCGTTAAGCTAAAGGTTTACTGAAATTAAACTGTATTAGGTATAACAATTTATTAAGTGATGTATTCTTAAAATTTTAACCCTACTAATGCAACTTCATGTGTTGATAGAGGAACGTCTGAATATCCCTAAAATCAGATTTTAGCTTAACACAGTCGATGGGGGAAAAATATAATTACATTTATTCTGGTAGACCTAATTGTTAGACGTTATCAAAGTTAGGAATACAGTAAAAAGAATTTCAGAGGCAGTTAAAGCTTGCTTTTTTCTATGGCAAGAACAGCATTATTTTAGAAATTTTGCACTCAACAAATTATCAGACAAAGATAAATTTACTGCGTAGTAAAAATTTAAGATAACTGTGCACTCATTATTATCTAGGTAAATTCTGTAACTAGACGTACCTGTAATCTTTGATCCGCCATCAAATTTCGGAATAGACCATCCGATATTAACGGATTCTTTTTTGACATTGGAATAGTTGACATTTCTTGGAGGATCAGGTGCAGTTGGTGGATCCACAGCAAGAATAAGGTCGGCAAACTCGACGTAATGCCCTTTTCCCTGGCGATTTTGAGCACACACTCGGTATCGGTACTTCTTGCCTTTTTGCATGTCAGTAACGCTACATTCGGAAGCATCCGAAGACCCAGGCATCTATATAGTAATACCATAATTAAACCAACATCACTTCAGCGCCGTTTCAATGTTGGTTGCAAACATGGTATTTGCAAATAAAAAAAAATATACAAAGTCATTTTTTGTTTAATAACAGCTAATTAGTTGTAGCCCTTGGGATTAAATTACTTCCAGTGAGACAAGTTCAAATTCTTTTTAATTTGAGGTCCGAAGGCCTTCAAAGAACAGCTAAAATATTTGCTATCAAAACGAAGGCTTTGTAGAAGACTCGAAACAACAGCAGGCAGTTAACAAACCACATTAAAATTGCTTTCATCTAACCCTAAAACCAACTTATGGTACCTTGATCATTAGTTTTCAAAACATATTAAACTTAACAATTTGTTTTTTTGTTTAGCAACATACTTATCCTCCTATCACGAGAAAGCGATCAAGACGCTATAACGAGCTCGCTTGGGCGTTGCCGGCCATCTGTCTACCAGAACAAGATGGGGAAACCCCGCTTAGTGCCTTCCAACGGCACAACAAGTAAACTTGCCGGCTTGTTCTTCACACCGTCCGTTTAATGCTGAGCGTCAAGCAGGGAAGCAGTGAATGCCAATTTTAAAGTCATTGATTTAACCCGACTTAGAATCAAACCCGAGTCTACACCTCCAGAGGCAGACGCTCTAACCAATTGGCCATCGGAGTTGTTAAACAAAAGACTTAATAAAAGGCTACGCAAAAATTAGGTAAAAACATAGGATAAATTGTTTTCATGTACTTACTAAAACCATATTTGTGCTCGAGTTACACTCTAATTTCAAGCTTACCTTAATCCAAGCTTTACGGTTTTCTTCTTTTCTTTCAACCACAAATGAAACGATTTCGGACCCTCCATCGTCGGTGGGGGCATCCCAGGACAAGTAGCAGGAAGTGCTTGTGATCTCATTGATGGTGAGATTCTGTATCAATCCAGGAAGAGCTGAAAAAGAGAAATCACTCCAATTTTAGACCATAAAGTGGGAATTATGGGTGGTGTTGTGACTTTTATAATTATATATAACATCATGAGAACACACAATGATTGTGATTCAAAATGATACAAGCAATTGAAATAAATGCATGTTTATTGGTATTACTAATTGCTTTCCAGTATAGTGAGCTTCCAGAACCTGAAAGAGACCACAATGATCAACTAGTATCGAGCAAACCGCTGCTTAGCTAAGCAGTCATATGGTTTATACCAATGCTCACACTTTTTTTATTGTAACGTGAATAAACGATTAGACATGGCACACTTACGCTATTACCTCGTTTAGTATTTTAAGTATTTAATTAACAACTAAGCACTAGCAATTCAATTTTATCTAAAAGTTTTCAAATTATACAAGATTTTCAGTTTCAGTAATGTAACGCTTGTAGAAGATGACGCAGAAACATCTCTTTGTACTACTTTCTACATATTCTGTTTTGTGCGCTTGCATCCAAACACTCCAGTTTGCAGTTTGAAAACGCTGCTGCATAAAGTACCATTATTTGCATTATAAACATTGGCAATACTTACAAAGTACGGTTACGTTAAAAACGTATTCCGTTTTTCCGACGTCATTTTCCATATGCATTACATAAGCCCCGCAGTCTCGTTTGCGGCAGCTAGGTGCGATTGAAAAGTGGCAATATGTTGATCCTGTATCAATTGATACTCTTTCTTCTTTATCTGAAACCACTTTTTCTGTTCCGCATCGTTTCCACGTGATCGTGGGAACCGGAAGTCCGCAAATAGGTACTTGGATAGAAACAGGTTCTGGCTCCACAACGTAAATGTCTCGATCTGAATCAGTCACTCGGCAAGAAGGTAGTTCTACAAATATAGGAGTTTTAGAAATAATCGCACGACAAAAATCGCTTTTTGATAAAGTATCTTATCATCATTTAAAAGTACGTTATGTCATTACAATATGACCAAACGGCACCGTGCGCAGGTTACAGATCCTACGTGATGGGTTCGATTCAGGGCTGGAGCCGATCGCATTTGACATAATTATATACCGGGTGGCTGCTGACTAGAAGAGTGCAAGCACACTTCGCAGTCTCCTTCAATCACTGTTGAATTTTTAGTTCTACAGCATATAATTTGAAAATGACCCTAGTTATGTACTATTATTATTATTATTATTTATAAAATTCTCATCGTAAAATAAATTGCTAACAGCATTTACCAAAATGACAATCACCGTTATACAATACAGTCAGTTGCAATGAAACTTACCAGTTTTATCCTTGATGGTAATAAATGAAGTCGCAGAACATGCTTTGCTCTCTCCAATTTTATT
This sequence comes from Trididemnum miniatum, assembly GCA_964006365.1. Taxonomy (NCBI): domain Eukaryota; kingdom Metazoa; phylum Chordata; class Ascidiacea; order Aplousobranchia; family Didemnidae; genus Trididemnum; species Trididemnum miniatum. The sequence continues at coordinate 12,114,707 of OZ023245.1, forward strand.
AACTGCTTTTACACGGAATGAAAACTGTTTTCCTTCTTGCAGATCTGTAGCCTTAAAGTTCGGGTCAAAAATTTCTGTTTCCGTTGGTAAAACAGTCCATAGTCCACTTCCATTAGAGCTATCACAAATCTCAATAACGTAGTTAAGTATTGGGGAACCTCCATCACAGTTTGGTGAATCCCACGCCAGTTCAACAGATGATTTGGTTACTTCATCATACCGAAGTCCTAGAGGTGGGGATGGTACTTCTACAAAAACACATACAGACATGACATAAACACTATAGCCTACTATTCAACGAAATCAAGCAACGAAGGCTTGCATGGAAGTCAATCCATTCTAGCTATTAGCCTAAAAGAGTGATTCGAGCTTATGAATCAACATAAAGTTTTTTTAATTACATTTAATTTCGCCTAAGATCTTGATGGGCTAGATTTAAGTTTAATTCCTTAATGAACTTCTTTAGCATACTATTTCCACCGATAAAAGAACTTTTAATATGTTACTAGTCTAAAGGTGTCTTCTCATATGACAGGTGTGTCATTGAAAAAGTATTTTTAAGTTTTCAAATACGTTTAAGCACATCAAAAAGAGACCAGCTGAAACAAGTTAAAAAAACTGATAAATGCGCCGCTCATTATACAATAAGTAAGGTTGATGCCTGTTCTAAAAATGCGTACACACACGTGTACATATCTCAGCACTTGCAATCAATTATCTCACAAGCAACCAACTTAATCAAGTAGCGTAAGCAAGGGTGGAAACCCACACCTAAACCTAAATCTGAAAACCCGGTATTAAAGGGAATTTTGGAAACCCAAACTGAAACACTGACACCTACTTAGCCAAATTTTTGAAAACCTAAACCTGAACCAAAACCGTTTTTTCTTGAAACGTCAAAACCGAAACTGAAATTAAAACCTGTTCAAAATTTTCTAAGGTTTTGGGTTTTAAAAATTGTCATCACCACCATTACCAGCAGAGTTCCTTTAATGCTGAGCGCTACATACAGAAGCTGTGAATAGTAATTTTTGAGTCTTTGGTTCGGTTTCTCTAATTATGGAATAGTATGGCATAGTATGGAATAGTATGGAATAGTATGGCATAGTATGGAATAGTATGGAATAGTATAGTATGGAATAGTAAGTAAGGCACTGTGGAATCAAATGGCAGAACTGGGCGATAGAACGTTTGGGGCACTAGAGTAAAGGGGCCTATATAAAGAGTTAAGTTTGGGGTGAACAGGTGAATGGCCCTCAGGGTAAATGTGCCTCAGGCCTAATTTAGGGTAACAGGACCTCAGGACAGGACGGTTGAAGCAATAAATAGGCCCTAGGAATAGGATGTTAATTTAGGGCATTGGGGCATATCCTATGCATAAATGGGGCTCTACGACCAATGGGCTTCAGGGCATTTGGGGCAATAGGGGATCTGGGTTTCAGCATGTTTTGGTCCCTGGGACAAACAGGCCTTAGGACGGTTGGGACAAAAGGGCCGTTTAAAGCTCTGGGGCATATGGTTTATATGGGATTCAGTACATTTGGAGTACTATGCACATTTACTATGCCATACTATTCCATACTATGCCATACTATTCCATACCATGCCATACTATTCCATAAATAGAGACACCCGTCTTTGGTTTCACCGGACTCGGAATTATACCCAAGTCGACAACTTCTGAAGCAATTGCTCTCCTCACTCGGCCATCTGAACTGCAACTTATCATCGTAATAAAACAAAAACGCCAAGAAGTAGAGCATTCAAATAATTCGTATTCAAAATAAAATAGCTTTCTGGGATGAAACTTAAACCGAAACTGAAACCCAAAAACCGAAGCTGTGCGTAAGCAAAACTGAAACCGAAACTGGAACCTATTTTGCAACAGCCGTGAAACCAAACTAAAACTAAAACCTGACATCTGGGTTTCAACACACCAAACCTGAAACTGATACCTTAACGTCAAGTAGCCAGGTTTGCACCCTTGAGCGTAAGAGAGTTCTAGTTACAAAAAGTTTGTAACAGCATAAAAAAAATGAAATCTCATTATGCTCGCGGTATTACGCCGAGTGCAACGAGTGGCGAGGATCATTTTCGCGGCTTAGCTCCCAGGCAACACAGCTCTGAAGAAACGTCGCAGCGGTGGCGAGCCGTTGGCGACAGTCTGTTCGCTTTGACCGGTGCGGAAATCGAACCCCAGACTTTCCGCACTGATAGCAATGCGCTTAACAACTCAGCTAACCGGTTGATTTTTCTAACAGCATTTTTAATACGCTGTACATTATCAAACTTCTTTTTATCAAACCTAATCGCTGAGGTGATTGATATAAAGAAGTATAATTTGGCGTAATCTCAATCGTTTTTCAGGAAGTTGAACCACGCATCAGCTCAACGTAAATATTTCTCTTGTCTTTCAAAAAAATGAACTTCATAAATTTTTTTGGATACACATTATGGAAAGTTGACTTACCAAGTGGATCTTCGACAGTAATAAGTGGAGTCGGTGGACTGGCCTTTCCAACTCCAGCAGCGTTTTCAGCCGCGACTCGAAAGTGGTAATGCTTTTTAGCGACAATGTCAGGTTCAGCGATACTGCATTGTAAAAACTCTGGTTCCACTATCGCGCATTTTGTCCAACTGTAAAGTATCATTATTTAGTTCAAGAAAAACCGTAAGAAAGAGTTGTAGAAATGGTCAACGTGAGTAGTAAAAAATATTAAGACCACCATTAAAACGAGCAAAAAAGAAAACTGCTAAGTGGGTTGAGCTCTATGATGCTTACAACCAAAGTAAAAAAAGGGTTGAGATCAATGCACCTTTAAACCAAGACAACAATGAAAACCTGGGAATACGGAGAGTATCGGAAAAAAATAGCTCACAGGCGAAAAATAAAGCCACAGTAATTCGTAAACTGGACGTTTACACTTTTATATTGCCGTGCATACACGACTGATGATGACAGATGAATCTATGGTGTCGAAGCGTTCAGCTAAAGAAATTATTGTGGCTATATATTTCCTCCTAAAGCTATTTTCGTCCCATAAGTGCAGTGACAAGTTTATTTTACCGTTATCATTATAATGTAACAAAGAATAGAATATCAGAAAGACGAACATGAAAACAAAAAGAATGCAGGGAAAGAGAAAAGTGAGAGATATATAAGACAAGGTTTGAAAATTGCCAACGGTCGAAAAAAAAAAACTGTAGCTATGAGCTTTGTAAGATGATACCAAATCCAAGTTTGATTTACCATTCATCATAGGTCAACTACTCAACATCTATGGTGAAAGGTTAAATAATGCAGGACAAATCATTTCACTGTCAATGCTTAATTGAGATTACGTGTTTTATCTTGATTGCTCTATACCAATAAAACACGCAGCACTCAGCACTCATATTGATTTCCCTCTACTCTAGAAATATTTCTGCCTAAATCCTGTTCTGACTCCTTCGTGCTTGAGGTGCTTTGCTGTTGTCGACGAAGCAATCTTCAGCTGCCACTGTGGATTCAAACCCTTTTCCTCATAAGTCACAAAGTTCGCTGCATCTTTCTCGTCCTTGTTGCAATAACTGACTTTCTTGTTTTCTTAATTTTAAAAATAATCGGCTGCATTAAAGCTATTCCTCTAATCGCGCTTTGCGCCATTTAAATCAAAGCACTAATATACGTACGATGTTTGGAGTTTATCCCTCATTTCAACAATGTAAGATGTAACCGGAGAACCTCCATCAAATGCTGGTGGTTTCCACGACAACTTGACGCAATCATGACGTACGTCAATCACTTGTACACTCTGAGGAGGTTCAGCTGGGTCTGAAACAAAGTTACCGCAGTTTAAAAGCAATTCAATTAACAGTATGAAGATTACAATGTAGCCTATGTCATACATTGCCTTACCAAATTGAGATTTTATCAGAATCGGACTTGAAATTTCTGTAGAGTCGGACACTCCAACTTTATTTCGACAAGATACTCGAAATAAGTAAGATACTCCTTCAGTCAACTTCTCCACCTAAAAAATAGCATCTCCTTTTACTCAACCATTTTTTCTATGATCTGAGCAAACTTAAAAACAACAAAAGCTTACACGAGTGGTTACAATAGGTGAGTTATTGCACAACAATCGCATGAACTCTTCTCATCTAGGCCATCTAATACAGTGCTACTCAAACTTTTTAAGATAATGTACCGACAGCACACTTTTTGCCATTCGCCGTACCACTCATGTACTTCAAACGAAAAAAAAAAATAGACCCAAGAAAGTGTCATTTAATAAACAACAGCCAAACAGTAAGCAGTTATAAATGTTTTTTTTTTAATCCTTCAAATAAAATGCCATTTAGTCATGAAAGCCTAAGACAGTATGTGAAATTACGCTAAAAAATACTCTGTCCACTGGGTGAAAACAAGCTCTGATCAATGTACGAAAAATAATACTCAACACACCTACTTTCTAACTGACCGCGTACCGGCAGTCAACTGCTTGCGTACCGACACCGATACGCAAGTAGGTTGCGTAGCGCTAATCTAATCATTCCATTGCACACAAAAAACAATTTTGCGATCGGTTTATCACACAACAAACTCGCCTAGTACGATTAACTGATCAAGCCTGTTTACACAGAAAGCGAAATCGGTTGTGGTAAGCGTATACGAGTACTTTAAGTCTACGGTAAACTAAGTCAGTCAAAGAATCACTGTTTGGATGATACAAAATGTACTAAAAACTTCGGTACCTTCAACTCCGTATCTTCGCACATTTCCTCAACGTTCTGCCACATTTTGCGCTTCACATCACGCTTTTCTACAACGAAACTAATGATCGGGCTTCCACCATCTTCGTCTGGTTCCTCCCATGTTAAAGTGGCATTATTTTTTGTAACTTCAGTGACAGTTAAGTTTACAGGAGGTTTGGGACGATCTATGAAAACGTAACATATACAAGTAATTCATTTGGAAAAGCTGCCACGATTCGCGCATCACCATAAAAAACTACTTTAAAGTCAGGCACAAACATAGCACATTCATATATTCTATGCTGACCATACCTGCCTTATACTCTTTTTTAAAGTCTCTCACGGAGAACTGCGTTTTGAATTTCTTCTTGCGAAGACCAAGAAGACATAGTGTAGTTGCTTTATTTGAAACCAGACTCAATTATTCTTCCAGATTCAAAAAAGCAACATGAAGTCATCGCAATGTTTTGTCACAGTTTAGGAGCTTATTGAAATGGTGTATGCACGGTCATGTGCATGGACATTTTCCAACTAACTAGAAAATGCATATTGCAGAGGCCTATGGCGTCACTAGCACGTTCAAATTACTTCAAACGGATAGCCTAGCGGAGTCTAAATAGTCTAAATATCAAGTTGCAGTATAACTGGCTAAGTCTTCACAAATTGGTTTTATGATGAAAAATCTACATACAGTAATTATGTCTACTGGCTTAATACAATCTCTGCAGTAATTAGGACTACTATACTTACCAACTATGCGTAAAGTGATAAACGCATCACTTTCTCCATATTTATTTTTCGCTACGACACGATACCGCCCCGCATCAGTAGGTGTGGGTTTGCGCAAACGTAATTTGGTGGTATCTAGTGATGAAATAACCAACTCTTCCGACACAGGCACAAGCAAATCTTCTGATTCCTGTGATAAAATTCAACAGTAGTTAACATAAAAAGAAGCTGAAGTACTGACTTTTTTACTTTTGACACGGTAAGATACTAGCATAGACACGAGGATTGGGATATCCAATCCATGTATAAAATAATTAAGCAATATAATTACTCAATTGTTTTTCAAATATTTCGGCTTGCTTTTATTCAAACAGAATTCTTTAAGAACATCTGGAGAGCGTTGGTTGGCAAGCACAAGTCGGGCAATGATTCTCTTTAAATATAGATCGCAGATTATCATATATAGGTACTTGTTTCGGCATCATAGTAAAAACATTAACCAACCTTGCACCAAGTAATTTCTGGTTTTGGTTTTCCTTTTACAGCAACGTCAAGTTCAATCATTGCATCTGCTCTGGCAGTAATATCATCGTTCAGAACTTCAACACTTGCAGGAACAGCCATGTCAATCACAGCTGACGTCATCACGTCACTACCGACGCACTCGGCCATGTAACGCCCTCGATCTTCTTCGTTGAATTCAAAAACCTCCAAAATATGTCGCTTTCCCTAAAAAATAAAGAATTTAGATTGTTAGTTTGTTTTACAGACTAAGACAAGTTGTGCCTAGCAAACCGACTTCGCTAATGGGCAAGAAGATCGTTTTGTTGAGGCATTACATAAACGATTTCCACCAGAAACAACCACGTCAGCTTCAGATTGATATATTTGAACAGTAAACAGATTAATCGGTAAATGAGAAAAAGCTACCATCATGTATGCCAATAATAATTGTATTTTTGAGATACATACAGCTGTTTCGTAAGCTTATTGCCTAACGCTTGCTAAATAATACGGTGTGGAATAAAATTTATTTAGTAGGACGAGGTTACTACCCTGGTTAAAACGGATTTCTGTCTTTCCCGTCCGAACACTTCGGCAAATATATTTGAGTGTAGCCAACCTATGCTACAACCGGTCTCTGCCTCTCGACGATGCTCTCTTTCAAGACAATTCAAAACTGTCATATAAGCTGTAGGTTAAAGCACGACTCTAGCAGAATGCTCGAAAACTGGCGCTTGTCTTGTGATAAAATCACTATACCAACAACAAAAACACTGCTGCTTTTCTAGATAACCACTTCAAGAATCGCCAACGGTGAAACAGGCCGTGGTGTTTTTTTTAAGATTTTACAATTTAGTAATTCTATAAACTACTGGCATAGGAATTAAACTGGAATTCACAGCGCTTGTACGTTTCGTTATGCTGGGATCTAGGCATAAACATCATCATTCTTGAGAAAACAAAACGTGAACAATGAAAACCTAAGTTGTCAGAACAAAACAGAGTAACAACTCATGCTCAACCAAGTTTACTCACAAATATCATAAGCTAAAAGCCGCCCGCTATGTTAATTAGGGAGAACCAAACGGAAGTTGTAGGGAGCTTGTCCTCCTCCCAAAGTAAAACTTTGGAAGTTAAACCTCGCTCACACACAGTAGACTGCTTTCCAAGCTTTTATTGTCTGCTTTTTAGCAAAGTAATGCGTAGAAAAAACGGCGCAGATAAATAAAATTTGAGAAGAGTAGGGTACAGCACTTACTTAACATAGTTCAGTCACTGATCTGAGCCTCATGTTATCGGATTGGTTTGTCATACCAGTAATATTTTTAAGTGATTTAGAATTAGATTTTTCCTCTACTCTAGAGTTAAAAATATATTTCTCGGAAACAAACTGGTAAAGCCTACTGTTATACTTAATAGAAAACTCTTCGTTAGAATGTGATATGTGATGAAAAAATATAGTGCTTCAGCTACTTCAATCTAATCAATACCATTGCCCGCAGTACCGCAGATAGGTACAAAACGCACGTATATTACAAATTAATTTACCCACCTCATTTTCAATCCTCATTGCATGTTTTCTGTCATTGTTGATAGATTTAGCGTCGACAGTCCATTTCACATTTTTAAATGGCTTGTTCAAAGTACACTCTAGCTTGCACGTTTTGTCAGGTTCAAAGTCTCGATCCCATAGTTTGTTGGAAAATCGTAGGGGAGCTTCAGTCACTGTCAGTTTAGCAGATAATTCCTCTCCAGCACATCGACAAGAATAAACCGGCTAAACGAATTGATAAAAAAGTTTATAAATGTAAAAAAAATCCTTGCTCATTTGCTCAATATGCTTTAACAAAGCCTGTTATTGTTACGACTCCATATACATGAATCATCAATCTCCTGCACAATGCAAATTCATTGACACTAATCTGCAGATGAATAAAATGATCAACCGAGCCTTAAAGGGGAGGTTCGGTGGCAACAAATAAAGTTAAAAAAAGCGTTATGTCACAAAAAACATTTTCCCAACTTTACTCTCACGAACAGATTTCGCTAAGGCAGCAATTGCAATTTTAAAAAATAGTGGTAGGTGGCGCAAGAGAGACTTTGACGTCATTGAGGGGCAGCTGCTAAATTCTAGTAATGTGCAAAGATAGAAATAACACCGAGTTGCAACCAGGTGCCATACAAAAATGAACCATTTTGGTAGACTAGTAGGTAACCAACTAACTAACAGTTTTTTCTACATCATAACTAATTTCTTCATGTCTTAGTGAAAAAAATCTAGCCTAAATAGATATCATGGTGGGCCAGAAATACTTACTATAAAAATGCTGTAAAAAGCAGTCTTCCGAACAGTTTCGCGGTTTGAACACTCTTCAGATTCGAATTCGAGACCTTACGATCGAAAGTTTACCCCCTTATCCATTCGGCTACTGGGCTCACAACATATTAGTTTCAATTTTAGCCATAGATACTCAAGCCCCGACAACACTGGAGGCTTTAGCATTGAGTAGAGAGCGTAATTGGCATATGTTGGCAATGGCAGGCCTGATTTTACTAGTATTGAAATATGCGGGGCCGATGTAAGTCTGTATATGGAATATAAATAGATGTTATGATAGGCCAAAAGACCTACAAAATAAACGCAGTGAAAATCAGTTCTACGACTAATTTTAAGGGTTGGGTCACTCGACCAGGTCGATTCAGGCTTGAACCCAGAACCTTGTGATTGAAATCTTACCTCCTTCACCACTCGACTATCGGGCATGCAGTAAGAACAACGCAATTTTTGCTATACTATACCCAAGCTCCTGCAACTACAGACTTTAGCATTGAGCAGTTAACCAACTAGGCCAAGTACCGGTATGCCAACTAGGCTAACTGCTCAATGCCAAAGCCTGCAGTTGCAGGGGCTTGGGTATGTATAAAAAAGTTGAACGATGCAGAGAGTGTAACCATCAGAGAAGTTATAAACTTTGAAAACAACAGAGAAGTTGAATGACGCAGGGAGTATAGACATGGAGAGTATTAACATCAAGAAGTTGATTATGATGCAGAAACTAGAACCGTGAGCCTAAAACCCATTAAAATTGGACAAGTGAAGAGGGTAATTGTACCTTCTACTGCTTAAATAGAAGAGTTTACTATTTTCTCCTTGGCTTGCACCGTTTACCAGTAAATACCACGCAGTAACTACATCACTTCTAGACTAGAGCTGGCTGATTGAATAGCTCAACGGACGAACCTGCCCTCCAACTACGTCACAAATAAATTGACCAATCACAAGCCAGTAGTCTTCGGACTTTCTTTTTAAGATAAGTGCTTAACCAAAGCGAATTTCGCGATCGGACCAACGCTACTCGGTAAGTTGAAACCCATTTTAACTATTTTTGAAATATTTTTTTGCCACCGAACCCTGCCTTTAATATTATAATAACAGTACATGATTGAACTAAGCCAAGACATCCATAAGGTCCATTTTATGCTCACCAAAAGCCTGTGAGCTTTTATCGCCATAATTAATTTTCAGTATCACAATTTTTTTCTTTTTTTTTTTTTGAAAATATGAATTGAACCATGTCAAAGCCTAATTAAAAGTTTCTAACCGTCAAAACAGACAAAAGCAGCTAAAAGTCGCAAATTTAATTTATTACCAGCATACTTTGGTAAACTTACTTTTTCATCCACACCACGCTTGCAATCTAAGACAGTGAGGGTCCTTGATGTTCCCACAGCTACCGCTTGATACTTCGCATCATTGACAACTGCTTTACCATCCACAAACCATTGTACTATGCCACCAAGTTGAGATAACTCAACCGTGAAATAAGCCCGGCATTCTTCTTCGACTGTTAGATCGTCTAAACGTTTGCTTGCAAATCGTGCCGGGAAATCCGCCACTGACAGGGTGGCACTGGCAGCACTGTCAGTGATCTATCAAAAACAATTTATTTATTTACAAAATCATTGATAAAACAAGCAACTGATGATTCCGCAGCCAATATTTTCGAATAAATGCAGGCAGTTCATTTTAGATGTGATACAGTTTACAAACAATTATGAAGTGATAATAATAATAATAATACGCTTCCATACCCTTTTTCCTGACGGAAATTCAGATCGAAAGCGCTTGACAAAAACAATAAAAAAACGTGGAAAACAGTGGAATTAAATAAAGTAGATATTAATAGGAAGTTTGCACTGGTAAAAACAAGTGTAATGCCATGATAGGTTTGAAAAAAAATGGTCACCGGTATGCACTTAAAGCATTTAAGTTGGCAAGAAAGAGTAATACGATAAAATATATAACAAATAAATTTCAGTAGCAAAACATTGCTGCCCATGTTCTTCAATCAGTAGTCTCTTGCGACAAACAATGTTTGATTTTAGCATCAGAAACAAAATATTCTTGCAATCTTGGAGAGACACTGCATTCACAATTCAATGTTACCTTTGCTGTAATGACAGCATGATCATCTCGCAACGTGCAGTCAGCAATATTCAAATAATATTTGCATCCTTCGCTGGAAATAGAAATTCTGTCTGTGTCTTCCAAAATCTTTTCTCCTCGAAACCAATTCACCTTAAACCAAAGAAACGTGTAATTTTGGTTATATTTAAAAGAATTTCATTTTATTGGGATTGCATATGTGTAAGAGTGTTAAGCTGACGTAGTAACTTTTGTGTTAGTTGCGTAGATTGGATGCTGCTAGAGAATACTACGTCAATTGACAGCTCAGATGGCCGAGTGGTATAGAGCGTCTGTCTCTTCAGCTGCAGACTCGGGTTTTATTCCGAGTCGGGTCAAACCAATGACTTTAAAATTGGTATTCACAGCCTCCCTGCTTGACGCTCAGCATTAAGGGGACAGTGTGGAGAACAAGCCGGCAAGTTTACTTGTTGTGCCGTTGGGAAAGGCACTTAGCGGGATTCCCCCATCTTGGTGTGGTAGACAGATGGCTGGCAACTCCTAAGCGAGCTCGTATAGCGTATTGATCGCTTTCTCGTGACAGGAGGATAAATACGCAACTAACTCACTAACTAACTAATTCCTGCGTTAATGCCTTTCTTCACGCTCACAATTGAACGGATAGCTGTTTTTCGGCTTGATAACGTGAGCTTAACTTAGCAAAAAATAGTATGTTAACCACTCAGACAAATAAAAAATTTAACAAATCAGAAGCCCAGATGGTTAGCCTATGGAGTTTATTCAATTCTAAGAACTAGAATATTCTTCATGACTTCATTAACAGTTTTAAGCTTACTTCTACTCCTGCTTTGTTTGTTGTAGCTTCAAATTTAGCCGTTTCAGTCACAAAGATCTTTGTGTCTTTGGGGGTACTTTCGAAGCAAATTGGAACGGAGTTGAGAGAAGCAACTCTAGATTTGACGGTGTTTTCAGACATTGCATGAATTGTTCCGTTATCAATCAATTGAACGTTTTTGAAAGATAAGATATGCTCAAGGCCATCATCACTTATCTTCAGATCAAGCCTTTGTTGTTTGGATTTTATCATTTCTTCGTCCACAGGAGTGTCATTAATGAACCAAGTGACTCCATATCTTTGTTTGGTTTTCATGCATTTGAATTCAACATCGTCAGAAACAATACATTTAATGTCTTCAGGTTGTGCTAAAAACCCAGGCGGAATTTCTGCAACAATTATGAATCGTTTTAAACTTTCATAAATTAATATTACTACACACAAGATGTAATGCTTTTTGATTTATTGTAAAGTAAGAACTATGGCGGGACGGCATAGTGGTTAGTTAGAGCGTCATAGCTCAATTTAAAAGACTGGCTGCACCAGATTTGGTATCCCAAATAAGTATGGCCATTATTGGCATCAGGTAGCGGTAATGCCAAGAATGAAAGAAAAATCCTACACCATAAAAACAATTTTCGTCTAATTGTGTACAGTAGATAGGCCATCAAGAGGTTTTCAACAATTTTAACCGCCGACGTAATGGTAGCTTATTGCTCGCCAATCTGTTGGCCTGCTGTGTAGCTGTAACGATATAACTGTTTAATATGTTTTTGTTTTAAATGCTTTGTCTACTGTGGAAGGTTCTAGACCAATGCGTTATTTTCCGAAGTTTTATTTGTGGGATTGTTTTGTAAGGTTGCATTGTGACATCATAATTTTCTACTGACGTAATTTCACTCGGATCAGAATTGCTTGGTGCTTGTGTTTATTGAAAAGTAGTACGGTGCGTACCGGAGCTAAGTGAGTAAAGTTGGGTCGATTATTAAATTCGTTTGGTGAAGAAAGTCTTGGTTTTTTCGTGAGGTCAGATCTAAGAACAAATTAATTCCTACGGTTTGTCATATATAATTCTTATCAATCGTCCTGTCAGCGAAGTGATACCATTTCCTATTTCGCGACAGCAGCAATACGATGTTGCTGTGTCAAAAATAGGTACATAAGTTCCGTGTTTTAGTCACGAACTAGCCGTTTCTTCTTCGGACTGGCTTATTCCCATCATAAGAGTAGCAGCAATTAAGATCAAAAAAGACCTGGTTCAAATACAAATTCGAACTAGTTTTTGAAGTAACTTTTAACATTTTGCTTCAGCGTTACTTTACAATGCAAGCCGAGTACATCACAAAAGAAATTTGACTAATCCTACCGTTAACAGTCAGCTGTCCAGTAGAGTGAGTTTCCTCATTTTTCACACGCACTGTGTAGTCTCCCGCTTCGTTCATATCAACTGTATTTATTTCAAGCCGACGAAAATCTCCATCAGCTACGAACTTGATCCTCTCTGTTTCGTTCAAAAGTTTATCACCATGCAACCACTCCACCTAAAAAGATGAATGCTGTAAAACTAAACATGATACCAAAACCCAGCAGAGAAAATTTGGCTACACATGGCAAATTTCAGAGAGCAATTGGTCCTGGCTGGATCCAGAAGGGTGCAAGGATAGGTAAAATCATACAAAATCAGCAAAAGCTAAAAAGCAAAGGCTCCTATTCCAAACAACAAAGGATTGCGATGTAGATCTGTGGTACTCCGAATAATATTTATATGGCAATCTCTACTTTTTCGGAATAGGAGCTTTTGCTTTTTTAGCTTTTGCTGATATTGTATTAAACATAATACCTTGTTGATTGAATAATACGTGAGTAGAGGTTTCATATTTTCCGAAGCTTTTCGTCTGATACTTGTCAAGGGAATCGTCAGAATAGAGAATGTAGAGCTGAGACTGCTTATAAAGCGCCAAAATATCAAAGAAAAAAAGAGAAGTAAGTTTCTGATTGGACGATAAGTGTCGATCAATCAAAAACATGTTTTTGAATTGAGAATGTAGAGCTAAAACATGTTCTTGATTGGTCGACACTTTTCATCCAATCAGAAACTTACTTCTCTTTCTTTTTTTAATATTTTCACGCTTAATAAGCGGACTCAGCTCTACATTCTCTATTCTGACGATTCCCTTGACAAGTGTCAGACGAAAAGCTTCGGAAAATATGAAACCTCTGCTTCTGGTAATCTTCAAGTTCTGTACCACCAACCAGCTGTTTAAATAATACGTAACTAATACAAGACTTTTAACGTAAAGAAATGCAAGAAAGCTTCGCAGGGTTTACTCTGCATTAGCTGAATTGAACAATAACCCCATTATTGCATCCCAATGCACCACTCTTGTGGTAACAAGCGTAAATTTACCAGTCGACTACAGCAGATGGTAATATCCTTCTTGTTGTCAAGACTACGTCAAAAGCAACCACAAGCTATTGAAAAGTCTTTGATAACAGCTTGTTCTGCGAGGTGCTACTATACTATCAATCTCTCACAGCAGCAACAAAAACTTAGCTATTTGTCAGCTATTCGGTTGCGATGAGAGCTTGTCAACCTTATCCTTAGGAAATGACATTTATCAAAATTCCAAACATGATCCAAGGCAAATAATAGCATCTGAAATGATGATTAAAAAGGCCTTATTGCGATACTACGTAAAATACTCAAGTCATTCAATGCATCTTCAAAAAACAAAAAAAATTATGGTGCCGTCAGCACTTTTCATATTCTTGTTGAGAACCGCTTCAATGATACTATACAGCACACAATCAACTTAGCGACTTGTTTCATACCTCAACATTCGGCCTTGATAATTTACATTGCATTTGCGCAAGATCTCTTTCAGTGCATGTAAAAGAAGAAAGATGATCGACAAACCACGCTGGAGGGTCATCTACCCACAATGTAGCAGATGTTTTCTGTTCGCCAAATGTACAGGAAATCGTGCCCCTAAATGCATATTGAAAGACATGAAAGTAATGTTTTTAAACGTCTACGTAAAATTACCCTACGCCGTGGATTTCCTAAAATGAGCAAGGTAAAACTCCATCATCAAAAACATCTCTCACCCTCTCAAATGTGCTTCTCTGATCATGAAACACAAAACAAACTACTGTTTTCTTTTCCTTCTACAGTATTACATCGCACAAATTACATTACGACTATTAAATTAAGTCTCTTCAGTGGTGCTATGAGCTTCAAATCCATGAAGTACATCCATCTACCTACAATGCATTCTTCCAGATAACCTTTATTCTACCTAATACCTATAAAGGTTAATTCGCGTTTCTTGTTTCTCGATTTCATTGGGAGACATGATGTTAATGGTCCTGCATGGCAATGACGGTGTGCATACACACAACAGAGGCAGCAAAGACATATTAGTCGCTACCACACACCACACCCCCGTGACGACTATAAAGTATGGGACTGCTCTCAAGTCTAAGACTGACTATAAGCTTGATCTGATGGTTAGGACTGACTATGAGTCTCAAGTCTAGGACTGACTATAAGCTTGATCTGATGGCCTATGGTCAAACTTAGAAAAAGAAATTACTCCGCGGGGAGATAGCAACTCCATACCATGAAAACCCTTTTGACCCAACCTATAGCTAATCTCCCAACCAGTTTCTGTACTTTAACTAACCCGTTTGGGGGTTAGTATCAAAACCGTTTGTTAGTAACTAAACCGTTTGGGGGGTTAGTAACTGTTAGTAACTAAATCAAAACCGTTAGTAACTAAACCGTTTGGGGGTTACTATCTCCCCGCGGAGTAATTTCTTTTTCTAAGTTTGACCATAGGCCATCAGATCAAGCATATAGTCAGTCCTAGACTTTAGTCCTAGACTTGAGACTCATAGTCAGTCCTAACCATCAGATCAAGCTTATAGTCAGTCTTAGACTTGAGAGCAGTCCCATACTTTATAGTCGTCACGGGGGTGTGGTGTGTGGTAGCGACTAATATGTCTTTGCTGCCTCTGTTGTGTGTATGCACACCGTCATTGCCATGCAGGACCATTAACATCATGTCTCCCAATGAAATCGAGAAACAAGAAACGCGAATTAACCTTTATAGGTATTAGGTAGAATAAAGGTTATCTGGAAGAATGCATAGTAGGTAGATGGATGTACTTCATGGATTTGAAGCTCATAGCACCACTGAAGAGACTTAATTTAATAGTCGAAACGTATCCCGTCTGGTGCAAAATAAACAAATTACATTATTTGCGATATGTGGTAAAGGTATCACATCAACAGGTTAAAAAACGCACTGGAAATTCGGATTACAATAAATATGGGACCAAAATAGATTAAGGAGGAAAAACAGAGCCAGAGTAACATGAC
This sequence comes from Trididemnum miniatum, assembly GCA_964006365.1. Taxonomy (NCBI): domain Eukaryota; kingdom Metazoa; phylum Chordata; class Ascidiacea; order Aplousobranchia; family Didemnidae; genus Trididemnum; species Trididemnum miniatum. The sequence continues at coordinate 12,130,322 of OZ023245.1, forward strand.
TGGAAAAATACAGCTGAATCTATTTTGACGAAAGTCCAGTTTTGAGATTTACTGTGGCTTTATTTTTTTCCTTAAACAGTAGAACCTATAGGCTGTAAAGCATTGATATACCTGTCTTTAACTGTGCAATCTTTGACTGTCATGCTACGGTATTTGTCATCATGTGACATCGAAAATCGATCACCAGATGTCACAATTTCATCATCTAAATACCAAACAACCACTTGGTCTCTCGGTGATACTTTGCAGGTGAAAGTAGCAGTTTCTAGATGAGGTACGTTTGCGTTTTTGAGTTCCTCCAAAAACAGTGCTGGCGCATCTGCAAAAAACATCGTTGCATAAAAGATTGACAAAGATCTAAACGGTGTGATATAAAGACATTGATAATAACAATTTACGACTAGATCATGTGAATTGCTTAGATGCAAGCATTCATGCTGCAGAAATCATTTTAAAACTTTTTGAATGATCAAAGTAAACCAATGGGCCTTAAACGTTACCGTTTCAAATAAATACGCTTAAAGTTTTTCGAAGAAATTTAACCTGAAACAAAAAGTGCGAATTTGCAAATCAAAAAAATAGGCTATAAGTTCAAACTGTGATAACTTTAAACCAAAAAAATCATGAACCTACGAAAAAGCGCTATTCTTGCGTAAACTAATGTCATCTATACAACATCTTTTACCTTTGACCTTCAATCTCGCGATAGATTTTGAAAAACCCGCCATAGCTCGGTATGTTCCAGAATCAGCAAGTTGGGTCCATGGAATAGCAAGTGAATGAGCGTTTTTCTCTGCCTCAATCATTCTTCGATGATCAGATACAATAAGCTCATCGTCCTTATACCACTTGACTTCGATAGCAGGGTCTGATACAGCGCAGGCAAAGATAATGTCCTCCTTTTCCACTATTTCTATATCTTTCAGCCTTTTGGTAAACTTCACTCCATCTAAAAAAATTTTTGTAATAGTTATTCAAATTTTTTCAAGCTATGACTTAAAAATTGGACAAATCCCTACCTTTAACCGTAAGTTGGGCTGTGCTTTTTGAGTCCACGCACACACACGTGTATTTTCCTTTATCCGATTTGGCAATGTCTTTAATAATAAGTGACCTTTCTCTACCAGAACACACTTCTTCATATTTCTCTCCATTCAAAGAAATTGATTTATTGTCCTTCAACCACTTCACACTGCCACCCTCTCTGCAAAATTAAACATAACTTTTACTCCTTAAGCCTAATATTACTATACAAAAAAAAAAGATTATAAAGTTATAAATTTTTGTTGTGGAAAAATGTCTCTCACATCCCAAACGATGCAATCAGGCATAAACCTAAAGCGATAAAGACAAGCATAAACAATCGGTTTCTTAAAACTTACTACATAGTAATTCTATAATGGATGTTCAAGCAATAACATGCTTTGTAGAGTTAATTTGGGTTATTTAAAAAGCTGCATTCAATGTGTTTTTAACAGCTTAAATCAGTGTATTTGAGGCTAATAAAATAATACTAAAAGGCAGAAAAGTTGACCCACTTTTCTAAAAGACATTTAAACACCGCAGAGGGTTGCTCCTCGGTAGCTGTAACATCTTTTAAACTATGACGTATCTTGTTGGCTTTTTGTTTGACTTTGATCTTTAGCTCTGTTCGCGCTTTTCTCACTTTACAAGTGTAATGACCATCTTCTCGTATCTGCAAAAACAGAAAATAAAGCATAAGCAAACCAAAGCAATAAATACTTGAAGCCATCAAAAAAAAATAAAAAAGCTACAGTTTTGTCCAGCGACAGTGACTTAACAAAAAGTGATGAAACACCTTTGCAAACTTTAAAATGAGACTCACTGTTATATCTTTAATGAGTAACTGAAGTTTCCCTCCATCTCGACAAATCTCTATACGATCAGATGGTATCACTGGTTCACCATGATGCAACCACTCAACTTTAACCGGTTTGCCTGTGTTGACTTCACACTCTAATGTTGCATTTTCCCCGTCTTTGATTGTAAAAGATTTAAGATGCTTTTTAAATTTAACATCCAAAGCTGAATAAAAGGAAAATAAAGTAAAACATACGGCGAGTATAAATGAAGACTTGATTTTTTGATTTTTAAAGTAAAACATTAGACCTCTACACTACAGGTATCGAATCACAGCACAGTATTACCTTTCACATCAATTTGACAAGCAGTGACTGAATCTATTCCATCGCATTTCCATTTAGCCATATCGTGCATGCCAGAACTTTTTATCGTTAATCTTCTCATCACACCTTTAGCTTCAATGATATACCTGAACACAACAACACGTGATTGGACTAGTAGGTACGAAACAAAGAGTTTCAAGAAGATATAAAAAAAAATTGAATTTGCTTACCTTTATCGGAACTTTGATGCGTGGACTAAACATTATCTTATACCTTTTGGCTTAAATAAGATAACTTTGGCAACGAAAAAAAAAATTCGAACTCATCACATTTTCGGTTAGAGTTCTTAGGGGCCTGACTCGATTTGAGCCTAAATCTTACGTGCTGAGAATTAGAGACGAGTGCTAGTCTTTTCAGGTTAAGAACTCGAGTAATGATGTTTTGACAATACGTGGGATCAAAGTATTTTTGGTTAAGCAAACATAACTCACTCGTCACAAGATTCCAGCAGTGTTTCATCTCGCCACCATGTCACTACAGCGTTTGATCTGCTCACTTCACATTCCAGCACAATTTTGTCCATCTCTTCGCATTGAATTGACTGAGGCAATTGTGTAGGAAACTCGACCGGTGGCTCTGTAAGCTTGTGTAATAAAACTTTGTATTTTAGATCAGTATAAAGTCAAGCTTACCTATTACAGTCAATTTCGCTGATGTTTCAGCTGTTTTCGCTCCAAACTTAATCATAGACGTATCGTCCAGTTTGCAGTCTAGCATGGACAGAATGTGTTTCGTTTCTTCACTGTGCATGTCAATTGTAGCACTCTTCACAAGCTTAACATCATCTAAAAATCAACATCGCTATCACAACTTGAAAGACACTATGCCTAAAGCTACATAAATCAATCAAAATAACAACCAACAAAAGAAAGCCAGCTGAAGACCTCAAACGTTAATGCCACAATTAACCCAAAGGGTAAGCAAAACTAAGCATTAAACTACATCACTGTAGCTTTTTCTATTTATTTTATTTATTCCGAAACGGCAAGCACAAGCATCATTTACCGGTATAACGAAATATTTGTAGCTGTTAGCCACTTAGCAAGCAGACAGCGAAAGCTTTGTAAATTGTGATGTATGGTACATCTGAGCTGAATTCCAAAATTGCACAATTTTAAAATAACGTAAGATGGCAAATTAATACTAGGTTATTACAACTCAAGCGCACTATTCAGTAAAACTGTAAAACAACGTCGTCCTTCCTGGCCTGCTGAATAGGAAGACATTGCCACTTCCACGTGTTGGGTCGGAGGATAGATCATCCTCCATCGCCAACAGTTGCAAAACAACCCCAGCAGTACGAACAGCGCTTTCCCGCTCTACGACATTGGGTATAACTGTTGCTAGTGGTTCACGAACAAAAAAATGTTACAACTAAAAACGAATGTAGTCTATGACAAAAAAAGCACACTAAAGGATACACCTGAGACTATAGATGGTGCAACATAAAAAACAAAATTTGGAGAAATGGTTAACATATGGCATGCCATTAAACAGCTCAGATGGCCGAGTGGTATGGAGCGTCTGTCTCTTGAGCTGTAGACTCGGGCTTTATTCCGAGTCGGGTCAAACCAATGACTTTAAAATTGGTATTCACAGCCTCCCTGCTTGACGCTCAGCATTAAGGGGACAGTGTGGAGAACAAGCCGGCAAGTTTACTTGTTGTGCCGTTGGGAAAGACACTTAGCGGGATTCCCCCATCTTGGTGTGGTAGACAGATGGCTGGCAACTCCTAAGCGAGCTCGTATAGCGCATTGATCGCTTTCTCGTGATAGGAGGATAAATATGCAACTAACTAAACCATGAAAAAAATGCGCAGTAAACTTACTTTTGTACCAAGTGTGTGGAATATTGTCATAGTTTGTTTCAACTGTAAAACTGGCTGTATTTTCTTTGATGACAGTCAAGTCTTGTAAACCTTCGACAATTTCGATTTGGATTTCTGCAATCAGAAAAATGATATAAATGGAAGTAAACATGAATACACACAAAAAAAACTTCAAATTAACATACTACTTAAACGCTGCGTTTAATCTGTACTGGAATCAGTGATAATCAAAATCTAGTAAACTGCTACAGTGCTACACCACCAAAGGCTAAATATTCCAAGTAGTGCGTGGAACAGTGGTTTTCAACCGAGGTTCTGCAAGTTGACAATTTAGAGCTGGGTTCAAGTAAATTAGTAAGTTAATTTAATGCACAGGGTTCCTCGAGTCTCTGGAGTGTTTCATTGGGGTTCCGCTCCCCCAGAAAGATTGATAACCACTGGTATAAAACAATGAAGAAAGCTCTTCGGAACAAGCTTATTAAGCTTGTGACTAAAAAGCAAGCTTACCATCAATAAACAGAGTTGTTGTGCTTGATTCTTCTTCGGCTTGAGCGACAACTTCAACTCCATAGTCTTCCATGTTAGCTCGATGAATAATCATGCAATGATTTGCTTCATCACTGCAAATTTCAATATTTTTTCCCCGAGCCATTTTTGCTCCATTCTTATACCAAATCACATCAACATCAGTGTGTGAAAGCTCAATCTCAAATTTGATCTCTTCTCGTTCAGTGACTCGCATTTTTTCGGGCAAAGATTTCAAAAACTTAATCGGGCGAGCTGAAAAGTAAAATGAGTTTTTAAGGCAACTGAAAAATTTGATACTATCACTGCAGTAAGTGAGATAATAGCTATGAAAATGAATTCGTCTTGCAAACACGTAGTAGTATCTGAAAATGTTCTGACTCGCTTCTTTTGCACAGCGATTCGATTGTGAGACGCTCTGAAAGAACCACATTTGTCAGTAATTCTATTTACCTTGCACAGTAAGCTTTGCACTAGTTCTAGAATCGTCAGTATCACAAGTATATTTCTTCTCATCGTCGAATGTACATTGCATTATAGTGAGGGTTCGCACGCAGTCGTTTTCGGTGATTTCATATTTTTCAGAATCTCGAAGAATCGCTCTTCCTTTGTACCACCGCACAATGGCATTAGGACGAGATACCTTTCAAAAAAATTCAGTAAGACTTAATCATGGTCTATTTACCTTTTATCATCTTCTACGCAGTTTTGATTTAAAGTTAAAGCCTGCTGTATTTGTTGAAGTTACAAAATAAGCATATCAAAGCCGGTAATTATCTTTTTTCGCATGGCTTTAAGTCAATACACTTTCGTTTGTTCGCAACTTACTTTGCATTCGAATACAGCTTTAGCTTTTTCTTCCACAGTCAAGTCGTTCAGGGGAACAATAAACTCGCAAGGTGGATCCATTAAGCTCAAAGTGGCTTCACTTGATGCTTTGGAAGCAACAAATTTAATACTTCCAGTCTTTGATTTATCGACTTTCGCAATTGTAAGACGATGTTTTTTTCCGACAGTTTCAATACTAAGATAAAAAAAAATACTAATGTGTATTGCATGTCGATTGCCGAAAAGCCAGTAGATCAACCACATCAAAATCAAATCTTCATTATACTCGCCGTATTACGCAGAAACGTGTAACGAGTGGCGGGGCCCATCTCTGTGGCTTAGCGCAATTCCAAAGAAATGTCGCCTCGTTGGCGAGCCGTTGGCGACTTTACGTCCAATTTGAGCGGCCCAGGATTGGAACCCCAAACCTCCCGCACCGATAGCAATATGCTGAACAACTGAGCCAACCAAAAGTATAGCTTACTTAAAACGCAAAAACCTTGGAAGAATCATAGTACATTTAGCGCAGACCCACCTAATACCATCTCCGTCTTTCACTCTTTCGTTGTTAATGTACCATCTTGCTTTGACCAAGTCGTGCGATATTTCACATTCAAAAGTAACAGGCTGACCTTCAGTAGCTTCAACGTCTTGAAGATCTCGTCTGATCTTTATGTTACGTCCTTTACAAAAGACGTTAGTAACAGAAAAGTAGAACATTGAGCAAGTGAATGTTATGTATATCTTTTAGCAAATTTTGTCCATGCCTATCCTAGGTTAGTCCGCGGCTAATAAAAGCAAGATTTTGGGAGAATTTCAAAAATTAAAAAAAAACGTATCAAACGTGTATATGAATCCTAAGGCTAAATTTTAAAAATAATAAGAAATCCACCTGCTACTGTCAGAGCTGCTTTTGTTTGATCCGCTTCGCACTGGCAGGAATACTCCGCTTCATCGTTGTATCCAACCTTGAGGATTACTAATCTTCTCCAGCATCCTTCTACCACAAACTCCACCCGATCATTTTCCTCCAAAGCTTCATCACCTCTCCACCATGTTACCTAGATATAGGTGGTGTCATATCAAGCAAACTTCAGAATGAAGTGGCTAAGAGAATTTGACTGAGAAAGTTTTAAACCACTCAACACTCGGTCTAATGCCAACCGTGGGAGAAAATTGGTCTCCGGTAGGAAAAAACGGCTAGAAACCTTTCGGAAAACTAGAAGTTCAAAAAATGGCAATAAAGCTTTACATTAACGTATCAAAAACTAATCACTGTCACGACAAGCATCAAATATATATACCAACAATAGTACTCGAGATACCTTTCCACTAGCTCGACTAACTTCACACGAAAACTCAGCTACTTCTGTTTCAGTAACAGTAACTGGTTGAAGCTTCTTCGTAAACACTAATGGGCGCTCTGAAAAATGAAACAAAATAGCAAATAACTCGCACGTATAAACCACAAGAGCAAAATGATTCAAAATTTGGTTTGGTAAAAAGTTTGCAAAAACTTATCTTGCATAATCATGATATCATTTCTATGTAAGCTAAGAATCTAGCACCACACCCAGCACGGTTAAATTAGCAACGATAATAGTGAGACAGCCACCGATGCAGATGTGCCATATCTGCTGCCATGTAAAATCAATAATTAGTGCAGCCATCATTAAAAGAACACACGACAATATCTCGTCACGTAAAGATGTTTTCCTATTTTTATGAATTCTTCAGCTAGAATAGTGTTCAAAAGTCACAATGTGCTTGTTTTAGCACAACAGTTCAGCTATTTGGAAAATGGTAAATTTGTTATTTTTCTGATTGGAAAAATTGTTGCTGCACAACACGCATATCTCACCTAAAACCGTAACGACGGCGGATGACTGACAATCATTTGCCGAAAAAGAAAGTTCCATGTTATCGTCGTCGCGAGTGAGATTCTTGACAATCAGAGTGTGTCTCACTCCTTCAGTTCGCATTGCTACGGACTCTGACCGAGAAAGCTTCACTCCATTGCGGAACCAGGAGCCTGCAGAAACACTTTTCTCAAAAAATAGCTTCGGAAGAGCGAAGGATCTTCTGCTTTAAGAGGTTGTACTAGTCTGTTGATCCCGAGTTGACCAAGACTTTGTCCTCTTTTCGACAATTACAGAATTTGACATAGAAATAAAATTAAGCAAAACAAGGAAGAGCAAGCGCGAAGTTAACGATGCCGCCACTTCGATTCGATCAAACTTCAACTATGTCCACATGTCCGGTCTAAATGAGCCCAAACCCTCGTGCTTCTGCATCGTAATCAAAATTTTGACGTCATGATTGAACAAAGTGATTATGGCATAAAATGCTTATTTGTGCTTCGGGAAACTCGTGGGATTTTGGCGAACCAAAACTGGACGCGTAACCAGAGTGTTTACGCGACCTAGCTTTAAAAAAAACGTCAAATCGCAACGCTACGCAAGATTCCTGTCAATGACAGTTAAAACCTGACACCATAACGCAAAGATGAACTCAAACAAAATTATTTACTCTCCGATAAGTGTCATTAGTCTGTACACAGCAAACTGGGCAAATTTGGTGATGGCAACGGAGATATTTTACTCTACTCTAAAACTCTTGAAACAACATTTTGCTAACAGAGACAGCTTACACTTTCCAGAGCAAATACAATATATCAATCAAAGCTTCCAGAATCATTCCATCCGTTATTATTCCGCATTCAAAGATAGTTTGTTACAACTCCTAAAATCAATCACACAATAACAGACTGTCGAACTTACCCAAAGCATTAGGCTTGTTTAGAACACAAACCATAGTCACGGAATCCATCTCCGATATTTCTTGATCTTTCAAATTTTCGACAATAGAAAGATCAGTTGTTCCTATGGTTAAGTTTGCTTCACCCTTCATCAAAAAATACAAAAATAGCAATGAAGTACCAAGTAAACGTGATAAAAAAGCTATTATGTAAGCAAGAAAATCCAAATCTAATTACGCAAAGTGATAATTACTGGTTGGTTTTAAACGATTAGTTTCTTTCAATATCCGACTACAAACGTACATGTACAACGAGCAAAATTTCAACCTTCTAGTATGAAATAATGCCGGGCAGCGAAATGGTGTAACTGCAAAATCTACGCTCGAGCGACTACTCACAGCCTTATCAGCTATTCGAAATAGATTTGTTTGTGATTTTAAAACGTCCAAATAATATTTTACTTTTGGTACGTAAAATTCCGAGAATCATACTGGTATGTTGCCCTCGCAGTAGCAAGATCAGCATTATTAACCTACTGCAAGTCAAAAAAGCCGTGTGGGTGTTGAAGGTTTAAATTTTTTCGAGTCAAATAACTGCGCTTCTTGTAACAACAAGCAAACTACCTGAAGATTTTCTGCTGCAATTGAAATCACGCCTTGATCTTCGCTGTTGATATTTTTTAGAGTAAGACTATGATTGGCTCCTTCTGACGTGATCAAAATGTCACGAGCACGATGCAACTTTACACCATTTTTGAACCATGTCACAGATACGTCGTCAAAATTAAGGACACATGCAAACGTAGCTTCTTCACCTTCCTCTATGCACTGATCCGTTAATGGTTCAATAAACTTGACCATACGAGCTGAAAAAAAAAAAATTGTAACGTGCAGGAGACAACACTTATAAATCAAGCAAACACTCATATTTTGCACATAATCCCTTGCATGAAATATCGAAATATATGTACATAAACATCATACGATGCAAGTCACAAATAAAAACAGACTACCGGTGCTCCATCGTTCTTTTGGTAATTACAATACCTATCCCCTATTTGAATTAAAGATTGAACGGCAATACAATCTTTCAAATAATAATTAATCATTGCATTTAATAATCACACTGGCAGGTGAGAGGCTGCAGACTCGACCACCGCACAGCTTTTTGGGTTGGGCTTCATGGTGTTTTCGCATCCTTTTACCAGGAACCCAATAAGCGTGAGTGATTGTATTTGTTGAACATGTTATTTGCGTACGTACTTTTCAAACAAAAATAAAACTTACTACTATAACTAGTGCTGTTCAAATCCGCAAATGTAGGCGGGTAAGTTTTGAATAAACGCGATGTAACTTGGTCACTTATTAGCATTTAAAAAATGAATTTCTGACGGACTTACCAGCTACCATTAACTTTGCAGTTGACCGACAACCATGAGCGTCACAAGTAAATTTAGCTTCATCATCGTATCCAACATCTTTCACCACCAATGTATGTTTCTTTCCATCGGATTTAATCTCGTACTTTTCGTTTGTTTTTAAAACAGTTTTGCGATCTCTGTAAAATCATATTGCATTAAACACAAATTGAAGTGATGATGTTTATTGATGTTTATCTCAACAAAGAGCTCGATGTCCAAAATAGTCAGAGTAGTGAATAAAATTTATTCTTAGCCAACTACAAAAGCACTACATGGTGTTTCACGCCACGTATGGCACTTCTCAGATGCGAGCTTACAGATATAAATATCACTGAACATCAACTTTAGCTTTTCAAATCTCGACAACGACAAATTACAAAATTTTGCTCGTAAATTTCATCGCCACTGTCAACAAAAAGCTGAAATTACATAAATATTAAGCAAAGACAAAAATAAAAAAATCGAGCGGTAATCATTAATCATACATAAAACACACTTAATTCACGGGCATAATTTTCTCGCAAAACATTATGATACGATTAACCAATATTGTACTACACATCTTATACTACTTCACCAAACGCAAAGTCTGTTACCTCATCCATTTTACTTTAATGTTTTCCAGATTAAGAACACATTCAAACTGAGCTAGACTTTTTTCTGTGACGTATTGATCGCTGACCGGTTGAATAAACGATATTTCAGCGTCTGTCACTTCCAGACCAGCCACAGATCTTTGATTCCCAACTATGACAGTAACCTATTGCCAAAAATATTAACATCAGTTAAACTCAATTAGCACGTAAACTTTAGCATTACGTTTTTTCTAATTTTTACACTATAAAAATTTGTTAATAAAGAAACTACACTTTAAATCAATGGCACTTGCACATTTTTGCATCATATAAAAATTAAGACAAACAGCTTTAAGGAAAAAAAAACAAAAACATCGAAAATGAAAAAGAGGTTTTGTACCACTAAAAATTTTCAATACTACGCAGCGTGAAGCATTTAATAAAAAAATTACAAATATTTATTTTATTAAATCCACCCGAGATAATTAAGGTATTCTCCACCTCTAGTAAACAAGAGAGGAGCACAGGCATTGTTAACTGCTCCTGAGGAGCCCAATTATTCTTGTTTTAAAAAGATGAAAATAGATTATATTCTGACAACAGAAACTGTTATTTTTCTAAACTGCCATGCTGCGATTCGTTTTATAGCTCTCTACAAATGCCTTATTCAAAATTAATAGAGAATTACAATTAACATTCATACCTGCCCGTTGTGTAGCATACTGACATTCTTGATAATAAGTTTTCGAGTTTTTCCATCTTCGATGATCTCAATGTTTTCATCAGCTGACAGTTCCTTCTCGTTCAATAACCATTTACACGTAACCTGATAATCAATGAGTTTAAGCAACGAAGTCTGTTACCGTAATCTACCCAAAATAGCTATTTAGCTGAGAGAGTGATGCAAGCTGTTAAGAGAGTGATTCATTCGACCTATTAGGCTAGCAGGTAAGAACATGATTCATTCAACCGCAAAAAATTTTCTGATGACATTTGGTTTAGCCTAAGATCTTGGTGGGCTAGATTCAAGTTCAATTCAATAACTAAAATTCTTTAACCTGATCATGCCAGATAAACCAAAAGGTCAGTAAGGAAAATGTAATTCTTTTAAAACGAAATACATTTATCTTTAAAATTTATGCATTGGGAATTAACAAAATGCTCTCAGGCTGAACTTAACAAAATGCTTCAAAAATGCCGACGATGCCGATGTGCCAGCTAGCATGTAAGATTACATAGCCAAAGAATGAAAGCACACGCCTTTTTTTAAGTAAAAACTAACGACCAGAAAGTATATCAGTAAATTATAAACATTTACTCGCAATTTTTTACTTTCAAACTACGCAAACGTGTTGTTTTAGATTGAAGTAAATCTACAATTTCTGTCTTAAAACTGAAACCAAATATAAGCACATAAAAAGTACATTTTCATCAGCAACTTCAGTGTCGAATGAAACTTCTTCTCCATTACACGCAAAGACATCTTCAATCCGTTTCAACAACAACATTTTATGGTTTCCTTGAGTCAGTTTACAGTTGAGGGATGCCCTCTGGTCTTCCGTGTGGCAAGTGTACATCCCAAAATCATCATCGCCAACATCTTCAACCGTTAGAATTCGTTTGATCCCTTTTTGTCGAACTTGGTATTTACCTAAAACGCATTATTTTGTTTTTTATTTGGTGGCAGTCTTCCCACAATTACGAGCCAGGCTGTTACCACACGCGCTCGCATAACAGCAGCCAATCACACCTGAAAGATGAGAGAAACTCATCAAAACGTGAATGCCAATCTTTGAGTGACGATTTGACGCGACTAAAAATCAAACTTTGAGTTTACCGCTCTAGAAGCAGACGGCCTATCCAGTTGCTCATCTAACGGTTTAAAACCGGCATATCGAAAGCACAATAACTGCATTTCGACAAAAAATTGTCATATATTATGGAGATTATAGTACTCTTTTATCATTCATGAAGAGTTACATTTCATCAGAATAAACTGAAAACGAAAAATTCTATTTGACAATTTACATTTTATCGCATCTTAGTTCAAACACAAATTTTAAAAACAAAACTTTTGTAGTAGTGATAAAAGATCAAATCAAACCCAAACTACTAAAAACACGTAACCTGAAAACACAACGTTGTTAACAAAGAAAGGTTTCGGAAAACGCAAGTATACAAAACAAAACTACAAAAAATTGACAATCAAAACTATTCATCGCAAAAACTGCGTACCCTCCGTCTCTTCTATGAGTTTTCCTTTGTAAGTCCACTGCACGGCAACATCAGGGTTACTAACTTCGCATTCCAAAACAGCATTCTGCTTCTCCGCCCAGAACTGCGTTATTTCATTGACGAATCGGGGTTCTACAGAAGCAGTAACGAAAAAAATAGCATCATTTACGGCAGCTTTATACCAATATAAAAAATTACAAGATAGGTGGAAGCATCATAATGAAATAAGCGAAAATTACGAAAATGCAGCCAAAGTAAACACATGTCTAGTCAGTGCAAATCAACAACACAATTGAGAGTGTTTTTGCTGTGCTATATCGTGTTGCTGACTTACATTGAGTAATGTTGCATATGCTCACTTGCGCTGCATTTCCGTAATTTTCGCCTATTTCAATAAAATAGCGTATTTTATGCTAGAACAAAGAAATTCAACTCATAGTTAATTTAAGCTAAAACTGTAACAGCTGTTTGGTAAGAACAACCAGTGGCACTACCACTTTTAACATCACTCCAAATTGAATCAGTTATTTTCACATTCGTCATAAACAGTTTAGCCAAGACCCACCGTTTGTAAGCATGTCTCACCAAACTGCCCAACTATCTCCACAAATGTAAATGTATTTTTGTATTTAGTAGTACATTTAACCTCCTATCACGAGAAAGCGATCAAGCACAACAATACGTTCACTTAGGAGTTGCCGGCCATCTGTCTTCTACACCAAGATGGGGGAATCCCGCTAAATGCTTTTCCCAACGGCACAACAAGTAAACTTACCAGATTTTTCTCCTTACTGTCCTTTTAATGCTGAGCATCAAGCAGGGAAGCTGTGAATACCAATTTCAAAGCCATTTGTTTGACCAGACTCAGAATCGAACTCGAGGTTACAGCTCCAGAGACAGAGGCTCTTACCGCTCAGCCATCTGGGTTGTTAATGAGATTTACTAATAGCTCAAAGCTAGATATGACAAACTCAGTGGTCAAATTAAGATTCACTGTCTCATATTTTGTACAAACTTCTAGGCCTACGCCTTTCCACTTTAATGTATATTTTCACTGACCTTCAGATACAACAACTTGACCAGTTGATTGATAACCATCTATTTCAGCCGTGTATTCCCCAGAGTCATCTAATGTTGCGTCACGAATTACAAGGGAATGATGGCAGCCATCAGCAAATGCTTTAATTCTGTGACAAGTGCAATTTCTAAGAATAGTCCACGATTCCAACGAACATCGTGCTATATTGTTGAGCCAGAAATAAAATATGAACCTACTTGCAATTCAAAAGCGCTATATTTTTGGTTCTATATTTCCATGGGAGATACTCTTGTGCTTACTTTTTGTGAACTCAAATATTAACAGAAGCCTACCTTTCTTCTTTTTCACATATTGGTTTGTTGTTACGAAGCCATTTGACTTTGGAATTGGCATCTTTTGCTTCGCATTGTACCACAATCGTGTCCGTTTCAGAGCATGATAGAAGAGGTTCCAGTCCTTCTTTAAACGGACTCTTTTCGTCTATTACTGTGATGATGAAATGAATGATTGCAACATGCATGAGAAAGTAAGCACAAAAAAATGATGATAAAAATCATTTTGATGAATTTGACAAAGAAAAAACCAAACAGTAGAAATAACAGCACGCTATTGATCAATGATGATTCAAAACAAATGATCGGTGATTTTGACATCTAGTACAAGGTTTCCAAAACCAAAAAACGTTTTTGCCAAAGTGACCTCACGACCGAAACCAAGTACTTACTTTCCTTGACACCAATTGAAGTGACTGAAAAAATGAGGTTCATTTGGCAAGCATTAATATTCTCCACTAAATGAAGGTCAATAAACGACTTATTGTAATTGCTGGTTAAAATATTGGTCCATGGTAAAGAAAACAGTTTCCTGATTTTAGTTGTCTAATATTCTTCTTGTCTTAACTACTGACAAAGAGCTACTACATTTTTCAATTTTGTTCCAATTTAAAATCAGCCCTAGATTCTAGTTTAAAGACTCGGTGAAGCAGTATAGGGGGTCCGATAAAAAAATTGCGATCAGCTTACACACACTGTACAAATCTTGCAAGCTACCCCACTAAATGGCTTGGGAAGTGGTCCTACCCATATGAATCGGCAGATGTAGCACTTAGCAGCAGATGCAAGAAAGTGAAAGAATAGCAAAGCAACAGTATATTTAGAAAATTACCCTTAGCTGATGTGATGACGTCTGGGTTAGGTAAAGCAGTGCATGTGTAGTTGGCAAAATCAGTTGATACGATGTCGTTTATTTCAAGACGATGACATTTCTTGTCAACAACAAGATTGTGCTTCTGGCTCTGATAGATTCTTTCGGTATTTTTTGACCAAGTAACTGGTACTTGAGGATGAGATAGTTCACACTCCAATATTGCACGAGTGTTTACCTGAAACAGATAACCATTGCAGTTAGTCACGCGAATATTTGTAAAAATATTTAGCCTGTTGTTAAAATTGTTGATAATTTTTTAAAAAAACCGGTGGTTATTATTTTTGATTTCTAGAAATTTGAATTTTTTAAAAAACGTTTCGAATGTATCCCAACATAATCTTCAAACAACAATGCAATGCAAACAAAAAACCGCTAGCGCTTTTATCGCATTCATTGACAAGAAACAAAATTTAAGTGATCTGTAAATCACTTTAACTATCATAGCATTATAACTGTTCGTACCAATGCAAATTTCATATTTTATTTGCTGCATTCCAGGGCCGGCACTAAGAGGGGGCCAGGAAGGCTTGGCCCCCCAAATCGACATGCTTGGCCCCCCAATTAACAAACTTACTCTTTTGAAAACAGCGGCTTTTGTGCTTAATCTCAAACTTTGGCCGTTCCTGGTAAACGCTTGACACCCCTAAGTCGACTGCTCTGGCGCCGGCTCTGCTGTATTCAATTCTACTGTTAGTGTTTCCACAGTCATAGTTTTTGTTGTTTTTTGCTAAGCGCTTTTGTAAATTTCCCTTAAGAAAGAGCACCATACAAATGCGCTGTTACTATCATTCAACTGCTTAAGACGTACCGGTATAACGCTGATATAGATCTACACCAGGGGTGAGCAAACTTTTCATACGAAGGGCCACATTTGAAAAAATTTTGAAGCCGAGGGCCGCCCTGGTTGAAAGAGCAAAAAATAAGGTCTACACGTTCTCAGATGTCCTGCTACCAACTAAAAATCAGTGCAGAGCAAAAAAAAGGCCTTCGGCTTGATTCACGGTACGAGTTTATATTTCCGTAAGCGCCCGCGGACCGCATAAAATGGTTAGTTTGCCCAGCCCTGATCCACACTGTTATGATGGTGACTTACTTCAGCATTTACATCTTGCAAGTTTCTGATAAATTTCAGTCCAGGAATAGGTTTCAATTCAACGGATTCAGGTTCCGGTTCGGGTTCTTTTTCAGTGTGTCTGATCTTTTTTTCCAAGACTGTAACTTCTACAACCTTGTCAGCGTCTGAACAGAATGAAAAACAATCTTTCGTTACATCTTCGCTTTATTGCGATAGTTGAATACAGGCTCAGTACTACCAAAACCAATCATACGTTGCATTAAAAAACTAAAATCCACTATCAACTCCAAGCGTTGTGGGTCTCGTAGGTCTAGTAATAACGTCTTCTACAGTTCTGGGACATATAATATGGAAAAATATGAGAGCGTATATCACAAAAAACTGAAAGAAAATGTTGGCATCACTTGTTTTACAATATATAATGACGGCACAATAGGAAGTCATAAAGCAAATTATTGCTTGTATTCAATACCGGACAAAAAGAGTTTTAAAAACCTGTAACGATGAGAGATGCAGTGCTTTTCTGATCTTCAAACACACAGCGATAAGCCACTTGGTCATCTTTGGAACAATTCAGCACAATCAAGCGACGAACGTTTTTCAAAGAGACCATCTTATATTTTTTGTCCTGCAACGCAAGAAATTACACAAAAAAACGCAAAATAGCTGAAAACGTAATAGGCTACCAGTACTGCAAACAGGGCCGCCGCTAAGGGGGGGAAGCAGGGGCCTGGCCTCCCCAATCAACATGCTTGGCCCCCCCAATTAACAAGCTTACTCTTTTAATGACAGCGACTATTGTGCTTAATTTCAAACTTTGGCCCCCCTAAGTCGACTGCTCTGGCGCCGGCTTTGAATGCAAACAAAAATGTACGTAAATTTTACTATGTTTTCTCAATTCTTTACTACTTTTGACCCTAAAACAGTGGTTCCCCACCAGGGGTCCACGGACCCCCAAGGGGTCCGTGAAAAGCTTGCTGGAGGTCCGCGAGTGCACTGGCATTTGACAAAATTAATCTGCAACATTCAAAAAGAAAAATGCACTTAGGCTCAAGAGAGAAAATGGACATCTGCGGACGAGATGATCTTTTTTTTGCTCTTCACTTGATTTCGGGCAGAAAATTGGACATCTGCGGACGTGGTGATATTTATTTTTTTTTTTTTTTTGAAATGTAGGGTTCCGTAAATTTCATAATAAAGTAAAAGGGGTCCGCGACTAAAAAAAGGTTGGGAACCACTGCCCTAGAAGGAGCGTTTACCAATACGCGACAGGCGACGTGCGACAACGCGACAAATGCCATAACGTAAGTGATTGTGAAAGGTTTTTGCGTGATCGCTAAACGATATACCAAAGCAAACAAGGTTCGATAAAAGATTCTTTACATCCAAAATATATTATGTTATGTTAGATGGAAAACAGACACTCACATTACGGAAATTCATTCATTTCTAATCCTTTAAAGTTAATGTTTTTCAATCGAATACGCATTTAGATAACTTACGCAAATACAAATCACACCTGTGCTTTGATCTGTTTGTCTCCAGCAAACCAAGACACTTTACCATCTTCTTTACTGATGACACATTCGAAAGCAGCTTGTTTGCCTTCTTGCACGGCCTGATCAGAAAGATCTTTGAGAAATTCACAGCCTAAACATGCATAGCAAATATGCTCAAATTTCAAAAATTAAAATCAAATCTTCATTGTGCTTACGGTATTACGTCGAAGCGTGTAACGAGTGACGGGGCGCATTTCCGCGGCTTAGCGCCTGTGCAACGCAGCTCTGAAGAAACGTCGAAACGGTGGCGAGCTGTTGGCGACACTGTTTCCAATTTGACCGACCAGGGAATTGAACCCCAGATCTCCCTCACCAATAGCAGTGTGCTTAACAATTAATCCAACCGTTCAAAAATCTTAGCTATATTCAAAAGCAAATGTGGAAACCAAGAGCACGTGCAGCTTTTAGCTAGTTAAAAACTTCGTAAAATCTAGATGAAGAAATGATCAAAAGTAACATTTTACTAAAAGCTCATTGCAACAAACAGATGTTAGCGGTAAAAGTTGGCTTAGCAAAGTTGTTTGAAAAAGCTACTTTCAGTATGATTTTGTCCTACTACATGCGATTTGCAAGCAAATTAAGCTATTACAAAATTAGATGGAAAATAGTACCCTATTTCTAGAGACATGCTAAGCTTGAAAAATAGTGTAGGCTATGAACGAAAGTTCAAGAATTTTGGCAGACCATGCAAACATATAAAAATACCATTTACCAGTAATAACGAACCGCTAGTAATGCGAAAGGGCAAGTGTGCAAAGGTTAACTGCAGTCAATTGTTATTGTCTGTGCAATGTGCTTACGACCGACCAGATCTTAGAATATGCAAAAACAAGTTTAAAAAAGTTATGTGCAGTTTTGGTGAACTAATAATGCACTCACTCATTTCAGGGAAGCAAATTTCAGTTGTAGTCTCTGTTAGTTCATCGTTTTCAACGATTCTACAAGTGAAACGGGCTCCAGCTTCTTTTTCAAAATCAGTCTTCGCTATGGTTAAGCGACGAGTGCACCCAGAGATTGATGTCTTGTAGAGCCTTCCTGCGGGAAGTTTCTCACCATTCCTGAACCATTGCACCCGAGCTCTTTCTTTTGAAATCTCGCATGATATTGTTAAACTTTCGCCATCTTTCGCTTCTGATTTTTCCTCCAGAGGTTTAGTGAACAAAACAGCTGAAATGTGACGATGATGCGATGATGAAAAGAATGAGAAGACGCGAAATATTAAGGAAAATTGCTACTAAAGGTCATGCGAAACCAAGTCATTGCAGACTTAAAGTTTGTGGTTTTTACCAAAAAGCACAATTTTGCGCATAGAAATTTTGCCTTGTACAGACTTAATCTGTGATGATCCAACTATTTTTTTTTTTGTTCAAGCTGCTGGTAAATAAAGCAAATATAGTCGATTGTCAATTTTTTTATCAAAAATTTGCGTGGTTTGACTGATTTTGATGATTTTTCTGTTTCAGCCTTCTATCAGAAGAATATTACTGTATACTGAGGAAAGGTGCTAAAACCTGGATTCGTTTTAAATCTAATTCAAGTGTCGACTTCTTGGTTTTCTATTTTTTTGCAATGGCTGGTTTGATGCCAAACAGCGATCAGAGCTTAACATCACGATGCATCTTACGCAAAAGACCTGAACAAAGCTTTAGAGGTAATGTTAAAGCTTTTTTATGCCATAGCAATAAAAGACCGTTACGAGCTCGATAAAAGATACAAATTTTAAAAACCTTATTAAACAATAATTTTGACGCAATTAATGCTTAAGCTGAAAAAGATATGAAAACTAAAATACTTACGGTCATGGAGGAAAAGTAAAACCACAGTAAGTCTCAAAACTGTACGTTTCGGCAACATAGATTCAGGTGTCATCATCAGCAGTGTAAACAAGGCAGCACAAAAGTAAAAGGTGACGGTTGCTTTTTTCAGTTTTGTACTGCTTTGCTTACACTGCTGATGATGACAGCTGAATCAATTTTGTCGAAACGTTGAGTTTTGAGATTTACCGTGGCTTTATTTTTCTTCCTTAAGTTATTTTCGTCCCATATTTATTTCATTCTAAAATATTCAAACATTGCGTACTTGCATCAACATGTACAGAAGTTGACGAGCGACGTTTGGGGTCTTGTTTGAGCGCGCATGAATACACCCCGTCATCATATTTTACCGGATCGTGGATGGTTAAAGTGCGTAAAGAACCGTCTTCGGTGATTTTAAATTTTTGACTGGGATAAATTTGCTTATCGTTTTTCAACCAAACCACAGTGTGCTTAGGATTAAACAAATTGCACTCTAAAGTTATTTTTTCTCCTTCCTTCACTGAAAATTGATCGTCCAAGGTGGAAGCAAATGCTGTGTTTGAGAAACGTTTGCAAATTTGAAAAAAGAAAGATTGAAGCAAATGTGTATGACAATAAAATGACGATGAAATGGAATGAAAAAAAAGAAACATAGATTATCGATTTGTAATTTTAAAACGTCAAAACAAAGCATCGTGACATTTAAGCAACGTGTACAAGACTGAAACGACAATTTTCTTAAAATTAAAAACATCATTCAGGCGTTTTTTCATTGCTTGTTACCTTGACTGCACAAAGCTTTTTACGCAAAAAAGAGTACTTGCGCAGTAAGTTCTCCGAAGCATTCCTCCCAAACTACAAGTCAGCACTTACAAAGAGATGTTTTATGCTTTTTGAGCAAAAATATGAATTGCGAAAACAAACACGCGAGGTTTGGGATAAAAGTACTGCCAAATCAGATATGTTGATGTATCTGTTATGTTTGCTTAATCAGACGCTCTGCTTCGGTATTGCTAAAACCTGCAGGAGCACAAGGACCACCTTTGCAAGTGAGTTAGGAGCACAAGGACCGCCTTTGCAAGTAAGCTAGGAGCACAAGGACCGCCTTTGCAAGTGAGCTAGGAGCACAAGGACCGCTAGGGGCGCTAGTGAGTTGTTAGTAAGGATTAGGGTTCGGTTAGGGTTAGGACCTTCAGTAATAACTCAATAGCACCCTAGCGGTCCTTGTGCTCCAAGCTCATTTGCAAAGGCGGTCCTTGTGCTCCTGCAGGTTTTAGCAGGACCCCTATGCTTCGTTGTAAAAAACAGTAGTTTTGAAGTAAAATTCCTTCATTCGACAGGGCTTTACAAGAGATGCAAGAAAACCTGAACTTTCTTTTTGATCAATAATATGACAAACAATAACTTACCTTCGGGAGAAAATTGCAGTGTTGCTGTTGTTTTATCCTCTCCGCAGCCTTTTACAGCCGCTTTGGCGCTGATTGTAGCTCCATCGTCCGGCCTCATGTCAGGAATAACAAGAGTGTGTTCCTGCTCATTGACACCAACAGGTTGACTGCTGATGAGGTATTTACTTGACTGACGAAGTTTAAGGTCATTTTTGTACCAGTTTACAGTTGCTTTGCGTATATTTACGACACAAACAAAAGTAGCCTTGCATCCTTCCTTGACTCTTTGATCTTCCAGCAGCTTTACAAATTTCACTGCAAAAAAATATGAAGATTCTGTACATTAATTACAAAAAGGTAAACGATAAAAAGTTCTATTATTACACGTTAAGATTAATTAAACATTCATTTTACGAAATGAACATGAAATATTCTGATTGCTTTTATTTGTCGTCTCGCGCACAGGGAAATTTAGTGTCACATAATGCACTCCTAAGAAACATATTTTTTTTATAATTTTTATTTGGAGCAAGATGATATAGATCAGAGTTTCCCAACGGGGGTTCTTGCTCCCATTGGGGGAGTGATGCACCAGTTCAGGAGGTGCGAGTAGCCTTTCAGTTACTAATTTTGTATGAAGAGTGCTTTCAGTTGATTCATTGTACATTGTTTCATCGTTGTCCTAACGCATGTATTGTAAAGAGTGGAAGAATATGTTAAAATATTTTTAGGGTGTGGTACATTAAAAAGGCTGCGAACCACTGATACAGATGATGTGATGACGATGAGCACGATTTTGAGTATCACTTGCAGAAATGATTTTCACAGAAGAGCGTTTCTTGAGCAGATGAATTGATGACTGATGACAAACTTACACAAAAGAGCATCATCCATTGGCTTTTCATTTGAAAGTTTTCCATCTGTCTCTTCACGATAAGTTTTAACGGAAGTTTGTAAACGCTCAGTCATTGGAAACGAGGAAAGCGTCTTTGACTTTTGTTGGTTTTTGAAATCCTGTTCAGATCTTAATTGGAACTGGGTGGCACTTTGTGTTTTCATTGATACTTCTTTCATTGGTTCTTCTGTCGTCATTTTTTCTGGTCTTGTTAATACTGATGTGCTTTGAGCTTTATCGCCAATGACATCGCTGGATTTCGTCAACATTTGAGCAGAAACTTCTCCAACGGAAATAGGCTCTTCCAAATCCTTTGCTTGGGAAATAGCTATTCTTGCAAGTGTTGGTGATTTCTTTTTTGGTCTTGGAGAAAGTTCAGAGGCAAACTTTGACTTTTCCTTTGCTTCCGTAATGATTACTTGTTTTTCGCTTAGTTTTTGCTCAAAATTTCGGAGTTTTTCCTCTTTTAGTGCAGATTCATGCGTCTGTTTGCTTGTTCGCTTTTCCACTTTTTGTTCAGCAACAACTTTGGAGCTGCTTTCTGATGGGTTATCTACGACGATTGGTTTCTGTGTGAATTGCTTTTCAGTTACTGTTCTACTAACTGCATCTTCAGCAGGTAAGTCAATAGATTGATCTTTGTCTTTTAAGACAGAATGAATGGATATATTTTCGGTTTTCACTGCGCCGATTTGACGCACTGCTGTTTTGTCGCGTTGTTTCTCGTTTACGGATGAAACTTTAATTGTTCCTTTTTCGGTTTGTTTTACTGTTTTTAATTCATCATCTTTTACTGTTTTTTGTTCTATTTTCTTTATATCTTGAGCTTTTGTTTTCTCGATGATTGTTTTAGAAGTTGGCACTTCTTCCTGTAGTCTTTCACTTCTTGAAGATGTAGACGGTTCTGATTTTTTAGAGGAAGCATAATCATCAAGTGTTTTGAGTTTTGCAATCACCGGTGTAGCAGGTTGAGCAGTTTCTTCAACTGATATTTTTGCAGCAAACACAGCTTTTCTTGGTTTCTTTTTCTTTTCTTCCACTGGAGATTTTTCTTGCAAAATCTTGGTTTTTTCAATTAGTTTCGCCTTTTCCTGATTGCCAGTGCATTTCCGTTCATCTTTACTCACTTTTTTTTCTGCAGTAACTTGTTTTTCAGTCTTGGTATCAACTCCTTTTTCGTTAGAAGCTAGACCAGTTTTCTCTCGTTCCTGCTTCTGCTGCACTTCCACTTCTTTTTCTGTAGTCGTCGTCTGCCCTTCATCACTCAAGTCGAAAGACACTTTCTTGACTGATTTTTTTCTTCGAGTCATAGGTGATTCTTTCTCACCAGGAAGTAACTTGTCTTTTGCATCATCTTTCATTATGGACCGTTGAGTTATCTCTTTTGTTTCGGTAACTTCGAGTTTAGACGAAAGTTCTTGTTTAGACTGTTTCTTCCTGAAAGAAGCTTCATCCACTGGAACGTCGGCTTCTGGAACAATCAATTGGGTTTTTACAGTGTCTTGAGTTGTTGTTGTTGGTTTAACTACTTCATTTTCAGTGTCTCCTGTTGGTTTGACTATCGTATGCTTTTTCGTCTTTTCTTCAGATTTTTGTTTAGTGCCTTTTTTATCCGTTGCCGTTTTCATAGCTTCCTCTGCTTTTTCTATGGTTTGTGAACTGATTATAGCAGCAGTATCTTCTTCTAGACTTCGAGATTGCCTTATACGAGATGCTTTTTCCTGGGATGGTTCATTTTGCTCAGACTCAATTTCAATATCTGAATATTACGTATCATCTTAATTCATTCTACGTTAATTAGGCACAAATAGTGAGAAAAACAATTTGAAATAGCATAAAAAGTTTTTTGTTTCACAGGACAAATAAACGATATTCTACTAACATGATAAGAAATTTTCAATTTTTTTTACAGCCAAGATATAACTAAAAGAAATGCAGCCAATAATTAAGCTGTTTTTCACATACAAAGTGCCTAGTCATAAACTTTTACTGCATAATTGCATACCTTCTTCTTTCACAGTTAAAGCAGCTAAAGACGAATGTGGTCCTGCTACCACTCTGTAGTCTCCGGCGTCATTCTCAGTGACATTTTTAACAATTAGTGTGTAAACGTCGCCTTCCTGGATTGTTTCATATTTGCTGCTACTGATGATTCTATCACTGTCTTTGTACCTGAACCAAAATTAAATACCGGTCAGATTACTCGTATTACCGCAACACGATTCCAACAGTAAACTATATATAAACCTGTAGTAACTTAGTTGTCAAACGCAGATGTTGCAAGTTAGCACCACGTTTGCCCAAAGAGTTAAGGTCGGTACAACTTCTAAAACTAACCAATGCTCTTCGTTGCTTCCAGTATCTTCCCTCATTGTTGTAACAGCAATAAAGCTCGACTTATGGTAGGTGAATTTGGGCATATATAAACCGGCACAATTAAAGTGCACAAATGGCACGCACAAGAGTAAACAACAACGAAGTTAAGAAACTTGAGTCAAGTTTAATTGGATTCTCAATCATCAACAACAGTTCAACTTCAATTTTTCTCTAAAATCTTACCAGTTAACTTCGATCCCTGGCAGGTGGAGCTTCAATTCGGTTGAGAACTTAACTTCTTTTTCCAAGTAACCGGTTACATCTTCCAAGTCTTTTACGACGTCAACTTGTTTCGAGACAGACAAACTTTTCTGCATCAACTGATATAACTCTCCAACCTCGTCAGCGATGGCTTGAGAACCCTGCAAAAACACCATGATGACACTAGTAGGCCTGCGTAGTCAAATAATCGCATGTCCTAATGACAAAATATGAGTCAAAACATGGGTTATTTTTTCATCCTTAAAAAGATCTCAAGCGCATTCAACGAATCGTTTTCAGCCTTTCTCCACCTGTTCCTAATCTAGAGCTTAGTTTTTCGGAAAACACATATCCTGAATAAAACGATTTCATCACTGTTTTTGTAATGAAAAAAACAACAACAAAAGAAAAACATAAAAATTACGATCCACTATATTTGTACAGGATATTTTATATGTAGCTACACTGTTTTTATTCGGTTTATAACTTGTGATCTGCTTTTTTTAGAAATGCTATTTTTATTCAGAAAATTCACATCTATGTCTTCTTGGTGAGTACATTTCACCCTAAGCAGAGTTATGATGAAGCGTATCTTCAGAACAATTCGTGCTTACTTAATGCGTCAATTAGAATGGAACTATACCTGTGATTCTTGAGCTCTCAAGTCTTCACACCTTGATAGAAGTTGCCTGAAATCAGTAATGCCATAATGACGCGCGTACTTCTCATATTCTTTCGGATCAACTTCTCGTAACAACTCAAATAATGTATCAACATCTATTTCTTTCTTTTCTTTTGGAGGTGCTCTGAAAGTAAAAACAAACATAGCAAGACATTAGATCATGAAATGGGCCAAACAGCGCAGCTTCTATGCAATCATAAATATTAAATTGGCAGATTAAGGGCCAGGGGGCTCAAACTTGCCAAAATTTTTGTTTAAGTACAAATGCAGGGTGTTTCAAAAGTAAATTAACACTTTTAATTTTGATTTACTTTTCAGCTACTCATCATAGGGCATTCATTTCTTTAGAGAACATTGTGTGGATAGGTACTAAAATTTAAGCATTGTTTGAATGCGTCAAACGGTAGCTGAAATGTCTTGAAACTGGTGTATCCCACGGCGAGGTCTAACATAATGTCAATAAGGAGATATTAGGTCGATAATTTGTTTTTTATAGAATGATTTGGAAATTTTTGACAAATTCGAATCAGCCATTGGATTGTTATTAAAATTTTAAAGTGTATACTTACTTCGTAGACATCCCGTATATCGGTACTTTGGTAAGCCTAGAAGCATAAAAATGCACGATAGTAGGCCTACATGTATTTTTTTTCGATTGTTAGCCTTCTCCTTAAAAAAAATGGATGCGTCTCTGCATTAGCTGATCTTCTCCATGCAGTGGTAATAACGTAGCATATTTTGAAGACCAAGTAAGTAGAAATGAAATTACTTTTTCAGTTCAGCTTGATCTAGTTTCTCAGCTTTCAAGCTTTTATTGACGTTCAAGTCAAACTCAGCAATTGCTTCTCCATGTTTGTTCTTTGCAATGCACCTGCACAAAGAATGAAAAACATTACAACACTGTAAATCTGAAACAAAAAAGCCTAATCCTAACTTGAAATAAAAATACGGAATGCGCAATGCAAACTTACTGTACCGACATATTCTGTGCTAAATTACTAAATGATGAAAATCTACGCAACTGCTTTTCTAAGGAAGTTTAGATTATGTCAAAATCAAATCTTTATTACACTCGTGGTATCACGTCGAAGCGTGTGGGGTGTGGCCATCTCACAATTCGCAGCTTAGCGCTTGGGCAAAACAGCTATAAAAAAATTCGCAGCGGTGGCGGGCCGTTGGTAACACTGTGCCCATTTGACCGTTTAAGGAATCGAACTCCAGACCTGACTCACTGACATCGATGCGCCTAACAACTGAGCTAACCGGCCGGTGTATCAAAGTAAAATATTTACAAGGTATACGAAATTGAAAAGTGATTCAGTGGCAAAATGTCGCGTTTGCAAAGCCGCAGTGTGTGCAAAACGTTTCAATCTTTGAGAATTTCAAACGTAGGATTAGTACAACTTCGTATGGCTACCTGTATGAGCCTGTATCAGGCTTATCCAGAACAGACATTGTCAAAGAGTGTGTACCAGAAGCTTCGTCATGCTCGAGTTTAAACCTTCCGTAACTTTTAATTTCTCTCCATTTTCCTTTGTACCATTGCACTGTTGGAGCAGGGTTGCCGGATACAACAGCGGAAAATATTGCTTTCTGACCTGTGAGGTAAAAATATATATTTGTTCAGAAAAGGCAGCAACTATTAGGGAGAACATACATGTTTCGGCGCTTGGAACGCCTGTTAGTCGCGCAAAGACCACTACACACATATGGCACTATCTTATCTATAATACCTTATCTAAAGAGCATTATGTTCAGGGCTCCTTCAGCACATAAGATGGATTTTATTAATTTACGAATCGCGACAACGCTGGTGTGGTTCAGCTAGTCGGATTCGGTCAGATATTTCACATATATTACTCCAATATGAAAGAGAAGAACTGACTCTCATCAATCGTTACCAGTTTTCATGTTAACAAACAACGATAGTTTGAAAAACAATCACTTTTTGCATACAAAACATTGCGAATATATGCCCCGGTATGTTATACTCTATAAACAAACTTAAATCCAAAAATTACGACAGTTTGCCTCTAATTGTGTCTATTTCCAAAACGCCACAAAAAGCTTGAGTTTCATTGCTTTATATGACTAAACTTATAAAGAACGCTAACGCTAATTATATATGCTTTTTCAAGTACAATCTTTTTACCTAAACACAATTCTTCACTTTGGGGTTCCTTAATAAATTGTGGAGGTTCTCCGTCTTTTGAAGGTTTTACCTCCTTAGCTTCCATCTCCAGTTTTGATGTTTTTTCGTCTACCTGAGATGTCTGAGCACCTAAACCCAGAAAAAAGCTGACTAATAATGTAATCTACGGGAGTTGGCATAAAGAGGTGAATATAGCCATATGGTAAAAAGTGCAGATTTTTGCCAGTTAATAACATTTCCAAATTCGCAAAATTTCAACTGATAAATTACTATTTGCCGATGGTTATTTTAATACCGGTAGTTTTTTTTATTTATCTTGTAAATTATACCCGCATATTCGTGCGCTGGAAGTCGATATTTGACAGGAACAAGCACATCCGATGTGTATTTTTTACGTTGAAACTATAGCTTAAAGTTTTAACAGCTAATGCTATGTTGACGAAATTAAGGTTACTTCATACTTGAATTTCTTTTCCAAAAACCAAAGCATTGTTTGTCAAGATTAGATAAATATATTTTGATAGTTTTTTTGCGATGTAAATGTGGCGTTTAACAAAAAAAAAAAAAAAAAATCAAGAAACTAGCAAAGGTTTTCATTCTTCTAATCACATTACCAGTATGTTTCATCTTCAGCCAAATAAATTATCGTCACCACCAAGTGAACATTGGAACAATCAAATTACAGCTTCACTCTGCATGCTAATTTATTGATAGACTCTTCTGTAATTCTTTTAACAAACTAAATAGTCATACTCGCGATAATTAATTTTTTTCGAAAATAACTCATGTTAGGTCTTACCGGTAACTTGCAAAGTTACACTGCACCTTGCTTCACCAGCTTCGTTTTCAGCGACACACTCATAGGAGCCTGAGTCTGTTTCTGAAAGTTTGTTGAACTTTAAAACATAACTACCGTCAAACTCGCGAGCAAGAGTTCGATTGCTGTCGTCTTGTAATTGCTCTTTCTGTAAATGAATCAGTTAAATCATTAGAGACGCTAGTACGGTTGCAAAAGGTTTGCAAAGACATTTTATATCGAGCTAGTGTTGATGGATGATGACGTAATAGCATGAAAGTACAAAACACCAGCTGTCAATCTCAATGATGACGAAATGTGACGACGTTATCTGTCAAAACTAACCCACGATTCAGTTCTATTTAATGAGAATACTGGTGATGCTAATGCCATTAGCCATATTGCTTACAAAATTCTATTAGAATTGCACTAATCTTTTTAGGATGCAATTTAATCGCAATGAACATTTTAAAATCTATTGCTTACTGATGCTGGTAGTGGTAATGCGACATCCAGCTTATGCTATATTTTGTGGAAAAATTACCTAACTTTACTTGCAAATTACATGTTTAAGCCGATACAAAATGTTCAATTTTAATTTATTTACATTACACAGTGTGCAACTAAGAGTTTAAAAAAGAAACGCTTAATTTTCGTTATTCTCTGATCATCACAGAAACTATTCACGAGCTGATAGCTTTTTCATCGCTTCCTACTTCCCGTTTCCACTTGGCAAGCAATAAGCAAAAGTTAGTGATAACAAGACCAAATAGACTGAGCAAAGTAACTTTAAACATTACTATTTGTTGAGTGTAAATTAATTTTTTCGATAGCGTAATTGTGTTTTAGCAACAATTTCCGGAATCCTGGAATGTTTGGTTTTCAGGAAATCGAAAAAAATTGGCCTAAATTTTTTAACATTCTTGTTCAATTCTTACTGGTTTAGTTGATTTTTTATGTGCTTTGTCTGAAATTCAAATTGCAAACAAGCAAAACACCTAATTTAAGCACTAATTTTACGATTAGTAAAGGCAGCCTCATTCGCATCACACATTTTGGTTTACCAAAGCTGTTTTCTCGAGAAGTATGGAACTTTACCTTCGAAATGCTCTGGACATTTAGAGAATTAGAACTTCAGAGAATAAATTTTGGAAATTTCGAGAAATATTTTCAGTAAACAAGATGAAGTAGACAAACAAAAAACTGTAACTGCGAAGAAATACCTCAGCTAAACTTGTTGCAGGTAAATTGCCGAAAAAAAAAAAGAAAAGAAGCAATGATTAATTCAATATTATCGAAAGCTAATCATGCATATATTTTCCTACACCCTTGTAGTCCTGGGATAAGCAGGTTTTACATGTCTTGACGTTAACATTTTTTTTATCTAAATTAAAGAAAGGAAATAACTAATTATGCTTTTTTTGAAAGAGAGTTAAGAAGAGAGCAGAGGCAAATTGCTAGTATGGCAGAGATCAAATTGAAAAGCATGTAACCAACACCAATATTTTTCGACCCATGCTTTTGGCAACCTTAGCTGGTCTATGTGGAAAGCGTAGCGTAGCCGAGAAAGCTACAGCACTGTTTTCATAATGGCCAGATGACCTCAACACAAGTTAAGAGAGCGGGAAATGAGATGGAAAAAGAAAATGCCTTCAGAAGGGATAATTATGCTGGTAGCAAGGTCAGACCGATAACCGAACAAAACCGAATAAATGATCGCAGGACTACATAAAAGACAATGAAGGCGATGGAACTGAAAGAGGAGAATACAAAGCATTGGAAGTTGTGGAGTTCACAAAGGCGACCCCTTGTACCCGGAAGAACGCCACTGTGAAGATAAAATGGTGGCGAGATTGCTGATTCTACTTCCTTGAAACTTCGTAGCTTGCTTTGTTATTAATCTTATTATCATATTCAAGTGGCATTTTTTTGAATCGCAAAAATTGAAATCCATTTACGAAGAAAAGTTTTACCGGAGAAACAGAGATAATGGCTATTTTACACAAGTTTGGATTCGTCAAACGTGTAACGCCTGTATTGTCACGGTTTCTGTGACGGTAGAAAGAAATGTATCAACTTAACATTTGGCCCACCATTGCCACCAATGAATTCAGTCCTAATGCCAATAAAGTTTTACGCATCATAAATATAAAACGTAATGTTCACTATCAAACCTGGAGTCCGAAAAAGCCAGTTTTGATATCTTGATCTGAAAAGCTTACCAGTAATTCTGCTCACGCTTAGCACATTACTCTCAATATACCAGCTTATTTAAAATCTTTAAAGCTCAACCGGTGAGGTAAACTTTGAAAACAAAATCACAAATTTTTTTTGCCAATATTTCAAGAGAAAACTATATCTTTTCATCAGGGCGTAAAAATAAAATAAAAGCAGTGACATCTCATTTTTACGCCCTGATGAAAAGATATAGTTTTCTGTTCAAACGTTAGCAAAAAGAATTTGTGATTTTGTTATCAAAGTTTGCCTCACCGGTTAAGCTTTGAAGATTTTATATTTTATACCTGGTGACAACTTGTTCAGTTTGTACTAGCTTTATTTGTTACAAAAATTCTGCACCTCATGATTCCAGTATATGTCAGGTTCAGGAGCACCTTCGACCACTGCTCGTAATTCGTGCGGTTTTCCAGCTTGGCATTTTCCTCCTTGGGGTTTTTCCAAAAACTTTGGAGCTACTCCTGATCACACACACAGGCATTTTTAAAATTAATTCATGAAAATAAAACAAAGTCGACAAAGCCGCAAAAACACAGGCGCTAAACAAATGAACATGCTCAAGATTTCCAGTGATAAAAAAAAACTTTTCAAGATTTCGGACAAATAGACCATATAAGTTGGACAAATAGACTATCTTTGCTATACCTTTGCAGCATAATATTTTGATATTAGATCAACAAAAACAATAACAAATTATTATATACTCGGTAGCTATAGGCCTATTTCGAAATTTCCACAAAAAAAAATTGCAAGATTACTTAATAAGCGTGCAAAACGCGCTAGGCATTATTATGAAGCAATAAAAAAAGATTCTGTGACAAGTTTTTGGGAAACAACCAACTTCACCAGTTAGCAAAAATTTTTGTTGTTCACTTGAAACTACCACTACAATAAATGGTATTTTAAATCCTGAAATGAATTTCTAGCTGTAGAAGAGGCTAAAGTTGCCAACACCACAAAGCATTATGATATCATGCGATTCAATATAAAAAATATGAAGTAACACTGAAAAATCAATGTGCAGTGAAAAAAAAACGCAAAATGAAGCAACGAAAAAGTGCAACAGAACGAATTCATAACATCAAGCCAATGGCTCCATCACACAAGTTTACGTAATGTAAGTGCATAATGATTAGACAAAAAAAACATGCAGTGGACAAAACAAATGTCGCTTCAGCAGGCAGATATTTGGTGCTTTCATGCAGTATGAGCTGCATCAATCTTCACCAACCTTCGACAATAAGTGTAGCGGTTGAGGAGCTCGATCCACAAACATTTTTTGCGGTAATTGTGTAGTTACCAGCGTCGCTACAATAAATATAAAAATAGCGATTAAAGAACGAAAATATGTAAGTAGAAATTTACAGTAATACTCTATAACAGACATGGGCAAGCTACAGCCCGCGGGCCAAGTCCGGCCCGCCGGTCCTTTTATTCTGGCCCGCCGGCACTTACACAAACTTAAATTCTCACCGTGAATTTAGCGGAAGACCTTTTTTTTCCTTTAGAGATCATGGATGGCAGTGATTTTCAAAAACTAAGCCTCAACGGCGCAAAATTGGAATAAAAAACGAGGTGAAAACCTCTTATTTTGGAGATCACATTCGTACGTGGACCGTGATCTCTAAAAAAAAGGTCTTCACCTTGTTTTCCAATCAGCAAGCGGCCCGCGGCTTCAACAGTTTTTCCAAATCTGGCCCTTCGTGTAAAATAATTGCCCACCCCTGCTCTATAACCTCTGCCAACTAAAAGCACGCTTTATGACTCACTGAAGAAACTATAGCGCCACTAGTTGTTAATCAATATATTTGAAAGAAGAAGCGCAAAATTAGTGCGTTTTCAGGTATTACCAGACCCTCTCAGTATAAGATATGCGTATGTTTTTTGCTTTCTGAGATTATGTTTTTTGCTTTCTGAGATTTCCAAGCAGTCGTTCTGGTTCTATTATGATGACGCTAAATGCGACAGCAGGGTAGGTTAAGATGCATGGTTATTCTCTAATTAATCTTCTTCACAACACATCCGAAATTAAAGAATGATGTATATTGAGTATTTTACTCTTGCAGTGTTATGTAAACCAAAGTTTTGTTCTGTGCTGTTCTGTTTTTACATTTACTACATGTCAGCATCTGATATTTTATAGACGTGTTCCGATTAAAAAAAATTACAGGAAAACCTTCCGTCCCCTTTGCAAACTGTTATATCAACTACGTGTAGTTAGCACTGCACCAGTGAGCAAAGTTTCGGAAAACATTTATTGCTTTACCTTCCCATCACAAGAGTAAAGCGTTGTTAAAAAATGTCATGATAGCTGAAATTTAAGTATCAAATACAGTATATAAGCATTAAGCAATAGCATTTGTATCATAACGTTGTACCTGAACGACACCTCCTGAATTTCCAGCGACGGATTTGTTTCACTGGCATGAATTCTTTTGTTTCCAGCACTTTTTAATTCAGCACCATCTTGAAACCAAGTTACTTCAAGCGGAGAAGATCCTGTCAAGACGCAAGAAAACCAAACCTGGATAATAAAACAAAAAAATGCGATAAAAAACTAATTACAGAAAAGAAGACAGACTTAGCGTACAGAATAAGTGGAACAATAGCAATGACATGGTAACGCGGTTAATTCTTGCTCAGAGTTTGTATCAACTCAACTATTAGAGACTTTGTATTGACTTGGAAACTCATTTTGCTTTTCTTAATAACTGGTTTTGCTAATTAAATATGCAAAACCTTTAAAAATGTTACCAACAGAAACTGTACATCATATCGTACAATCATATAGTAAATATTGTCAAGCCTTAATAAAATGTAATCACGCTATTGTTTTTGCATTGAATATTACAAAAACTACGATACCAAAACATCAAAAAAGATTTTATTTTGCACCGTCAAAATCATTCAGAATTGGAACAGAATTTATAAAATAAAGTAAAATCACTAAAAGCTAACCTCCTGAAGAGCCGACAACGGCGAAATAGGCTGTAGTGTTTTTTATGATTAGTAATTTTACTTTGTTTTATAACACAGTTCTAGCTATTGGCAGTTATCGAGCATTCTGCCAGAATAAGTTGAGCCTTGCTTCAACTTGTAGGAATAGATTTTTATTCATTTATCATAAAAAAATTAGCAAAGTGCATTAACATTTTCAACTAGCTTAGAACAACAGTGGCTTTACCTTTTCACCTGGCCTAGCTTTCTGAACACTAAGCTCTTCGACAAAGGTAGGAGGCTGAAGTTTTTCTTCTGAAACATAAAAATTTGTTTAAACTACGATTTGAATGCTTAAAAGTTCCGTAGAGCGAGACAGCGCTGTTTCTGGCTATTAGCCTCCATCAGCCGCCCTCAAGTAAGAAAAATTCATCTTCCAAGACGAATAATCTTGCCAGGATCACTCATCCCTTCGGATAAATATTTCTTAAAGAATTTAACCTTTGTGGTGCGCAATCCACTCGTGTGGCTACGTCACCATTCCAGTCAAACTGTTTACGTGGCCAGGGTGAAGAGCAAACAACTAAAAAGCAATGTCCTTCCTTTCCCGTCCGGTAAGCCAGGAAGGACATTGCTTTTTAGTTGTTTGCTTAAAAGTTCTTATCTTTTAAAATTGAGTTCTGAACGGGACCTGGACTGCGTTCTCGATACATTAGACATTGGCCATAAAAAATTTATGTTATCATTCTTTTTTTTGTTATTCTGTAAGTTAATTTTATTGCATAATAATTTTTCATTGCACAAGAACAAGCTTAAAATTTTTTGCGGCTCAAAATCAAATCAAATCTTCATTATACTAGCGGTATTACGCCAAAGCGTGTAACGAATTGCGGGGCCCATCTCCGCGGCTAAGCGCCTGGGCTGCACAGCTCCGAAGAAACGTCGCAGCGGTGGTGAGCCGTTGGTGACCCTGTGCTGATTTGACCGACCAGGGATTTGAACCTTAGTTCTCCCCCACCGATAGTGTGTGCGCTAATCAACTGAGCTAACGGCCAGTATTTTCTGCGGCTCTTGCAAGTTTATACAAAAATTTGGAAAGTTCTCTAACTTTTAAAAAGCATGCTTCATACACATCGAAAATTGCAGCTAATAATCTTATTACCACTTTGGTCAAGATTTAGGTAGTGTAGTGTGTACCATGCATAAACAAAAGAAAAAGGCTTATATTCTTAAAAAATTATAACTGTAGTCGAATTTACAAGTGAATGAACCCATGCAGCGATGATGTGAAAATGCAGCTGATAACCTGTAGAACCGAAATCAATCGGTACCTACCGACAATCGCGTACGCCAAAAGTAAGACAAGATATCTCATGTCGTAAGAAACGATTCATCACTACCCTACTTGCTACACTGTTACAACAGCTCTTGATAAAATTAAAAACTTAAAATTGCTCTCGAAGGGTTTCAATTGGTGGTTAAACTCTTGATACTGTTGCACCAACGTGTCAAACAATTAAACTTTGATGTGAAGCTCAGTGTATCGTCTACTCTATACACTTTACGTTAACTATTTTTTACGGTTGTTAACAGAAGCAGGCTTAGGCCTACTGTCACGAAAAATTACATCCAGGGCACAGCATAACAGCCATAGACTGATCAAAGCCAGTAACGGTTGCCATTGGTTGCGTTTTTTTAGTAAGATACTACACTAGTAGAAGCATCCAGCTATTACGAGTTATTACGCAGTGCAGAGCAATGAGCATGAAACTGTGGGTACCTACTAGGCTTATCAAAAATTAAACCGTTGGTCAACCCCAACTTTGGAAGATATAAATTTTAAACGGACGAGCCTTGGCAATGCTATCGAAGCAATATAATAGAATGATGTACTGTATGTTACAACAAACAACTTAGTTACTATAGGTATTGTGCAATCTATTTGCAAGATTGTACGATGTTTTCAAACTCTGTGAAGAGTGTGCAATCGTACAATCTTTCTAGTTTTGTGCAGTATTTCTAGCTCAGTGATTAGTGCGTAAAATCTGACTCTGACTTAAAACACCTGCTGTGATCATGCAAAACATTAATACGTGGTTGATCTGGCTTATATCGCACTAAAAATGTTTAGCACCATAATCATATCCCTGTCTGTCATAGCGACATGCTTGCAGTGAGTTGCTTGCAGGTTTTGTGAGCTGCGCTACCATAAGCGTGGTTAAAGCGTATTCCAAACCTTCACCAGTTTCGTTGTCATCCATTCGTCCGTGTTTTTTGAGTCGAGACCTCTTTCTCTTCCAGTGCTGGTAACTAATTCCTTCATCGTGCTTGGGAACACCAATATTTTGAGGCACAGAATCATCTATGATGAAGTCCGGTATTTGCTGCATCTTTTCAGCAGTTTCTAACTGTTTAAAAGCGTCGGTTATCAATCGATCTTCATCATCAACACGGCTTTCATAAGTTTGCGTATCTTGGTCAATGAATTGCGCTGCTGAAGAGTTTTCGTGAACTTGAAAGCTTCCGATATCTTTAGATGAGTGGTCTTCGTGACTAGGCAATAGCTTCAAATTAGCTGAGCATTTAGAGCTTCCAAATTGGTTTGATGCAACGCAAGTATAAACTCCAATGTAGGAAGAATCAGCTTCACTTATAACCAAGCAACCAGCATTACTATCCGATATGAACCCAACATTTCCATCGCTTGCAGTGCGCGCCTCACTGTCTGACCGAGAATTATCATGAAGAAACATAGGCATACCGTTTCGTAACCACAGCACCTCAGCCTGAGGCTCAGCTGCCAAGATATACACAAAATGAGCTGTTTCTCCAGTCATAACATTACAGTCCACAATAGTTTGAACAAAGTTAGGCGGGTAAGAAGAGACCAGATTCGCTTCACTTTTACCATTTTTCAGAGATGCTTCAAGTACTTCTTTTTCCTTTTCTTTGTTTTCAAGTTCTTCACGAATAAGTTTTCGAACTTCATCGGTCCAATCTTCACTAAAATTACCAATATTTGTCGAATGCTTCTTTCCAACACGAATACGTTTAATTTTATGTCTGGTGCGATGGCGATGATCATTTGCAAAGTCTTCACTGAAGCTTTCTAACTCCGACTGCGAAACAGTTGTTGGAGATGAATATTCCACATAGTTTTCTTGCTCATCTAAAAAAGACTTTTCCGATTGATTAGTAGGAGTTACGGATGAATACAGACCTTTTTGTACTTCATCTTTTCTCGACTCAAATCGATCAAACTCGGAAGATTTTGCAAGAGAGTTCTTTTTATTCGGTTTGTTGACTTCCTTTGCAGGAGATATGGTAAGTACTGCTGAGCTTTTGGCAGAACCAGCAAGATTAGTAGCGCAACAGGTAAAATTTCCTTGGTCGTCTTGAGTAACACAGTTTATGATCAATGTATGTCGCTTTCCTTTATTAACACAACGGTAATTCTTGCCGTTTTCAATCCTTTCATTATTAAAGAGCCAGATGATTTTAGGAGCTGGTACCCCATACACTTTAGCGATGAATTTGACGTTTGATTTTAGTTTAACCCTAACATCACTGATAGGTGTCTTAAAAACAGGCTTTTTGTTGGCATGTCGATCAAATAAGGAAGATGATTGTTCATTGTTTTTCTTCATGACCATGGAAGGCTGGCTTAACAAGATATTGGGCATTGGAGAATGTAAATGGGACATCGAAGAATGTGTTGCTTCGGGCTCATCTTCTTGAACGTAAAAACCTAATATTAAAAATATCAAAAATGGCTTAGAGGTATCAAAACAATCAACCCTACTGCTAACTTTGGAATCAGCAGAAGCTCACATAGAGTCTAAAGTTAGGTACATAAGCTGAACCAGTCACTACAATTATGTCCTTTCTGATAAATATGCTAAATTAAAAAAGTTTGAGAAAATCTAACGCACAGATATATGCTATTAAACGAATGCGACTACATACTACTTCCACATGAAAACACATAGCTCGCAAATTTCTTTGCAAACTGAAATTGCCAAGGCTTTATTACATAAAAAGCAGTAAAATTGGCAAACAACACGCTCTCAAGTGTAAATAATAAGGCTAATGGTTACACGGGTTTAATGATACTAAGGTCACAGTACAATAACACAATGCTTTAGTTAGACAATGTTTGAGTTTATGCAGCAAAAAACAATCCTAAACCACTCTCATGCAAAGTCATATACAGCTTAGACAAAACTTAATCTTAGCATTAAACGCTGAATAAATTAAAAGCATCCAAATAAAGACATGCAAGTTTCAAACAACTTTAAAATTAGCTTTAACAAGCTTAAAAAATAATAAATCCACAATTATATTACAGACAAAGTAAAAATCTTCTTTTAAATCGTAATGAAAATTATTGACTTTTACCTGAAAATTATTTATGTAATTATCTCGAGAAACAATCAAAGAAAAAATAACCATAAATAAAACATGAGAAAGCGTTGAAAACGCGACCAGACGCAGAAACAACGCACATTAACTATGTTTAATGCGATTTGTCATTGCGGTACCTGTTAAAACAAATTATTGAAATTTAAAAAAATAACGTTGAATAATAATAATTTAACGTTGTATTATTTCCAGATTTAAGCAAGTCCTTTAGTGTTCACTACACAAATTTTTATGAATTTTGCCAAGTACCGTCGCAAATAATCATGTTGAGTTCTCCAGATTCATTTAATTATTTAAATAAGCGGTTACAAGCTCAGTTTATATCGCCACCAGCCGACCCTTCCGTAAAAACAGGGCCAGTGGATTATCGGCTGGCAAAATTAACGTTGTCCAGTTCGGCCAGACACAATCAAAGAAATTACTCTAGTAGCAACTCCGGCAGAATTCCACGCTTTGCACACATACGATCCTTCGTCCTTCAACATGGCGTTTTTAATCTTTAGTAAATAATGAACATCGAGTTGTGGAACGCATCCGATGTCAATATCTGTTTCTGTTGGAAGAAGAGGAGGCGCTTTCCACGATGAAGATTCAACGTATTCTCGAGCTAGTTGAACCGGCGGTTGATTAGAAGTATGCTGAGAGATACGATCGTATATTTCCAAAAGCCGTCCGTCTTTATACCAAGCAACTTTTGCCTCCGGATGAGATACAATCGAACACTCTAGAATTGCTGTTCCACCTCTGGCAACACTAACTTCATCAGTTTTGTTTCCAATAAATTTGGGAGGAATAACGTAATACCATTTAGGAGGGGTTTGATATCCAGCCGCTCCTGAAGTAACAGTAGTAGTAAGTGGAGACAAAATTGATTTAGTGCTTGATAAAACTGCAGTTCCACTGTCATCAGAGTCAGTTTCAACCGGGGTTTCATAATTGTCTTGACTTTCGGGAGGAGTTTGATATTCAGTTTCGAAAACAGCACGTTGCGGTGTTTCGTAAGGAATATTGGTAGACATGGACGATGTGCAAGAATGAAAATCGCTCTCGCAACTTGAAACTGTTTCAAATGCACTGTCATTAAAAATGCATAAAGCTTGCATACTTTCGTTCGGGCTGTCACTCAACGTAGTCGGATTGCAATCAGATTGCAAATCAAGTGAAGCATTACTCGTAGAAGAATCTTTAAAGTTTTCAGGTTGGCATTTTTCAGCACTGAACTGTTCGCTAATCAAACTTTCATTGTTGCTCCGACTACTAGCTTTTTCGTCGCCACTTTCATCTGAACTACAGTCTTCGGAAGAGGAGTCATCACGTTGTAAAAAATTTTCGGATTTATCATTAGAAGTTACATCATTTGTCACAGATGATTCAACATTATTTTCCATCGATTGCTGTTCCACAATACTTCCAGGAATCTCAATGTCACTGGTTGAAAAAGTTTTATGTAAAGACGATAGATCAAAAATTGAATCTTCTCGTTGTCTCTGCGCCAAATAACCTATAACACGATCTTCAAACGCATCAAGAGCATCGTTATCCGTTGAATAGCTAGCACAGATCGACTCGCGTTTTTCGCTGGGAAAATTTCGTTCAAGAGAATGTAATGAGAGAGATCTCTCAGCTTTTGGTTGGTGAGGAAGTTCATCATTAGTGATTTTTTGAGGTGGTAGTTTCTTCTCGTTTTTTAATTCTTCTTCATTTTCTTCATCAATTTTTGTATGCTGAGACTCTGTCTTGTCAGCAACACTATCAGACGAAAGATTGGGATCCTCCAAACAATTTGATGGTTTGGTTATATAGAAAGTGTGAGATGATACAGGACTGCCAAAAGGCGAATTGGTTATGCGATTTTTTTGCCGTCGCAAAGCATAATTAAGAATATCTTGCTCTTCCGTGTCAGCATGCTTGTGCCCACTAGTATTTACTTTGTCGTTTTTATTGTTTTTTATATCTTTTCGGGGACTTCCTTCAAGCATCATCATGAGCTTTTCGTTTGCTTCGAATGAAGCTAAGGAATCATAAGAAGCGCTCTGTAGAGGAGCTCGATGTAAATGAGAAAAATTAGCTTCAGATGGACTCTCAAACTCTTGATGAGGAAAAGTAGAAGACATTACGGACTGCGCATCTTCATTTTCTTCTAAAATCGGGGTCAAAATATGGTGTCTGAGATTATCTCTGTCGTCACAAAACTGGTTGTAACTTGATTCCTCCAAAAGCTCCGAAAAAGAGGGGTCTAAGGTAGGTCTTGGCTGTTCTTCATCGCTAGATACGGAACGTAGATTATCATTGACCAAAGTAGTATCAGACATTGCATCCTCATCCACAGTTTCATCAACATCTTCTCCAGAAAAAGAATGCAAATCTTCAAAGTCGTTATAACTCTTGGCTTCAATGTAAACTTTTGCACTTGATTGTTCTGTTTTGCCATCCACATTAACCTCACAAGTATACGTGCCTTGGTTGTCATTCACCCTGCAAAATATAGCATAAATACAAGTTTATCTAATATATAAACGTATTTCAGATACATAATTGTTAAAAAATGCATTTTTGATATATAAACAAGAAAAATTAAAAAGTTCATTCACTGTGCTTTTGGGTAAAGCATTTAATGGATATTCTACCAGGTGGTCGGCAACTCCGAAGCGCTATTTTTATAAAGCCTCTGTCGCTTTGTATTGCGAATGAAATAATGAAAAAATGAACTACGTATCAAGCAGCTGTAAAAGGTTGCTTGCATAACCAAGTAAAGTCTCATTAGTCACTGTCAGTCTATTTGTCATTAAAAGCTTATTTAATTGCTCAACAGCCAGTAATTTCATGCCCGAAAATATTTATTAAACAAAAAGAATTACTTTTAAATACGCTGAGCTCCTCTGATGAGACTTAACAAGAACGAAACAGTAACAGCGAGAAGATTGAGTCTGAGAAAAATCAAAATGGCATTTACATGATCACTGATAGTAAAAGAAGTTCGTACCTTGCTTCAGGTATAATCAATCTATTGCATCCGTTCTGATCATTTTCAACAGAATAGTCTTTGGATTCATCTTCAAGCAAGCAATTGTTTTTGTACCAAGATATTTTTCCAAATGAAGATATTTTGATGGAGCATTCTAAAACTATGGTACTGCCTTCTGCAGCAATAACATCTTCCAGGTTAGTAAGAAAGTAAGACTGCGTGTCGCATTCTTGTTTTTCAGATTCAGGCGGTTCATTGCCAAGATTCAGGTCAGATTTTTTGTTTGCAACGACATCAATTTTGCCGTTCTCACGCTTAGCAACAACGTTATTGTGATTGCTGTTTTCGCTTGCAATATTCCAAACATCCAAACTGCTTTGATCACCATCTTTTTCAAAGGCTGGTGTAACTTTTGTCGATGCTTTAACAATATTTCCCATTTCAATTCGATCACTCTCTGCACTACAGTCAAACTGTACATCTGGAAAAACATAAAAATTCGGTTGATATATTTGTCAAATTACTTAGTCGTGAAACAATCTGTTCAAGAAAATTCATATCAATCTAAAATAGAAAAAATCAAATTTACTCCCAAACTCATAGGTTTTTACTTTTGTATAACTTTAAGAACCTCACCATACAAAATTTAAACATTTTACGAGACACTAAGGCAAAGGCAGAGCATTGCATACAAAAACATGAAAGATTGATGAAAACAATCGTACTTTTTTCGCAAAGAAATCAAGTTCATAAATAAAACATAATAATATAGCTTTTTCTTACCAAAACGCACCACGTTCGTCATCCGACGCAGGCATCATGCAGCAAGAACTAGGCAGACGCATGCACTTCACAAACAATTTTGACTGAATGATAAACACCAAACATGCGTTTACCAGGTAAACTTCGGAAATGCATCGTGATTGACATATGATAATACTATAGTAACCTGTTGAAGCATAGCTGGTCCGATCAAAACCCTTGCACACGTCAAACATTGACAGGATGCAGTATCATGCAGTATTTTATGACAAAAATGGTTTTACGTTAAAATGCTCAAGTAAACCAATAAAATTTTTCTCATCAATTCGTGAAGTTTAATTTCTTAATTTCTACGAATCTAGAAGTTGATATGCGGATCTGTGAGCAAAAACGCTCGCTTAGGTCAAATAGCGCAAGAGCTGCTCTCAAATTC
The DNA here is from genome assembly GCA_964006365.1 of Trididemnum miniatum. Lineage (NCBI taxonomy): Eukaryota > Metazoa > Chordata > Ascidiacea > Aplousobranchia > Didemnidae > Trididemnum > Trididemnum miniatum. The sequence continues at coordinate 12,171,617 of OZ023245.1, forward strand.
CTTGCACTTAACCCTTATATTGTTATGATTGCGTAATAAGGTATTGTTAAAGTTATGAGCTTTTGACACATCTCATACCTCACAGTCAAGTATATGAAAAAAGTTTTTAAATATTGCAATATACGTCAAATCTTGGTTAATTCGTAGAAACTTCAGCAACTCAGCCACTTTATCACTAAAGTATTTACATCTTTAATGTATGAGAAGCCACAAGAGCAGCCCTAGTTATTTTTACATAAACGTGATTCCAGTGATAACATAATGTTTGCTTTTTCATACGTTAAAAGAAGCTGTGAAATGGTCGGCATGCAGTTTGCATTCATGTCAATTCAACATTCCAAAATGAATGCCAAAACACGTTAAAGTCAACACCTACCGTTGTCACATTTGACGTGAACGTTTATTTCTGCTGAAGCATCTCCGCAGACATTAAAAGCAGTCACGGTGTATTTGCCACTGTGAGTGGTGTTTGCTGATTTCACTTTCAGCGAAGAGGTAACACCTGGCTTTTCATCAGTGCAAAGGAATTCTTCAATCACGTACTCAGTTTCATTATTGAGAGGTTTAGCATCTTTCATCCATAATATTTTAGGTTGTGGAGATCCCTTGATCACGCATATTAATTCTAGTTCTTCTCCAGCCAAAACAGAAATTTCGTTAGAAACAGTTGTAGTTACTTCTGGAAAAATCCTTTGTGGCTTTTCAGATTTCGATGCTTCTTTCCACGTTTCGTCTAAACTTGTATTGCCTGAGTGCGTTTGACCAGATTTTTCCAAATTACTTTTTTCAACCACAGTTTCTTGACGGTTTACATGTTTTTTCAGCGCTAAGGAATTTTCCGTTTTGTCTGTTTCCAAAACATTTGGACTTCGATTCGGGTTCTTTAACTCTAAAGGGTTTGCTTCAGCTAATTTTAAGATGGTTTCATCGGCTGATGTAGATTTATCTTCAGCAGATTGAGAAGTATCTGCCAATTCGGATGCAGATCCAAAAGGATTGACGTCATTCTGCACATGTTCATCGATAGAGGCGCTGGCGATGGCGGAAACGGAATTGAAGCGGCTATCTTTCGGTCGTCGTTCGTAGTATCTTCTTGGTGAGTACGGTTGCCTCGGTGTAGCTGAAGCACTTTCAGAATTCGGTGCTTGAGTTAAAGAGTCTGGGACTTTCGTTGACAAGGTTGAAGTGTTTGATTGCGCGCTTTGACCCCTTTCAGTAATGTTCTTTACTTCAGTAATGACTAAGTTTGTTTCAGCTTTGCTGTTACTTTTTTGTTCAGCAACAAGTAGAGATGCACCAGCACTGACTTCTCCGACTCTGTTTCTCACAATCACTTTGTAAATTCCAGCGTCCTCAGAATCACAGTTGCGAATTTCCAGAAATGCTTGATAAGAAAACATGTCACGTTCCATAAAGCTAACATAATGTTCGTCTTTATCCTGAAAAAAAGGTCATGTAATGATCAAAAATTGGTCATAATAAACAGCTTAGTTTGGCACATAACAATGAAGAAGGTGGCAGGTATGTAAGTATCACAGATTATAGCTGATACTTCTCCGAAGAAATTGACAAAAAGAATGAACCGTAATCGAAAACTTGTCTCAATGACAATCTTGAAGAAAAATATAAAAAATAAAATAAAAAGGAAAATTGAAAGTGGAGTAAGGCTATATCAGACTACCTATAAACTACAAAAGTAAAACTATTTGATCTACGACTAAATTGATCAAAATGTACAGTTGCAATTTGTTCAACAATCACCGTTTTTTTATTCGAGAATTATATAAACGGCGATTATAAAAATCAGACACAAGATATCATAGCAGTGAAGCACAATTTACTTGGATTACGCATGAACCATACAGTTACCGTAATTTTTACTGGAACAAATTAATCTGAAACGACTCAAACTACTTCGATATATCATTATAAAATATAAGCAAATAATTACCTTTATTTCTGTATCAGAATGAAGCCATATAACGTCAGGTCGAGGAGAAGCAATGAAACTACAGTTAAATTTTGCAGTTTCACTTTTGTGAACAGATTGTAATTTGGGTTTTTGAGTAAAAGCTGGCGGTATGATGTCTTCATTCGATTCTGAAGAAGATGGCTGTCTTCTATAATAAATAAAGACGCTCAAAACGGTTGAAACATCTGGGAGCTTATAGCTAGCAATTTTTTAAAGAATATGTCAGATGTTCAAAATCGATCCTGTAGAGGGGATATCGAGGACTCTAAACAAAAAAAAAAATATTTTTTTCTTCATAATTTTTGATTCTAGGAACCCATTTTCGTTTTCAGGATCCAAATCAAGTCCACAAAACGCCAAAAAAACTTGATACTACAAATGACCTAAAAACACGCAAAAGCATACCTAGCAAGTATCGGATTATCCGACAGAGACGGGTCAATATCTGATTGAGAAATATAATTCCCAACAAGTCGACTAACTTCCGATCGTTGGATAGTGAATTTACGACCGGTCATTGAGCTTCGAACATGCAAAGTCTCAGCATTTGACAAACTTGCATCATCACAAGACTCGTCAGCAGTCCCTGAAAAAAGGTGTTGTGTTGGAAACTACCCACAGTGTCTGGAAACAAGACAGCCCTACACCCAGCCATTGGTCACACGTAAGTATCTATCTAGAATTTTTCATCGTTCTTCATCTAAATTCTAAAGCTGAATACGAAAACTTCTTAACAAAATCATATCCTCGTTGCATACATATTACAAAAATTTAATTGATTTATGCTGATAATTCTACCTTCAGATATAGTAGCCTAAATCTCAAAACTTAACCAAATGCATAATCACTAATTCAAACAAATTCTAGCCTAATCAAAGACAAAAATATCTACTCACAAAAAAGGATACCCCACTTACCCGAGACACAGAACAGCCAGAAAGACCATTTGTGGTCGAGAGTTCAAGATTGATAGAAGTTGGAAGAGAACGACAGAATGCGAAAAGAAAGTAAAAATTTAGATGATTACAGGAAAAATGAATGGCTAGTGAAACGAAGATGTGAAATTTAGTGTTCATGCAAGTAGGCAGATTTATATAAACAGCAACAAGGTTAATATTAATCCAAATCTTTTTTAGCAATTGTTCGTGCAGATATCGCTTTGGGGTAACCTTTTTATCGCTATATAAAAATGCCTGCATGCAAGAAGCTACAAATGGCAAAAATACAGTGATATGAACAGGAATCAGTGCTTTACCTGTTCCGGAAGTCAATCCTTCTTCCAGCGTTTGTTCCGCGGTTGTAAAAAGACCTGCAACAAAAAATCCAATGCAAATCTTAAAAACCATGCACACCACTCCAATAGAACGGAACCAATATAAAAAAGATTAAACCTCAGGATTTAGTTACTTTTGTAGGCCGAGTTTACGCTATGACATGATCATCGACTCTGGTTTATACATTGAGCAGCATACTGACTTAAGTCAATTCATAGCTTTAGTTTATTTTTGTGCTTCTTTTTGTTTTTGCCCAAAGAAAACACGGCACTCAAAGAGCGAATGACCGACACCTACTATTCCAACCGCTGTAGCCATCTGCAAATGTTGTCGTTCTGGTTTATTGCTTTTTCCTAAGACCACAAACGTAGATATTTATATCTCGGTAACAGAAGCAAAAGAATTTAGATGAATAACACAAAAGCAAAAGCACAAAATAAAAAAGTTGAAATCAAAATCACATGCAACTAAAACCTCGAAGGAAACTGCGAAGAGATTGTTTAGGGTCTTCGAGTTAAGCAGCCACCCAACAGCAAACAGGTGAATTCCAGAATTAAATCTCATGCTTTATGGGCATCGGGTGTGAATCATCGCACCTGGAGCCCGATATCGTTTTGCAAACAAAGTCGCAAAACTACTAGGTTTAGTTATTTCTTAATATGTATTTTTGTATTTTTAGTTGCATATTTAACCTCCTATCACGAGAAAGCAATCAATGCGCTATGCGAGCTCGCTTTGGAGTTGCCAGCCATCTGTCTACCACACCAAGATGGGGGAATCCCGCTAAGTGCCTTTCCCAACGGTACAACAAGTAAACTTGCCGGCTTGTTCTCCACACTGTCCCCTTAATGCTGAGCGTCAAGCAGGAATGCTGTGAATACCAATTTTAAGTCATTAGTTTGACCCGACTCGGAATCAAACCCAAGTCTGCAGCTCCCGAGACGGACGCTCTTACCACTCGGCCATCTAAGCTGTAATTCAGCTATAAGTAATAGCAATAGCATTTTAATTGTGTATGTGTAGGTTTTCTATTTGAATAAAAAACTTAGTTGGATAACAAACCACAGTAAGAATTTAATCTCTTAAATGATCTGCTTTTAAACCGCATACAGACTTTTAATAATTTTATAGTTTACGTCAATAATGTAATACTTAAACGACAATGCATTTTCAATGATTGACAAGTTGACAAATATCCAGGTCAAATAACAATATTTGGCACCACGGTGTTTTTGCGTTTATATACCGTAAAAAAGTTTGTTTTGTTTTGTCTCGTCGAATTAAAAAAATCAAGAAAACAGTAGCACATAACTGTATAAGACTTAAAACGTTAGGTAAGTAGATTATGCTGATGCATGCAACGCAATTGATAAACTATTTCATCACCAGGAAGCAGTGTTCTTCAGAGCATTGCAAGATTTTGTGTTAAAAATATTCTATGAAGTTTATCACGTTGAAAGTAGCAATTAATTTTTTAAAAATTAAAAAGTCTGTTTAATATTCATATGATCATCCTTTTTAAAACCCTTATCCAACCAAAGCTTTACGTTGGAAACACAACAATACATGATATGGCATGAATGCATCATTTAATACCAAGTGAAATAAAATGAAATAAAAACAAAATGAAATGCTGATACAGACTCATTAGACCTGGAGAATGAGGTATGTCTTCCACAACAACCAAGTTAGAACTGGTAGTAGCAGATCCATTCTCGTTTGCAGCGGTAAACTTGTAGATACCAATGAAGTCACTGCTAGCCTTAAATAGAGTTAAAGTTGCTTTAAAAACGTCTGGCTCTTCGGAGGAAATGTCACCATCTGTAGTTTGTTCGACAACGACACACGCTTGGTCGATACTGAGAGTATTCTGATTGATTTCTTGATTGTTGTGAAACCACTTGACGGATGGCTTCGGGCTTCCGGTAAAGACACAGCTTAAGTCAACATTGCACCCAGCAAAAACTCGCTCCGACGAAAGTGGTTGTAGAATTCGCGGCCCGACAACAGGCTTTCTTTTCTCATCAGCCAAAGTTTTCTTTTTCAATTCATCTTGATCTGCAGTACTTTTACCTACAGGAAACAAAAGCAAGTAAACACCTTGAATGACTTATAATTGACGATATACTTGAAACAAGAAGTTTACTAACAGACGATACAAGCAACATTGAATCACTTTGTGCTGATTAAATAATAAAGTGGTGAAAAAGAACATGTTCACTCATATTAATAAAGCTTTTGTGCGTTGAAATGACACAATTACCTTTTAATGTCAGGAAAGCAGTACTTTCCGCAGATCCAGCAGTATTACTGATTTCACAACGAACTGCTTTTTGATTATCACCCATGGAAGGATTGCTCCAGATAAGACTGCTAGTGTTTGTGCTATCATCTTCAACTAAAATAAAACCTTCACAAGGGGGTTCGATGAGTTCGTCATCCACAAACCACTTTATTATAGGGGATGGTTTTCCTTCTACTCGGCAATTGAACACAGCTGGTTCACCAATTGCAGTTTCGATACTGAGTAAAGACTTAAGAAAAACTGGCTGTTCAACATCCTCTGAAAAACTGGCTTCTTTGATTAAAATATGAGTTGTTTCTCCAACGTTGTAGCGTTTTTCACCTCTTAATTGTGTTTCAGATTCTTTGGGTTTCTTCTCTTCGCCAAGTGGGGCTGCAGCAACTGTTTGAGCAACATCTCTGTCTAAATCTCTTGACATATCAGCTTGCGACGACTCTGTAATTACTTTCTTCATAACGACAGTTTTGTCAAACATTCTAGTTCGTGGATTCCAAACCATTTTCACCTGTTCACTTTTAGAAGTTTTCCGTGCGAGCGATTTATCTGATGGAAGTTGTTCTCGATCTGGTAGTTCATGACTAAGCAACGACTCAGCAGCAACCTTATCTTTGCCCTGGGTAAAGCTTACAGAAGTGCCCACTTGTGAAGACGTAACAGTAGAAAAAATTCTGTCAGAGTCTGAAATTTCGCCAAGATTTTGTGCGTTTTCGGTGCTTGCTTCTTCGTTTGGATAGTCAGTAAAAAACTCAATTTCTTCGATAATTGGTGTTTGAATCAAATCGGATGACTTTGCATTATTTTGTTCAACGTCTTTATCGAACACATTTGTTTCTGAAACAATCGACGCAAATTTGGCGTGTTCACGAGCTGCAGTTGAAGTAGTGCGATCAGCTGGCTTTGCATCATCTAGTTTTATTGAACACTTAGATTTCTGTTGAGCATCAGCTACAGCTGTTGAATCCGCCTTTGTGGTAGGCTTAGTTTTTAAATCTTGACCAAGTTTAGGCTGATCTATTACTTGTTCTGACTCTATCACAATTTCGTCAAAACTTTGCGTTTTTGGATTCAATACTTGTTCAGACATTTTAACTTTTGTAACAGGTTTAGTTACAGCGTCGAAAATCGATGCTTTTGGTGTGAATTCTATTGTTGAAGGTTTCTTTTTTTTAACTGAAATTTCAGTTGTGACTCCACGTTTACCATCTTGCTGTTGATTTGGCACTTCTTGGATGACATTTGCATCTGTTGGTTGAACTTCAAAAGTTTTGGTTTCTTCTGACTCAGTAGCAGCAGTCACTGACGATGTTTCCTGATCAACAGCATCTACAGCCTGATCAGCACGTTTGCTTTTCCTCACTGCTGTCGTAAAGAAGTGTGTTTTTTCTGCAGTCGGTGTGCCAACCACCTCAGCATGAATCACCGGTGAAGAGGGACGAATTGGCGTCGTAACCTTATCTGCGACTTTTAAAACAAGCTTAGGCCTTCTTGTGTCATTTCTATCTTTAGGTTGTTCAGAAATTTTAGTGGACTTAACAACTACTTTGTCAAACTTGCGTGTTTTCGGATTCCAAACTCGTTTTGTTTTTTGGACTTCAGTTACTGTTGTAGTTTGAAACTCAACAACCACAGGTTCTGGCTGATCTTCACTAATCGTAGTACCATCAATTCTGACAACTTTATTAACTTCTTTTTGTTGGTTTTGTTGAACACTGGCATCCTGCGCTTCAATCTCAGTAGCTGTTTCAACGTTTTCAGAAGGTGATGGTGCTTGTTCGGAGATCGTTAATATAAATCGAGTTGACTGATTGCTTTCCTGTAGAGTTGTTTCATCGGATTTCGGTTCTTCACCTGCTGGCTCCTGACCCACAGGTGAAGCAGGACGAGCTGGTGTTTTCATTTCACCAACTGGTACTGAAGCAACTTTTGGGTCTTTCGCTTCATCGCCAAATGCTTTGGATTTCGTATCAGTCGTTGGCTGTTGCTTCTTTTCAAAAATCGTTGTGGGCGGTTCCAGTACTTCGGTCAATTCAACTACAGCCTCGTCAAACTTTCGGGATTTCGGATTCCACACTTGTTTCGTTTTCTTGACGTGTACTGTTGTTGTTTTCCGTGGTTCCACATCCCCAGTCTCTGGTATTTCTTCAAGATCCTTTGACAGCTCAAATGAAGTTTTGTTTTTTACAACGTTTTGTTTTTGATCAAGTGTTTGTTGAACATCAACAATTTCTACCGTTGATCGCTCTTGTAAGTCATCAATGGCATCTTTCGTATGTTCAGGCTGCTGAATGTGTGGTAGTGCTTTGGGTTGTACTGACACTTCTTTGAATTCCATCTTCACTTCATCAAACTTGCGTGTTTTTGGATTCCAAACTCGTCTCGAGTTTTGGACTTCGGGTACTGTTGTAGTTTGAGGCTCAACAGTCACAGGTTTTAACTGAACGTCATTAATTACAGTGCTATCAGTTCTGAAATCTTTTCTGTTTTCTTTTTGTCGGTCTGGCTGAACATTTGCAATCTGTACCTCGGATTTTTTGGTATCTTCTGCAGCTACAGCACGATTAGAAGCCAAGGATGTTTGTTGGTCGATCGTCGACACAAATCGAGTATCATACTTGTTTTCCTGTGCAGTTGTTTCAATGGCTTCTGGTTTTCCATCAACTTGCTCCTGGCCCACAATTGAAGCAGGACGAGTAGATGTTTTAGCTTCATCAACAGGTTTTACAGCAACTTTTCGCTCTTTCACTTTATGACCTGGTAGTTTGGATTTGATATCAGTGGGTGGCTGTTGTTTCTTTTTGGAAATGGTTGTGGGCTGTTCTAGTGCTTCGGTCGCCTCAACTACAACCTCGTCAAACTTACGAGATTTCGGATTCCACACTTGTTTCGTTTTCTTGACACGTACCGTTGTTGTTTTCTGTGGTTCCACATCCACAGCAGCTGAATCTTCAAGCATCAACGACTCCATTTGAGATTCATCTTTTGCTAGTTTCTGATCAAGAGTTCGTTTAACATCAACTTTTTCCACGGTTGATGGCTTTTGTACACCATCAGCGATATCTCTAGCAGATTCAGCCTTCACCATATTGTCCCGTAGTGGTTTGGGTGGTACTGAAACTTCTTTGAATTCCATCACCACTTCATCAAACTTGCGCGTTTTCGGATTCCAAACTCGTTTTGTTTTTTTGACTTCAGTTACTGTTACAGCTTTAGACTCACCAGTCACAGGTACTGATTGAGCTTCACTGATCGAAGTGCCATCATCTCTGACGTTAACTGTACTAAGGTTTTCTTGTTGGTCGTGCTGAACATTCGCCGTTTGCACTTCAACTTTTATAATTTCTTTTGCTTCTAAAGCAAGCTCAGACAGTGATGCTGTTTGTTCGTCGATCGTTGGTATAAACCGCGTAGCATACTCGGCTTCCTGTGCAGCAGCTTCAACGGATTTTCGTTCTCCATCAACTTGCTCCTGACCCACAGGTGAAGCAGGACGAGTAGGTGTTTTCACTTCATCAACAGACTTTAAAGCAACTTTTGGTTCGTTTACTTTACCATGAGATACTTTGGATTTGGCATCAGTCGTTGGCTGCTGTGTCTTTTCGGCAATTATTGTGGGCGGTTCCAATACCTCGGTCGATTCGACCACAACCTCGTCAAACTTACGAGATTTCGGATTCCACACTTGTTTCGTTTTCTTGACATGTACCGTTGTTATTTTCTGTGGTTCCACATCCACAGTTGTTGGTATTTCCTCGAGATCCTTTGACAACTTAAATGATGGTTTATCTTTTGCAACGTTTTGCTTTTCATCAAGTGTTCGTTGAACATCAACTTTTTCTACAGTTGATAGTTTTTCAACGTCATCAACGACATCTCCAGCAGGTTCAGGCAGCTGGATGTTTGGAAGTGGTTTGGGTTGCACCGACACTTCTTTGAATTCTATCCCCTCTTCATCAAACTTACGTGTTCTAGGATTACAAGTTCGTTTGGTTTTCTTAACTTCAGTTACTATTGTGGTTTGAGACTGAACAACCGCTGTTACTGGTTGCGCTTCATTGACCAGAGTGCTATCAGTCCTGACATTTTTTCTGAGTTCTTTTTGTTGGTCTTGTTGAGCACTGGCAATCTTTGCTCTAAACGTTTTGGTTTCTGTTGGTGTTACAGTAAATTTAGAAGGTGATGCCGTTTGCTCGTCGATTGTTGTTGCATATTCAGTACTATGCTCGTTTTCCTGCACAGTTGTTTCAACGAATTTTGGTTCTTGATCAACTTGCTCCCGACCTACAGAAGAAGTAGGACGAGCTGGTGCTTTCACTTCAAAAATCGGTTTTAAATCAACTTTTGGTTCTTTCATTGTATTACTAAATACTTTCGATTTGATATCAGCCGGCGGCTCGTGCTTCTTTTCGGAAATCGTTTTTGGTTGTTCTAGCACTTCAGTCGACTCCACTGCAACCTCGTCAAACTTACGAGATTTCGGATTCCACACTTGTTTCGTTTTCTTCACATAAATTGTTGTTGTTTTCTGTGGTTCCACATTCACAATCGCTGGTATTTCCTCGAGATCCTTTGACAACTGAAATGATGGTTTATCTTTTACAACGCTTTGTTTTTGATCAATTGCCTTTTGACAATTTTGACAATCAACTGTTTCCACGGTTGATAGCTCTTGCAGTTCATCAAACTTTCGTGTTTTCGGATTCCAAACTCGTTTCGATTTTTTGACTTCAGTTACCGTTGTAGTTTTAGATTCAACAGTCACGGGTTGTGGTTGAGCTTCACTGACCTTAAAGGTATCGGTTTTGACCATTTTACTGAGGTCTACTTGTTGGTCTTGCTCGACACCGGCAATCTGTGCTTCAAACGAGTTGATTTCTTTTGCTGCTACAGCAAGTTCAGAAGGTGATGGTGTTTGCTCGTCGATCGTCGACACAAATCGAGTATCATGCTTGCTTTTCTGCACAGTTGTTTCATCGGATTTTGATTCTTCATCAACTGGCTCCTGATCCACAGGTGAAGCAGGACGAGCTGGTGTTTCAGCTTCAACAACAGGTTTAAAAGCGACTTCATCATCAGGTACTTCGGATTTCGTATCAGTCGTTGGCTGTTGTTTCTTTTCCAAAATCGTTGTGGGCTGTTCCAGTACCTCGGTCGATTCGACTACAACCTCGTCAAACTTACGAGATTTCGGATTCCACACTTGTTTCGTTTTCTTGACACGTACCGTTGTTGTTTTCTGTGGTTCCACATCCATAGTTTTTGGTATGTCTTCGAGATCCTTTGTCAACTTGATTGATAGTTTATCTTTTACAATGTTTTGTTTTTGATCAAGTGTTTGTTGAGCATAAACTTGTTCCAGTGTTGATGGCTTTTGTCTATCATCAGCGACATCTTTCGCATGTTCAGGCAGCTGTATGTCTGGAAGTGGATTGGGTTGTGCTGATGCTTCTTTGAATTCCATCACCACTTCATCAAACTTTCGTGTTTTCGGATTCCAAACTCGTTTCGGTTTTCGAACATCAGTTACTGTTGTGGTTTGAGACTCAACAACCGCAGGTTCTGGTTGAGCTTCACTGAACTTAGAGCTATCAGTTTTGACCATTTTACTGAGGTCTTTCCGTTGGTCTTGCCGGACACTGGAAATCTGTGCTTCAATCGTTTTGGTCTGTGTAACTGATTCCACAGGTTCAGAGGGTGATGGTGTTTGTTCGTCGATCATAGATATAACTCGGGTATCATGCTTGCTTTTCTGCACAGTTGTTTCATCGGATTTTGATTCTTCATCAACTTGCTCCTGATCCACAGGTGAAGCAGGACGAGTAGGTGTTTTTGTTTCATCAACAGGTTTGAAAGCGACTTTTGGTTTTTTCACTTCATCATCAGGTACTTTGGACTTAATATCAGTCGGTCGTTGTTGTTTCTCTTCGGAAATCGTTTTTGGTTGTTTTTGTACCTCAGTCGATTCGACTACAACCTCGTCAAACTTACGAGATTTCGGATTCCACACTTGTTTCGTTTTCTTGACACGTATCGTTGTTGTTTTCTGTGGTTCGATATCCACTGTTGTTGGTATTTCCTCGAGATCCTTTGACAAATTAAATGAAGGTTTATCTTTTGCAACGCTTTGTTTTTGATCAAGTGTTCGTTGAACATCAACTTTGTCCACTGTTGATGGCTTTTGTGCATCATCAGCGACATCTTTCGTATGTTTCGGCAGCTGTATGTCTGGAAGGGGTTTGGGTTGTGCTGATGCTTCTTTGAATTCCATCACCACTTCATCAAACTTTCGTGTTTTCGGATTCCAAACTCGTTTCGGTTTTCGAACATCAGTTACTGTTGTGGTTTGAGACTCAACAACCGCAGGTTCTGGTTGAGCTTCACTGAACTTAGAGCTATCAGTTTTGACCATTTTACTGAGGTCTTTCCGTTGGTCTTGCCGGACACTGGAAATCTGTGCTTCAATCGTTTTGGTCTGTGTAACTGATTCCACAGGTTCAGAGGGTGATGGTGTTTGTTCGTCGATCATAGATATAACTCGGGTATCATGCTTGCTTTTCTGCACAGTTGTTTCATCGGATTTTGATTCTTCATCAACTGGCTGCGGATCCACAAGTGAAGCAGGACGAGTAGGTGTTTTTGTTTCATCAACAGGTTTGAAAGCGACTTTTGGTTTTTTCACTTCATCATCAGGTACTTTGGACTTAATATCAGTCGGTCGTTGTTGTTTCTCTTCGGAAATCGTTTTTGGTTGTTTTTGTACCTCAGTCGATTCGACCACAACCTCGTCAAACTTACGAGATTTCGGATTCCACACTTGTTTCGTTTTCTTGACACGTACCGTTGTTGTTTTCTGTGATTCCACATCTACCGTTGCTGATATGTCTTCGAGATCCTTTGACAAATTAAATGAAGGTTTATCTTTTACAACGTTTTGTTTTTGATCAAGTGTTCGTTGAACATCAACTTTGTCCACTGTTGATGGCTTTTGTGCATCATCAGCGACATCTTTCGTATGTTCCGGCAGCTGTATGTCTGGAAGTGGTTTGGGTTGTGCTGATGCTTCTTTGAATTCCATCACCACTTCATCAAACTTTCGTGTTTTCGGATTCCAAACTCGTTTCGATTTTTTGACTTCAGTTACTGTTGTAGTTTTAGACTCAACAGTCACGGGTTGTGGTTGAGCTTCACTGACCTTAAAGGTATCGGTTTTGACCATTTTACTGAGGTCTACTTGTTGGTCTTGCTGGACATTGGCAATCTGTGCTTCAAACGAGTTGATTTCTTTTGCTGCTACAGCAAGTTCAGAAGGTGATGGTGTTTGCTCGTCGATCGTCGACACAAATCGAGTATCATGCTTGCTATCCTGCACAGTTGTTTCATCGGATTTTGATTCTTCATCAACTTGCTCCTGATCCACAGGTGAAGCAGGACGAGCTGGTGTTTTAACTTCAACAACAGGTTTAAAAGCGACTTCATCAGGTACTTCGGATTTCGTATCAGTCGTTGGCTGTTGTTTCTTTTCCAAAATCGTTGTGGGCTGTTCCAGTACCTCGGTCGGTTCTACTACAACCTCGTCAAACTTACGAGATTTCGGATTCCACACTTGTTTCGTTTTCTTGACGTGTACTGTTGTTGTTTTCTGTGGTTCCATATCCACTGTTGTTAGTATTTCCTCGAGATCCTTTGTCAACTTGAATGATGGTTTATCTTTTACAACGTTTTGTTTTTGATCAAGTGTTCGTTGAACATCAACTATGTCCACTGTTGATGGTTTTTGGCTATCATCAGCGGCATCTTTTGCGTGTTTAGTCAGCTGTATGTCTGGAAGGGGTTTGGGTTGTGCTGATGCTTCTTTGAATTCCATCACCACTTCATCAAACTTTCGTGTTTTCGGATTCCAAACTCGTTTCGGTTTTCGAACATCAGTTACTATTGTGGTTTGAGACTCAACAACCGCAGGTTCTGGTTGAGCTTCACTGAACTTAGAGCTATCAGTTTTGACCATTTTACTGAGGTCTTTCCGTTGGTCTTGCCGGACACTGGAAATCTGTGCTTCAATCGTTTTGGTCTGTGTAACTGATTCCACAGGTTCAGAGGGTGATGGTGTTTGTTCGTCGATCATAGATATAACTCGGGTATCATGCTTGCTTTTCTGCACAGTTGTTTCATCGGATTTTGATTCTTCATCAACTTGCTCCTGATCCACAGGTGAAGCAGGACGAGCTGGTGCGTTCACTTCGACAATTGGTTTTAAATGAATTTTTGATTTTCTCTCTTTACCTTCAGGTACTTCGGATTTCGTATCAGTCGTTGGTTGTTGTTTCTTTTTGGAAAATATTGTGGGCTGCTCCAGTACTTCGGTGGATTCAACTACAACCTCGTCAAACTTACGAGATTTCGGATTCCACACTTGTTTCGTTTTCTTGATATTTACAGTTGTTGTTTTCTGTGGTTCCACACCCGCAGTTGCTGGTATTTCCTCGAGATCCTTTGACAACTTAAATGAAGTTGTGTCTCTTAGTATGTTTTGTTTTGAAATAAGAGTTCGTTGAATATCAATATTATCCACTGTTCTTGAGTTTTGCACGACATCAGCGACATCTTTAGCAAGTTCAGGCAGCTGGATGTGAGGTAGTGGTTGAGGTTGTACTGACACTACCGGAAATTCTATCGCCATTTCATCAAACTTTCGTGTTTTCGAATTCCAAACTTGTTTCGATTTTTGGACTCTAGTTACTGATGTGGTTTGAGACTCAACAGTCACATGTGGTTCGACGTCACTGATCACAGTGCTGTCACTTCTGTCACCTTTATTGAGTTGTGTTTGTTGCTCTTTTTCAACACCGGCAATCGGTACCTCGGACTTTTTGATTTCCTCTGCAGCTACAGCAAGATTAGATGGTAATAACGTTTGTTCGTCGATCGTGGGTACAAATCTGATAGCATGCTTGTTTTCCTGCACAGTTGTTTCAATGTATTCTAGTTTTCTATCAACTTGCTCCTGATCCACAGGTGAAGCAGGACGAGTAGGTGTTTTCACTTCATCAACAGGTTTAATAGCGACTTTTGGTTTTTTCACTTCATCATCAGGTACTTTGGTTCGGGTATCAGTCGTTGGCTGTTCTTTCTTTTCCACAATAGTAGTGGGCTGTTCCAGTACCTCGGTCGATTCGACTACAACCTCGTCAAACTTACGAGATTTCGGATTCCACACTTGTTTTGTTTTCTTGACACGTGCCGTTGTTTTCTGTGGTTCCACATCCACTGTTGTTGGTATTTCCTCGAGATCCTTTGACAACTGAAATGATGGTTTATCTCTTACAACGTTTTGTTTTTGATTAAGTGTTCGTTGAACATCAACTTTTTCCAGTGTTGATGGCTTTTGTACATCATCAGCGGCATCTAAAGCAGATTTAGAATCAAGCTCGTTGTCAGTTTGTATTTTGGGTTGTACTGAAACTTCTTTGAATTCCATCACCACTTCATCAAACTTTCGTGTTTTCGGATTCCAAACTCGTTTCGATTTTTTGACTTCAGTTACTGTTGTAGTTTTAGACTCAGCAGTCATAGGTTCTGGTTGAGCTTCACTGATCGTGGTACCATTAGTTCTGGCATTTTTACCGAGTTCTTCTTGTTGATTTTGTTGAACACTGGCAATTTGTGCTTGAAACGTTTTGGTTTCTGCTGCTGCTACAGCAAGCTCAGAAGGTGGTATTGTTTGCTGGTCGATTGTTGTTATAAATCGAGTACCATGCTTGCTTTCCTGATCAGTTGTTTGAACGGATTTTGGTTCTTGATCAACTTGCTCCTGACTTACAAGGCGAACTTGCGTCTTGACATCATCAGAAACAAATGGTTTTGTTAGCTTTTTATGCACAATCGTTTTGGTTTTTTCAACAAGTTTTGTGTCCTTACTTGCAATACGTTGCTCTGCCTCATCTTTAAGCTCCAAAACATTTTCATCAAATTCACTAGTCTCAGGGTTCCATTTTTGTTTTATGGGTTTTACAGTCGTGGTGCTCGTAAATTTGGGCTCCGCGGTTGCTGTTTCATCAACGTCATATAAGATTTGTGGTATGCAAAGCACTTTAGTGGTGTTTTGAATAATATTAGAATTTGGTTGATGGTACGTGGTCATTTCATCCTCAGATTGTTCCAGCAGCTTTTGTGTAGATGTTTTCTGGATTTCTTGAAAGTCCAGTGACGTTTGCTTTCTTTTTTCAGTATTAAGTGTGACATTTTCTTCGTTAATGTTCGTACTGAAATCTAAAATTCTGCTTTGCTCAATTGCAGGTGCACTGACTATGTATGGATGAATTGTAGGAGATACAGGTTGATTGTACTTCATACGATCATCACCAACATTTAGTGTGTGGGTAATTTGTTTCTCACGTTTGTTTCTACGTAACTTTTCGTCTCGCTTTTTTAATGTTTTTTCGATTGCTTTTTGTTCAAACTCTTTTTCATTACCAATATCATGAATTACAGTGACTTCTTTTTCTTCAGGAACAATAGCAGTAGGTTGAAATATCCTTTCTTTGGATGAACCAGTAACTATCGCTTCAACGGGTTGCTTATTTTTTTGCGTTGAAACTTCTTTTGTTTTTACTGCTTTGGGTGCCGATTCGAATAGCTTTGTAACGTTCACTTTGATGTCAGTTTGGGTTTCATCGTCTTTTGATTGAACCACCGTCGTATCTGTTTCAGTTTGAGTGGATATTTCTTGCACTGCAGTTGATTTGGTGTTAAAATTTTTAACAACCTGCGACGGCGTCGCAGTTGTTTCTTCTTGAAAGATCTTTATTTGCGTGTATGTCGCCTGTTCTGCGGATGGCATTTTGCTTTCTCGCAAGCCTTTTTCCACTCCTTTGTAACGCTTGGGTGGATTTACATCACAATCATCTTCAAAGTCCGTTTGCGTTGACATGTAGTTTTGTCCTGGTTTGACAGTTTGTGTTCCTGACTGCTCCGATTCAGCGTTGGAACCGACAAACAAATCTTTTGGAACATTTCTAGATTTTTGCATCGTGTTAGACTTGGTTTGAGTAGTAACTGATTGCTGAGAAAACGTAGCTTGAGTTTGCTTTTTATTCCAAGTTTCCACATCTTGAGTTTGTATTGATATATCGTTTAATTCTTGAGTTTGAGCGTCAGATGTAGTAAAGCGCGACCTTTCGTCAGTTTGATAATTTTCTTTATTTTTAAAATCGATCATTTTTGCGTCTGAAATCTGTAAGGTGTAAGTCGGTGGCAGTTTTTCTTCCACCGCTTTTTTAATTGCTCCACGATTGAAAGTCGTTTGTGAACCCATATTCGAAGTCGTTACAGTGGTTTGTGTTAAAACTTCTCTCGAATCTTTTCTTACCAAATCGGTTTGAGTTGTTTTTCCTGGCACTGGTGCATAAGCTTTCTTCTGTGTGTTTGCATCAATTGAAGTACTTACGTGAGTGCCCACACTACGCTCTTCTTCCGTTTGTATCTTTGTATCAATCATTTTAGGAAGTTCATCAGTTTTCATCGTAGAAGCATCAACGTTGATTGCCGCGTTAGAATCTTTATAAGAAATTGGTTCCCTGCGTTGATGCGACAGAGTCGTTTCTGTGAAAGACCTAAAATTGTTGTGATCATCGTCTGGTTTCAACTCACTTTGCAATATCTCTGGAGCATCTTGTTTCAAATGCATTTTGTCTGTCGAAGGTGAAGGAGTTTGACGCTTTAAGTCAACATGCACACTCTGCGAATATTCTTGGGCAGGTAGCTTTGGCTTATGTTCGATCTGTTTCAGTTGGTTGCTTGATTTTACAGTGACACTAAGCGGAGAAAGTTGCTGGTCGCTGTGAATTTCTTTCTTTATAGAATACAAACCTCGTGTGTGCAGCGGTTCTTCATCTGATTCAACTTCAAATTCATAGCTCCGACTTACTTCGGCTTCCAATGTTTTATGTTGCTGCGATTCCGCATTTTGTTTTCTTTGGGTTTCTTGTTCGACAAAAGCATCGACACTTGGAGCTAGAGGCGTAGCTGATTGTGACGAAAGAACATAATCATGTTCAGATGAGAAAGATACTATTTTAGCATTAGGAGGGCCATCTTCGATGCTTGAAATAGCTAGCTGGTCGGCTTTGTCTTGACACTGAACAGTTTCATGCTGCGTCTCAGTCTTCGTGACATTTGTAGAAAAACCTTGCACCTTTTCTTTCGAGATCGATTCTAAAGTTTTCTTGTGCTTTTCGCTTTCATCAACTTCCATTTTCTCCTTTTGAGTCGTAACGGAACTAGGTTTTTGCAACCGTGTTTTAACGTGGCTTATGTGTTGAGTTTGGCTTTCTTTTGTTTTTGTTTCGTCAAATTCGCTCACGCTGTCGGTTCTCTGTGCTCCAGCATTGACCTGTTCTTGGCCTTTAGTAGGTGAAAAATGAAGATTGGGCAAAAAGGTAAGAGGTTTTCGGATCAACAAGTATGAAATGACGTGAGAAAAAGAAAACAATGAAAATAATGATATTAAGGAGAGGGGAAAAAATACAACAGCTGTTAAAAACGCATCAGAGCTTACTAACTACAGGCTATATTTGAAGTATAATCTCTGCTTCTAGTAATCTAATCAAAGCACGGTTCACAATACTGCTAAAAACTGTACAACCAAACACGTACTTGCTTATCAACACCGGCCTTGAATGATTTCGACAAATTACTCTTACCTTTTATTTTCAAAGAAGCTTGGCAAGCTACCTGGCCCAGTTTATTCCAAGCCTTTAGCTCATAATTGCCCAAATCTTCGGCCGTTACTGGAGATATGACCAAACCTCTAGTGTGACTGTGTGCTCTTGATTCGTAGTAGAACCGATATTTTGAATTCAGTTGACCACCTTTAGGCCCAATGAGTTTTCCATTTTTATACCAAGCAACTTCTGGTTCAGGTATGGAGGCCAAGCGAACTTGAAATTTAGCTTCTCCTCCTTCAGTAGCGATAACATTGCTGGCTGATTCAGCAATCATTGGAGAAAACTCTGTTTTTACTCCGTGTATAGGAAGAGCGACTTCGTACTCCTTGTTAGATTCAGTCATTTGCATCCCTCTTTCTGACAAGTAGTTGAAACCGTGCTCACCAAATTCAAAAGGTTCTAAAAAATAAGCGTTTCCTTAAAGATCAGTAGAGCTATCATATTTAATGGTTAGAAATTGATCAGCTACTTTTTTTTGAAAAACTACACCAAAAAATCTAATTGCAAATTTATCTTTTTTGCATCATGGCTGATGACCTAGCATAGCGTAAGCTTTTAGTGTTGACAATGGTACCAGAAGTAAGCCGAAACGTCCGCCCAAAAATTTCTAGCTGTGTTTTGACTGTATCGTTTGTAATAAAATAGCTGACAAACTCCTAATTTTGCCGCTCGTCAAACGCTACAACAAAAAAAGTTTTTTAAAATCAAAAATACTATCGAAATCCAATGGCAACTACTTTGGTTGAATTAAAAATTAACCTGATTTATTTCTATACCTTCAATATTTATTTTTTCATATTGCTTTTGTCAAAATAACGTAAATATTGCCAAATATTTCCCACCCTAAATGTAGTTTACAAGCTAGTTAGTTATCAAATCACAGACGTACCATGAAATTTTCTACATCGAAAAGCAATGTATTTGCAGATTTTTGTAAGGTACACAAACGCTTACACGTACACAAAGTAAAAACAAGCTTAAAACTTTCGCGAAGCTGATAAATCAATTTAAGTTAAACCATCTTATTAGCTCATAGTTTATTCATTCGTCACATAACAAAGACCTCAGACTCGACGACCTTGTCAAACCCTTGAGAAATTGCTTGTTGGGACTCGGCAGTCTCTCCTTATAACTAGCTATACTTGCATATCATGGTAACAAAACTGCGCTACTTTTATGCGAAATTTAACAACAAAGTTATCGTTAGATCATACCTGATACTAAGAGGTCTGTGGTACATACAGCTTCTCCAGCATAGTTTGACACGTGACAACGAATTTCACCAGAATCATCCACAGAACAGTTTGGTATGATCAGACAATTGTATCCATTTTTGGCCTCATAAGTCCACTGAACAAAAACAAATTACCACATGCACATCAATTGGTAAAAATTATCAAGCAAAGTTGTTGGAAAAGTATTCATCTGTTTCTTTAAAATTTTGAGATGAAAAGTAACTTAACGTTGAATCAATAAAATTGCTTTCACATGTTTACGCACAAAGTTTTCGCCAAAAGTTTATTTTTTTGTATTAGCTGTGTTTTAGTTAATGTTTTTAACTAGAGAGTTTGTAATTTGATCTTTTTATAGCGTGAACTTTCAACGTTTTTAAACAACTGCATACATTTCGCGTATGCTCTTAATACACAAATTGTTTTTTAAAAAGAAAATACATTATTTACACAGCACTATTACAATGACAACAATTAGTTTGAGGTTTATCTGCTGTTCATACAACATGATAAAAGTACATTCATAAAAAAATATGTGTCTTACCTTGTAGCGATTGTCATTCGTTATGTCCACACCTTGTTTATACCAACAAATGTGCAAGTGGGCTCCTTCAATCAGACATATCATTTTGACAGCACTGCCTTCAATAACATGAGTGGGGTGTAAAGGTTCTATCACCCTCGGCGGTTCAACTGTTATGAAAAAGAAAAAAATTGGTGCTACATCAATTTATAGGAAACAAACAACATTAAAAGAAACTCACCCAATGAGAATTGCAGATGAAGAACAACGAAATTTGATATGGAAGTAAATGAATTTTGGAACGACAACCAACTTCATGCACAAAAATTGTAAACAAGGACTTGTTAACACCTTTCTCAATTCTTGCTTCTCAAGTTTTATCTCTTAAATTGTGAAAAAATGTGCTCAAAATCTTAGCTAAGAATAAGCATTGCTCGCGATCTGGTTATGATTTAATTGGTTTTAAGTCAAAAAGATTCACCAAGAAACGCTAACATACCATCCTTGCAACCTATAAAATAACCTCAAAAACATTGACCCTAACTCCGTACTTAACCGGACATTCCGCTGCACTGTCACTAATCTACTTCTTCAGTATCTTACTAGCACGTGATAGCAAAATTCTGTTTCAACTTACAGTAACACTCAATCTGCTTACGAGTTGGCAGCGAAAAAATGCATAAGATATCGTTGCACGAATGTTATAACTTGCAAGCAGTTTTATCTCCTGTCTAATCACCAGTTATCAGTTTTTCTTGTTCCATGATTAGGTGATGATACTGATTAAAAGATGGAACAATCATAACATTTGAAAAATATCATGCCATGCACCTAATTGCGATAAAAATACGTAAGTTTTTTACACTCACACACGTAGCTTTGTACAATTGTTAAGCTAATTGAACGTCATTGATTTAACACCACCACTACGAACTCCTAAAAAATTTTACACTAGCTATAACAATTAAAATGATCTCTCAAAATAGTGGAACCTTACAACTTTGGCTGTTCTAGAATCCTTGCAGTTCTTAAAGATTCCTGCTAGTACAAACAGTTTTTTAAAACTCACATAAATCATCACTTTGAACTTGAAAGATTTACTTGGTAGAAGTTCACGAAGCAGTTGAAAGTAGAAAAAATACAAATATGAGCCCAAAAGTATAGCAATATTTTGAATCTTACTGGAAGCACAACTGATAAAGGCAAACACGTGCAAGGCAACCAACTTACTGTCAAGCTTAAGACTTCCACAGCATGTTGCTTCACCAAAAGCATTGCTGGCTGTCACTCGATAATGTCCTTCATCTTCTGGGTAAGCTTCAGTAACCTCTAATTGATGAACTTCGTTGTATTCAGATATTTTAAAATATTGGGAAGGCTTGATACGTTTTCCGTTACGAGACCAAACGACTTTAACGTCTAAAATTGAAATAAAAGGTTTTTAACTCGGAGAATATTTTTGCTGTATTTCACATTTATGTTAAAGAAGAATTCATTTTACCCACAACTGCATTTACGAGCAACGTGCCACGCAAAACTAGACATTCTTGGTTTGCTTCTATAACAAAAAAGCTCTATAGTCTACTCTTGACGTAATAGGTAAAAAAACAGTATCATAAACCTAGCAAGTGAACGATAAAAAATCAATATCGCGTTTTGCTTGCCGCCTGCCACGAATGCATAAAACGCATCCCCATCACAGATGCATAAAACGCAACCAGTTACCATCAAACTTTTTCCGGTTTGCATTTACCACACGAGATCATTAAAGCAGTGCTATAAAGCTAGTTTTTTTAAATGAGAGTGTAGGTGTTTAAAAACCTTGTTGAAAACGAAAAATATTCAGCCTACAATAACGATGACGTAATTGGCAATAGTTGAAATTTGCACGCCGACTATGCGAAACTTACCTGCTCCTAATATCTTGCACTGAAATCTGGCACTCTGTCCTTCCCTGGTTATAAAGTCTTGGATAGGTTCCATGATGATCGGGGGAGTCGTATCTGGTGTTTTAGTAATCGGTGCTGCTTCTTTGCCTGTGAAAGTAGTTTTAGCGCATTCTTTACGTCTTCTAAAGGCAATTCGAAACAATGCTTCTGCACATACGAAACAAACCTACGCTTTTTGTTGTGCAGTATAATCAAAACAAAAATGATCCCTGAGAGATGGGAAGACGTGGGTGCTTCACTATAGAAACAAATGTTCTAACATAAAGCAAGGTCAAGTCAAAGCAAAGCCTAATTTCCTCCGGCAGAGTCCCCGACAACAACTGTCAATAACTTTAAAGCTTCAGGCTGAAGTAGTTCAATGATTTAGTCATTTCATAAAGCAAGGGCATATTGTTGCTATCAACATAAAAATTGTTTTAATAGATAGATATCACGTTAGTTCTCGAAGCATTTCAGCTAACGAAAAGAATTACATGCGTGTTTTTTTCAATGGAAACTTGTCTCGTTTATTCTCCGATTTTATTTTTTGAAATGGACCAAATAACGTGAGATGCGTTACGAAAAAATGAAAATAAAAAGATTTCTTTAAAACAAATAGACTAATTAATGAGAAGTCACAGAACTAATAATCTACTAAATAAATTAATAAAGTTTGTACATAACAAACTCATATAGATGCTTCTCATGTTTCCATCAAAAAAAAAAAAAAATACAATGACGACATTTCTATTACTGTCAACTTGAAGATGAGCTTCGCTTCTACATGTCCCGACTTCATTACTGGCTTGACATTCATATTTCCCAGCATCAGTAAGCTCAACTCCTAGCACTGCAAGAGTGTATTGATCTTCCTCGTGCAAGAGCTTGTATTTGAAGCCTGTAGAGGAATCAACAATTTACAACACTACAAAAAGTGTCCACAAAAGTTACCGTATCTCTAAAATTGACAAATTCTGAACTATTTGAAGCAGAAGTTAACCTCGATGTTTTTACAGAGTTAATTTGTGCAAAACTCACGCCAATGAAAGAGATTACATGACTTGGCTTACAAAATTGATGTTTATCTAGCCTAACTCAATTAAATAACTTGTGGAACATCTGCAATAGCATAGCTATGAACAAGGTGAAATATTTAATGCGCAGTCAAATATTAAGCAACGCTCACGGTATGATCGAAAAACTGCGGACAAAAATTTAGCGTTTATTATGCGTTTATTCAAATGAACCATTACTTGGCACAATAGAAATTCCTTCTTTGAACCACTGTATAACTGGTTTAGGACGACCAGCAGTGCGAACTGTAAACTTTGCAGTTTCACCAACAATGACAATGCAGTTTCTCAATTCCTGAACAAACTTTGGCGCTTCTGGCGCTGAAATGATAAGCAAAAATCACAAAACTAGTACCCTGACAAGCTATAAGAGCCCATCTGTTATTAAGAAAAAATGATAGGCTTGGAAAATGAAGACCCAAGACTGATAAAGAATTTAAAATCAAATATATGAGTGATGTTCTCAGTAAGCGAGTGAGAAAACGAACACCTTCGAAAAAAAATATGGAGTATAATTGGGTTAATACTAGGGAACGCCTATAAAAATCAAGAAAAAGATTAGCTAAAATCTCATAAAGCAGTAAACATTCCACACATCATAAAAAAATGACGTAAAACAAGCTTTTTGAGAAGAATTAACGATTGGATAAATCGGATCACCTCTGCTAACGGGCTCGACACCAAATTTTGGCAGAAAAACATGATAGCAGGATAGAGTTCCATTGCCTAAACAGTTTCTGTAAATTAAAAAAATGAAAAAAAGAAACTTGCAAGGTAAGAGGAATAAATTGGTATCAACACTTAATGCAAAGTGTTCTAGGTAAAGCCATAAATATGTTTTCATCTGTTGTTAATCTTGCAAAGACTTACGTTGCACATATAGATACGCAGTTGAGCGCTGGCTTTCAGTTTGAAATGTGTATTCCCCAGCATCGTTGAAACTAACAGAGTCAACTATCAAACGGTGTGTTGTACGGTCAACTTCATACTTCAATCTGCAATGACAAAGAGAGTCAAGACTCTTTTCGGTCAAATATATTCATCAAAGAAGAGAACGCTGGCTGTAAAGAAGGGTTTATGCATGCAAAGGGTCAGAACAGAATTTTTTTTAACAGAATTGGACTAGAGAGAACAGAATTTAACTAGAGTGGATATCTAACATGACGTTAGGTACCACAAAAGTTAAAGTCTTCTAAGATATACAAATCCGGAAGAGTGCTTGGCTGACCATCAAATGCACTCTGAACAATGAATGTACCTTACGCCTGAGGGTGGCTGATAAGGACTAACTTCCCGATACAGCGCTGTCTCGCTCTACGGTAAGAACTTCCTGTGCTGGGAGAAAACATTACGACATAAAGGTAATTGCACAAACCACCTACAACGACGTTCCCCTGAGAGAAGCAACAAAAGAGCATAGTCCTGGCTCTAAGAGGCCCAACGCTGTCATTAAATCTACAACTTCCCATGATTAAAGAGTTTAATCTATCATCACCATTACTTGTACGTCGAAGCAAAAATAAGTGGGCCTAAAGCATAAAACGCAAAAACTAAGTACAGGTATAAAAAACAGAAAAGTCAAGCAAGATTTGTGTGAACGAATAGGGTTGTTCACTTAAAACACAGAATTTTACTATTCTTGGTGAAGATGGTCAGAACTAAACAGATAAAATACAGTACCTACGTCGTTTATAGCTACAGTATAATTAGTAGGCATCAGAGTTGTGACGATTACCACTCTAAGCAACCGATTTTGTTGTTTTAAGATATATCTTTTGACCTTTCTTAGAAAAAGACGATGTCGCTTGATTTGCATTCTTATTTCTATTGGTAAACTATTCCACAACTTGATTCTTTTGCGATTTTGATTGATTTTTACATTGGCGATTTTCGGGTTCTCGTTTAAACACAATTGTTGCATTTGGCTTACCGCGCACTGTGATTACGTGCATTAGACAGTTTTACACAATAATTCTCAAATACAGTAGGTAGATTTCCGTTTTTAAAGCACTATAAAAATTTAACTGCTCCTAGTTTTAAATTGCTGTCTAAATTCAACAAGGACATTTCACTACGCAATGGTGTTAACTTTACTTTCATTTTAGAAGTTTATGGCATTATTTTTATGTTTCTATAGATGTAGAAAGACAACTCCACAGTAAATTTCGATTAAAGTTTCTTGTGAACTGTCACAATTTACAAACCTTTGCAGGATCTTTTGCAACTTTTTTGCTTAGAGTTTACCTTGAAGTTTTCAACAATATAAATTCAGCCGTCATCATGATCGATGCGTGATCTCCTGCCTGCATGCTACAACGTTAATCGTCGTGTCGCCTCTTCCTTTTTGTACCGTTGTTATACTTCCTTCATCTTATTTTATTCTCTATCGCATTAACGGTGCAGAAATACAAGACATAGCTACTACACTAATATGCAAATTTTTTTTAGACGTTGCAAAAGGTTTTTGAAAATTGAATTATTTAGTAATTGTAGCAAACACCAAACAAACTCACCTTTTCTGCATTTGAAAATCAATTAAAATTCCATTCTTATACCACTTTGCCTCAATATTTGGTTTGTTGACTTGAAATTCCAACATAGCTTTCTTGTTTTCAACAACCTCTACGTTCTTCACAGCTTTGGTTATTTCAACCGAAAGGGCTGAAAAAATATGTAGAATAATTGCATTTAATTAAAATCATGACACACCGGGCGGTTAGTTTAGTTTTAAGATAATGCTATTGGTGAGGGAGGCGTGGGTTTGAATCCCGGGTCGATCAAATCGAACGCAGTGCCGCCTACAGCTCGCCACCGTTGCGACGTTTTTCAGAACTGTGTTGCCCAGTCGCGAAGCCGCCACGAGATGGGCCCCGCCACTCGTTAAACGCTTCGGCGTACTACCGCGAGTATAATGAAGATTTGTTTTTTTATAACACTAGCAACATTCACTTATGGTTTGATTTTCAACGACGCTTAAAAGACGCAAAAGCATGCTTTGCTGACTAACCCACAAAATGGCATTTACAAAAAGCAAAAATACTTGTTGTAAATGGGGGGCAGTGCAGAAGTACAACGTGCTTTCATAAGTTGGACCATCTCACAAAAAATTTGGAAAAAGGATTCACATAAATTACCTTCAACGTAAAGCGCGGCATTGCTTTTTGTACTTCCAGCAACAAAAGAATACGTTCCTGAATCAGTTGAGATTGTATCTTTCACTTTGAGGACATGTGTCGTACGGTCTGAAGTCACTTCATATTTACGTCTATCGAGGTCAGCGTCTAATCGTTTTCCATCTTTTAACCAATACGAGGTTATTCCAAGAGCATCAACTTCGCATTGAAATACGGCTGTTTCATGCGTTGACGACTGGATGGATTTGGGTAACTGCTTTACCAACGATACAGCTGCGCAATATCAAAGGAATATCGATAATTCAACATTAAAAGAGACTCAAGTCCAATTGATGTGAGCCAAAACACCAACAACAAGATATATTTACTATTAAGTCACAACAAAATCAAACTACATGAAACAAGACATACTGAGTAAAAAAGCTATTGAACATCCAACGTCTAAAAAAAATGTCTGACTTAGCGTTAATCATTTAAAAAAAAATACTAAATAAAGTCGCAGTAGAATAGCATTTCACAAAGCGTATTACACAAACTGCTAAAATTATAAGTCTTACGTTTCACAACAAGTTGAGCAGAGCAAGAACTTTTCGCAACTTTCAACTCATAAGTTCCAGCATCATCAAGGGTGCATGATTTTATCGTGAGCCGATGAGTGACACCGTCATTTGATACAGATATGTTTCTGCCAGACTAAAAAGGAAAACTATCACTCAAACTTAAGTTTAAAACATACATTAAGTAACAAATAACCTTGCAGTAAATATGCTCATAAGTACGGCTCTTCAAAAGACCAAATCCATTTCTGAATTAACAAATCAGTTGTTAAGCGCACGCTATCGGTGCGGGAGGTCTGAGGTTCGACTCCCGGGCTGGTCCAATCGGACACAGTGTCGTCAACGGCTCGCCACTGTTGCAACGTTTCTTCGGAGCTGTGTTGCCCAAGCGCTGCGCCGCGAAGATGGGCCCGGCCACTCGTTACACGCTTCGGCATAATACGGCGAGTGCAATGAAGATTTGATTTGAGATTTAACAACCAACTCTTTTTATTCCATCCATTAAAATTAGAACTGATCAGATTAACATCAAATTTGCTAGGGTTGATAAAATCATAATTATTCCAGTTTTTATCTCTGAACATGAACAACTCCTCAAATATATGTCATCCCACTGGCACTCTTCTTGGAGTCCTAAAAGACTGTATCCACATTAAGTTTTTGGTATGAATCCCAAACTACGTTAGCAGTATGATCTCAACCATAAGCAACTATCTTCTGAAAGTACACTGTAGTTTAGCTGACTGTTCTCAACAAAAGCTTTTACATATTTCCTACGGGTGAGCATCGCAACTGAAATTACGATGTAGGTAATTACATGTTAAGCAAAAATATATGTTAAAACTTTTTCTCAATAAAGTGAGGCGCTATTCCTTTCACCTAAAGAGCCGGAGGATAACCACCTGAGGAGCCGACAACGATGAAACAAACTGTAGTGGTTTTACAGTAATTTCATTTAAATAAACACCGTTAAAACTTTTTCTACAGTCTAAGCATTTTACTAAAGCTTAAACAAATACAAAAAATTATCTACTGTACCTTAATTGGTATACCATTTTTAGTCCACGAGCACATAGCAATTGGTACATCAGGATGCGATGCATCGCATTCAAAAGAAGCCGATTGAGTTTCTTTTGCGGTTACATTCCTTATCTTCGATACTAGCCGAACTGCTTCAACAGAAACCCTTGCTGTGCTGCTGGATCGTCCCACGGCAAAAGTGTATGCGCCTGAATCGTTCGATGTCGAATTATTCACAATTAATTTGTGAACATTGCCACGATGAAGAATCTGGTTAAACAATTTTGGTTAATTTTCCAAACTGACATACAGTACGTTTGCTTAATAAATTCTGCTATTTTGCCTTTTGACGAAAACAAGAATATGTCAACTTTTTAACACTACGTGCAAAAAAGATTTGCTGAATAGGCCACAAAACTTTTGATTCAAATACCAAAAGAAGTAATAGATATCACTTAGTTCATAGGCGCAGCGACCGTGCTGATTTATTAATTTTTTTTACCTGCATTGGTGTTATGAGCACGTTTTAAACATGTATCGTTTTGTCGCTGTTTCCTTATTCTTTGCCTGGCTGTGGTTTGTGCCATTGATGTTTGTTAGTTCATCGCCGAAATAAAAATTCATTACTACCACTACTAAGTCCTAGATTTGTCATAACAAACCCAAAATTCACGTCATCTTTGTAAAAACACGGTAGAAAAAATGTTAACTTACTTGTATTCTGTCAGATGATTTCACAACCATTCCATCCTTCATCCAAGTACCATCCATGGATGAGCTCACTTCAGCAATCAGTTCAAAAGGTTTGCTTTCAATAGATCTCACTTCGGTCAATCGTCGGGTTATTTCAACAGCTAGAAAAGAGCAAACGTAAAATTCGGTGACCAATATTTGTTAAGGAATGATATTCAAACGAAGAACTTGTAGGCTTCTCTGCTTTTAAATATGTTTACGAAGACACCGTACCATCGGAAACGTTTTGTAAAACAAATCTTTGGAGAATGCAGATAAATATTTAGGCCAGTTTTTTTTACAGAGAAAAAAAAAACACACCACATGTTAACGGAATCTTTCTTTGATGAGTGGCATTCATTATGGTAAATAGAGAGAGATGTATTTATCTTATTTTTTGCCCAAAATAGAGAGAGATGCATTATGAAATATATCGTTCCAATGTAATACCACTGGGTACGTAATGTTGTGATTTTGTGCCCTAGGATGAGATCACGTGCTTTTCTAACTTATTAACAGCGGCCACGCGTTTCTTTTGTAGCTCGAACTGATTCCGACAATTTCTTGCTTTCAGTTGATGAAACAGGTCTGCTGTTACTTGTAAGCAGCTGCTGTCTATTTTTTAGTGTAGTGCTTAGTCCTGATAGTCACAATGCCAAGACAGCTACGCAGATTACGTCAGGGTTTATTTTTGTTTTGTGTATTTAGATGGCTTTACCTTTTAGTTGATTAAAACTAATATTTGAATGCTATAATTCTGAGTATTAGTCCACAACACGTAAATAACAGTAAAACTTAAGCGATGAATAAGTAAAAAATTTCATTTTTCAAGGCTAGGAAGCATCAACTAACCAAGATTTTCGGATCTAGATACTTATTGATAGTCAAACATAGTGTATATACACATTACACAAAATTTTTAAGTGAAATGGCATATTCATAGCGAATATTACCTACAGGCCTTGTCAAGTTTAACAGAAAACTACTTCAAATTCTTAAGCATAGTTTTTGTGATTAGGATTTCTGTGATGATTGCTTCGTTAAAAATTCAGCTCCAACAGTAGTGTTGCTGCAGCAGTAACTTATCATATCCTACCTTCAACGTAAAGGCGAGCAACTGATTTGGCAGTTCCAGCAATGCATCGATAAGTAGCTTCGTCTTTTTTGCTAACATTGCGAACCACAAGAGAAAAAATATTTCCCAAGGAAGTAATGGTCAATCTACTATCATCTTTACCGATTGGAACACCATTTTTCTCCCATTGCACAGTGTTAATATCGTTATTTGTAACTTCAACTTCAAAATGAGCATCACAGCCTTCTGCAATTGTCATGTTACGAAGGCCTTTGCTGAATTTGATATCTAAAAATAATTAATCTAGCATGTAAGGACTAGATACAATTAGACCACAACAGTACTTTACACACAAAGCACAAACACATAAGAAATGCAGTAAATTTTGTCAAGTTTTTTTCACTTTTTCTAATTTTTTTTTCAACCTCAACAACTCACAAAATTTTTCGAGCGACTACTGTAATGCAGGACCAACTACTATATCCCCATAGCTAGATGCAGTGACATATAGTGAGTTGATAGCCCCTAGATCAACTTGCGCGATAAATATATTGCCAAGTAGACAGCCGCACTCAGATGTCGTGCAAGATAAGGCGCTACGCAGTTAATTTGCGCAAGCGATTCCTGGGCAAAAGGAAAAAGCCTTACGTGGTAATTACATTACCTGATACGGTAAGCTTCGCTGTAGTTGAAATGCTTCCAAACTGGAAAGCAAACGCACCAGCATCTTCCAACGCAGTATCAGTTATGCATAATCTGTGAATGCATCCCTCCTGCTGAGATCGATATCGAGCCGAGTTGAGTTTCGCGATATCCCGACCGTCTTTAAACCAACGACCTTGAACACCATCTCGAGCAACTTGACATTCAAACATTGCAGTTTTGGTTTCACTAACAGCTACATTTCTAAGAGGCTGAGTAATTTCTGCACCTGGAAACGAATAGCTGGTTGAATTTTCGCTTAAATAAGACAAACTGACAAAAAAATAGTAAAATTAGGTAGAGGAAGTCTCTTCTAATGACTAGATCTTTTGTAAATGACATGAAATCTCGCACAACAACCACTCAAATTTGTATTTATTGAGTAGGCTCAATCTGCAATTCAGAAGGTTGGAACAAATCATGGGACAAACGCAAGACTTAATTTTCCTGAATTTTGAAGCCTGCTCAAGTCCAGGCAAATAGCCTTTAGCGCTGACAAAATGTTAGTGGTGTTAACACAGCATGAATTTAAATTCAAAGAAATTTTCTTCCATGAAAAAAATGCTATGGGGGTGCTTCCAGTCGTATCGTAAAAAAATTGTATCAGTTTTTCTTTCCTTAAACACTCTTCAGTCATTTTACTGTAAATCCTTTTTCAAGAAAATGTCTTCATTGATTACACAAATTTCTAGGCAGAAGAGGTGAAGTAATCAAGAATAGATTTCATTGGACACTATTGTAATCCTATACCTTGGACAACCAAATTTGCCGAGCTTGTCTGGGATCCAGCCTTAAATTCGTAACGACCTTGATCATCGACCGATAAGGACGTGATAGTTAAAAAGTGAGTGTTTCCTCGACAACTCATTTTTCTGTTGACGGTTTCCTGTAAAAGTGATCTTTATATTGCCTCATTTCGACCTGGCATTGCAACTATTTTCTGAGAACATAGTTTCGCCAAATTGAGGTAAAAATGACAGTTAACTTTCTCTGCTAGAAAGTCGGATTGTAATAAGTAACAAAGCAACTTCTTCATTGCTTCATTTTCGTTTTCGACTTTTTTTTATGTAAATGCGACAGCTTCAGCCATTCTAAAATTGCTACTTACTATAGTAGAATAGTTTGCTCCTTTATCGAATCTAAAGCTCCAAAACCTACACAAAAACTTGATCCTCCTGGGTCATGAAGCTTTTTTTTGTGATAGTGTCCACCAGAAGACTACAACTCACCTTTAGCATTTGACCATTTCTGAACCAACAGCCTTGAACTTCTTCAATTGACAAAACTACACGCATTTCAACTTCAGCCGTTTCGGTCCCAACAACATTTTGCAGAGGTTCCAGAAAAATAACTTGTTTCACTGCAAGATTTGCTTCAGTTTTAGAGTTGCTGCCGGTCACGTAAGCATAGCGTCCACTGTCTTCTTGAGAAGTATTTTTGACTGTTAGCTCTTGTGTTTTGCCTCTGTTTTTGATAAGATACTTCTCGTTATTACTTGAGACTTTTCTGCCGTTGCAAAACCACTTTCCAAAAGAGTAGTTTGAGATGTCAACAGTGCAAGTAAAACTAACGTCGTTGGACTCGATAGCTTCTTGATCTTTCAGCTTTCCAATTACCGATATATCTAAACAAAAAAACCTTTGGTGCTAGGTTTTACTTTAATCAAAAATCTAACAATACAATCAGAAAACAATCAGCTTAAAGCACAAAGCACTGCATTAGTTAAGATTGTTGCTGGTAAGTGCAGTATAATTTCACTCTGCGAAGTCTAAAAAAGCCTTAAAATGTAATGGTTTCTTATTAATTTAAACCAACACTGGTTAAACCTACCCCTTATTTTATGCCAACAAAATCTACAAACAATTAAAATATTGTCGACGATTTTGAAAATCATTTTGCCCTGCTCAAACACAGGCAGTTCATACTGCAGAAACATTGGCAAATTTCTAGTTATTTTTTAACCTTCATCTTTAAGTTACCATATTGTTTTTGTATCGTCCCATACTGTACCAGATTGATGAGAAAGTTTTTCAGAGCTTTGTTGTGCTAGGCATTTTTATTAATTGCATTGCCATGATCAAAACTTACCTTTCACATTCAAATTAGCAGAAGTTGTTGAATTTCCAGCTGTAAAAGAATAATTTCCGATGTCCTTAGAAGAGCAGTTACTTATGCGAAGATAGTGCTTGCTTTTTTCGAAACCGATGCCGATTCTAAAACAAAACATCTCAACATATCGCAAATTTTTTCGGTATTGATGGAGCTGTAGCACTCAAGGTTAAAACAGCACTTGAAAACCACTCAACTCCCTTTCAAATAATCAAAATATACTTCAAACGTATAAACAATGAGGGAAATTTGTAACATAAAAAACTAAACTATTCTATTTTCAATTTTGTTACCAAATCAAATCTTTACTGATAAGCCTCAGCGAGCAACAAAAGGAAAGTTTTACTCACGTAACAAACTACGTTAACTATGGCGTTTGTTTGCTGGCGCTTAGTGTATTGGATAAAAACGTAGAATTTATCGCTGAGTGGCTGAGGTTTTGTTTCCAGTTGGGTCATATAAAGACTTCAAAAATAGTATTCCAATTTAAAAAATTAATGTTTGAATGCAATAGACTAGATGAATTTCTTGCGTTAACTGCCATACTTGAGACATTTTTCCACATAGTCATGCAAGCGTTCAGTTAATGGTCACAACAACAGTCCTGATGACCAGTGCGACCCTAAACGTTGCAACACTGACAGTCTCGTATTCACATAAATAACTTTTCATAAGTGGCCTACATTTGTAGCCATGCTGCTTGCATGCACTAAATTTGCTTACATGGACTTTCCAATTAAATAGAAATATGCGACCAGCGTCATCCTACGACATCTATAATCGCGTGATTCGAAAACTCACGCCCAGGCTTCGTTAATGCATCCTTGAAGAACATTACGCAACATCTCTGTGCGCATTTTAACATGGTAATTAGGAAAGATGTGAGAAAAAAAATCTCAGCAAGAAAAACTTGAAAAAAGTGTTTAAGCGAGAGC
Organism: Trididemnum miniatum; assembly: GCA_964006365.1. Classification (NCBI taxonomy): domain Eukaryota; kingdom Metazoa; phylum Chordata; class Ascidiacea; order Aplousobranchia; family Didemnidae; genus Trididemnum; species Trididemnum miniatum. Next base: position 12,204,907 of record OZ023245.1, read on the forward strand.
GAATTCGTAGGTTTTTTGTGTAAAGCCTTAAAAATTATTCAATTTTGACATAGCTAAAATTCAAGCCAAACAGCATCAGCCTTACCCAGCAGTGGAATAGATAGGAATTCCGTTGCAGTGCCATGTTCCCACGGCATCGTCACGTGACAATTTCACTTCAAACTCGACCGGTTCGCCACAAAATACTGATTGATCTTTCAGTTTTTTCACAATTGTAACATTCATTGCTGCAAGAAAAACAAAACAGTTGCTAAAATTTGAAAGTAAGTGCACTTCAAATGTTGGGTTTTTATATATGCAATGGATTAACAGATCAGATGGCCGAGTGGTAAGAGCGTCTGCCTCCGGAGCTGAAGACTTGGGTTTATTCCGAGTCGGGTTAGTTAATCACTTTAAAATTGGTATTCACAGCTTCCCTACTTGACGCTCAGCATCAAAGGGACAGTGCGGAGAACAAACCGGCAAGCTTATTTGTTGTGCCGTTGGGAAAGGCACTTAACGGATTGCCCCATCTTGCTGTGGTAGACAGGTGGCCGGCAACTCCTAAGCGAGCTCGTTATAGCACTTCGATCACTTTCTCGCGATAGGAGGATAATATGCAACTAAATACAAAAAATAAATTAAAAGCGTTTGAAATTCAATGTCTTTTTTTGGGCAAAACAAAACACGCCACAGGTTACGCTCTTAGCGTCCAACCACTAGACCAGCTTCGTAAGTACAGTGTTTGCAGTAGGAAAACCAGGTTTGAATAACTGTTGAGTATAATCTCCAAAAATAGAGCCGGTATATTCAACTACCAGACCAAACTTTAAGACCGAGCAGCATGGGAACCACCAAAACAACTTGGAAATGAGCATGCAAGAAGTTTAGTTCTTATAGAACGTTCTGAACACAGTACAGCTAATTTCAAAAAGTAATTGAGCGACTTCCGACTTCCATGCAATATTCCATACCGCAAAAATGCTCTTTAAAATACCTTGAACTGCAAGATGTGCCGAGGTCGAAAATCCATTGCATTTGAATTCATACAAGCCTCCATCGCTTTTTCTTGCATCTTCTATGCTCAAGATTCTGTTGCTTCCAATATTTTCGACTTTGCATTTTTCATTTGTCTGAAGAACAGAAATGCACCACCATGTTACACAAAAATTACAAACAATAAGGGCGTCCGCAGCTTGGTGCAATGGGTACCTTTCATATACGTGTGTATGGTATAATAACAGATTAAAATTGAACAAAAATTCTAAAAACTGACAACAGTCTGTTTTTGCCAACTGAGTTTATCAGGTGAGGTTCTAAAGATAGTTCAAAAAAACTTAATTACAAATTAAAAAAAAGCTATAAACAAGTTTTGGTTATTGTCCTCGCACTAGCTCCTCAAGACAAGTCCCTACCTCGCTGTTCAAGCTCAACACAATGTGTTTAAACAAAGTAAGTTTTAGTTATACCATATTTTACAAACTTTTCCCATAACAAATAGCAAATACTGAGACTAAGATTACCGTGACTGATCTGCCATCTTTAAACCAGTGTCCAGTCACATCGTCGTGTGACACTGCAACAACAAACTGAGCTGTGTTTGCCTCTCGGACAAACTGGTCTTTCATTTCTGAGACGATGCCTTTTGAAGCTAAAACAAAAATTATAGAATAAAATGCAATGCGCAGCTCTGGTTATACATCTTACTAGCAGTGCTTAAAGAAAAAGTTTTACTGTCTGTTCTGAATTTCAGTACCACCTTTAGTAAAAATAACTTCATACTTTAGTTTCCCTCTAAGGAAAACTAGCGCATAAAATTTTAAGCGTTAGACAAACCTAACGAAGTAAAAATATCTTTAACGCAGCGAGAGGACAAAATTCCAAATCAAAAACAATTTTGGGCTTACAAAAACTTTATTCAGAATGTTTAGCAAGTTTGATTTCTTGAAAATTTGTTTGAGAAAACTCTACCTGAAACAACGAAATTTGCTGATGTTCGTATTTCATCAGCTCCTTCGTAATCGACCACACAAGAGTAAACTCCTTCATCGGATAATTTAACATCATTAAGCCGGAGATAATGGCGCGTTCCTTCGGTGAAGATTTGGTATTTTTCTCCTTTCTCCAATACTTGCTCCACTTGATTAGGAGCAGCACTATATCTCCAACCAACATCAGGAACCACCGATGATAATCGGCATTCAAAAATCGCAGATTTTTCATTCTCCTTTGCTGTAACGTCACCCAAAGGCTCAGAAAAATATACGCTGTCTGTCGTATCTGTAACGACAAGAAAAAATATGCGTTAATGCCTTAGCTCAAAAAACCAAATCGTCTAAAAATAAATAGTATGAAATTTCTTAACATTTCCCCAGCAACCAAAATGGTCCACTCTTTTCTGATAGCAGTCTGCAGAGAATATATTGTTTGTTACAGAAATTGAAATAACAAAAGTAGTAAAGCCCACAACATATGCAACTGAATTACTGCAGTTTAGATTGATTTTGTTATGGAGATGGAAAAAAAAAAATGACGAGTATGCCTGACAATCAACACTTTAGTTCAAAAGCTGGGCATTCTCTCGTTCTGCAGATGCTGATAAGAAAAATTGCGTAAGATAAAACTGTATAAACTTTAAGCAATATCAGTTTCAGCGGTTAGGTTGAGCAGCGACTTTAACATCGTACAGTATCATAATCCTTAAAGTTTGGTTGGGAGTCAAGAGACACAGTAGGCCTATTATTCCCTAACACACACAAGTCTAAACATTTTGCGGTTGAAAATACACAATACAGATCATGGCCAATATAATTTTCAAGCTTTAGAAAGACTAAAGCGTGTTGCACATCCTATCAATATGTCCTTACATAACCAATTAATTATGGAGCTAGCATCACCTTATCACTCTACTTAAGTTCACGGTTGAGTTTAATAAATCGTTTCATAGTGACACTAGCACTACCAAAGATATCTTTTAATTGCGAGCCCAGTAACTTTCAAATCTCTTTACCTTGAACAAGCAGATAGCCTTGACTTCCAGCCTCTCCAGCCACGTTAAAGATGCGAACCGATATTGAGCCAGAGTCATTTTCGGTTGCATTGCGAATGTAGAATTCGCAGACTTTGTTCTGAATTTCATTTGAAATTAAGACACATTAATCACAATCAAGTCAATAATTTCAAAAATTATGGTATAAGCAAAAGCGTAGTATGGTTGGGAACAACTAGATATGATTTACAGTAAGCTGTAATAATATTCATTTTTAAAAATCAAAGAAGCCATTATTATTCGAGTTCCTCATACAACTTCTTATCTAGCCTAACCACGACAAAGGGGCTCATCGCACACCGAACGCGTGATCATACGTGCTTTAAAAGTACCGGTATTTCGCACGCAGTTCTTGTCCTTAGTGATTTTGTATATGATCAAATTTAGTGGTGTCTTTCGGAAAAAAATTAGCATTACGCACCTCTCCTAATCATGTAGTTACAAATGTTCAAACTATCGTAACTGATGGATACACTCGCCGGCAGTAATTTTGGAAAGTTAATGAACAGAGATTCAGTACTACTGTATAAATTATAGTCAGTCTGCGTAAGATTCGACGTAAGATAGAAAATTACCTCAGGATAAACCCAACCCATGCGTTCGGACTTGTTCAGTTTCACATCATTTTTGTACCACTCCACGTCCGGTTCCGGTTTGCCATGATATCGAACACGGAACCTAACGTCTTCACCAGCTGGAGTTGTAATATTGTGAATGCGCTCGAGAACCACAGGTGCCTCTACATCGGGAGAAATTTCAACCTGATTTCAAAAACAAAGAAGTTAACTCACCCAAAAATATTATCCGTAAGCAAAGCCCCAAGATAAAACGCTGCTGACATAATGTTTTGCCAAGTTCAGCGTACAGAAACACAAACTATCCTTCTTGCAACTCAACCAATAGATTACCTCAAGAAGCTGCAACAAATTTGAGGGCTTTTTCTTAAGTGTTGGTGTAGATCTAGGCATATGTCAGCAGCATGGTTTAGCAGTACCATGAGCAGATTACAGATTCTACGTGACGAGTACGATTCATAGCTGGAGCCGATTGCATTTGACATATATCCCATTAAAACAAGTAGGTCTACAAAGAATGCAGTGTCTATAAACTAGTATGTTTTTCGCGTACACAATCCTGGTCTAAGCAGTCAAATTTATTAGTTAGCAAGTACTCTGTTAATACTTATCAAGCAAACCGTTAAATGCAACACGTTATTTTACAATTTAACTGTTAAGAATACTGAGAATAACGCTGCAAGGGTGCGTCTACTGAGAAGTAGAGATCATAAGTAATACGGCTATTGCAGGGGTGGCCAACCAGTCAGATGCCAAGAGCCACATTTCTTTCTGTGTTTCAGCAAAAAACCATATCATATAATGACCGCATTGACATCACCATACCTCATATTGATACACATGCTTTTGCTTAGCTAGATAGTGGTATGCCGGCCGGCTAGTTCAGTTGGTAACCACCAGTGGCGTAGCGAAAAATTTAGAAAGGGAAGGCCATAATTTCCGCATTTTTTCAAGCGTCTTTTTTTCAGCAGAACTAATTTGAAGTTGATTGAGAAACAAAAAAGGCTCTAGAGGGGTCCGGGCCCCGGGGCATGCTCCCCCGAAAAAATTTTGAAAATTTACTTGCTGTAATGGCTATTTTAGTGCTCTTTGAATAATTTTCAGGCAAATTTTGTTTAAATTTTTGACCTTAATTCAGAGTGCTTCGCCAAATGATGCATTCTGTTCGCACATTTTCAGTTATGCGTTTTTATGGCGTAAGGCTTATTCTTATCGAAGAGGTTTGAAATTATGGAAAAATTGTATGCATCAAAAACATTTTTGGAAATGGCTGGTGGGAGGATGCATACCACTTATCCTACCCCCCTGGATCCGATCCTGGCCAATGGCCATAAATACAGCAACCATCGAAAGAGTCTGGCGTATTTCAGTCATTTGGCACCATTAATTTTGTTTGCTTTTACTAAAAGGCAGAGTCAAAAGGGGGGGGGGGGCATGACACAATGCCCATGCTCCCCCCAAAAAACACGCTCTTGGTAACGACATTGCTATTGGTGCGGGCGGTCTGGAGTTCGTTGCCAGGGCCGGTCAAATCGGCCACAGTGTCGCCGCCGCTGCGATGTTTCTTCTAACTTCGAAACTGTGTTGACCAGGCGCAAAGCCATGGAGATTAACCCCGCCACTCGTTACACGCCTCGTCGTAATTCTCTCAACAAAGTGGTTATTACGTGATAATGCACCTCATGCGTTGCCAAACACAACATGATCACAGAAATCGGCTGCGGATAGAAGAAACAAAGCATTTGAAAAAGAGCCGCGTGAAACTGGACAAAGAGCCGCATGCGGCTCGCGAGCCGCGGGTTGACCACCCCTGGGTTATTGTGTAACATCAAAAATTTGATTTAAAGCAACAAACGTAGAATTCTAACGAGCTTTTCTTGCCTCAGCCCGCACCAGAAAAATGCTGCGACCGTGAAGACAATTTTTCACGATTATTTCAACGTTAGTTAAATCAAACTTAGGTTGGCTTCGGTGTAAAAAAACAAGTGACCCTTTAGCAAAACAAAATGAAGAAACAGGGTTGATGTTAAGAGTACAATCTTATCGAGTCAAGCAGGCAGCATGAACCCATTAGCTGGCAGTTAATAAAAGTACAATTTTCTAAAAGTTAGATAGCACTGTAAGTTAGACTCTGTTAGAACAAAACGCATGCATAGAAAATGCAGGGGTTAAAATTAGTGATAGTGGTTATTGGGCATTTTTGTGCCGTAACAAAAAGCACCTTTGTTTGAAAAGGTGGGGGAAGAGTTTGTCTGGGGCGTTCTAGGGTTGGTTGTTTGGGTTTCTCAGCTTCTTGTGGTTTTTCCCAATGCATCAACTCGTCCTTCGTTTTTCGAATATAAGTTTCGTATTCCCGGTCACGCACTCTTGCCTGGCATTATTAATGGTAAACACTTAAGGTTCAAATTACAAACCACTTATGAACATTTTCCCCCAGAAAATCGGCACAAAAAGTCATCTACAGTAAACCAAGCGTTCAGTTCAATTTGAATATGTAAAGTTTTTTCATCACTTTCTGTCGTATTGGCATTGTTTTTTGTTCTGAGCAAGCTCAAACAGTATCGTCAGCATTTCTTGCTACCCCAGCTGCAAACTCGCAAGCATTGCTCATAGAGTTCGAGTTCACTAAGAACTTGCAAGCCGAGCTCGAGTCAGTAATTTTTATCGAGTTAATGCTAAGTTCAAGTAGTTTTTATCTGGCTTAGGCTAAGTTCAAGAAATTTTTGTCAAGTTTAGGATAAGTTTAAAACTCGCTCAACTTCGAAACCGAGTTCGAGTTCGGCAAAAAAGACCAAGTTCGAAACCCTGGTTGGTATTCAATTGCAAGCCCGTCTTGTTCAGAAATGAAAAGCAAAAGCACAACGACTTCATATTTAACATCTTGCACTATACAGTAGCTACCAGCATAGTACAAAAAATCACCTTTTTCTTGTCGGCTTCATAGCTTTTTAACACATGTTCTTCTTCGGATAACTTCGAAAACTTCTGTTTCAACTCTTCTTCCCTTTCAACTTTTCGCATCGTCTGTAACCCGGTAATGGGCTTTTCAACTTCTTTCAACGGCACCAAATGTTTGCCTTTTTCCTCTAAAAATAACAAACCATTAAATGCTTCCGAAAACATAACTTTTCAATGTTCAAAAGCACAAGCAAATCTTAACAGAGCTCTTGACATTCGTGCTACTGAACTGCGTTAGGACCACATCAAAACTAAATGCTTTGATAAGAGAAATGGAAAACTAAATGAATGCTCTAGCTTACATGATTTTTTTGGAAATACGCTACGAGGTACAAATTGTTTTTAGAGGGGGATGTCGCAATCCATAGCGAACCTTTTTCAGATGCGGGCACTGGCAGCAGGATACTGTTAAACTTTTAAATTTGGTGAAAGTTAACTGTAGTAAGCAAAGTATTGAAACCCAAATTAACGTTAAACAAGTGGATAAACTAGAACAGTTACCTCGAAATTTCTCTTCTACGTTTCTGGTGATTCGATATTGTTTCATGGTCATAGGATCAACGGCACTTTTTTCCGTTTTCTCGCTCTTGTGAAGAACCGAACGCAGGTCTTGAGCTTGGCGAACTTCAATCGTAGATGTGATTTCCTCTCGACCAAGACGATTCTCAGCCACCATTTTCACCTCACCATGATCGTAGCCACGGACAGTGGAAATTTCAAAATAATGAATGCCGTCATACCAAATACGAAATCTGAAATTACGATTGATTCAGTATGAATTTATCGTGGCGAAACCATTTGTTTTTGCACTCAGTTTGATATAAGCAAAACTATACTCATTCAGCCATAATAAATTACGAGGAAAGTTTTTGGAAAAATGCAAGTTCGGAAAAACTGATAAACACAAAATATAATTGGCAACCATACCTTTTGCTCGGACGTATTGCTTGTCCGTTTAGATACCAGTCAACTTTAGGAGCAGGAAATCCAACGACTCGACATCGAAACCTAGCAGGGTCACCTTCCCGGACACAAACAGGATCCAGAGGCAAAACTACTTTTGGAGGAGACTGAACTTCTTCTTCTTCAGTTATATGTGAAGCGTGCGCAAGAGACTGCTGCAAAAAAAGAGTAAAATTCAATCAATACACGTACGTCGGAACAAAATAAATATGGGTAGAAAAAAGCTTGAAGGAGTTTTCTTTTGCACACAAAGCAGATCCACTGAACAAACCATTAAATTACAATGACCTCTTGTCGTTGCCTTTCAGTCGATTGAATTTTTTCCAGCATGGTAGCATCTTGCAATTGAGTGGTTTGCACCAAGTTTTTGTCCTCCTTCACAATCAGCGTACACGAAGTCTGGACTTGTCCATGAGCGTTCGTTGCACGGCAGCTTATAACGCCTGTTAGCAAAAAAGTGTTAGCTTTCGTTATTAGGTTCTTTTTTGTTTAATACATCTGCTCTTTTCATTTTTAGTATTTTCTCTACCACATGTTCAGTTGAAGTAAACCAAAAAGACCGCTTTCGGTTTACTCAAACTGAGCATGAGGACAACGTAATTATGAATAAAGAGTGGTATCTCAGGTCGATGGCAAATAAGCAAGAATTAAGCTATGATTCTAACTAAAACCTACCACTTAGGGAAAAGAATTCATCTAAGTATACAATCCCTAAAAACCTTACTCCAGAAATTGAAGCTTGAGAGACCAGTATAGACCATGTCTTGCCGAAACGACAGAAAAAAAATCGCCCAAATCAGTCTCCCTATTTTAATTCAAGTAAAGCGACCGAATCTTCTGAAACAAACACTTTAGAACCATTTTCATTTACCTTTGGGACACAATAAATCACCAAGTCCCATAGAGTGTGTCAATGCTGTACATTTGTTCAAGGTGGCTCACACATACCCCCAGCCGATGATACCACGAAAACTAGCAGGATATCGAAACCACTAGTGTATGATATTACCTGTATCACGGGGATAAACTGCACTGAAATCCAAAGCAGCATATCCAAATTCAAACACTTCCATAATGCGATTTGCATATTCAAGTGGTTTTCCGTCTAGCAGCCATTCCACTTTCATTGTTGGATCACCAATTGGTACAATATGGCATTCGAAGTGGACAGCACCAAGCACTTTCTGCTTCTGAGAAACTAATTTCTTCTTAAACCGAGGTTTTTGCATGGTTGTCTTGCTGTACAAATCAACTTCATCAAAATTTTCCATCTAAAAACACAATTTATTGCAGTATTTTTTGGTGCACAAATACCCTGTTCTCTGGTCTATCTTATCGTGTTTGAAAAGCTCATGAGCCTTCCATGTTGCCTTTCATGCATGATAAGAGGCAGTCAAGACTTAAATAAAGGAGAACTTACACAATTGTTGGCAGCAAGGTTTTTGGTAGCGATTTCATTCTGGAGTGCTAAGGAATTTAATTTGGATACTGCTTTAAATTACAAATAATGCTTGGGTCATAAAAATTTAATCACGATTCAAAAATATGCATCTATTAATCAATATGAATAGAGTGATTTGTTGATAATCCTATCATTAGTGAACGTCCAGTTAACTTAGAGTCCGATGTCACAATCAGGAGTGAAATCCATATAATCTGAAACTACAGGGTGTTCCAAAAGTTTTGGTCACATTTTGACATCGAATGACTCAGAAACTATTAAGGATATAAAAACTTACAGAAAACCTAACCAATAGCCTTACGAAAAACTTAATGTAATTAGCTTTAAAATGGCACAACTTTTATCTTATTACCGTTCGTAGTTAAGAAGATATGGGGACTTCAAATGTGCCCAAGACTTTTGGAACAACCTGTACACTTTTACTGTACAGGTTGTTCCAAAAGTCTTGGGCACATTTTATCTTATTACGGTTTATCTTATTACCGTTCGTAGTTAAGAAGATATGGGGACTTCAAATGTGCCCAAGACTTTTGGAACAACCTGTACATAGGCAAAAAAAGCTGTATGAACTGCGCAAAACATAATCTTACAATTTGTGCAATCACAGCAGCGAAATCTATGCGTCGTAAATACAGTTTGATGAAAAGTATACTTTGGCATTACTTATCTAATTTCACCGCCTTACTTTTCTCAAATCTCCGCGTTCTGGAGACGGTGATACAGAGGAAACGACTTTCTTGATCTTCGGTATATGGAGTCTTCTTTCTTCTTCAGGAGAAGCATCAGACCTCTCCACATTAACCTTGCACCGTGACAGATCACGGCCAGCTTTGTTGACTGCTGTTGCAGTGTACCAAGCGTCGTGATAGCCTTTAGAAGCGTTTTGTATCGTTAAAAGGCCATGTCCGTCCACTCCTTCGATTCTGCAGAAAAGTTATTGATGTAAAACTGGTATTCAGCGGTTTTGAAAAGCTGTTATAGAAGAGATTAAACTTACCATCGATATTTCTGCAAATTTGTTAGCGACATAGCTTAGCGGTTCCGCACGCAGGTGACAGATGCTACGTGACGAGTTCGATTCGCGGCTGGAGCCGATCGCATTCGACATTTATATACCGGGTGGCTGCTGACTCGAAGAGCGCAAACTCACTTCGCAGTCTCCCTCAATTACCGTTGCATTTTCAGTTCACAATAATTTGAACATAACCTCAGTCATTATTATTACATCAAGTGCTCCATCTAATTTCAATGTAAAAAGATTTAGCCATGCAGTACATCTTTTTCATCAGAGCATGTAAAAGTAACATTTTTTAAATATATTTTCAAGAAATAATCGCTTCCACTTTCCTGCTTCAAACCAATGTTCTCTACTTTATTCTGCAACAATGCGAATTGTGTTCAAACTCCTCGTATGTAGTAAATGCAAAACACGCAAGGCGTTTTATTTTAAGACTCGTTAAAAATCAAACCATGTAATTCTGAAATTGCCAGTTTCTTATGTAATGTACCTCAAGTCCGGATGCTTGTCAGGTATGAGGAGCACGTTATCTTTCAGCCAAACTATTTCCGGAGTTGGTCTTCCGACAGCAAACACTTCTAGTCGAACTAAATCTCCTTCTCTTACAGAAACGCTCTGAGGTTTCTCAAGAATTCGAGGTTTTTCGATTCCTTCTTGTGCTGCATATATTAATGAAGAAATACGAAGTGTAATAAACAGCGGTATAATATACGAAGTGTAATAAACAAATACGAAGTGTAATAAACTGACTTAGCTGAATACACTCAGTAACGTGGTGGCAATCCAGCTCAATCAATTTGAGCGTCCGTGCTTCAATTTCACAGTCAGCATTTAGAAAAATCACGTTAGCTCATTTTCAAAATGACAGACTTTTCCATCAGAAAAGTTAAAATTGGAATTTACGGTTGAACAGAAGACGCTAATTTATTGCTACGTAGAAGTTGCAAAGAAACTGGCAGAGCAATGGCAAGTTGAGTGTAGCAATCAAATCCCAGACTTCGCGTTATTGAAAAATTTGAAAACTGCTTTTAAAAACTCGCCGAAAAAGAATTAAAAACTTACGAATAACGGTAAGTTGTAGCGTGCTGATAGCCTTTCCTGCTGAACTTTCAGCTACAATTGTATATTCACCACCGTCCTCTGGTTTGGCTGGAGAAATAATCAAGGAATGTATCCCGTCTTCTTTTACCACCACTCTATGGTTTTGATCCTCGTAAATTTTATAACCTACAGTAGATAAATTTGATAATTTTAAACAAATAAAGCTGTAAATCTGTAACGCATAGATGAAATAGACTTAAACTTTGCCCCTGAAGTATGGTGTTTTTTAGTATTTTTTTCATTTTTTTATTTTTATAGGATTATACTACGGGTTTTCAACTGGTAAATTGGGGAAGCGTAGCTATGAAGAAAATAAATTTAACGCAAAAATTCCTTATTAAGCTGCGCTCAATTTTTCTTCTTTTTAGATTGGGACACTAATAAGGTTAATGTACCTATTTTAATAAAGCTTGATGAAAATTGTTTTATTACGTAGCTAAGTTTTTCGGTTGTGTTTATGACCGCAGACCACGCAAATATAATAATACTCCTACCACTTTAAATAAGTGCTTATGTAAAGAGGTTATTGATTCGTTAATGTTAAGCCACTTCAAGTTTGCTCAGAGTGTTGGCCTAAATCACTTTACCTAATATAGCTGCGCTTAAAACTAATCTTCAATTGTTACTTATATCTAGCCAAATGTTGTAATAGTACAGCTATTACAAACATAACAGTTTCAGGCTATGCTTAGTACTGGGACGGTCAAGGCAGAACTCAAACTTTTCCTCTCCGGCAGCAAAGATAATTACGCTGATAGACTAAACAGGGCTGGGTATACAACGGCCTGCGCGGCCCGCAAGACCATTCTAGCGACCCGCGGGCACTTACAAAAATATAAACTCCTACCGTGAATCAAGCCGAAGACCTTTTATTTTTAGCTCTTCACTGACTTTTATTAGAAAATAGGCCATCTGAGGACATGTTAACCTTTTTTTGCCCATCCAATCAGTGCGGCCCTCGGCTACAAAATCTTTTCAAATGTGGCCCTTCGCATGAAAAGTTTGTCCACCCCTGGACTAAACGATAACTTTTTTGTAGAACTATCAAATCTAGTTTGGCTCTAGTACGTTTTCTTAAATTACCTAGTACTATAACTTTTAATCCAAACAAATCGCGACAAGAATCAAGTCATTTAACACTTCGATGAAACAATAAATACAGACTCCGCCTACGCTCTCCCCTTTGTTTCTTTTTTCGATTTAAATCAAAAATTTTTTATGACAACAAAGCACAAATCGCTTATAAAACAATGCCTTTGTGTGACGGCGACCGGCACCTACTCACTCGACAATCGAAACTTTTTCCCGCCTTTTGTTTCAGAAGATAATTCATAAACATCCGGTATTTAAGAAGTAGTAATAACATAACTAAAAACTCAACGGTAAAGCATTGGCTTTTGCCTATATTCTCAAGGTAAGTTGTTCTTTTATTGCACCTTTTCGTAGTATCTACGGGATTGGAATATCTAAATCTTTTTCCAAATAAAATCCTACCTTACACAGTATATAGTACACTTAAGTCATTTAACTAGTTTCATATGGAAATTCATTGTTAGCCCGCACCAGTCGCACCGCGGTAAGACTGTGACTGTATAATCAACAATTGGCTTACTACCACCGTACCACAGTTTTCCTACTACATACCATTTCGATAAAATGTCACTTCCGGTAGAGGACGTCCCGCAACTTTGCAATCAAGTCTAATAGTTTCACCTTCATTGCATTCACGACTGTCCGGCTTTTTCAAAAATTTTGGTCTGCAATTAAAAGCGAAATGTGGAGTCATAAACGTTTTCGATTCAAGCTACCAAAAAATTAAGTTAAAGGTCTAACAAGCGAAAAGTTTTCAAAGAGTTACAAAAGAGCTGGCAGTCGAGCATAAATAAAGTCAGCTTGAAAACTGCAACCTTTCGGCGCAAGGTCCCGACCCTATCCCAAACATAGAAAACACAAAAGTGATGCTTTATGTACCGTACATTGGCACTAGTTCCAGCCAAAACTTTAGAACTAGAGGAAGCTACTGTGGCGTTGCTTTGAATTGTTAGCTCGCGTCGATTGCTCTAAGCAAAGGATCGATAATCTATCCCTATAAAATCAACACAATAAATCGCCAACAAAACTATACTTAAAAAGCTTCCAACAGGCTGTTTCGCCGCTGTTTCCTTATAAAATCATTTAGTTTTCTATCATTATTCTGCAAGCGAAGTGAGATAACGCTTTTGCGTTAAATTCATTATTCACAGCACCTTGAAATATCGGAAGAAATTGAAATACTCTTGCATAAGTTGAAACTTACTTAAAAAACTTTTCAATGTCAAGGGTATCAATTTCTTCCAAACGTTTCGACGGCGACACCGTGCGGACAGGAGATCGAGTGATTTCCCTCAATCTTCTGATGGGACTTGGTGTTGTTCTGCGAATATCTCCTGGAGACCGAGACACAGGAGAGCTTACTATCATGTGTCTGCGTTCTCCGCGGCCTCTGCAAAACAAAGATATCATTAGCTGTCTTGAATTTACTTGCAGGCACAAAATTTTTACGTCGAAAAGCAATGCTTTGACATTTGTAGTTGTTAAGGTACGTTTTTCTTTCAAATTATTTTGAAATAAAAATTCAATAGTAATTGAGGGAGACTGCGAACTGAGCTTGCGCTCTCGTAGTCAGCAGCTACCCGATATATAAGTCAAATGCGATCGGCTCCAGCCGCGAATCGAAGCCGTTACGCAGGATCTGTCACCGCTAGGCCATATCCCTCACAAACATAGGCTAATGTTTGAAAAAAGCGCAGTTTTTTAGTTTTGCAGTTACTTTTTTAGTAATAGGGCAGCCGTAATGAATGTCTTAGTAAAAATACTTAAAGTTTTATGCTTTGCTTTGCTGTCTATTTTAAGCTTTGCTTTTCATTTAATTTGTGCTTTCTGATTTTTATATGATTTCCATTTATAGTATAATAAAGAATAATTTTTACCTTGCTTCACCACGTCCACGAGGTGGCAGTCGTGCATGCGCATCAACTTCAGTGTCACTCTCTTGCGTTAGGTAACCGCCAGATGGCGCTGAAACACGCGGCCGCTCAAGGGTATCTTGGTCTTCAAATCTTTGATAATTTTCTTCAAACATAACATAATGATCAAAAAGGGGGAAAAGTCACTGCTATACTACAAGTCGATAAAAAAAGAGACGCTATAAAAAAGATCGTTTCTCAGATTTCTGTTAGCTACTTGTATGCTATACTATCCATGGTTGAGCTGTTTCTTCTTTTTTTCTGTTGTTTTAACTTGTTTTTATTGTTTGTTTTTACTACCAGGCAAAGTTTGGCTGAGTCCGATTTCTAAGGCAGTGTTCAAGGAGGTGCTTTTCATTAAACAAAAAAATACTTCGCCTGCTTAAAACTAAAAACGAAAACATAATTTAACTACCACAGCTCTAAGTTTTTCAATTGATTTGAAAGCAAAAGAGACTGTCAAAACCCAGATTATACGGCTTGGGTAAGTCTAGCCAAATCAATACTAAAATTGACAAACAAAATAATCTTATGAAGCAGCCAAAAACAAGATATACAACAGCTCAGATGACCGAGTGATATGAGCGTCTGCCTCTTGAGCTGTAGACTCGGGTTTGATTCCGAGTTGGGTCAAACCAATGACTTTAACATTGGTATTCACAGCTTCCCTGCTTGACGCTCAGCATTAAAGGGACAGTGTGGAGAACAAGCCGGCAAGTTTACTGGTTGTGCCGTTGGGAAAGGCACTTTTAGGGATTCCGCATCTTGGTGCGGTAGACAGATGGCTGGCAACTCCTAAGCGAGCTGTATAGCGTATTGATCGCTTTCTCGGGATAGGAGGATAAAAATGCGACTAACTAACTAATTTTTATTCATTTTTTGTTCTATTTATATTTTCATTATTGCCCGTCAAAAGCACAAAACAAAATTTTAAATAGTGTAAACCAGCGGTTATCAGCCTATTGTGGTGGAGCGGAACCCCAATGAAACATTTCAGAGACTCGAGGAACTTATGCGCACTAGTTTAACGTACTAATTTCCTTGAATCCAGCTCTACATTGCAAACTTGTGTAACTCCTCGGCTGTAGGCCTACTGGCGGCACCCTAGGGGTCCCCGGAACCCCGGTTGAAAACCACTGGTATAAAAAATGTTTTAGTTACCTTCAGCCATAAGCATAACCGATCCACTTATGAAACCGAATTGATTTGTGGCTGTGACTGTGTACTCGCCAATGTCTTCCGCAAGCACTTTTCCGAGAATAAGACTGTATAACTCTGAAAAAATGTAAAAATACAAGTTCTGAACAATTTTTTTTAATGAAAATATAAAGAAATATACTTGCGAAACAAATTTAATAATGTACAGGCGTATCTTTAATATAAAAGCGCTCTATTCAATAACATGAACCCTACAGTACGTTATAAATTGATTTCGTTCAACGAGTGAGTTTAAAGAATATCGGCAAGTACAGAATATAATCGATGATAGTACTACGTAACATTACGCATTCAAAAACAAACATATTCGCATTTAATTATACGCCGAAAATAATATCAAAACGCAGAGCACTTCAGTAAGTGTCATTTTCAGCTTTTCAGCAGATCAACATTTCTACATCAAAAAAATCATATTTATACTATACTCGGCGTATTAGTGGCAGGGCCCATCTTCGCGTCGGGGCAACACAGCTCCGAAGAAACGTTGCAGCGGTGGCAAGCAAATGGGGACACCGTGTGTGATGTGACCCGCCCAAGAATCGAACTCAAGACTTACGCAACGTTAGCGGTGTCTCAACATTACGCCAACCATGTTATACTTACGAGTATTTTTATCTTCAATAATTTGGCATTTGTATCCGCTTTGCAATAACTTTCCATTTTTCGCCCACTCTACTTTGGGTGCAGGCACGCCGGAAATGACGCAATCCAACCGAATGGGTGAACCTTCAACAAGCTTCATCATGCTCGATGGAGTTTTCAAAAATCGCGGCGGTTCCCCGGATGCGAAAGTGTTTCCGCGCTCTGAACTATGCTTTCCAGAAGTTATGGAGGATTCCTCCGCAACTGGAGAGAGCAGAGAGGCTCCGAATCCTTTGTTTTCTGGAGCTAAATGCGTTGCAGTGGATGCAAGACTGGGTTTATACGGTTTGAACATCTCACTATCAGTCAATTCAGCCTCAGATATTCCCGATACAAAGTCAAGTTCGGCTTCAGTGCTGGAAAATAAATTATTAATATAACATAATTGGTTGGACAACCCAAATGGCCGAGCGGTATGAGTGTCTGCCTCTGAAGCTGGAGGCTTTGGTTTGTTTCTGAGTTGGGTTAAACCAATGACTTTAAAAATTGGTATTCACAGCTTTCCTGCTTGACGCGCAGCATTATAGGGTCATTGTGGAGAACAAGCCGGCTAGTTAACTTGTTGTGCTGCTGGCAAAGGCACTTAGCGGGAATATTCCATCTTGGCGCGGTAGACAGGTGGCCGGCAACTCCTAAGCGAGCTCGTTATAGCGCTTTTATCGCTTTCTCGTAGGAGGATCAAAATGCGACTAAAGACTAATACATGCTATAAACAATCACTATCACACAGTGTTTGTCAGCAAAAAAAATATAATTTTGTCTGTCTGAGTGAATTAGCTGACCGGTTATTCGACATATCGGTTCTTTTTGCGGTTTCGTGAAGCCAATAATTATAAAAAAAGCTGGCTTTGCGACTTTTTCCAATGCGCATTTACGCATTCATTCATAAAATTTTTTAGTAAATTACTTTGCACCTGTTACATTACACCAAAAAGTTGTAAGCTAAATTTGTTAACACAATATCAAACGCTTCGGTGGACGTATGGGCAGCTACCTTTCAAATCCTTCATAATCTGTCATCGAAAGTTCAGTTTCCGACGCAGATGGAGCTCTTTCAGGTTTGTCGTATCTCGCAACGGGAATAGGCAAGTTAACCTAAAGTCAAACATTGCTATCAAGCGAACATATTCTGGGCAACAACATGTTTGTACACGTGTTTATTAAGTTTTTTGTATCTATGATCCAATTTTTAACACTATATTTATTACAATGATTACAACTTCAAAAATTAGGACACGAAAAATTCGTGACCTTTTGGTTACCAAAAAGGCGAATGTGGACAGAATATCTATGATGTTAAACTACTAGAACTAGAACTTCGTAGACCTATTTGATCAATGTACTTTTGTATTGTACTATTATTGTAAAAATATATTGTACTGTAGCACTATAATAGAACTATAATTAGACCAAATACGAAAAGTAGGTTGTGACAAACGTTTCATTGCACGAAAAGCTCTCTAAAGATGTTGTCTTTACAAATCATATTTTGTGCGACTGAAAAACATTGCAGAATGCACAAAATGATTGCAGCGTGATGCTAATTGCAAACAGGCTATTCGGTATTCGGTGTCTAAAGGCGTGTCAAAAATAATAATTATAATAAGACCCTGAGTAAGAAATTCACTTGAATAACCAAACAAAGGTGTTCAATAATCTTGTCCACAAGAGCAAAATTTGATTTAATTAATTTGGTTACATTTATTTACAAACTTCAACGGCCCGTTTCACGCTTACGCGCTCGTCAGGAGCTTCTAGATTTGAACGAAATGTTATTCAAGATTTGAATAAGACTCCCTGATGATCGTGTAAACGTGAAACGGACCGTTGGATTTAGTAAATAAATGAACCAAAATAATTGAATTAATAAAACTTTGAAGTTTCTATGCAAGTAAGATGTGAAAGCACTGACTTTTTGTTACATTACATTAAAAAATTCGATCTCACCTTCAAAACGCAGTTACACGACGTACTACCAACAGCGTTGCTAGCAGCGCAGGTAAAAATCCCAGCGTCATCAACGAAGGTCTCACGTATAAGTAGGCAAGTTGTCTTCCCGTCAAAAGTAATTTCAAAATCACGAGAACTTTCTATAAGGGCTCCTTCAAAAAAAAATTCGAAGTTGTTTAGAGTTAACTGCCCAATAATGATTTTTTCAAACGAGTTTAGAATGATATAGGCCTAGCATAATTTTTCTTACTGATTGTTTTCATTAACTCAGTTTGTTGTAAACTGACCGATTAGCTCAACCTTCAAGTACGATTTACTGGAGTGCTTTGCACTGTTGGTGATGGAGTGCTGTTATAGCCTCTGACCCAACAAGAGGAAGTCGTCATGACTTCCCGTCCGGGAGGCCAGGAAGGACATTGCTTTTTAGTTGTTGCTTCAAAATATTACTATATGTGCTGGAAGTCTGGGGTTCGAATGCCGGGTCGGTCAAATCGAACACAGTGTCGCCAACGGCTCGCCATCGCTGCGAAGTTTCTTCGGAGCTGTGTTGCCCAGGCGCTAAGCCTCGGAGATGGGCACCGTGACCAGTCACGCGCCTCGTCGTAATACCGCGAGTATATTGAAGATTTGATTTTTTATTGTTTTTGTTACATGATTGTACTTATGATCGTATCGAATCAAAACCTAAGCAATTTTTTTTGCATCCAAAAGTAGACCTGAGCCACTTACACCGCTACAGTTTAGTCTTACCTAAAAGGCCGAATAAATTAGAAAGATAACCTAGTTCACAACCGTAAGCGTAGCAGTAAAGTAAAAACTCATACCTTCTCTGAACCAGCTAACATTTGGTAAAGGGTTGCCCGTAATCTCGCACTTTAATAAAGTTACTTCTCCTTCTGTAACTTCAGCATCTCTCATACCAGTTTTAATAAAAGGGGGGAAGATGGCTAAATCCTAAAAATAAACAGGCGTAAAACAACACGTTTCGAATTTTTCGTCATATTATATGAGAAAAAATTATCATAACCAACAGCTTGCAGTATTCTAATCCAACTTAAAATACATTTTGAGGTATTACGGTATTATCATTCTACATATGGGTTAGCCTATATTTCTGATCTGCGATCATGCTGATCGTCTAGTGTAAGATCAACCCATAATATCCATGATTATGCCTTATATTTTGGAAAAGGTTACTCTGATTCAAAGTTTTTTAATCCAATTTTTCTATGTTGGTTTATTCGTCACAAATCTTCTATAATTCAGAAGTTGCATAATCATAGAAGTACTAGTCATTTTCAAAGAACACAATGAATATGGGATGAAAGCAGCTTAGGGAGAAAAAATAAAGTTACTGTAATTTTTAGAACTGTACCTTTGACAACATGGATTTAGCTGTCATCATCAACAGTATAAGCAAGGCGGTACAACACTGAGTTTGTGATCTATGTTGTCGTAACGTTCAGTTTTAGTAATTACTGTGTGTTTGTTGTTCCTTGTTAAAGAAGTTTTTTGTAACATGCAACTTTTATGTCATAACTTTTGCACCACCAGTTTAAGTGACGTAAGAAATTCTTGTCCACATCAGGCTGCCAATAACGTCATTACAATTATCAAAGATACGCGTCATCTTCAAAAACGATTAAATTATCCGGGTCACTAAGAAAAGAAGGGAAATATATTGTGTAAGACTGACTACGACGATGTTTGCATTTGCTGCAGCTGAACTGCTTTATGACTTTAAGCTTGATTTTTTCGGTCAAAATTACGGAGCTAAGAACAATGAAATGAATTTCAAAGATAATGAAAATGTAGCATTTTCACGCAGGAATAACCTGACTCTCATCACATTTTTAAAGAGCTTTGATTTTACTGTAAAACCCTTTGAAAACACGAAAAGTTATAGAAAGATGTAAAGTTTAGTATCACTAAAAAAGAAAGTATCATGATACCTAACAACTTAAAAACTAATTCGGAAAGGGTAAATTGGTACGAATTCAAATCCAAGATGCATCATGAAATGCGCATTGTTTTTAACTGGTTCCACAAAAAATTTTCATCTTTTCTCTATTTTCTCTTTAACAAAAGCTAAGAAATTACTGTAAGAGTTTTCTGAGTTGTTAAACCCTTTGTTGAAATCAAAAAAGGTACCTATAGCCATTTTCTTGTGGGACCATATTGAAAAATGCTTGCGGTACCTGTTTTTCCGAGGTTGAGACATCAGTTAAAAAAGATTTTTCTTGAGATGATTCATGAATATGAGGATGAAGATGAATGCCAGAGTGGGACACGAATGACTTCTGCACTACGGATGATTTTTCAGGCTGTGATGAAAGCGGTTTGAGAAGAGAATGCTTATTAGCAGCTGCGGATGAGGCTGAACTTTGCTCGAATCCCTTCTTGTAAGCCTGAGCATATTCCTGCTTGGACACTAATTCTCCTTCAGATGAATGAACAGTAACGCTCTCTTTCCATTGACTTCTGCTGGTAGCTTCGCTCACATCTTCGACAAATTCTTCAAAAGATTCTCTACAAACTACTCTTTTTTCTCCAGAGTCAGCAGTTACCTTTCTCAACATTCCAGGTCCAGGATGTTTAACTTCTTCCTCGTAGTAAGTTTTTTCCTGAAAATAAAAAAAGTTGTGCCAGCACAGCAAAATCGCAATAATGTTATGTTGGAAACTAATCGGTGGAGAATAAACACGCGAAGTATTAACTCACCCAATTTCTAAAATAAAAAACATTCTTTCGATTAGCTCAGTTGCTAAGCACATCGCAGTCACTGCGGGAGATCAGGGGTTCGATTCCGCGGTCAGTCAAATTGGACGCAGCGTCGCCAACTGCTCGCCACCGTAGCGACGTTTCTTTGGAGCAATGTTGCGCAGGCACTAAGCCGCGGAGATGGGGCTCTCCTTAGACGCATCGGCGTGAAACAGTAAGTATATTGACAAGTCCAAGATGCATTGTTTGAAAACGTTCTTTGCCAGTAAAAATTTAGTACTTGTCACCTATTTAAGTCATTTATCATTGCTGGAATGTAACTCTCGTAATAAACTAAGAGACTATTCAATTCCAATTATAGAGATATTCAAACTTACTTCTAGTCGAGGTCTTTTTACTTCTTTTTGGACAAGCGTAGTAGGCGTAGACGTTTTACGACTTGGAGAGGGCGGTTTCACGCTATATACCCTCTTCATTGGAGACTCAGATCTTTCAGACGAAGAGTGGCGAAGCTAAAAAAGATTGTTATAACTATCAAATTGTTAGTGCACCATAACAACTAATATTTCAACTTTGAAAAGCACTGCGCGATATTGTTATTACTGTATTACAGTATTCATAATATTGGTAGCCTTTTTCGCGTATTAATATCATTTAAGTCGATACGATGGCACTTTTCTAACAGGTTGCATTTTATATTTATTGGCTAAAAAATGACGTCACAATGACCATGCAAATTTCAAAGGAGTAATACAAGAGATCGTAAAAATAATTAAGTCTTACAGTAGGTTGTAGCCGAAGACTTACAGTCGGTGGACTCAATCGAACACTTCGAATCGGTGATGGACTTGTCTGTCTGGGATGTTTCAAAATTGATTTTGGGGCTGGTGATGTAGTCCTAGCTGAATGTTTCACACTCCGCGATGCTTCCGATGATCCCGCATAAGCTTGCTCCTCCTACAAAAAAATCATTCAGCAAACGAATTAGATTTTATTTTGAAACTCAAATTGATAAAAAAATACCATGAAGCCGAGCAGACAACAACAAACAAAAATAAAAATTAGGATCACAAATCGTACAACTAGTATATTGTGTCTTTTATATTAAACTACTGAAACGTACTCTTGCAAATGAAGTCATCTGCTTGCCATATTCTCTTTCGTCAATGTCCGGTGTGGATATTCGAATCCGTTTTTTGCTTGAAGATTCGACATCGCCTCGGTTACTAGATCGCCGACTACTGACAGAACCCTCACCTACGCAAAATAAAAAATACAATTCTCAAAAAAACTGAAATCAGAGCTGAAGCTATGTATGCTATAGCTTTTATATCGAGTTTGAAGGTAAAGCACGCCAATACTTTTGAGGGGCCCGAAATAGAAAATAGGGGACACTAACCTTTAAACTTTGGGTCCCAAAATTTTAAAGACTTTACACTTCAAAACTCGACATTCAACAAAAAATTTGAAAGAAACTGTAAGGTCTACCATATTTGTGGGAGAGTAACAAAGTTGCAACTAAAAGAGTTGACGGATGTCCACAAGTTTTACCTGCAGATCAAAACAACTAAGACATTATTTCAAAGCAGGTACGGGAAAACTGCTACCAAAACTGAGAACCAACTAGGTGATATCAGTGGGGCGTTCCGGTGTAACACTCACACCCACCATTACGTATTTACCTGTTACTGTCAGTAGAGCAGTGGAGGTAGCTTTACCTCCTTGATTTGAAGCAGTTACAGTGAACCGACCAGAATCTTCTTCACAAGATTCCACGATCGTCAGACTATAAAGATCCGCCTCGCATCGGATCTGAAAGTCTTGTGAATCGCGAATTTCGGCTCCCTAACAAACGACAAAGTTAATTACACGCAATATTTTAAATCCATACTAAAAAAAAATAAAATAAAATACCAACAAGACTTTATGCCCATGTCAAAACGATACTGCACCACCTACTGTTTTTGTTTTTCGACGAAATGAAATAATTACTGGCATATAACTAGCATTTCAAAGTTTTATTCAGTTAACACTGGCCACTACTCAAGGCAGTTTATCTATCAATGGTTTAGTCAAAGGCAGGTTACAAAGTTAAAGCAAAGCTTAACTTAAGTAAAAGCAAGGCTCAAGTTTAGTCAAAGGCGTGTATTAAGACCAAAATTGAGTAAAGCCCTACTCAAAAATCAATGCAGAAACGGAGCAAATATTTCTACCAACCGGCAAATTGTACTTGGCTGGTAACCCATTTTAGTTTTAACAAGATCACACTATGACAAAAACATGTAAATACGCAGTAGAGTTAAGTACAGTAAATAAACTGACTATAGACATGGTTAAAAAGTCATAACTCATAGTCATAACTTGCTTCCCATTGAAAACACTAATATATCATTTAAAACATTTTAAATCGTAGAATTTTCTTTCAACTTCTTTTCGTCAATATGCATTTCTATTCGTGCTCACCTCTCTATACCACTTGATTCGTGGAGTAGGAACACCAACTGCTTTCACCACGAAACGAACCGGTTCACCGTGTTTTACTTCAAGATTTACAAGCCGTTCAATGAAATCAGGTGGAACAGTGCTGGCTGTAATACAAAAGTGCATTAAAGCGTACAAAGAGTTTATCTAGAGCACATTGTACGACGATTCGGTTTTGTAATTAAATAAATCAAAATCAAGTCTTCATTATACTCGCAGTGTTACGCCGAAGCGTGTAACGAGCAGCGGGGTCCATCACAGCGGTATAGCGCCTGGTCAACGTAGAAACGTCGCAGTGATGACGAGCCGTTGACGACAGTATCCGGTTTGATTTTTATCAGCCCAGCAATCGAACCCATGACCTACCACGCCGATAGCGAGGTCTTTAACCGCTACACCAACCAGCTAGAGCATTAACTCGATACAATAAATAATGTAAATATAGCGTTAAAGTTTTCTGACTAAAAGTGACGTGTCAGTATACCAAAAAATTGTGGTTACCAAATAGTACCTTGTTTCCGCATTATACTATTACAAGTTTAAAGTTGAATTTTGCAGTTGATAGACCAAACTTTCAAAAACATATGATTAAAGTAGGCCACTTACTTAGCACTACTAGTTCAGCAGTGCTTGAAGCTTGTCCCAGCTCACTTTCCGCTACACATGTAAATGGCCCTCCATCTTCATCGAATACCTCTCCTATTTTTAGCGACGTATGTCCGTCGGGAGTGTAAACGACTTCATAATTGTATGAAGACGTCACATCTACGTCACCATGAAACCATCGCACTTCCGGGGCTGGAATACCTGTGAAACATACATTGCTAAAACACCCTCATCTGAGCTAAATTTCAAAGCAAAATGAAAGAATATCTAAATTTTTCATGTAGCAAATCAAGTAATTCCTTAATCTTTCCAAAAAAAGCATGAGCAGAAAAACTGTCACTAGAGCAACTGACGCTTTTGACATGGTTACGATATTTTTTTTTTAATTCTACAATATAGGTAGTAACTTATTTTTTTGAAGATACAACAAAACAATACTTTGCCCAGTGCAGCTGCAAAAATTGAAAATATATTGTATTATCCCATTTAAAGCGTTGTAGTTGCTGAAAAACACAAGAACACGAATAGGAACGATGATAGCCGCAAGTTAAACTGATCTGAGGAATTAACCCCAAACAAAAACAACTTACCAGCGACAATGGCATCAAAGTATGCGCTTCCTCCTTCCACGGTGGACACTTTTTGAAGAGTTTGCACAAACCAAGGTGGTTCTCTCCCAATTTCACCGGCTCTTGGAACACTGTCCATGCTGCTTGACACACTAAAATATCAAAAAAGAATATAACACTACCGGTACTAAGCTGATTCGCACACAGCATGTTGGTAAGGTATCCTGAAGCTCATGAATATAAACAGAAACATGAAAACTGTTTGGTCAAAAAGTCAAAAATCAACACAAAATACAACTGAGGCCATTCATGCACGAAATATACGTAAAAATACAAATGTAATTTGACAAACAGAAAAAAATCAACAGTTGCTCATAGGTTCAAATCTTTCATAATGATGTGGAAGTCTTAACCACTTGTCTCCGGTTAGATGACAAAATGGCGCAGGTCAATTTTAAACTTCAAAGTTCAAGCTCGATATTACACAGCTCGCGGCAGTCTCATCCTGAATTAGACTGCTTTCCAATTTTAGTACAACTTTTTTTATTTAACTCTATTTTAATGCACTTTTCATGCAAAATATTGTCTACCCAAAAAAGAAAGATCTCGCAAAGATGTAATTGAGTAGGACGAAATCAAAATTAATCCAACGGCGCATGTACAGTGAATAAAATTAGACTATTTCAGCTTAGTTGACATTTTATTTCATTAGTTTCATTACAGTATTTACTAGAATCAGCTATACTGGAAGGCGAAGCACTCATCTTATGATAGAGTTATAAGGGTAAGAATGCAAAAAGCTTTTTGGCATTATTTTTTGGTATGCACGTAGGTCTAGCCAATTGCTTGCATTAAACAGAACTACAAGGTCTGAGCTATAAGTTTTACGCACAGCAGACATTCCCTCTACTTTAACGGAGTTGCTGATTCTCACATAACAAGTTGCTGCCATGAATAACAACTATTTATTTACTACTTACCTCTCAGGGAGAGTTTACAAGGTTCTTTTGAAAATATATGCTTTTTTATATTTACAAAACTACTTGACAAAACTGAAAAAGAAAATAATACCGCCTTCCCCTTCTGAAACTAAAGTTCGTTGCAACCCTCTGTATTTGACACAGCCTCGAACAAACTATTGCATAAACTTTTCTGTGTATCTGTCATATAATAGTTTACCTTTGGGAATAATACATAAGAGCCTATATATTGACTCAACCACAAGCGTCAGATGATGTGCTACTGTACAAGCTCAGTGCAATAGACCAGCTGTCAAAGTAGCTTGACAGAACTAGAGCAACTGTGGCGCCCTCTCTATCAGAACTTCTTAAAAAAGTAAAAAGGATTATCAGGAGAGAACGGTAGAACGATTTGTCGCTCTTTCCAATCACCATATCTGTCACTTTCGTCTGTCTTGTGTCTGCTCTTGTGATTACAAATGACATAGTTTAGCGAATAATGTTAAGGTTAACTTGGACTCTTCACCTCACCAAATCAAACCTATAATTTGATCATAATCAAGCATTAAAGTTGAAATTCAAATTTCGGTGCATTCATTTTTTCTCATTTGCTTCATTTATGTATATATTTTTTGCTCGTTTAGGCTAGTTTTTGTATTTAATAAAAAATCAAATTTGCCGAGCGATTCTGAAAAGATAAAAGGAACCTCTGGTGCTTTGAGCACACATTGCGTAGGTTTTTCCCAAATAACGGAAATATTATTCCTACACGGACGAACGCTAATGGTGGACATGCAACAAGACAAATAACATAGATACACTCAACCCATCGGAGGGAAGTTGCGAATGCCATTTTTAAAGTTTTTAGTGTAACCCGACAAGAAATAAAATCCCAGGGACGATCATAGCCGATACATGCAATGATTCTGCATAAAAACATCTAGAACACGTTTAAAAAGTCACACCCAAACTTACCTATATGGGTTCATTCCTCCCCAATAATATTTCATATATTCTTCATCTCGAAACAACTTGATATCATCCCTATCATCCCCAGGAACAACGGATCGAAAAGCCTGAAAAACGAGGAAATAATGTGAAGCATTGTCACTCATAATTACAAGTTTCTCTGTTTTTTTGTTTTTTTTTATGTAACTAAACACGTTAATGCTTGGAAAAAATTAAAGATAACTTAAGTTCAGGAGATGCCAGCTTGCTCCATGTTTTCAAATGATTTCTCGCTTTCTGCTTCACACGTTATTGCTTATTAAAAATTCAGCAAGCAAAGATAGCTACTGTGCAAGATCTAATCCATTGACAAAAGATAAAGGGTCGAACCCTTGCGATGAGCGTAACCTCTAATATAATGTTGCTATTTGGAACGGCATATTTGCAAATGAACTTAAGGTAAATTTGCGTGAGTCGTATTTTTGCCGCGGGTGTACAGGGCAACATCATCACATCATTAATTAGACGTTTTAACAGGTTTAATTGCTCATTGAAAAAAAAAACAAAAACAACGATATACAAAAAAGTGCAAACATTTTCTTTTTAAAATCTGCATTACCTCAGAGTCGAGATCACTTTCGTAAAACGACTCTTTGTAGCTCGAGGCCGAAGAATCTTCATCTTTTGCGCCAGCTGATAAGCGCCAATTGTTGACCACGGGTTTTTGTTTTGAAGTTACTGCTAAAGGGCGCCTTTGAAGAGATATTGTGTTCATGTAGCGTTTCTACACAAATTAAAAATATCGCTGAGAGTTTTTACAAGCATAGACATTACGTTGAAAGGCTGACATCACTGGAGATCTTAATTAAATGCAAAAATAAAATGCTTTCGGCACATCGCTGACTTGCGAAAGTTCATCGAGCAAATAAATGTGAAAAATTCCAGAAATGTTGTTGATAAAAACCTAACGCTATTTTTTCAGATATTTTTGACAATCAGTAAGGAAACGAGCGTAGGTAGGCAGAATGGTTTTTAATTCGTGAAAATCCGGAGGGTAAATATAATCTGAATTAAACACTATTACTTCACTTTTTGTTCAATTTAATCGACTCTTACAGGCGCATAGCCAAACGAAATCAAGGCAGGGAAAATGTGACACATCGCTTGCAATGAGCGATAGCCGAAGACCATGTAAGGAAAGGTAGGGCACCGATACAAAGTTGGAAGGGTATTTGCAGACTACCAACCCAATACAGAACGAGAATTAAAGCAAAAAACAAAGAAATTTTTCTTCCAGGACTACAAGTAGGCTATTTTAACTATATTGGATGTTGACATATCAAAGACCTGTAGTTGGTTTATTTTGGGGCTTCTTTCAGGTTCGGTACCACACAAGACCTTAAGTAGATATCTCAACAACGACATCTCTGATGGTGCATCTTACAGAGTGATTTTAAGCCGTTTTTGATAATTTATCGAATCCGTTATTTAACATTTCATTAAAGTTGATCTGGCCATTCACGTTCAACGAAGACAAAACCGAATAATAAAATCATCGAGATTAATCGTTCCGCTCTTTCAGCAACAGATCAAATCAAGCAAAAACTTGATCCTTTATTAAAACAAATATAAACACGGATGATACAATACCTTGCTTTGAGAATGGGTTGGCTTAGATTGCTCTCTGCTCCCAAAAGAAACCACAGATTCTGAAAAACAGAAATATTGCGAATATAATCGGTACATTCAATCAATCAATCAATTTATTAATTTTTTCGTGTAAACAATAAATACGTCGTGCAGTTAAAAAAAAAATACTATAAATTGAATAACACGAACGGAGGCTGTGAAGGGACCTACTGGTGCGCAAGTCTTCGAGTCAAACAGCCACCGAAGATTAAAAAGTCAATCAAAGTTTGAGCAACAACTGTACGAGTACAAGCAGTTGAGTAACATTTTTTCTTCCAATAACCTAGTATGAGAATAAATCATTAGAGAATTAGATTTTTAACAGTCGAGTAAATGCTGCTTTAGCAATTTTACAAATCTTGGGAAGGGATTAATTCGAATGTCTTTAGGAATATTGTTCCAAATATTTGACCCTTGATAAAGAAATGATTGTTGAAGTTTGTTTGTTTTAAAAAGGGGGATTGTGAAGTCGTTAGAGGTGGTTCTGCGGGTGGATCGGGAGTGAGCCTGCGATGACTTAACAAAACATTTGCTTAATTTGTGAGGTTCTTGTTTCACAAAAATTCTATACATAATCTTTGCTACTTCTAGTTGGTAGATTTGGTTAAACTTTAAAATATTCATTTCGCGATATAATGGATTAAGACTATCGAATTTTTTTGCGCCAGAGATAATTGTAACGGCACGATTTAAAAAAGTTGTAATCCTTTGAATATTACTTTTGTAAGTAGATCCCCAAACAGGAAGTGCGTACGTTAATTGGGAATATACAAGAGCATAGTAGAGTTGCAACAGTGTCTCTTTTGGGAAGTAATATTTTAACTTTCCCATTACACCAACGGAACATGCAATTTTCCGTTCAATACATTTGATGTGTTGTTTAAATGACAATTTGTTGTCAATAGTTAAACCTAAGTACTTGACGCTTGTTTGTGTAGAAATCGTATTATCACCACAGCTTATTTCCATGAGCGCCGGCGGTTTATTGGTAACATGAGAAATTACTAGAGCATTGGATTTATTTGTATTGATTGTTAATTTGTTGGCTAACATCCAATGCCGCGCTTTTTCGACTACTTTATGCATTGACAGTTGTAGATCCTCCGGCGTATGCGCTTGGGTTATTAAACAAGTATCGTCCGCATACAATACTGGTGCTGATTCGAAGTTATAAAAAATGTCATTGACATATATAGTGAAAAGAATGGGTCCTAAGTTTGACCCTTGAGGGACTCCATATTGAACTATTTTCGGAGATGAACAATGACCATCGAGAAAAACATACTGACTACGACCCACTAAATAAGATCTGAATAGATCGTTTACTTTTCCACGTATGCCATAGTGAGCTAGTTTTCGCAGTAATATTTCATGAGATACTGTATCGAAAGCTTTCTTTAAGTCGAGAAATACTAATCCTGTCAGTTTTTTCTTGTTAATGTTGGAACTAATTTGGTTCACGACATCAAGTATGGCATGAGTGGTGGACATTTTTTTGCGAAAGCCATATTGGTTTTCATGAAGTACACAACGTTGCTCAAGAAAATTCATTAATCTAGATGCAATCAGTTTTTCCATTATTTTAGAAAAGTTAGATAACAACGAGATCGGACGATAATTATTAATATCATTCTTGGAACCATTTTTAAATATTGGAACAACTTTAGCAATTTTCAGACATTCGGGAAACAGACC
Organism: Trididemnum miniatum; assembly: GCA_964006365.1. NCBI lineage: Eukaryota > Metazoa > Chordata > Ascidiacea > Aplousobranchia > Didemnidae > Trididemnum > Trididemnum miniatum. The sequence continues at coordinate 12,234,495 of OZ023245.1, forward strand.
GAATTCGAAAGAAAAGTCACATAGTTAGGTTAAGTAAGGCGTAATCAAATCACACGATATGCGAATAAAATATGCATCAACATTGTCATGCCCTGTCGATTTATTAATTTTCAGTGAATGTATGATGTTATAAACTTCGTTGTGCCTAGGAGGTTCAAAGTATATTGAGGTGCTTTCTCTTTTCGGTAAGTATTTATAGAATGAATTCGGGGTATTGTTGATATTATCTGCCAACTTTTTACCTATGGAGATAAATTGCTGGTTAAATGTTTCGGACATCATGAGTTTGTCAGTTACTTCTCGATTGTCAACGATCAGTCGGTTCGGTGTTTCGGCTTTTTTTGATTTATTAGTTGGGAGCACAGAGTTTATTAACTGCCACGTTTTACGAGGATCTTTTTTACTTTGCAGAAGTTGCTTTTTGAAGTAAGATTTTTTTGCACGTTCTCTTATTTTTGTCAATTTATTTGAGATATGTCTGTAGTGTGACTTTTGAGCATCATTACCATTCAAAAAATGCGATTTGTATAAATTTTGCTTTTGTTTTATCAAAATTAACAGTTCTTTCGACAGCCACGGTTTATCCTCAAAGTTACGTTGCTTACGTGAAAGCTTTTTCAACGGAGCATTTAATTCTATTGTTTTTTCAACGGTAGCAACAAAGTTGGAAAAGATTGAATGAAAGTTCTGCGAGGTTACCTCAGATATTTCTTCATTTAGTAATTGAAGATTAGTTGATAATTGCTCAAGAAAATTTTTGGAGTCAAAGTTAGATTTATCTCTTCGATATAGATATGTTTCGTTCTTTTTTGTAGGTGAGTAGTTAACAGTTACAGAGAATATTGGGTAATGATCACTGAGATCTGTTTCGATGACACCTGGCAAAATAGTCTGGGTGTCATTAGTAATAATATTATCAATAATTGTTCGAGATTGGTTGGTAATCCGTGTTGGTAATGTGATGATTGGAAAAGCATTATTACATATCAGTGTATCTATAAAATGTTTTGCCGACGAGTTTTGTGCATTTGGAGATATGTTAATGTTAAAATCCCCCAGCAAATAGAATATGCAATTATCTCTAGTAATTTCATTTAAGCATGAATCCAAAGCTTCAATAAATTGTTCCGGATTGCTGGATGGATGACGGTATGCAACTCCTACTATATATTTTTTATTGGATTTTACGTTGGTTAGTTTTATCCAAATACTTTCACAATCAGTGCAGTCAATATCGCATTTACTGATCATTTCGAATTGAAATTTTTTGGAAACATAAATTGCAACTCCACCAGCTCTTGTATTGGAGGTAACGTGTCTAAATTCGTACCCAGGGAGAGTAACATTGGTGATAAGTTGAGGTTTTAACCATGTTTCAGAAACGCAAATTATCTCCGGTAGGTCAGAAAAAGATTGGATAAGGTCGTAAAGAGAGGAGAAGTTTTTGTTGAGGGATCGAATGTTTACGTGTAAAAGAAATAGAGATTTTTGGGGTCTAGAGTGAGTAACAACAAACACAGTTCAGTAACAAGCATGCAGTAACAAGGTGATGAGAAACTACATTACTGTATTAGTTGAAGTTGTATTTAAAGCATACAACTGAAAATTCAAAAGTGATTGAAACAGACTGGAGAGTATTGATATTTCTTGGTTCAAAAATGCTGAGAATAAAATTTCTAATTGATTAAAAACATGTTTAAGCATACCGGTCGATTAGCTCAGTTGCTAAGACATCGCTGTCGGTGCGGGAGGTCTTGGGTTCGAGTCCTGGGTCGGTCAAATCGGACACAGTGTAGCCAACGGCACTAGCGCTGCGACTTTTCTTGGGAGCTGATTTGCCAAGGCGCTAAGTCGCGGAGATGGGCCTCGCCACTCGTTACACGCTTTGGCGTAATACCGCGAGTAGCCTATAATGAAGATTTGATTTGATTTTTTGATGTGTAAAGTATACCTTGCTTTGAACGTGCGGCAGCACTATCTTCAAATCTGTCTTTGATTTGCTTTTGAATGTGGTAGTCAGGAGAACCAGACTGCTCACGAGTGTGAAAAACCTTCATCAAATTTTCAATAAACTGGATTTGATCTCGTGTTAGACGTTGATCCGTTACAGTTGATGACTGGTGGTAACTGGAAGTAACCGGATGTAAAGGAAGAGATAGAGTGTACTCCGCATCATCGGTTTTCTCAGTGCTTTCTCTATCAACTAGTAACAGTATCACCGAATCATCTTTGTGCCGATTTCTTCTCCAAGAAGGGCGATTCATTTTTTTCGACGAAGCTACTTTTCCAATTGGCTTACGTTTTTTCGGCGGATGTGAAGGTTTACCTTTTACTGTAGAGGTCGAAAAGTGGCCATTTTGAAACACTTTGACTTTTATTGGTGGCCCAAGCTGTGAGGGTGACGATATAACAGACTCGATCATAGACTTCACAGCAGATCTGTTCAACCTTAACTTGTCTGCTTTATCGCCGTGACTGTAACCCGTAGGGACTGATACAGTCGTTGCGTAAGTAGATTGCTTGATGCTTTCATCAACATTGCTAAACTCTGAAATCAGACAAAAAATGCTTGTTAAATGATTATAGATAGTAGCAACGGCAATAAAGTTATTGTAACCTCACGTGAACTGCAACAGAGAGCAACAAAATGGCAAACAAATGTGTAACCTACGAATTAATTGGATAAAGCTGTCTACTCATCAGCGACAGCGGCACCACGAGCAGGTTATATATCCTACGTGATGGGTTTGATTCACGGCTGGACCCGATCGCATTTGACACATAGGCCTATACAGGGTGGCTGCTAAATCGAAGAGCGCAAGTTCATAACGCAGTCTCCCTTAATTACTGTTGAATTTTCTGGTGAATATAACTTGAAACACTTGTGACAGTCATCAATGTAAACGGACTCTAGCTAGCAACAAAAGCCAAGACAATTTTAATTTAACGCGCGTGCCTGGAATATTTCGTATAGCCATACGAACCTGTTTAATGAAAATGGTGCAGGGAGACCATTTTCAATTCAGTATCACCAAAAAGTAAAAATAAGTTTGCCCATTCATAAACAAAAACTCCTAATTTTTTTTTTTGGTGCAGTCTATCAAAGACGTTTTAACGGACAGAAATTTTTCTAACAGATAAATTCGTGCCTTCGTAAGGTTTTAAATTTATCAGACAATCAGACAATTGAGAACCTAAATGGAAGGCAGGTTAATGATAATATTATCACACAAGCAGACAAAAGTGAAAATTAAAACAGCTAAGAATTTAAATGATTTTAAGAAGAAAAAATTCGTATGTAACATTAAAGCAGCTAGATAAACATCACTTTTTAAATTAAATCTTTAAACAGTTCCACATCATTTTCAACAGCTTTTCATATTTAACTCGACCACTTGTCCAATGTTAATGGGCTTTAGGTCCGCAGTTCTTGGTTCTAGTTTCTGCATCATAATCCATTTTTCGATGTCATAGTTAAAAAAGTGATTATGACGTCAAAAATTGATTATGACGCAAAAATTAGAACCAAGAACCACGGGCTTAAGCCCACAAAAATTGGACATGTGAACAGGGTGTATATCTAATATCGATCTTCAACTCAGTAGCAAACAGTTTTCACGTGCAACTATTTTAACATCGGTAGCCTACCTCTGCCTTCTTCATCGCTGATATTCAAAGCTACGTCCATCAAAATAGCTTTGTTTTTTCTAGTTTGGACAGATTTCGTTTTTTCGGTTTTCTCTTGAGTAGTTATGGTCAATTTTTCTGTTCTGTAGCTCTCCCAGACTTGATCAGGTTCCGAGTCAAAATGAACTTTACGAACCTCAGACTTTTGACTTTCTTCATTTGTTTTAGTGGGTGATGTGCTCTTAGGTCGATTTGATGTTTGCTTACGTCTACGCTTCATATTTGATTCGAACGGTTTGCCCCAAGAACCACTCGCGATAAAGTTTGTGCAATTCAAGGAGCGAAAAGACAGGTCGGCTAGATTAGATTTAGAAGTTGTTGCCGTTAAAATGTCTTGCCTGTGAAATAAAAGAACATCAATAGATCAATCAACATTTTTAGACGTCTGCACTTTGCATATAATAACCTGAGGAGCCGACAATGGCGAAACAGGCCACAGGAAAATAGGCCCGGATGGCAGATGCTTCCATGTAGCCCGGGCTGTGATTAAGTCTGTACAAAGCTTTTCTCTTGCGAAGTTACAGTGACAGACCGAAACCAAATCTGCCGACTCGGAAGGGTATCCACTCTTCCCGATGCTCAGCCAAGGCCTACTAACCGGCAAACGTCCTTTTCAGGACGGGGCGATGTTTGCTCTGCTTCAGGGCACATCGTCAACAAGTTCCGAAGGCCAGCAATCCTGCAGCTGAACATTGAAGGCCTCACTGCAAGCAAGATGAATGTCCTTCACCATCTCGCTGTGCAGTTTGAGGCACTCGTCATCCTACTACAGGAGACCCAATGTGCTTTTACCGACAAGCTTGTGATTCCAGGCTTTGCACTAGCTGGGTCCTGTTTAAACAAGATACACGGCCTTGCTACATTTGTCCATGAGCGACTAAAATGGACCCTAGTAGATCAGTCCCCATTTACATCAGAGACTGAGTGGTTATGCGTAGACGTTGATGGCTATAAAATTGTCAACGTTTACAAACCTCCACCTACACCACTGCAGACTACCGACCTACCAGTGTTTCCACACCCTGTCCTGTACTCGGGTGATTTCAACTGCCCGCATGTGAATTGGGGCTACAGCAGCAACAGCGCTGATGGAGAGTGCCTTGTTGCTTGGGCAAGCTTTAATGGTCTTGTCCCTCTCCATGACCCAAAGGACATGGCCACTTTCCACTCAGGCCGCTGGAACACTGGCACCAACCCGGACCTGGCGTTTGTTAGTGTTGGTCCTGATAGTCGCTTACCTGACAGGCGTATTTCAGAGAAGTTTCCTAGGTCACAACATCGACCTTCGCTCATTGTTCCACCAAGGCTCACTCTGTCAGTTCCGAGTATGCCTGTTAAGCGATGGAACTTCCGCAAGGCCAAATGGAGCCATTACAATGCCCTGACCAACCAACTCGCTAAGAGCTTATTGCCACCTGATACATCTGATGTGGACCGGGCATACCAGGACTTCTGTAATGCCATCAGCACAGCAGCCAAAAAGTATATCCCACGTGGTCGACGAAACGACCACATTCCGTGTTGGGATGCTAAGTGTGAGAACCTCTATCAAATGTCCCTGCAATCGCCTGAGGGATCTGACTCTAGCAGGGCTGCTTCTGCCCTGCTGTCCAAGCTTGACAGAAAACGCAGGGACCGATGGTCTGAGGCAGTCCAAACCATCGACTTTTCTCACTCCAGTCGTAAAGCATGGAGCATATTAAACAACTTAACTGGTAGATCACGACGCCCCCCTCGGCATTGTGCAGTTTCAGCCAATACCATTGCATCAGTACTGGTCAATAACGGCAAATACGAGGATATTGATCGCAAGTCATCCACGCTTGTGTCTCAAGAAGTGTCTGATCTTTGGAGGGCCTCTAGTGCAGTGAATGTCTGTGGAAGCTTTACTCCCTCAGAATTCGCAGCCGCCCTCAAACATTTGAAACTAGGAAAAGCTCCAGGCCCAGACTCTATCTGCCCTGAGCTTTTGCTCCATGCTGGAGCTGCCCTGAAATCCTGGCTGTGTGGCTTTCTTTCATCCTGTTTGCACCACCTCAAAATTCCAAAAATCTGGAGAAGAGCGTTGGTTGTCGCGATCCCCAAAGCAATGAAACCTGCAGAGGACCCCAAGAGCTATCGCCCCATCTCTCTGCTCTGTGTCCCCTACAAGATCCTCGAGAGGCTCATTTACACCCGTATCGAGCCCATTGTCGACCCGCTTCTTCCTCGGGAGCAAGCTGGGTTCCGACAGGGAAGGTCCACGGTAGACCAAACTGTTCTACTTACCCAACACATCGAGGACTCATTTGAGACCAAGAAGAAGGCCGGTGCTGTTTTTGTCGATCTGACAGCTGCTTATGACACTGTCTGGCATCGTGGCCTCACCTGTAAGCTGCTGAGACTCCTTCCTGATAAACACATGGTCCAAATGATTATGGAACTTATCTGGAATAGAAGTTTCACCCTTTCCATCGGTGACAGCAAGCGAAGCAGGTTACGACGTTTGCGAAATGGCCCCCCACAGGGATCAGTCTTGGCTGCCCTCCTTTTTAACATCTACGCATACGATCTGCCTTCCACAATTTCCCAGAAGTATGCGTATGCCGACGACCTGGCATTGACGCATACCTCGAAAGACTGGAAGACTTTGGAGGGCACTCTAAGCCAAGACATGACAACACTTTCAGCGTATCTCCAGACTTGGAGGCTGAAGCTCAGCCACACTAAGACGGTGACGACGGCCTTTCATTTAAACAACCGAGAGGCGAAACGTGAGCTAAAAATCTTCAACAACCGCAAACTATTGCCATACTGTCCAACTCCAACCTACCTTGGTGTAAAGCTGGACAGGTCGCTCACTTTTCGTCATCACCTAGAGGCATTGCGCAAGAAACTTTCCACTCGCGTCACACTGTTGAGGCGACTTTCAGGCTCGGGTTGGGGTGCAGGAGCCAAAACATTGCGAACAGCCGCCTTGTCCCTGGTTTACTCCACAGCTGAGTACTGCGCACCTGTTTGGTGTCGTAGTGCTCACACTCGGCTAATTGACAGTGTTTTTGTAATTGTTTTTTGTAATTGACAGTGTTTGTCAGCGACATGGGCTAGCGGTACCGCGCGCAGGTGACAGATCCTACGTGACGGGTTCGATTTGCGGCTGGAGCCGATCGCAATTGACATATTTAACGGGTGGCTGCTGACTCGAAGAGCGCAAGCTCACTTCGCAGTCTCCCTCAATTACCGTTGAATTTTCTGTTCAATATAATTTGAAAATAACCTCAGTTATTTATTTATTTTAAATGACGCCTTGCGCATTCTCACTGGATGTCTGCAACCCACTCCAACGGACTACTTGCCAATCCTCGCAGGCATCCAGCCAGCTGAGCTTCGCCGTCGAGGAGCGACACTCTCCCTGGCTAACCGCGCCACCCTTAACCCTGATCATATTCTACATGAGCAACTGGTCAGGAAACAAAATGCGCACCAGGGAAGGCTCAAATCAAGACGCCCGTTTGTACCCGCTGCACAGAAACTACTGGATAGTCTGATCGAATCAGACATTCGTGCAGCGCAATGGATGGATTATGTATGGAACATGGAGTACTTGAAAAGTGCATCAAGGCTTCATGCTTTTATACCCAGGGCCAGTCCTAATCCTCTTGGAATGGGTTTGCCCAGAACATCTTGGGTAAAACTGAATCGTCTGCGGACTGGCGTAGGGCGATTCCATTTATCCATGTACAAATGGGGTGCTGCTCCTTCACCGAATTGTGAGTGTGGTGCCTCTGAGCAAACTGCAGACCACATCATTTCTACATGCCCCCTACATCGTGCACCAAAAGGAATACAAGGACTGTTGGTCCTGGATGATGACACCCGACGCTGGCTTAAAATCAACGCCGTCAACATCTAAACCGTCGGAAGAGGATGCCCAACCACACGACGACGAGGCTACAGTGGCTTTTTTGGTGATTTTGTTCAAATGCAATACAAGCTCTAGCTGATAGTCATCGAGCACTCGGCCAGAAGACTTCACTTTGACTCGTAATAAAGAGTATCTTAGCGCTACATTATTTCATATGCACTGCGAATAAACGATGCAGAAGCTTGACCTAGCTTGACAAAGCATTTTCTGGTAATGTTATTCCAGCAGTTTTAAGAAACAGAATAGAATGGCGGAGAGCAAACATTATTTAGAACGCAATTAATTAGCCTACTTTGTCCCTAAATTGCGCGTCCTAATAACCACAATGCATAGGTATCTCCACTTAAATTATGGTTTTCTGATGATGGTAATAAGAAACAGTGACAACACAAATTAACAACCAGTACAGGTATGTGAAAACACACATGTATAATGATAATTTATCTTGCTTAGGTCTAAAAGTTAAAGTAATTAGGCTTAAGTTTTGTAATGAAGCACTAACCTGGTAATTCCATCTTTCACAGTAGTGTTTCTCAAGCCTTCTGAATTTGTTGTTGTGATTTTAACAGTCCTCAAACTTATCCCCCCTTTTCCAGATCGCTTGCTTGAAGCTTCCTAAAGATTTCACGAAACCTTTCCTAGGGTTTAGCACTATGCTTTGACTTTCGTTCAAAAATGGAGGCAGTTGATACAGAAAAAAGCTGATACGGTCTCAAATCCACAAGGGAATTTCTTAGGAAATGTTAATAGCTATGACGCATATACAGCCTATCACTTCAGTCGCTTCATAAGAGAACATGGTATTGGAAGAAATGATACAGAATACCATTTTAATTCTAGTGTTACTACTTCAACGTTAGAGATCAGCATATAGAAATTAACCTAAATTTAATCGCACAAACTTCACAAAATTGCGAATTTAAACAATGCGACAGCAACGCTAAAATACGAAAACCATGAACATACACCATACCATTGTTTTCAGCACAATATTATATCTTTTACCTAAATTGATTGTTGCAGATTAACGACCCTAAAGTTTTTCGTCATTGGCGCTTGACCAAGTTTCCACTTCGGACCGAGTGTAAAAACCCTAGAGCGCAAGGCCTAATAGCTGCTTTCAAATTCTAGTCCTATTATGCTAAAGGATGCAGTTCTCAAGGTGTAACAAATATTCTCGCTAAATCCACTTGCAAGCTTTACAAGACCAGCTTGAAGCCCAAATTTGCAAACTTGTGAATCATGGTAAACCCAAACTCACTCTAATGCAAAACTACTGCACTACAAACGTACCTTGTAGTTGTGTTTTATCGCAGGTAACTCTGCGTGAAAGTGAGCGGTTTGAGAAATCGGTGCTTCTTCAAAAGCAAGAACTGTTGAGCTGCAGATATTTTCATCGTTTTTTTGTTTGGAAATTTCAGTAATTTGCCTACGGTTTGAAGCAACAACTGTATTTTCACCAAGGTTGGATAACGTGTTGCTATCAGATCGATGAGCGCCCTTGTCAAATGTCTGTTGATCGCCACTCGTTTCAGCATCAGAATGGTTATCTAAATATTGAATACTAGTCAAACTGCTACAACTGACATCAATCAACATTTTTCGATGGACTGTGTTAGCATTGCAATCCACAAACCATTTTTGACCAAAATAGTGCACTGAATACTATTTTCAGTTCATATTTTATTCATATTTCTAAAGTGCACATTCTTGTAAATGCTGCAGCCCATTTTTGCCACAGTGAACATGAACAACTTATTATAAAATAGCGTGGTATTGCATACTTTAAAACAAACCTAAAGAATCTTCTTCAATAAAATAATCTTTTGAAGTTGAATCTGAAGAATCTGTCGTAGCGGAGGTGTCACTCAAATTGTCACATGACCAGCTTTTAGACATGGTGGTATCAGGGCGATTAATCACTTGTTCTGTCAAAAAATAACGTCAGCAATTCATGGTGTTCAAATATAATTAAAGAGCATTATTTCTGACAGTTAGGGGTTTACGTAGAAACTGTCCAAAGAGGAGGCACCTGAAGGAGTTTTCCCACATTATATGAGTTTCATATTCTCTAGTAAAATTAGAGCGATGAAGATTTTTACCGTGTACAGAAGGCCTGAGAGGGGCGCGCGCATAGAATCACCCCAGTATCCCCTGCGTACACTGCATGGTCCACTGGACAGTTTAGCTAAAACTGGTATTTAGGCTATGTATCAGATATAGCGTTTGTTTTTTTGCCAAAAGACCAAAGTTCCAATTCCAATAGGTCAAATTAAACCATTGGAAATAGTATTTGAAACTAAAGCTTGATGTTAAGCACCAGAGATTACAGCACAGGAACAAATCGGGTTTCCACAATTTAAGCAGTGTGATACGTGTTAGGCCAAGTTTATAGTAAATTAATAAATTTTGTAAAAGGGTTAAACTCGATTCTGACGATACATAATGTGGAAATAAAGATGACTAGTGACAGTAATGTTTCAAGCATCAACAAAAATGAAAAAACACCTAATCATAAAAATCTTAAAGATTCATAACAAACTAGTTAACTAACAAGCTTGATTACGAAATTTTTGAATATTTTGCAATCTTCTTTCCAAAGTGTTCCATCCATGATGCAGTTTGTGACAATTTACGATGAGGCTCTTCAGCGAATGATTTAGATGGTTCAAATTTTTTCTAAATGCAACACAGCAGACCAGCTGCAACATTTCCTAAATTCTACTTCACCTTCTCTTTCACGCCGACTTATAGCCACAGATGTCAGATCATCAGTCAACTCTTTCAGTTTAGTACAAAATTCATTGATATGGAATTCATATGTTACATCCACTTTTTCGGCTGAAGAGGTAGGATTCAGCAAGCAAGATTTACTGTCCATGTTGGCTGATTTCGGAAGTTGATTTGCGTGGTTTAATTCCAAAATTTTTTCTTGAAAGTCTTCTATTGTTTTATTTAAGATGGAAACTCTGACACTAAAATACAAAAATACGAGTTACTTGCTGAAAATAGTTGCCTCGACTAAACACGTGTACTCGTATAGGTTAGTTAAAGTCACGTTTCCACATTCAAAAACTTGTCATCATTTTCCGAGGTTAAACATTCTAATTAAAAAAAAAAAAATGGTAAAGGAAAAACAATCTACGAGTCGCTAGGTCGTTTAAAACAGGAAAATGAACGCATTACGAATCCAATAGTCACAAATTTACATGTTGATTTTAAAAATGCTCAATAAAGTTCAAAATAACCTTGAACGGCCAAAACGCATCTTCAATTATCAGTTTAGACCATACATACCACAGTATTTGTAGAACATCTTTTAAATCTGCATGTTGCAAATTCTTGCCCTGTTTTTTATTCTCCAAGTGATTATTTGTTGATGCAACATAATTTTCATTCTGGTTGAGGTCTTCACCATTACAGGCTTTTATTTGTATCTTTTCTTGTTGAGCAGGAGAAGAGTTTAACGACAAATCATCGATTTGACACAGAAGATCATCAAACATTTCAATCAAGATTGCAATTTCAAACGACATTCTAAACGAATGCTTTTATGATAGCTATAAATAAAACTTTTTTCCATGCTGTCTAACCACAGCTCTCTTCTGAACGATACCATGTTTAAATGCACCAAAAAGCCTTCAGATCGGGTGAAGTCACATACCACTTCAACTCACATTTATACTGCACCCACGACACAAGCCAAATTCTTTAAGATAAAAGGCGACCGGTTAGCTCAGTTGTGAAGACATTGCTACTGATGCGGGTGGTCGGGAGTTCGATTACCGGGTCGCTCAAATCGCACACAGAGTCAACAACTGCTCGCCATCGCTGCAATGTTTGTCTCAGCGCTGAGTTGCCCAGGCGCTAAGCCGCGGAGGAATGACAAAAACAACGAAAGAAGTTACTTTGATTCATCAAAGAGAGCTGTAAATACTAGCTGAAAGCTACGAATACACTTTTAACTAATCAGCGTTGCCGATTAGTTTCGTTTTATGTAAAATAATTTTTAAGACAAGTTAAGTTAAGCAGTTTATTCGTACCTGTAGCTGGCAATTTTTTCAGAAAGTTCTTGTGCTTTTTCAAAATAACTTTCGAACTGAAAAAAGCAAAAAATTTTCCAACTCTTCTATTTATTACTTTGTATCAAACAGGGCACACTAACACGGGATTGTAAATCCGACCTATAGTATGTTCAATCTCGAATTCCACCCCAACTTGTAATCAGATAGTTTAGTGTAGCCATTTATGCTATTGCATGTCTAACTTTTAGTAAAATTTCAATCTGCTGCTTGTCTACAGTTGGAGACTAAAATAACAAGAAAACAGACCTCTTCCACTTTCCGTAAATTTTTCATACGCCCCAAGAGGCATACACACTTGCAAAATGCACAGGTACATAAAAGGCTATATCGTTGACAAGCACTGATCCATACAAAAGATTTCAAGATCGTGCATTTATCTTGGTAGCTTTCAGTTGACTTCTGAATATAACTGAGGCAAAGTGCTAAAAACAGCTCCACGAGGGTACGTGTATTTAAAAGGTTCGAAAGATATTAAGTTACTAGGGTTAGTACAAATGTTTATAATCTGGGATTCATAAACTCCTAAGAGGTCCGCAAAAGTGTTTCAAAGGGTGCGAAGACTCAAATGCGAAAACGGTATGAACGTTTACTTGCACGACTATTGGCCGTCCCTTTTTCTTTATACAAGAGTTCAATTGTTCCTTCAAAATGTTAAAGGGTGACAGCATAAGCAAGGTTAAAAACCACTGACTCGGTAAAAGTATATGCAGTAAATTGGAGGCTGCAAAGTAATAGAAGACAAATTTCTAGTGCATTTTTTACCGATTGAATTGCTTGAAGGTCATTGCACGAAGAAATCCAACGTTGTATTGATAGCAACCGCTGAGTGACATCGACAGTCGTGTATTGTAGATGCTGTCAAAACAAATTGTGGATGCACTTTTATGCAAGCATTGCTAAGCTGCTGAAGAGTGATAACCAGTGACGGTGGATGGCACTACATTTCCAAAGCAAAGTTGATACTTGATTTGAGAGGCATTTTAGTGGAAGACACAGCTCAGATGGCCGAGTGGGTAAGAGCGTCCGCTTCTGGAGCTGTAGACTCGGGTTTGATTCCGAGTCCGGTCAAACCAATGACATTAAAATTGGCACTCACAGCTTCCCTGCTTGACGCTCAGCATTAAAGGGACAATGTGGAGAACAAGCCGGCAAGTTTACTCGTTGCGCCGTAAGGCACTTAGCGGGATAATCCCATCTTGGTATGGTAAACAGGTGGCCGGCAACTCCTAAGCGAGCTCGTTATAGCGCTTTGATCGCTTTCTCGTGATAGGAGAGTAAATATGCAACTAAATGCTAGACCACCACTTATTGTTCTTCCATGCGTTGACGTCAGACAAAGTCTTACTCTAATCTTACTGGATCACGATGGGTGATTTGTCAGATTTCAACCAGTTCTTCTTCAAACAACTCTTTATTTTTAATCTTGCGTGTCTGTTATAGAGCATAGTCTATTATTTAAATTGCCTGCTGCACACGTAAAATGGAGTTTCGCCATTACAAGTAACCCAGCGTTAAAGCCTGATAATTTTTACGATGCAATACCAATGGCCGCACTGACGACTATATAAATACATTGTTACACTGGTGCGCAGTCTGCAGGCTACATTTTACGTAATGTTTTAAACTGACTTAAAAAAGCCTCATCAATGGCGAGGCGTTGGCGACACTGAGTCCAATTCGACTGGCCTGGAAATCGAACCCCAGACCTTCCGCACCGATATCGATTTGCTTAATAAGTGAGCTAACCGGCCGGTTCAAATTAATGCTCTAATAAATTATTACATTGTAATTGCTCACCACATCAGCATCATTTATGCTCCACACATCTTTAGACACATCCTCGGTAGCTTGCTGCTGTTTTTTTATTTTCATCCATTCATCAATATCTTGCGACACCTTGTTGACAGTATCATTAAAATGTATAACGTGGCCCTCACAACTCAGTTTCTGAAGCTGTATCAAAACAAACAGTAAAATAATGCAACAAATAAGCATAAAAAATACTGACTTTTCCGAGATTGGATGACGCAATGAAGTCGCGAATATTCTTTACATATTCTTGAATCAAATTTGATAAAACCTCAACTTCGTCATCATAGACCTTATCTTCTAGGGGGAAAGTTGTTGATGAAAATGACTTGTTATCATCCACAGTATCCATGCGTACACGGATCTAAAGCATAATGATCAACTTACATTGCTGCAACGTAACACACGTAAGCTTTTTTGCGCACTGATAACCGTAATTTTTTTGGCACTGACTATAAATAACAATTAATCAATCATAACGAAATCAACGATAGCATAAGGTTTACTAACGGTTTTTAAATCAAAGAAGAGTATTTAGCGAAATGATTACACTAACCTCACCAAAGTGGTTTAGACAAGGAAAATTACGGCGAAATTAGGCAGCTTCTTGCGGAAACTCAGCAAGGGATAACTATCTAAAAATGTCGCAAAACAAGCTCCGCGATAGCTTGATTGCGTTGACTGATTGCATGTGGCCAATGCTGCAATAACACACTCGCTAGCTCTGATCATACTGGTAAGCAATAGAACCTATTCTACATTTTCTTATAAGAGAGAGCAGAGCAGCATACGAATTTACTTCATCAATATAGTGCAAGCATTGATCAGTCATTTCCAGTGCGACTTCATAGTGTGAGAATCGCTCCAATAAAAGTCGAAATCGCAAGCCCAAAGCAGTAATGTTTTTCCGAAGTAGTCGTACATTAGGCTTGTCGTGATGGTCGTTTTGTTGAGAACCAGACAATACTTTCATCTGTAAGTGTTTCTCCACTTCCTTCAAATAGCAAATACAGAATATTTTCAAGGAAACAGTTGCTTTTAGCTTAATTAGCAATTAAGGGTGCTCGCCTATCGGATGGAAAAATGAATTCGACTCTCATTATCACTATCTCAAAATAATGTCGAAGAGATAAGAACATTGCTGCTAGCTACTAATCATCAGCGTGCAGCAGTTTCTACACTCGTAGCCTAATGCAAATGCGCACCACAAACTCATGACACCCATTAACGTATTTGGAAGTTTAATGTAGCTATACAAAAACTTCACGCCTACGTCATTAACAACCATTATTTGCATTAATCAACTTACCTGTATGAGTTTATTAATCTTATCCTGAACCAAAAATAAAAGTGTTTTCCGAACTTGCAACTGATCAATAAGCGCCTGGTTTTCTTCTAAATCTTTTCCAAGCCAAACATCTTGACTTTCAAACACTGACTCTTGCAAATTTTGAAGACATTCCATTACCTACATTTACAGAATACCTATACTTCTTGAAGCAAAAGTGCAAAAAATATATTAGCAAAATTACAAAAATAAGAGCCAATAATATTTGAAACATTGAATTTTTTCAGACGTTTTGATTTATACTCAAACTATTGTCAGTCTCATTCAAATAAAATTCAAATTGACAATGGTTAAGTATAAATTAATGAAACGTCTCAAAAAATTCAAATGTTTTTGAATATTATTGGCTTTATTTTTATAATTAAAGTATTCAAAAATTTCAAAATTTGTGTTTCGAACATATTTGCAAAAGTTTTAACAGTTCAATCAAAGTACAAAATTAGCTACCGTAAAAATTTGTCGAGAAAAATCTGGCTCTTTTATTTTGTTCAAATTCAAAAATTCGTCATTTTTGTCCCGAGTTGCACTTTCTTGAACAAATGAAACGACACTGCTGGTGGGCGAACTGGGACAAGTTGATAAAACAGTACTGTTTTCTAAAAATAAAAAATTGCTCAATTACATCTTTACACTACACCGAAAAAAAAAAATACTTCTCATAAAATAGCAACATACGGTATGTAAAGCTATTTACGTAAAAAATGACTAGCTTCTAGTTCAGTGGTTTTCAACCGGGGATCCACCGAACCCTAAAGCTCGGCCATTACAGTCCAGGAGTTCCGTAAGTTTATAATTTAACGCTGAGGGGTTCCTCAAGTCATTGGAATGTTTCGTTGAGTTCCGCTCCACCAGAAAAGTTGAAAACCGCTGTTCTAGTTGCTCAGAAACAAACTCACCTGCGGGCAAATCATCAATCCGTCCACGTGGCACAAAGTTCTGCAAATCCCCGGACAAATACGATATCTGTAATTGATAAAAAAATGTGAAACCTAAAAAGCAATAGATTCCTGTAACAAGTTCTTGTCAAAATAAGAGGAGTATAAACAACCAGACAACCAGTGGCGTAGCGAAAAATTCTAAAAAAAGAGGGGGGGCACAAACCCATCAAAAGAGTGTGTTTTTTTAATCACTTATCAACATTTGATCTTTTTTACTAAAAGACAAAAACAAAAAGGGGGGAGGGGCATGGTACAATAGCCCCCCTCTAAATACGCCCCTGCAAACAACGCTTAGTAGCGCAGCCGACAACCTTCATTCAATGGCTAATTTCAAGTGTCTACATGTTTTCGCGTTACGTATTCAGCAGCGTTACAGCGGATATGACAAAGAAAAATAACAAGAGTGTCCAAAACTGACATTAGTGTGTGCATTCAGTATCTCACGTTTTCAAAAAGTGTTGATTCTTTAGGGTATCGGTTTGTGGGATGCTGTTGATCAGAGTTGCTAGAATCATCATGACATTCCAACTCTGAGGAAGGTTTTGCATCACTGGAGTTTTCTCGGTTGCCACATACCTCTAAAGCTGATGAAGACTCTTCATTTACCTGCAAATCGTACATGTTCAAAAATCAAACTTACCATCATCAGCGACATTAGCTATAAAGTCCTTCATCACTCAACTGTAGTTTATGAAAAACTTATAAACCGTAGTCACATCAAGCTATAGCAACGCGTACTCGCTTACTGCACGAAAATGGATATCGTCTTTCCGTACTCATCATGTACGCAACATCACTCAACAGCTTAGATGGCTGAGTGGTATGAGCGTCTGCCTCTGGAGCTGTAGACTCGGGGTTTGATTCCGAGTCAGGTCAAACCAAATGACTTTAAAATTAGTATTCACCTGCTTGACACTTGGCATTAAAGGAACAGTGTAAAGAACAAGCCGGCAAGTTGCTTGTTGTGCCTTTGGGAAGAGCACATAACGGGATTCCCCCATCTTGGTGTGATACACACATGGCCAGCAACTCCAAGCGAGCTCGTTGTAGTGCATTGATTGCTTTTTTGTGAAAGGAGAATAAATACGCAATTAACTAAATACAAAAAACACATCTTCTAGCTAATCTAGTTAAAGGTGTATTGTCGCAAAATAGAAGTTTACTTGCAGAGATCGCAGACGAAAGGCTAGTTCGATAAAACATTGTTTTTACTATCTACTATCCATCACTACTTTCTATATAGGTGTACAGTAAGTCAGCTTAACAAGTAATCTTCTTTTTACTCACATGGGAAATCTCTTTACAACATTGGAGAAACTCCTTTGACGATTTATGAAGTCGAACCAACAACGCATGAATATCCTCCCATACATCATCCAGGGATATCTTTGGATTGAAAGCCTTTTCGGCCAAAGAACAAATTTCTCCTCCAGCTCGTACTTCTGTTGGCTTAAATTTTGAAGAACGTGCTTCACTTGTGATAAAAAATGTTATCCCGTTTTTTTTCTGAACAAAATACTTATTTTACATGAAGGTGCTGTTGAGAACTCCATGAAACTTCTGCAAAATCATTACCTGAAAATTTTTAAGCAAATCATCAAACGCTTCAAAAATTTTGAGACGTTTGTTCAAAGTTTGTCCCAGCTCAAGAACAGGTTCTTCAAGTTCGTACCGCCCCTTGCAAAATCAGAAACAATTAAAAACTTGCTGCAGTCAGCATAGCGATTTGCACTACACCAGACAATAAAACTAACCAGTTAAGCTTAAATTTAATTGTAGTATTCGTACCCTGAGAAAATAAGAGTCATATCTCAAAGATGAAACAGGGCATGGAAATGGTTTAGGAAAAGATGGAAAGCAAAGCAACTTTGTTGATTGTAGGCAGTCAAGCAAAAAAGTAAGTGCATGGTGGCGTTGTAACAATTCCTTAGTAAATATTAACTTCAACAAATCGCTAGATGTTTCACTTTCAAACTTTCGCATTTATCGTCATTGTATATCTACTATTGCATCACAAGGAAAATAACAATAGACCAAAGACTAAATGGTTTTATCGTATACAATGTGTTATTATGATTTAATAATCGCCAATTCGATGCGCTGACTTGCAAATTAGAAACAGGAGCATAACTCGCGACAACGTCGATATATTTTTCAAAAAGTGTGTCAGGCGTTAGCGCTGACCCTGCGGAACAACTTGGTGCTAAAAACTCAATTTCGCCAAAAAATGACTTAATCCTACGTAGTGTTTGCACTAACGTGTACCGGATTAAACAAGTATGTGTGAGCAATAAAACCCAGAAGTGAAAGAATACGGCAAACTCGAAAAATTGTCCAAATCTGCGAACCTTGAGACACAGAATTACCAAATAAGTAAAGCAAAAGTTTTAAATGCCAAAGAACAGAACAAAGTTTTATCACTATTTGGTTATATAAACAAAATCCTCAACAATAACAATCAATATTCTACTTCTTTGTTTGGCCTAGCAGATCAGTACCGAATTCTACAGACCGAATCATAAGGCGCAACGGTTTTTGAGAAGTATAAGGTTACCGTATAAAGTTCATTAAACAAAAACCCATATTTTAATGGCAATAAGGCACAAAGCTCTACCTGACCCATACATCAGGCGCACCGGGTGATAAGACCCACAATCAATTTTTGAGAAAAAAGATTTGAAGTGCGCCTTATGGTCAGTAAATATGGTACATATGTCCTTCACTTTACGCAGCATAACAGATCCGAAACTAATCCACACAATACATCAGAGTTAAACTTCTATTGCATTGCACAAATAAACTTACTTCTTTCTCTACCAAGTCAATTTGCATTAAAATGAAATCAGTTTGAATTAGAATGAGCGCCACATTCGTTTTGGCATATTTTGATTCGTTTTTTTGGACTTTCGAATCTTGTTGGCAATCAGGATCATCTAAATGAGTATCTTTATGACTCAAAGCTTCAATTTTGACTCTCTCTTTTTTTCTGTAACTAACCACAGGTTCTTCAATCCTATCTACCACATTACCGATATTTGACAGGTTGGTAGGTTCTTCAGTTTTCTTGCACTCAGAGAGATATTGAAGAGCTGGAACACATCCATTAACAATCTTCCACGCAACTCGAACTCCACATTGAAATTCATGTTGAATAAATTTTTCTTGAAACCGATCTGAATTTCTTATCAAGCAAAGTCTTGCTTTGTCCTTGAATTTGGCAGATTTTTCGCTGACGTTCTCGTACATCGAACATAAACTGATAGTTCCCTCTGACATACTGGATTAATTCATTACCAAATGGTGCTTAAAAGCTTTAACTCCAATATTGAAAAAATACACTGCGAATTACGAATAACCTTTCATATCATTATTTCCATAACTGCGTTTCTAAACGCCATCACTCATTTTCATCATATAACTTCTGACTTCTCTACAGCACGCCAGAGTACCAGACCTTCTTGTTGCGATAAGAGATGATAAGTTGATTACAATGATATATCGGTCAACGTAAGTCTTACTGGTAAACAACACCCATAAAATGTGTTTAATGAAATACCTTCAAGGATGATCAGTATTTTAGGACGAGGCAGGCGGTTGAGTTTTTACAAGTTCATAAAACAGTAGCATTTATGTATCGAGATAATGATTTCGTCATAACTATTTCAGCAAAAAACAGCTAAAAACACCCGGGAGGAAGTTTCGTCTCACTATTGATGCCATTGTCACCGCTACAGTCAAAGCCTGTGCAAAGTTAGTTCCTATGCCAAAAAAAGCTTTTTTTGCACCATGGCATGAGAATTAGCTCAATGTAGGCTCGATGTAGGCTTATAGCGTTGACAATGGCACCAGAAGTCAGTCAAAACGTTCGCCCAAGTGTTTTTTGCCTGTAATAATTGTTAATAAACTCCCAACTGTGCCGTTTGCCAGAGATAATAATTGCTTCCAACTAAGAGTAGGTGCTTATTGAGAAGCACCGATAATGACACTTGACAAAAAATATATCATAAGCTTTCTATGGATAAATAAACATCATTTATTGCGTTATTTCATTGTTTATTGATCACGCGTAATCTCGCTAGCGTTCATTACAATATACGACTAATTGCATGAAAAGTATCGCGTTGGCGACTGTCATGAGCAGGTAAAGGCAATTCAGAAAATCAGAAGCCAACTCAAGAAGCTTGCGTGAAATCGAAAACCAGCGTTGCGATATTATTTTAATTCCAAAGTATATACATTGTAGAGCTGTAACGATCGACTGGGTAAACGGCACAACGCTTATTAGGAAAACCTCAAAGAAAAAACACCACTGTGGCTCAATTTTGATTTACAAATTCAAGAGAGTAATTCAGGGGGGAGGCAATGTGCCATGCCCCCCTTTTGACTTTGCTTTTCAGTAAAAAAGAACAAAATTAATGTTGCTAAGTGACAGATATATGCCAGACTTTTTTGATGGCTATTCTAGTGTACGGTTCCCCCCTTTTAAAATTTCTCGCTACGCTACTGTACAAATCATCTTATGTTACTTACTGTACCGGCGCGAATCCAGAGTTTTCTTCAGGAGGGAGGGGTCGAGATTTTAAGTAAGTTTTGTGATAATGCGTAAATATTGTTAGGCATGCCAGAGTGTAATGAGGCCTCGTTTTATAAGCCCATTCTAAAGCTTTGCTGTAACGCCCTCGATTGGTCTAACACTGGCCAATTAGTAGTAATTACAGCCCTGTCACACAAGTCCAGTTACTTTGGTTTATGCGAGTTATTCACGCGAGTTAGCACTCGCACAAGTGGTCACACGCATACCACGAAGCACATACTGGTAGGCCTAATTATGAAAAAAATCGAAGTGGTGCAGGTTATTGGCACAGTATTATAATTTTACGGAATTGCGGGGTATATACAAATAAATACATGATTCCTTACTGAAAATGAAATAAGGTAACCTGTCAAAATTTTTGTTGCACTGCATTTTTTTGGTGAGCACCCACACCAAACTTTACATAAATCCAAGCGTTACGCGTTTACAAGACTCAAAAAATAAAACGAAGTGACCAAAAACCAAACCCGACAAAAGTACAAAGTCAGCATTTTAAACTTGGCACATTTTCAATTCTAACGGCACTGTAGATAAAATGAAAATCGCTAACCTGTTCAACCAACAGTAGAGCTTCACAAATGTTCCAGGCGAGACTGTTCGCGATGAGCGACTTTCTGTGATGTTTTGCTTCAATTTCAAGCAGCAAATTTATTCAATTCGAAACCGCAGCTACAACAATAACCAGTTAGAAGTCCATGACCAGTTCGAGCTTGTTCATTTGTCAGCCATGATTTGCCGCTGCAAAATGCTGCACGTGGTTATGCCCATTGTTTGTCTACATTACTTTCCGTCTCAAAATACGAGACGTCATAATTACGTCATCACATCGTTGAAACTTTTATGACCAACCAAATTCGTTGAAATGTCAAAATTATTGAAGATGTAGCAATTATGAGAATGACTGAAAGTAAATCGTTGTAAATGGTATGTACGGTGGCTTGTTTTCCTTTTTATCACTTTAAATTTACAGCGAAAGTCGGTATTTTGTTTTGTCGAGAACAATTACTCAAAACAACAATAATCATCACTCTAGCCATCATCACTCTAGCAATAATCAACAATAATCATCACCGGACCACACCAAAAAATAAGCACGCTGCAGTTGAGTTACCAAAAAGTCAATAGCTCTTTATTGTGAAACCACTAAAAATCGGTGAAGACCTAATAAAAAAAAAAAGATCTTCACGTCCACAGAGTCCTGTTTTTCCACCAAAAATTGGTGAAGACCAAAAAAAAGGTCATTACGTCCACAGAATCCTATTTTTTCCGCTAAATTTCAAATGTAAGAACGGGACTCAAAAATAAGCACGTTTTTTAGAAATAAGCACATTCACGTTTTCTCAGACATTGCCCTTGAAAATAAGTACAAATCTTGGAAATAAGCACGAAATGGTAACCCCGACTATTAATAACGCTGACATTCACTATGTTTTCTGGTTGCATGCGCAGACATAGAGGCTGTCATGTTCCCCGATTTTTCACGGGCGAACGGGTTTGGCAGAGAGAGTTTTTGCGGATTTTTGTAACTGGTATTGTTACGAACTACGACCAAAAAATCCTTCTCGGGCATATATTGCCTTGAGTAAATGACGGTAACACCAACTGAGCTAATGGGATCCGACAGGTCGATTCAGTATTCCAAGGGTGTTATAAGGTGGGGGCTGAGGGGGTTGAAGCCCCTCCTGTATTTTCTTCAGCCCCCTTTCGGCTCCACACCCCCCTTTCAAAAATGTATACACTCTATCGCACTTCAACGATGGCTTACGGCGTCACTTGTTATTCGTTTCTTTTCTTCATTGATACCATCAAACCAACGTAGGCTACTAACTTTTGCAAACTTGTGACAAAAGTGAACAAAATCGCAAAAGCTGTTGGATTTACGGGTAACTTTGTGTACAAAGCTCTAAGAGCTTTATTATGATGTCACAGTTAAGTTTTCCCCAACTTTAAAAGAAACTTTTGGACAAATAACAGCGAAACAACAAAATATTAAATTAGAACTAGCTAGCTTATCCTAGGTGCAGTTGCGTAGCGAAAAATTTATAAAGGGGGGCAATAATTTCCACATTTTTTCAAGCGTATTTTTTCCCGCAGAACAAATTTGAAGCTGATTGAGAAACAAGAAAAGGTCTCGGGGGTCCGGGGGCATGCTCCCCCGGGAAAATTTTGAAAATTTACATGCTGTAATGGCTGTTTTAGTGCTTTTTGAATAATTTTCGAGCAAGTTTTGTTGCAAATTTTTAACCCTAATTTTGAGTGCTTCGCCATATATGATGCATTTTGTTCGCACATTTTCGATTACGTGTGCTTAAGGGGTAAGATATATTGCTATCGAAGAGGTTCGAAATTGAAGAAAAAATGTATACATCAAAAACATTTTTGAAAATGGCTGGTGGGTGGATGCGTAACCCTCATCACACCTCCCTGGATCCGCCCCTGGCCATGAGTACAGAAAGCATAAAAAGAGTTTGGCATATTTCAGTCATTTAGCACCATTAGTTTTGTTCTTTTTTATTTAAAAACAGAGTCAGAAGGGGGGAGTCATGGCACAATGCCCTAGCCCTAAATACGCTCCTGCCTAGGAGCCTGAAACTAGGAGCTTGTGACCGGATAATAAATAGGGGGGATAAAAGTCATTAAAGTTATATTTTTTTTGGTAGCGCAAAAACTTATGAAACCGATAATCGCGAAAAAACTGCGTTGATACGAGGTCTATTTAAGAAGTTATAAAGTCATAAAAAGTCACATTTTCTGTTTTAGGTCATAAAATATGACCATTGATTTTTGTTATTAAATACAAATTATTAATTCCCGGTACCACCGTAGATACAGTTCCTGTAGACTTTAAAGCTGATAATTTTATGTTGAGAGGGGCAATGAGAATTTTCAAGCTGTCGCTCCGACTTTCACGAAACATTTGAAGCGACGTTTTATTAATAGTTTAGAAAAAAATTATGCCAAAACCATTGTGGAGAAGAATAGACTAGTAATTACTCCAGTATTGTGCGCCAAGTTGTTAACATACCAAAATACATCAGCATCTGTAGAACGGTCATTTTCGATGTTAAAATCCATGAGTCATGAAAGCCGAAATTTTGCCGATGCACACCTCGCATTCTGGTACAAAATTGTATTCATCAGTTGAATATCTTATTTGGTGTAAGATGCACATTTGAATTTTTTGACTGACTTTTGAATGAATTCTTTGTTCTTTTGAGTATGCTCTGGTTCAAAATACATATTTAGACTTACCATATGAGATGTTCATTACGGAAAACTGTATGAATTTGCTGTTCTAAAAATAAAGTCATATAAAGTCATATGTTTCAATAAATAAAGTCATATTTTTCGATTTTATAGGTCATAAAAAATCGCCCTAATAATAAGTTAACACGTTTACAAATGTCGATCTGGCTACTGTGTGTTATGCTAGCTAGAAGAAAGCTTGAGTTATCAAGCAGTCCCCAAGTGATTTTTGCTGAAGTAAAACGCATGATACGCATGATGTCTGTTGCGACAACAAGGAGGGGGGTCTTGGGGGCGATGCCCCCTAGACGTTGGTATGATAACCAGTCGTGCAAAGTAACGAAGTAGTTTTACTTAGCCTAAGTAGCCTACTTAAGTAGTATTACGAGGTGACTGGTACTTACTTAAGTGATTTGAATTTCGACTACTTATACTTCTACTTGCGTAGTTTAATAAAAAGTAACACTCCTTAAGTGGTTTTGAAAATGGTAAGTAGTTGCAGTTAAGCAATGCATTGTGCAAATGATGAAATCATGGTTAAAATATAATTGGCAACACCAGTAGTTGGTATCGTTTTTTTTTTTTTTTATTGAGAAGTTTTTTCCGCTTTGTGATTTTAACAGTTGTTTCTTATTTATTTGTTTGGCCTAGACATTGGGCTTTTGCGGAAGAAAACACACTTCACTTTTATTAATGTGCTAAATCATCTTAATTATGCTTTAGCATCAGCAAAATGTTTGTTAAGATTTGAGTTGTAGAAGTTTTGTTTTGTCAAAGCTCAGTTCGTGGCCTAGCTTTCGCAAACGCTACGTTGCTTCAACTTGACGGTACTTTTTACTTTTACTTGATTAGTTTTAACACCCACTACTTTCTACTCTACTTCAAGTAGTTTTAGCCATTGGTACCCATACTTTTACTTAATTAGATTCGTTGACTACTTGTTACACCACTGATGGTAACA
This sequence comes from Trididemnum miniatum, assembly GCA_964006365.1. NCBI lineage: Eukaryota > Metazoa > Chordata > Ascidiacea > Aplousobranchia > Didemnidae > Trididemnum > Trididemnum miniatum. The sequence goes on from OZ023245.1 coordinate 12,259,067, forward strand.
CAGATTTCAGCCCCCCCCCTACTTAAAAGTACTTCCAACGCCACTGCAGTATTCAATGTTCATGCACATTAAGCTTAGTTTTAGCTTTTGTAGTTAATATACGTGAATCAATTAGTTTTAGTGGGCATCGTTTTCAACTTCTACGTTTTCATCTTTCTTCGTGATAGCGGTGCTTGTCTGTTCCACTACCACAAAAGAACCAGAGGTTTTCTTAGCATTTTTAAAACACGTGATAAATCGTAACAACAAAAAATCAAATCTTTATCATACTCGCTGTCTGACGCCGAATAGTGTAAAGAGTAGCAGAGCCCGTCTCCGCTGCATAGGTGCAAATCCAGGGGCTATGGGGGGATGTATCTCCCCTCAATAATCCGGCAGCATCCCCCCCAATATTTTTCATGGAAGTGAAAAATTCCCCATACCTTGTTTAGTAAGTCTACCCAACAAAGACGCATGAGTGCTAATTATGCGGATAGTGTAGCGCAAATCAATAATTCTGTCGGCAGCATTTTTCGTTAACACGGCGATTATTACCGATGAATGAACTATAATGCCCGGTGTTATGTCAGATAATTAATTTTTATTCGTGCATTGTTGTGACAATTTAGGAAAAATTTGTGATTGAAAAGTTTAGGGAAAGTGTGTGAATTACGGTAATATGCAGAAGCATGGGCGCACGCAGGGGGGGGGCACGGTGCCACGCACCCCCTTTGGCCCTGTAATAAAGTGGTAAAAGTTAACTTTTAGTCTATCTCAAACTAATAATGGTTGCAGCCTCCTTTCACTTATTTTAGCCAAGTTCTGCTTTTAGACATGAGCTGCGAAAGTATTTATGCGTTGCCCATAGTGACTGCACTCACTGCAAGCCCTTTTTTGATAAAACAGGATGCTAAAAGGAGTGTTTTTTATGTGAAAATCGTAAGAATTCGTTGGCGGCTGAGGCCTACGCCCCCAGATTCCTTAGTCACCGGCGGCTGGGGACCCCTGGTTGTGCCCCCGTTGTCAATTCCTGGGTGCGCCACTGAGCAGAAGGAATGGACTAAAACGATAACTGGTAATGCTAGCAATTGAATGGTCAATTTACATGCTCCCAAATATCGAAAAATGATCAATTTTGCTAAATCATCCCCCAATTTCGAAAAATTATCAATTTTGCTAAATCATCCCACCCAATGCTCGACATAGCTTTGCATCCTTGCTCCGCTGCATGGCGTTTGGGCAGCATAGCTCTGAAGAAACGCAACAGCGGTGGCTAGCTGCAGGCGACACTATGTTTGATTTGACTGGGCTAGGTGTGGAACCCAAGACCCACCGCGCCGATAGGGATGCCTTTAACTACTACGTCAACAGCTGGTTCACGCAAGCAAGGCATTTCACAATTGTATTTACTTCACCAATGTATGTTTTGCAGTTGTGGGCTGATACTGGGAAAAAAGCAATAAGAAACAGCTAGGCAAGTTGCAAATATTTTATAAACATTTTGTTGAAAACCCCGAACTGACAACGAACGCAAACGCTTGCAAGTGATAAAATCTTTGAAAATATTAATTTAACATGGTACAGTACAGTAGGTCTAACTCGTCTATTATTAATCGATATTTGTCCGCTGCTGTCAGTTAAATGATAGTCTGCCATACTACGTATTGGCTAAAATTTAACAACCTAATAGATGCGAATCTTGTAAAAGAATTAAATTGTAAAAGAATTGTCGAAACGCATTTTCAAATTTAGTCCAGATTGCTTTTGATTGGTTCAATACAGCTGGTGATAATCTTTAGCATTTTCGTCGGGTATTCGTCTCATAAATATTTCAACTTGCTTCATAATTTATAATGGTGCAAAAAGTCTTATACAAGTTGGTAAAATCATTCAACTTTTAGAATGCTGAGAGAATTGTTAATTTGGTCAAACGAGATCGGTAAAGCAATGAAGAAAATTGTTGTAGCAGCAGTAAAAATATTAACTTAAGAGCAGCTTTTGTTTTTAATGACTTTGATTAAGAATAGCGCATCAAATGTTGTCGGCACAGTTTAAACAGTTGGCACTAGTTCCACAAAAAAGCCATGAAATAATCACCATGGAAGAGCGAGAAGATCATGAGGCCATAAAGTCTTTCCAAGCTTCAAGAGAAGTTAATTTCTCTTCTGAGCTTGTGACGACAGTTGCTGGCGATTCACAGACTACAACATTTTCTCTTTGCGCAGAGGTAAATTTGTTTATTTTACCGCTGCGGTTCGATAAGCTGAAGTAAAACTCAATGCGTAGAAAGGCAAAGATGACGTGAATTGCATTTTGAATTCATTATGCAGCGACTTTTATGATTTAAACCTTTTTTGCTTTTAATTGATTAGAACTATTTTTTTACCAAATTTGAGTTTCACGCAAAAATTTTTTGTGGTTATTTTGTAAAATGATATTCAATTTCAGGACCGACATAAATTTAAGTGCAATTTTTTTTCGAATCTGCGTGTGGTTGGTTCAAACCATCCTCCTCCACATAGCTATTGACTAAATAAAAGCTTTTCACAAGGCTACCTTGAATTTCTTGACTTTTACCCCGTCAAGGTGTAGCGTTGCAACGGTTGCCGGTATGCAATTCGAGTTACCGAGTAAAGCAATAGGCCTACTTTTGATTTTTTGAAATTTTTGCTGTAAATCGAAAACTTTCTACGATATAAGAATGACGGTGTCTTTTTCATTTGCAAACAAAATTGCACTATAGCACAGACATGTTAACTGCGGTATTGTGCAAGGCTAGGCTCATGTAATATCATGTAGTAAAAGATACGGAGAGGTTATAGTAAAAAAAAAGGAACTAGCTATTTTTGTTTTGTTTCAGTGGGCATTTGAACGAGTCTTCATAGAAATATTTCTGGGAGTCATACTTCTGGTGAATTTGTTTTCAGCTTACATCGTTTTAAGTTCTTCCGTCCCCAAAACATCAAGCAAGTTTATGTCTAATTGCATCAAATTCATCAACATTTCCAACTGTTTGATGGTAAAAGTTTCTTGTTTGCTTACTTTTCATCAAACATCCAGTACAAAAACTTCAAAAATTTCTGTTTCAATTTATCCTTTTCTATGCTAATCTCTTGGTCTGAACCTTAGTTAAGCCGCAATTCGTAACGTTTATAGCTTAAATACAGAGTGTATAATCATAAAATAATGATAATTGGAAGTGGCAGAGATAACCAGCTAGCCAATAACGAATCACGAGTGCACTTTTTTCATGCCTTTTAAGACGATGGCGCCATGAGTACCATCAACACTGCACTTGTCGGATTCAGTCGTATCCTCAATCCCTCTATATTTCATGTTGTTATTGCTAATTTGCTTTCGCATCAAAGATTTGCCTATAATACCTGCAGTATATGGCGAAAAAGACTTCCTCAACTACTTACACGTTTCGCAATGAAGTCAATATCCATGTAAATCATTTAATGAGGAAAGTAAAGTCACAGCAACTCTTAAAACCGGACGTTTCCAAAACTCATATTCAGCTGTCATTATCAGCTGTGTACGCAAGGTAGTACGAAACGGAATGGACAGTTGAATCTATGTTGCCGAAGCGTCCTGTTTTGAGAATCACTGTGGCTTTACTTTTTCTCCTTAAACTGTTTTTCTCGAATATTTGTTGTATTCCAAGTAAATCAGTTTTGTGCTCAATTAAGTTGTATATAGCCTATAAGTTAACTGCAATATAAAGTTGGCTTCACACAAAGTTATTGAAGCGAAAAGGAAGTAGTTAAAAAAGAAGTTAAAGTTGAAAGAGCAACTAGTTATCTTGGAACAAAGTGAAGCAAAGCGAGATCAAACTATGAAAAAACAAACGATGTTCAGCTTCGATCCGTTCTTTAGAATTTTGCATTTATCCGCCCACCATTTAGTGAAATAAGTTGTGAAACTCTCGGCAAAGTTTAATCTTGATGTGTATGACAGCTTTTACATCTGCTTGTTTATCCATTTGCGTTCTCATGGACTCATTTGATGACATCTACAGAAGAAGAAGACGCAGTTGATATCAATTCCAACATTTCGGCTAATGTTCTTCGTCAACCTTGGTCGTCAGTTGAGGTATTTGTATTTAGTGGCACATTTATCCTACTATCGCGAGAAAGCGATCAAAGCGCTATCACCAGTTCGCTTAGAAGTTGCAGGCCACCTATCTACTACACCAAGATGGGGGAATCCCGCTAAGTGCCTTTCCCTACGGCACAACAAGTAAACTTGCCGGCTTGTTCTCCCCACAGTTCCTCAAATGCTGAGCGTCAAGCAGGGAAGCTGTAGTCCTGTGAATGCCTATTTTAAAGTCATTGGTTTGACCAGAATCGGAATGAAACCCGAGTCTACAGCTCCAGAGGCAGACGCTCTTACCACTCGGCCATCCGAGCAGTATGCAAGCTGAAACTTTCTGGTTTTGCAAAACACAAACAAAGAAATGTAGAAATTATGACAGTAATATTAAGCTTTTCAAACGCACAACCATCTGAGCAAGTGGCATTAGAATTTTAACTTCAAAATATATTTTACATCAATTTTAATTACCTTCAACTTAAATTTTGAATAAGAACATCTACAAACACCAAATACACTTTATTAGCGTTAGCACTTGACAAAGTCGTACATTTTCGATTCGATTTTTTGACCATTTCGGATTAATTTTGATGCGCAATTTTATGCCGGACTCCGGGGGCGCACCCAGAAAAAACTCAACGGGGAGAGGGGGGCAAAGACTAAACAGTAACATATCACAGTCCTGTTCTGACTGAATTAATGACATTACTTTTACCAGCATTATGGTGATGAAGATATTCATCCTTGCCAGCAAACGGAAAGAGTGACTTGCAAGATTTCAGGCTTCTTATTTGGTTTGTTTCTTTACATTCCATTAGCTTCGTTGGCTGTGATGACCGTTGATACAACACTATGTGCATTTCGATGGAAGATGCACCGATTTCGGTAAGTCACAGATGACGAAGTGCAATAGAAGTGCAAGGGCAACCGACAAAATTTCGTGAGCATTTTCTCAAAAACTCGCAGTTTTTTTAGGCATCCTGAGTGTCTTTTTCTTCAAGCGGGTATGCGTTCACCGCAGTATTCGCGCCAAGCAGCCAAAGTAACGAACATTTTAAAAATTTTTGCTTTTTTCTCGAAAGGTTTTTCGTTGTAAAATAATTATTATTCTTATGCATTCAGGAAGGCAAAGGGGCTCTCAAACTTTACTTTCAGTTATAAATATTAACAAACTGTTACTACGATATTTCTTGACGTAAAAACTATAAGATTAGCATTGTTTTGATGCGTTCCCCCAAAAGATTGCGAAATTTTACAGTTCGTGGGGCGTTAGGTATTCCATTCAGATTTTTTTTAGACCGCATACAGTTTCTACGTTGCGACTGACTTTACTATGGGGATTTTTGTTTGCAACCGTCACATCTTTCGGTCTCCCGTCTTTTGAAATTGGTACGCACTATCACTACAATCAATTTTACAAAATCTGCTGGATCTCAGTTGACAAAAAAGATTTTGCAGTCCAGGAGTTTGCTTATTTTGTAAGTTGTTTTCAAATTTCGTTTATATATATATAGATCAGCATATCTTACTATAGTTGATTTATAAAGATGATAAAGATAAAATGACGTCGTCCTTCCTAGCCTGCCAAATGGCATGTCATCGCGACTTCCACGTGGAGTGTTATGTAGCTTCTGTTACGAACCATAAAGGTAAATTTTCTTCGGCATATAAATCCAAAGGGGTGATAGGCTCACTTAAGGCCAATCAATCTCAAGAATAATTGCACTTTCACCTGAGTGCGGCTGATGCGGGCTAATAGCTCGAAACAGTGCTGTACCGCTCTTTGTTGCTTTATAACGATGAGTCTATTCAGTTGCGTTTTTGTCTGTTTTTGTACTTTCTAAAAAGTCATTCTTTTTATTCATTTAGTTTATTTATGTTTACAAATTCTTGATCTGAAAGCAAACACGATTTTTTAAACTTTTTATTACAAAACTTGGTACCAACCAAAAATTTTAAAAAAATCTTCATTATACTCGCGTTATTACGCGGAAGCGTTTAATGAGTGGCGGGGCCCATCTCCGCGGCTTCGCGCCCGGGCAACACAGCTCCGAAGAAACGTTGTAGTGGTGGCGAGCCGTTGGAGACACTGTGTGCGATTTGACCGGGCTAGATGTCGAACCCAAACCTCCCGCACCTATTGCAAAGACTTAACAACTGAGCTAACAGGCCGGTTTACAAAAATATTTTTTTACGCTTGCTTCTTAAGTAATACTATGTTCACGTATTCATTTTGCTAACAGGTGGTATGAATTATTGATTGACTGTTCTAGACTAGACTGCTGAATTTAGCACATTGTCATAAAAAGTGATTCGAAACTTTGTTTGCATCAATTTAGTTCCAAAAACTTTGAATTTTTTTTGCATGTTTTTAAACTTTTGTTTTCATGTGGTTTGATTTGACTTTGAAACTATAGAAGTCGAGTTGTTTACAAAGTTGAAAGATTGCACAGTATAGACCAGGGCTACTCAACTGTAATCAGGATCGGTCCAGTTGGAAAAAGTTCATTCTTTGGAAAGGTCCGGAAAAAAATTTATAGCTGGTTTGATTCAGGCAAAAAAAAAAAACTACACCAGCCGGTTGCCCGAGTGATTAAAAGCATTGCTATCGGCGCGGGCATAGCTAGCCTTTCCAATTTGGTAGGCCTGGAAATAGAACTCTAATCCTCCCGCGCCGATAGCAATGCCTTTAATCACTCTGGCAACCGGCTGGTATAGTTACCCTGTCCACAACCGGCTGGTTAGCTCAGTTGTCAAGCGCACGCTATCGGTGCAGGAGGTCTAAGGTTTGATTCCCGGGCCGGTCAAATCGGCACGGTGTCGCCAACGGCTTGCCACCGCCGTGACGTTTCTTCGGAGCTGTGTTGCCCAGGCACAAAGCAGCTGAGATGGGCCCCACCACTTGTTGCACGCTTTGGCGTAATACCGCGAGTATAATGAAGATTTGATTTCGATTTATTTGCCCTGTCTGCATGTGGTTCCAAAGGCCGACGAGCTTGATGCATCATCATCAATTATTTAATTCATAATCATTTGTTGATGTCATAATTAAAACAAGTGATTATAACATTGAAAATTCAATTGTGATGCAGAAAGCCCGTGGGCTTTTGGAACCACTTAAGCTAAATGTGGCCAGGGACTTTCCACCGCTGCGATGCTTCTTCGGAGCTCAAAGGTGTGTTGCTTGATAAAGTTTTATGTTTTCATTTGGAAAATATTCGATATGCTAAAACATTATTGGGGTCCAGCTTCAGCATTCAGAATGTCCGAATTTGGACCGCGGGCCGCCAGTTGAGTAACATGGTATAGACCTATATTTTAATAGCATCACTTACCCTGGTTTACGAGCAGGAAATATATCTGTGAATATGATTTTGCCCGAAACACAGCAAATCTTGATCTATTTTATCAATGCCATGCAGCCGTGATCAATATCAATCATTTCACGCAATCATGAGCCAAAGTATGAAGCAACAAATGTAGAATGCACGATCTCACGCAATTTTGCTGCCCTTTCGCAGTTTACACGGTCTATAGGAATGAGAACGTCCATTTACTACACCTTTCTGGGAGTTGTAAAGTAAACGATGAGTGTCTTTAAAAATTTCTTCTTGCTGCTTCGTTGAGTTTATTTAATAGTCGGACCCATGCCTGTACATGGTACTTCTCATTAATGCTGCATTACATGCAGGGCCGGATTAAAACAATGAGAGGCCCTAGGCTATTTGATCGCACTGACTGAAAGAGCAAAAAAAGGTCTACTCGTTCTCAGATGTGAGCAAAAAAAAGTCTGCACGTCCTCAAATGTCCAATAGAAAAATAAATGGGCCGTATGTTGCCCATGCCTGGTCTTAATGGTCGATTTCCACAAAAGAAAGGGGTCTTTGTTGTTTGTGATGAGACCCCTTATTTTTTCCGAGGCCCTAGGCTTCAGATTGGTACATCCGGCCCTGATTACATGAAATGGTGGGGTTGTTTATCCCAATCATCACTATGAGATAACACTTTTTTAGATATTCGGCTTTGGATGTTTTCTTCTTCTTCTTATAGTTTTGTTTGGTTACATGATCCTTCAAGCTTACAGAGCAGAGAAACTAGCTCTTAACGAAATGATTGGTCATCAGTGCACTCTTCTAATTGGCCATTACACCATCGTAAAGTCAAGAGCTTGGGTGTCATACGCTCGTCTAATGCTGTGGCTGAATGGCGTTGCAATTTTGTCTTATCTTCCAGCTACAGTAAGCATTTGTTTTAAATTTAAATATTGCTCTGGAGCTTACGGAGTCTAATTTTTGCTTATTGCTCCGCACCGTTTCCTTAGGAAAGTAGGCGGAAAAAGGAAGAGGCGTGAAATTAAAAAATTAAGCCAGGTAGGCCTATCCTTCAGCTTAGTCATAGGTAGGCCTTATAGCCATTGTAATCATAGCGTGATGTTTTGCAACTGAGTCATTGTATGCGCAACTTATGTTTTAATAAAGTTAAATGCATGTATTATCAAAGACCCAGTTACGAAATCCAAAGCGCCAACTACTCGGTTGCCTCCATGCGCTTAAATCAATTAATCAAAACACGATGTCTTCGTTTTTTGTCAGTAAAAAAAGACTACGGCTTTTATTATGATTCGTGGAAGTTAGAAAACGTTGACTTTGAGCTAACTACAACAAGCACTATAAGGCTTCTTCCATATATTAACGCGTATGGCGATATAGGTTGGCTACTTGGTGCGCTATGCATTTCCGCTTTCGGGCATGCGATGGTTCAGTATCGTAATTGAATCATCGGTTCTTCTATTCCCGACGGTGAGCCCATTTTTGTTCATCGGTCTTTGCAAACCATATCTTCACAGAGCAACATATATATTTCGAGTATGTTTTGGAAGGCCGAACGCAATCAAGTAAGTGCATTGAGAAATGTTTATTTGTCTTCACACGCGAAATATGCAAACTTCATTGATTGTAGAATTTTTGGTAAAAGTGAAAGGCTGCTTATACTCAGTTATTAAAAAACGCGGTATTTTGCTGATTTCTGTTCTATTGGGTCATTTTGTTGTTTTCTTTTTCGGACAGTGCAAAAAAGATCAAGGCAATAAACTACAATGATGGCGTCACCCCGGCCAACTTTCAGTAATCGTGGTACCTCTGATAGCAAACGTTGTTCGAAGGCATAATTTTTGCTACATGTAACTGCAATACCGGCCGTTTAGCTCAGTTGCGAACCGCACGCTATCGGTGCGGGAGGTCTGGGGTTCGATTCCCTGGCCGGTCAAATTGGCACAGTGTCGCCAACGCCTCGCCACCGTTGCGACGATTTTTCGTAGCTGTGTTACCCAGGCGCTAAGCCTCGGAGATGGGCTCCGCCACTCGTTACACACTTCGGCGTAATACCGCGATTATAACGAAGATTTGATGTGACTGAAATTTGGTTAGACAATTGTCTGATACCACCAAATATAAAAGTGTCCTTTTCGAGGACATCATTATGTTGCAACGCCCAGCCTAGGCCTCGAACTTCGTCCTTGCTATCCCACAATTACGTACAATGATATCTTACTAAGTGAGCTGATGCCGCCATTTTAAACGTATATAGCTAATTTCAAATGCCAGCGACGGCGGCATGCCCAAGCGGTACCGCGCGCAGGTTGGATATCATACGTGACGGGTTCGATTCGCGGCTGGATCGATAAAGCGCGAGCTCACTTCGCGATCCCCTTCACTTATTGTTAAATTTTCTTTTCAATATAATGTAACAAATGACCTCAGTAGGGCCACTTTCATACCAAGTAGAGATCTTTTTTCGGCAGTAGAATCTATCCGATTTTGATTTATCATATCTTACCGTCTGAGTCGTGTTTCTCAGGCAAATGTCTCCTCTTCTGAGATCTGAATCAGCTTGGAGTGAACGGAGCGGCGCTTTTACTGATGTTGATACTTTTGGATACAAAAATATGTATTTGAAAAAAGAGCCACCCAAAAAATCCAATCAAAAAGACAACTACGGATTTCAGAGACAACATTTTGATAGATTGAGAGAGGTGTATCCGAGCCAATATGCTTTTTCACAGATTTCCAACTCTCCCTATAACCCTATATATAATGACGCTCCAGAGCCAGAAAGGGGTCAGTTTGATCAAAATACGCCCACCCTTCCTCGTGACCGCCTCGATATATTGCCACGACGTTTGGGTGACAGCAACAAAGCGCAAGTTCAAAGACAGCGTCGTTTTTACGCTCAAGAACCAACTTTAAAGCGAGAAAATCTAATGTCGAAACTAGTACGCCCAGCGATCAGTCGCGGTAAAATGCATCCTCGTATGAAGCGCCAATCCTCGCAATTTGAAATGCCGCCAGTGATGCCACAGTTCGGCTTATTTCACGACGAAAAGAGTAATCAAGTTGCAATGTCACGACCTGCACCTACAAAATGGAAAATATCTGACAGTTTTTACTCCAAAGAAGTTCACGGAAAAATAGACTCAAAGCAGAACCGATTTTCACCAAAACACTTTGGCAGCGACAGAGTTCAAGCAAGCAGTTTTTACCAATCACAGTCTCCTTGGAATCAGTTCCTAAATCGAACTTCAACTTTGGAAACAATTGACTCAGATACTGAACAGAACATTATCCCAAACCAAGGATACTTAGATCATACCATACAATCCTCAAACTATTCGTTTGACATGAATGACCAAGACGGAACTTATGGAAGAGCATTTCAACCAAATTTCTCCTACCGTTTCAAACGATATCGAGGAAAATAATGTAGCCTTCGCTGCAAGAAAGTTTTCAAGTAAACAAATGTACTTTCATAATTGAGATTGTGATTTTCCAACTGTGCTACAGCGGGAAAGTTCATTTGTTTGCTAGAGGCTATGGATCTTTTTTACGATTTTCAATCAAGATCATAGGGAAAGCCAGCAGCATGCCTAGCAATGTCGTAAACAGATTGCATATCCTTCGGTTATTATTCACATAACTTCAGTTATTTTGGATATTATTCTTCTTCAACTGAGACGTTTAACTATCAGTTTAATTCCACCCCGTTTTATTCCCACTCAATTCGTTTCAATTCTGCTGACACCAATGATTGGGTTGCAAAACATCAGTCTTTATGCTTTCAGTGCAGCGACCGCGCTACTTCTTAAACATTTTTTCACCCTGTATTAGTGTTATAAGCGCGTTTAAACGTTGTTGTTTCCTTATTTTTTGCCTTGTTGTGATTTGTGTTATCGATGTTGGTTATTTCATGACAGAAAAATAAAAATTGATTACTATTACTAATACACGCAAAGTAGTTCTCAATCAGGTACCTGCAGCGGCACCTAACGGGCTTTCCGGATACCAAAGTCTGTTTAAAAACGAGAACAATTACACAGCAAATAAAGTTTATTCTGTGGAATGTTTTTGCTTGTCAAAAACTGACCGACTCAAATTAATGTTTATTAATACGTACTAAGCGGATATACCGTTGAATAAGACTATTCATACATTTTCAACAGCATACGAATTTGTAGTGGTTTCTCGCACACATAAGTTTGTAAACAATTTAAATTCTGCTTTGATAAGCTAATAATCTTGTGAAGGTGGCTACATGCTCAGCTAGAAAAGCAAAAGTGAGTAGTTGTAAAATTAAAGCAACGTAATCTGTTGTAAGCTGCTTTTATTGGATTTGTGAACCTGTCTTTGTGTGTGGTTTGACTATCAAAGCTTAAGTAGTGTGTAAAACACATTCACTAAAACTTCGAAATCTTTTGATCGTATTCTTCATGAGTGACAATATTTTTGTGAATGATTTTGCTGTAGAAGATAATGAAACTGCGGTAAAAATATGATAAAACTTTATAGCGAAACTTGCATGCTCAGTAAAAACTGTTCTATAACAAATGTACAACAAACACTTTAATAAAGAATATTGAAACCACGCTTGATATTATGCGCCGTATTTTATAAAAAAATATGCTGAAAAGGCAAAAATGCAACACAGAGAATGCTGATATTTCAAGATCAAAGGGCTAATATCACAATAATTAGTGTTATACACGCTGTTAATAATTTTGGCAGCACATTTTGTTAAAGCTACACAAAGACTGTAGCCGGTGGCATAAGCCAAAAATGTAATTGCAAGCAGAAAAATGAAAACGATGAACAAATATGCTAGAATAAAAAAGCAATGCTGTATTTTCTACCGTCTTGATTTCAAGGAATATTTCAAGTTTATTAAGAAAAAATTACTAACTAAATCTGGCATATCTTTTATAACAGGTTCGAGACCTGTTATGGAAAAAAAGTTTTACACGCTTGGTCTCCTGGCCAAAACAACTATAGGCTTGTTGCTGTATATGTTAAACCTACAAATTAGATATAAATAAAATTATATCAAAAGTCTGTACTATTTAAGAAACTAGAATGTTTTACCAAACGTACCTGTTTTGGCAATCAATATTTATATGCTCAAAATAGGAACCTCAATTTCTTGTATAAAGGTGGGTTGTTTCAAAAAAAAAATCTTTTAAATGGTTGACAACGATCTAACAAACTACTAGTATTTAACGCAAAAACTAATAACTATGTGCTGTGGTTAAAAACAAATAATCACAGTAATTTACTATATAAACAAACTGTATGATCAAACTTTTGCAAATTTCATCTAAATGGAACAAAGGAATACACAAACTCGGTTTGTCTAAGAATTAACAAGTTGTGTCACAGCTGGCCGACGAATCATTGCTTTTAGACGTACCATAATAAATGCATAGGCCGAAAAATTTTCACAATGCAGATAAAAAACCATATAATTGACTAACAACGTATAAGCAGCTTCTTTAAACTGAATCTAGAGGTAAACTAGAAACCAACCGACCACACGTACTTTAAAATGATTTTTCTAAATTTTGATTCACAATCTACCAAGTTTGTCCAGTTTTAATTTTTTAAATCATACCTCGACGAGAATCGAGCCCAAAACATGCTAGGCTAGATTTCGAAAAATCACTTTACCGAATAAACTATAGATCTTACAGAAAAACTGCTCCGAAAGAAGGTTAAGTGGCCAAGGTAGCATTTTTCTGTAGAATCGTTTCGAAAGATGCGACTAGTCAGGCCAAAAGCTCCATAGTTAAAATAGTTTAAACTTTTTGGGCAGTAATAAGTTATCAATTGCATGTATGACGCCGTTCGTGGCTTCGATGTCGTATTCAAGCGCTTTAGCTCGTAATCTTTTTCGTTTCCTACCCAAATAAAGTCTTCCTCTTTTCGGACAACTGGTAAGGCTTGATCGAAGCATAGATTCATGACGATACGGTCGTTGCAGCAGCTCATGCTCACAAAGATACCCTGCGAAAAAATATTACTAAATCACGTGAGCTTAAAGAACCGTAACTTTTTTTTACGATTTAAGTACACGGAGGTTAAATGCTCAAACTGCCTGCTATGAATTTATGTATTTTTTTACATTAGAAAACATTTATTCCTACTTCTAGGGAGCCAAATCTTTCAACCTAACGCAGTGGTTCATCAAGTTTCAGCAAAGAATACCAACCGCAACTGAAAAAACGTACCCAATGGTACAATAGTTGGGTAGCTACAGGGTCCATGAGTGGTAAGGCCTAATAAACAATAAACTTGTCATCGTGGAAAAGAGTTGCGGTTTAAAAATCTAGAAAAAGTGTCAAATTCCAGTTCAAACTTATCGCTTTGAACTGTTGTGCAGCATCAAATCAAAATCAATTCTTCGTTATACTCGCCCCATTACGCCGAAGCGTGTAATAAGTGGGATGGGCCCATCGCTGCGGCTTTGCGCTCGGAAAGCTCCGAAGAAACATCGCAGCAGCTTGCCACCACTGCGACGTTTTGACCGACCCTGGAATCGAATCCACACCTCCCGCACCAATAGCGTGTGCTTAAGAGCTGAGCTGACATTCTCAACACAGTTATAAGATGCTTCAGCATAAAAATCTCAAACTTTAAGGAGTCTATTTTAGGATCCAAGCTTCTCTCAAAAAAATCAACTGCGATGATAAGAAGTTTGGCTTTACATCCATAGACACCCGGCATAAAGAGTTATTATTGAAAATCAAGTTAATTACAAACACAGCGATGTACCTGGCACTAAATGAAATTTGATTACTCGCGCCAACAGATATCTATTCTCCAGCAACCTTCGAGTCACATGAGGAGGAAAGCGACTGAAAGCGGAATCACTGGGAGCAAACATCGTCCGAACGTTTTCGTCATCAAAAATCTGCATTAGACTTTTATTAAATAAGCTTTTTTGAATATCTTAACATTACTCGCTGATGATTGCGTTCAGTTAAGGTCTGTGCTATTGAACATTATGTTAACCGCTTAATTCAACCGTCATACTACATAAGCACCAATATGCCAAATGCAAAGAACAAAGTGATTGTAAAAACAACAGATATAAAATCAAATCATTTGACCTGCCCGGTAATCGAACCCCAGACCTCCCGCACCGTTAGCGCGTGCCTAAACAATAGACTGAACTATATAGTCAGACTGAATTGCAACTGTTTTAGAACTGACTTCCCATTCAGCAGTTCTAACGTGGACGTCGTTCATCCCATTCAGCAGGCCAGGTACGTTTTGTCTTAATGTTGTACCTTGGCCACATGGGGAATTTAACTTGAGTGGCTATCTAACATGTTGTTAGGTACCACAAAGGTTAGATTATTTTGGGGTATACAAATCCGGAGGGGTGTTTAGCTGATCAAGATCAAGCATGCAGAAGAATGTAAGTTCCTTAAACCTGAGAGCGGCTGATGAGGGCTAATGGCCCGAAACAGCGCAGTCCTGCACTATGCGACTGTTTCATTGTTATACCCTAAGCACAAGTTATTGCATTATCAAGTTTCAAATACCCATTATTGTATTGAATTTTACCTCACATTTACATTGTTTCAATACAATCAAACTTACGTGCTCTAATTTGGCAAGCCTTATTGCTTTCAGTAGTATGGTAAAATTGCTACGTTTTGAATACATCATTGCGGACAATAAATTACCACTAGGTGGTAATAGAACCTAAAACATATATTTTTGCATTTAGATGCATACTTATCGTCCTATCACGAGCAAGCATTCAAAGCGTTATAACGAGCTCGCTGAAAAGTTGCCGGCCATCTTTCCATCACATCAAGATGGGGTAATTCCGTTAAATGCCTTTACCGACGTCACAACAAGTAAACTTGCCGACTTGTTCTCCCAACTGTCCCTATGCTGAGCGTCAAGCAGGAAAGCTGTGAATACCAATTTTAAAGTCATTAATTTAACCCGACTCGGAATCAAACCCGAATGTACAACTCCAGAGGCGGACGCTCTTATTACTCGGCCATCTGAGCTGTAGAACTCGGATATCTGAGCTGTGAAGTTGAATTAAGTTTGATATTCAGCTATAAAAAAAAAGACAAACCAAATCGTTGTTTAGAATGTCACTCTTCAATAAAATTGTGAAAAGTAAAATTACATCGCTAATATACTTCATAAATAATTGCTTAGGTTGTGTACCGTTGTGGTGGTGTAGTGTCCTATCCAGCGGGCCTCAATTTTTCATGGGATGTGGGTAAACAAGTGAGAAAAACTGAAGAGAACATTTCAGTGCAGACCATTGACTTGGAGGTGATAAACATTCTGGACCGGTTTAAGAGAGAAAGGCGCTTCTTTCTCCTGATTAGAGCGACTAGAGTAGATCATCCTCCACTTTGCCTGGTTAATTTTCTTTTCGGTTGCAGGTATCTGAGCGTGTTATCAAATTATGACACTAATTACGGTTTTGGATATTTAGCAAGATAATCATAAATTTAATTCAATTTAATTAAGTATTAAATCTGCGATTCTTGCTCTCAAAAGCAATTTTTATCTTTAAAAGTTACCTTGTCTACGAAGTATAGCGCTCCGTTGCAGGGCATAATTTTTGGTTTTCCAATCACCCTAGCACATTGAAAAGTGGTGGCTTGTTTTCTCATATATCGTAGTTGACCTCTCGATCGCATAGCTATCTTCATTGGATAACTATTTACATGGATGCTATAAGGAGAGTTGAGAGACTCAAGAGATTGGTTTGATCTCAATTCGCTGAATCTTATTACCGAAGGAATCAAATGAAACATTAAAACGCTTCGTAGATCTTCAACGTATGTGGTCAATCTTGAGAGTTCCGACTTAGGCAATTCCTGTGAACATTCAAAACCACAATTACATGGATCAATAAATAAATAAATAAATAAATAACTGAGGTTATTTTCAAATTATACTGAAGTGAAAATTCAACAGTCATTGAGGGAGATTGCAAAGTGAGCTTGCGCTCTTCGAGTCAGCAGCCACCCAGTACATGTGTCAAATGCAATCGGCTCCAGCCGTGAATTAAACCCGCCACGTAGGATCTGCAACCTGTAATGCGGTACCGCTAGGCCATGTCGCTGGCATCTTCTTTTTCTATCCAGTTTCAACCCGGTTTTCTCTTCGTTACCGAAGGTGGCCGGACACACCTCATCCCCTCCGCGATCGCTCTCACACCTTCCCTCCATCTTGTTCAATCTGCCGCTTCCTCGATCTTTAACCCGACTCTCTCGCACTCTCTTCCACCTACCTCCTCCATGTCATTTTTGGCCGTATTCGTTTTCGCTTCCGATTCACTTCTGGCATCATTGCCTTCTTCAATGTATTATCATCATCCCTTCTAATTACATGTCCATATTATCTTACTCCATTCGTATTCGCCATTCTATCCAACGTTTCCTTCAAACCCAACATCTCCATGAGCTCCTCCATTTTCTTTCTATCCACTAATTTCACTCCACACATTGACCTCACCATGGCTCTTTCAGGTCTCCTCAAAATTCCCATTTCAGTCTCCCTCAAACACCATGTCTTACTTTCATATATAACATTGCTGATTTTACGCAACTTCGATAAACCATCCCTTTCATTCTCAAAGAAAACCTTGTCCCACGTAACAATTCTCCGCATTCTCTAAATTTCATCCATCCGATCATAACTCTTGATGTCACTGCAGTTTCACACCCACCACTAGCATTAAGCCTGTCTCTAAATAACAAAATCCTTTCACAGTCTCCACTTCATCGCATAATACCTTCACTGGTTCTTCCGTGCCATCTCCAACATCTGTGCATCTTCTACAAACAAAGTGTTTTGCAGAACTGCAGGTTACCATTTTTATTTTTGTGCATCTCCCATGTATCCACTTCGTACACAGCGTGCAACACACAGCGTTAGACCCAACCCTTTTCCCACACATTCCACAAGAATCTATTTTGCTCAAAACAATTTCTCCTTTCGTTCCGCTCACCATCATCTTAGTTTTTCCAACATTTACTTTCAATCCCTTGTCTTCCAATGCACTTCTCCATCTTTGGAACCTCTCCCTTCATTCATCCAAACTTTCACTCATCAGCACCAGATCATCCGCGTACAAAATTTCATTCAATAATCCTTCTCTTGCATGTTCTGTCACAACATCAACCATAATAGCAAATATCAGTGGTGATAGCGCAAACTCTTGGTATACACCAACCCGTACCCCAAGTTCTTCCGATGTCCCTGATCCAACTCTGACTTTCGTCCTTGAACCCTCGTATAAACTCATAACTGCTTGCACCAACACTTCAGCCAATCTTTTCTTTTTTAATGCCCATTCCATCACTTTACTAGGTACCCTATCAAATGCCTTTTCTAATTCCACGAAACACATGCACAGCTTTTGCTCTCCTTCTCGAAACTCCTCTTGCATTCTCCTAAGAATAAACAATGCATGAGCCGTTCCCTTCCCAGGCATAAAACCAAATTGCATGTCATCTATCGTTACCAATCCTCTTATTCTGCTCTCCAGCACTCTCTCCACTTCTTCATTGTATGCTCCAGCAGCTTTACTCCTCTGCATGCCCCACAATCCATCACATCTCTTTTTCTTTTAAAGTCTGGAGCAACAACACTTGTCTTCCATTCTTCTGGCATACCTTTCCCATCAAGCACTCTCTGGCAAAGCTTCTTTATTGCTACAACACCAAACTTTCCACTCGCTATTATCATATCCATATTTACTTCTGAGGGTCCAGCTGCCTTTCCCAACTTCATCTTATTCATAGCTTCCATCACCTTTTCATCAGTTACTTCTTCAAGTGGTCCTTTAATCATATCTGCTTCTACCATCTGATTCCATTCATTTTCCACATTCATGATTTTTTCCAAGTGCTCCTTCCATAATTTCCCTCGATCTTTCTCACTGACTACAAGTTTCCCACCCTCATTCTTCACGCAACCTCCACCTTCTATGACCTTCCCTCCTTTCTCATGAACTTCACAAACTTGAAAACGTCGTTTGGTTTGGTGCAAAGCACACTCATCTCCTCTTCCGCCTCTTGCTTCATAGCTTTTGCAATTACTTTCTTCGTTTCATTTCTGGCCTTCCTATAATCATTTTTTCTCCATTGATCGATTCATGCTCCACAATTTAAATGCTTTCTTTTTCCGATCTATTGCATCCCTTACTTGCTCGTTCAACCATCATGTGTTTCCCCGATCTCCCCTCCGTTTCGTCTTTCCACACAATTCATCACAAGCCTGTAAAACTCCATTCTTATAAGATCTCCACAAATCCATTGAACCAGTGAGTACTAATTCTACTACTCTTTCTTCAAACTTCTCTTTGATCTCTTTTTCCTTCAGCTTCCACACCCTCCATCTCACTCTTCTACTCTTCTTCACTGACTTCTTCAATTTCTGCTCCTCCACATCAACAACCACTAGCCTGTGTTGCAATTCCCCAGGTATAACTTTCACATCACGTACATACTTTCGCTTTTCCTTTCTAACCAGAACTAAGTCGATTTCTGTATCATTTCCGCCCGAACTGTAAGGCACCTTTCTTTCGTCCTTCTTCTTGTACCACGTGTATGCTACACACAACTCTTTCTGATCACAGAAATTTAGCAATAGTCTTCCTTCAGCGTTTCTTTTCCCTATTTCATACCTGCCAAGTATACCTTCAAATCCTTCCGCCTATTTCCCAACATGACCATTGAAATCTCCCAATCCCAACACCAATTCATTTGCGTTTGCCATACTCCACTCACGCGCCATTTCCTCATAAAATCTCTCCTTCTCAGCATCTGGCTTTCAATTTTGTGGTACATAAGCACATATTACTCTCACCACCTCTTCTCCAAACACTAATCCAATGGCCATGACTCTATCACACCTTCTTCTGACCTCGACCACGTTCTCGCACAGTTCTTCTTTTACCAACATACCTACGTCTACAGTTTTATCATCATTTCCACACCACCACAGTTTGTACCTTTTTTTTGACGCCAAAAAAGCGAGCTCTTTCACCTCTCCATCTGACTTCCTGCCAACAACATACTTCCACCTTTCGCTTTCTCAGTTCTTCGCACACCTCCGTTCCTCTGCCAGATATACTTCCAACATTCCAGTTTCCAAATCTAACTCCAATTAGTTTTTCAATTTTTTTTTTTCATAAATTTTCAACCCGGGGATTCTTAGCACCCCCTGCCCATTTAAGGGTTTCCGGAAACTGGGGCCGAAACTTTTCTTTGCATTTCATGAGGTTTTATTGGAGCATGTATTTTATGGCCGCATGCCCTTGCCGACGCCAACCACAGTTATAAGCAGTGGGCCCAGCTTTTGCCTAAAAAGGCATGCCCTTCAAGGCAACAGGGTTGCTGAGTAGTTTAGCCGGCCAGTCGAAACCGTTGCCCGTGTGGTGCTCCTAGTAGGCACTACCCAGCAAAGCATAAACATTGGGACTAGTATGCCATGTACACCATATTCCTGGTCGACCGTACAAAACATAAAAGTATATACTACCCATACTCGTATGGGTACCCTAACCACACAAAATGAGATGAAAAAAACACATAAAATGGGATGAACAAAGCATTAAGTGAGATGAAAAAAATATGTAGTCTTGGCTTGTGATAAGTTTTTCCTAGGCCAAAATCAGACAGTCCAACCGCAATTGCGATAATTTCAGATTGGCTTTTTATTAGTTAATGTATTTGTCATTTTTATGAACAGGGAAGTGTTACCAGCAAAAGCGAAGAGTTTTACTTAAGTCAAATTTAAGAAAAGTACAATCAGATGAAAGTTTTTCCCGAATTAAAAATTGCAGTCTTGGAGCATTCCTATTTCATTAAATTAAATCCTGCTTATAGGCACTTTAAATATTGTTACACTCAGCCAATGAAAAATTTTCAAAAAGTTTCATAAAAAGTTTCATCTTTGCATTACCTTAAAAGCTCTGTTTATGGGAGCAATCAGAGTGAAGTTATTTCCAGTAGCAAGAGCATCTTTAATGCCAGCAAGCTGAAACATTTCTATTATCGATGTAGAATGTTTGTGAGAACGCATTACGTCCAACATAGATGAGACTAAAAGACAGCAAACATAGGATTAAAAAATAAGTAGGATGAGTATAACGACCATACCTACAAACAGAATTAATTTAACTTCAAAATGTTGGAATTTCAGGTGTTGCCAGTAGTGCTGGATCGGTAAACAGCACTCGACTAACTTCTAGACCGGTGGTTCTCAACCTTTTACGATGCGTGGCCCCTTCTAATGACTCTCCACTGCAGTGGCCCCCTGCAGAGCAATAAAATTTTTTTGTCGGTATTTCATTCATAGTAGTTACAGTCGCCCGTTGATCTTAAGTGTTTAATCACCATTAATAAATCATGAGTTTGTGGCCCCCAAGGGGGCCCATAGCCCCCGGTTTAGAACCCTAGCTTTAGAGACTATCGCGACTCCGACCATTCAATCCTGCTACACCTAGCAATTGCATTTCACTAACTTTTGACTCTGGCAAACGAAATACTTGACTACGAATCAACTTCGTTTCCAGCGACCCTGATTCTCCAAGCATATTTGAAAACCGTATCTATTTTTGCTCCCTCTCATCCCCAATCATCCGTTACTCGCTAACATGTTATAGTTTTGTTGTTTCTTTTTTAATTTACCATTTTTAAGTATGTTTTATCAGGTTAGCATCACTTTAGTGTTGATTGTGCACAAATATAAGTTACTGCTAGCATTGTACTGCTATTACAATTCGAAATAGTATTTCATCTTGTACAAAATGATGATGCAATTTGCCTTCATTACGATTCAAACTAGCCCAGAAATTGCACCATCTATATGCTGCAGTTGTTTAAAAAAAGCAAATTATACGCATGAACGCATTCGCACCCGTAGAAGGTCTCAAAACACTATCAATCACGTGAATAACTCCGTTGGTTGCCATGACATCATGCTGCGTTATTCTTGCACTGCCAACATATTTTACGTCACCAGTTTGACGAACCGACATAGTCTCGTTATGCAGAGAGGTGAAATCCCTGCTCACTTCTGAAACAAAAAAAAGAATTAATTTTGCGTTTTTTCTTATGGCACAGCACCTGATAATAAAACTCCGACAGTTTGAGAGAGTAATGATCTTCAATCCTTAGTTGTATATAGCGGTTCAGAGATTTAATGCTAAACATTTTGCTGTAATATTCCATATTATTCACAAACATTGTCATAACCTAGTTCTGATAGTCGCAACGATAACACATCGTCCTATAGTTTCCGCTCAAACTTGTGTCTATTGAATGCATAAAATGTTATATTAAGTTAGCGATGAAACTGTAAAGTAAACAGGCAAAAGTTTATAAGTAAATCAGTAGTTCAGAACTATATTTTAATTATACATAATGTAATTTATCTAAATTATCGTATGTGTTTTTATATTCTATTTGAATAAGACTAAGATTTCGATGTGATTAAAACTTGATTAAAACTACCGTAATAAAAGGAGAATTAAGTTGTTGAATGCTGGGATAATAAAGGAGTACTGAATACGCAACGTTTGGTTATATCATACCAAACTATTGCAGACGACTTCTCAAATGCAAAGCGTGTATCACGTCAAAGCGTGTAACGAGTGACGACGCCCATCTCCACGGCTTAGAGCCTGGGCAACGCAGCTCTGAAGAAACGTCGCAGCGGTGGCAAACCGTTGGCGACACTGTGTTTGATTTGACCGACCCGGAAATCGAACCCTAGAACTCCCAAGCCGAACCGGGCGGCCGGCACATTTTTATGAAACCGAAATTTTATAGCACCGGCTAGTACTAACCTTCTACTCCGGCAGAACACACCATGCTATCAGCAATGTGATTTTCGGATAAAGCTTCCAGGCATTTTCCTGGTTCATCGCTGATTGCAAATGATGTAAATGCATCATTTGTTGGTGCAAACAGAGTGTATGAGCCATTGTTGGAACGTAATTTACTCAGAAAGCCGGAATTCCTCAAAGCTGTAATTCATCATGAAAATATCATGATTAATAACATTTACTTTACTGTGATACAGTGCCCCCAAAAAATACAAAAAACAGGAGAATAGTTGAGTTAGGGAAGTTGGATTTTTAACCTTGCAGGAAACCTAGTGTTGCCCGCAAAAATGTATAAGTTGGTTGATTTCATTGAGCTGTAAATCAAACGACAAAACATCAAATATTACTGCGATGTGGTCTTCCATACAACGAATAGCTGTTTTTAGGGAAGACACTTGCAACTACCAGAACAAAAAATACGGGAAAAAACAGGTGAAACACTGCAAAAGTAGTTGACGGTTACACTCTCCTTTAATACGGAAACGCAAACACAGAGTTCTATTTACCCACACCTGGAAGTCCGCCGAAACGTTTTCACGAGCATAAATTTAAAAAATGATACTGTTGGCCTATAAAAATGTCCAAGCACAGTCATAACATTGATGAGAGATCGGTTAAAATTGAAGCAACAAGCGTTGTTTTTTGCATCCCTAACGAACTCCCATTTCTAAGGAGCTGCTGTTCACTGTGCTCAGGAATTCAGTGAATTTGAAAACAATCAAAATAAGGTATTCCAAGCAAGCCAGAACTTCTTATAACATGTCTTGCCACTGTTTGTACGTATTGATAAATATTATAATTTGCTACTCACCTCCAATAAAAATTGAAAAGGTGTCTTGATTATCAAGCAAAAAATCAGCTATGGATCCTCTGACTTCATCAATGATGTCATCAATGAAATGCAAAATAGAATTGCCACTAACCACATCTAGTGTAGACACTTTGCGGCAATTAGCAGTTATAATGACGTCGAAATCAGATTGAAAAAAGTTCATTCGAATTGGGTTGCCCGAAAATGCCTGTCGTTGCAAGAAAATTGCAAAAGGACTAAACACGATATTTCTGGACCTACATCGAAACTAAACAGAGGAAATGATCTATTGTTCCATAAGAAAGCATACTACCCAAGGTAATTTAGTTTGTAACCGATCTTTCCCATACTGCGTGAGTAACAGTTACAGTAGTATTTGCTGAGAGAGTCACATTTTACGCAATGGTAAAAAAGCAAACTTGGAGTAATATCACGCAGGTTAATGGATGTCATAAAAATCCTTAGCTGTGATTCTTAAAACTAGTATTTTTCGGGTTGAACCTTGTTAAATATTGGCCAACGTGCTTCTGGGGAAGCAAGATGTGCAGGAACGGTAAAGACAGCATGAAAACTGTTAAAGCGAATCAAGATTTTCCCAAGATGAAGTTTGGATTCTTGTCTTCTATTTTTGACAATGTATTGAAAATGGCTACGGGAATAACTGCTACTATTATGCCAAGCAAAAGTGTTGGGCGAAATTCACAGTTTTTGCAATATGCGGAGCCAGATACTTACGGTAAATATTTGATTGTTTTTGATTTGCGATGAGAGAATTTTTTTATTTAAAATCACGTGATTTTCAAAGAATGAACGGGCATCCGCATCTGCACCAATCGCATTTTCTTTTTCCACAAAAGCTGTAAAATTGCGTTTAATAACAAATCATTTTTCATGAACATTTTTTCATGAAGAAATTGCATTTTGTGTTTGTGCTTGGTGTATTGCAGAAGATTTTTGTGGCTAAAACAGTTTAAACCGGTATACATTTACTAAAGTAGCCTACGCGGAGGGTATCCCATGCATAAACCTCTCTCAGTTCTCTTCTGGTACCAATTTTGAAGACTTTATCGCCCAGATACTGCTAAAAACATCACACACATATAGGTGGCTGCTTGACTCGACGGCCTTTATCAGTCTCCTGCTCTCTGAAATTTTTATTTTCGTGTTTATGATCTCAAAACAGCAAATAAATTACTATCACTACAACCTTGATGTGGAAAAAACTCCTTCAGGCGACCCCTAAAAAAATTTCTGAGTGGCCCACCCTTTTAGATTCATCATGAAACAACAGACTATGAAATGTAATAACTGAGACGTATGTAGCCTAGAAAATGTTTAAAAGACCAATGCCTATGACATATTGACATTTGGAATTCAAATCTCTCTTATTTTTTATTGATTGTATCCCACCGCGTGTTTTAATTGCTCTAAAAAAAATTGCCGAGATTTGCCCTTTCAGGGAATTCCAGTAGAAATTTTGGTTTTGAAAAGGGAAGGGACATCATTCAAAAACCAAGGCTATAATTATACCCGTACTTAGAGTTTTAAAAGTTTTCGCAAGGCTATTTTCCAAAAAATATTCCAATCACAGATATAACCTGGAATATAGGCGATTGCTGAGCGGTTTATTGTCAGCATTATATACTGTGCTGCAACTATAATTTCAAAAGGATCAAAAATCTTGTCCTGGTTACTTTCCAAGCAATTAAAATTAGTGTTTTTTGCTGATAAAGTTCAAAGAATAAGATGAGGTGACACCCTTAAAAAACCAATCTCAAATCGTTGTAACTGCTTAAAATTACATATAATTGTAGCCTGCAACATTAAGTGGTATCATAAAAAAGATGGTCAAGTGATTTTGAACCGATGAGAATGTATCTTATAAACATAATGTCAATGGTACCGATTTTTTGCGGCAGAATACGACATAAAGAGAATGATGAACAGGTAATTATAAAATACAAAACAACAACAAACAGTTCAAATTTAAAGTGTTTCGTAAGAAGCTTAGGTCAATCTTGTATATTTTTGTCAGATGTTAGCATAAAAAGGCTAAGATTATAGCAGCAAGATCAAGCTACTGCATCAAAACAAACAGCTTTGAACTTGAAAGAAGTTTTCAAATATTGCAAAAGTGTAGATAAACCTCAAAAATATGAAGCTTTTGTCTTTTCCTGTTTTTGCCACAAGCCATTTCTATTCAAGATCATTTCCACCTTAAAATTTATTTAGATAAATAGATGGCGAAAACATAAAACCAAATTTGAGCAGATTGCATAAACCACAGAATCTTTCACAATAACGTGCATCCCTTGTTCCAAGGATGAATAGTGAGTTATCGTCTGGCAATATCACATTATTATTTCATAGCGAATAAACCTTTTGCAACCGTACCAAAGGCACAACTAGCTTCAGATTAAAGTGCGGATTGTAATTGACTTATAATGCATCTCCAAGATCTTACAAAAGATGGGTAAAGAGGTATAGAGGCAAGCTGTTTTATTAGTTCATGTATGTTAAAGCTACTTCAGCGATCTCGTTGGCAAATATTCTTTTGATAATTGTCTTTTGATAATTTAATGTAAAATCACTCCAAAAAGTACGTTTTGACTTTGTCGACGCTCAACAATTTTTGGTGAGTAAGAAACTCGTCAGCATCTGCCCAGACCCATTGAAAAGTGCCGCGAATGCAAAAGTTAAGTGTGATAGTTATTGCAATTATAATACAAAGATTTTCAAAATTAGTGTTGATTGAATAATAACATTTTCGTATTTATAAAAACGAAGAGTAGTGATTCTCAAACTAAACTTTGACCGAGCCGTGGCTTTTGCACTGATTAGACAGTAAAGTTGAAACACGTTATTATTTGCTTCATGGACTTACCAGCTTCAACGACGTCATTATTTGGCATAAAAATTGTGAAGATTTCATCATTAGGAGCAGCTCTAGTGATAAGAGAAGTAGAAAAGTTAACTTGATTCATAAACAGAGCGGTTGACGGTGGATCTTTATAAGAACCATTTCCTACAAAAAAATAATAAATGAAATAGCACCGACCGATTAGCGCAGTACAGCAACTGTCAAGCACAGCTCTATCGGTGTGGGAGGTGTGGAGTTCAATTCCCGGGCCGGTCAAATCGGACGCAGTGTCGCCAACGACTTGATTCCGCTACGACAGTCCTTCGGAGCTGTGTTGCCCAGGTGCTAAGCCATGAAGATGGGCCCACCACTCGTCACACGCTTCGGCGTAATGCAGCGAGTGTGATGAAGATTTGATTTAATTTGACCCCGTCGGAAACATCTTATACCTAATTGATTTTATGACACTTTAATCAGTTAATTGTTGAAGGCATTTGCTTCTCTTTTATTATTCGCAAAATTCCCTCTACACACATCGCATAGAAAAGACTACCTACACATATTAAATGCACTGCGTAAAGCCTATAAAAAACATACATATTAAATGGTTTTCTACTGTAAATCAGTCTGACCACGATTGATTTCAGTAGAAAATCGTCTTGAGATAAAGCTTTGTTACGGTATATCTTTGATACCACGATACAGTTTTCTCAATCACGCAACTAACGGTTTGATTCAAAATAATAATAATAAAAAAACAAAAACAATAGCAGCCCAAGATAATTATTCATTCTGCATTGCCAATTCTAGTTACATTGTTGTGACTGTGTGAGTGCCATACTTTGATAAATGGATTCCAAAAAGTCAGAAAATCATATGTTTACCAAAGCTACTAGGTGTGTACAATGGGCACTACAGCTATGATCATGTGAGATCAAAAATATGAAGTTTCAAAGTGATAATGGATGGGAATAGCAATAGTTGAATAGATCATCATTTTAAGGTCAACCAAATGGCAAAGGTAAAGTAATGGAAAAACTTACGTGGACGACATTCGCGTCTGTCAGCAGTGAGAGCATATCCAGTACAACATTGGTAGGCAATTGTTTTGACAGGAAGATGGCCGCCAATATCAAACCTGCGAAAGACATATCCATCGTAAAAGACGTTTACTTACACTTTTGACTCATGAGAATGAAAATGTAGGTGTTGATCTAAGCTTAGAGAAAATAGCACTGGTGTCAAAAGGTCAGGTGTCGTTTTGAAGATTAATAACTCGCGGAAGTACCGTTTTATTGAAGATTAATAAAATAGTAAATCGCCAACGTGATAATCAAGACTTTTTGGCAGGAAATCACCCACATGGTGCTAACTTGCTGCAGAATCTTTTTAGCGCTGACTGTTTTGTGTCCACCGAACGGTGCAAAGCTGAATAAAGGCGTGTGCTGAACTCCTTCAAAAACGCTAGTACAGGCAATAACAACACATCTCACCACGAACAGCTCCCATGGCCGAGTGGTATGATAGCGTCCGCCTCTAAGCTGCAGACTCGAGTTTGATTCCGAGTCAGGTCAAACCAATGACTATAAAATTGGTATTCACAGCTTCCATACCTGACGCTCAGCATTAAAGGAACAGCGTGAAAAACAAGCCGACAAGTTTACTTGTTGTCTGGGAAAAGCACTTAGCGGGTTTCTCCCGTCTCGGTGTGTTAGACAGGTGGCCGACAACTCTTAGGCGAGCTCGTTATAACGCTATGATCGCTTACTCGGGATTGGAGAATAAATATGCAACTAAATACAAATTTGATAAGATTATTATGCATGTAAGTAATGCAAAGCACCAAAGTTATATAAAATTTTCAGCTGTTTACAGGTGCGTTTACCGATACGCGACAGGCGACCAGCGACAATTTTTTATCGCTAGTTGTTTGTTTTATTTTATTGTTTAGCTAAGCGATCACGCGAAAATCTGCGAAAACCTTTTACATTCACTTACATTATAATTTTTGTCGCGTTGTCGCACGTCGCGTATCGGCAAACACACCTAAAGTTTTAGCATTCATTGGAAACTTACATCTCAGTGCATACAAATCCAGTTGGTTTTTCAACGCATTTCTTTCTGGTTTGAATTCTATGGAGAATTTTTCGAAGTCCGACGAAGCGATTTGGCTTTTCAATCACACAAACATTCTCCCTAAAATGTAAGGAACGATGAAGCTACTGCGCAGCAGAACTGGATCAAAAAAACAAAAGTTATAGGTTTGCAATTTCATCTGCTTATGAAGCATAAAGCACACTGCCTATGTTTCAGTCCACACTTGAAGATATACCCCGTCAGCATGTCCAATTTTAGTGAGCTTTAGGCAAGCGGTTCTTGGGTTCAGTTTCTGCATCATAATCAAGTTTTTGATGTCACAATCACTTTTTTAAACTATGACATCAAGAAATTGATTATGATGCAAAAACTGGAACCAACACCCGAGGGCTTACATCCCACCAAAATTGGATACGTAGGCAGGGCAATAGCATACTCTCTTAACTTAAGGCTTAATTTGATTGATTGATTAAAGTCTTTTCTATGATTCTTCTTTTGTGTTGAAAAACTATGGAAAGATTTATACACAAACAATGTTGCATGAACTCTAGTGATAGTTTGAAAGAGACCAAGCATGTTATTCGTGTTTTTTTAAGCTACGGTTTACAGCAATTGCAAACGGCATTGGTTTGAAGTCACGCACAAAAGGCGATAAAAAGACATGTGTTTTGCTACATTATCCTGTCGCTAAAACTAAACCAACATATTTTTATCTCTCACGTAATCGAAGATAAGCTAAATCAGGTTCATTTTACGGTGGCCGTCACTCACAGAAGACATTCCGGTTGTAGAACACCGGATATTTTCAACTAAAAAAAGTTTTACCCACCAAAACGTTAAGCTACAAGCTTAGATATTGTATTTGCAGCAGAATTTTTATAACTCGGTGCTTTCTCTGATAAACTTTTAAGTTTTACCAAAAACCAAAATACTTGTGATATTTGAAGCGAAATCGAACGTCGTGAGATCTTTGTTGATTTGAAAACTATAAACAAAGCTTATAGCCTAAGAGGTCCAAAAGCTGATGAAATTGTAGCAGTTTGGGTTCAAAGGTTAAAGGTGAAGATCAAGTCCACATTTAATACATAGCACGTGACTCCCTTGGTCAGAGCGTCATTTTATGACAGTCATGATCGCTAGTCTGCGGTTCAATTCTAACCTCAGCTTCGCAAACGTTTTAAGATGACTATTTTGTACTGATTTTAACAATAGGAGTAGCAAAGTAAGCAAAATTTAACGGAAATATTCAGAAACAACGGCAACCGACCAATGCAAAGCGTTAGCGTCGTTATTTCGTAACAGGATAAATCCAACATTAATCACTCAATACAAATTTCAAAAAATGAAAGAATTATTACTTCAATCAAAGCAAGGCTCAACTTTCTCTGGCAGAGTGCTCGATAACCGTCAATAGTTGGAGCTTGTATAATAAAACGCATAATTTTATAATTTAAAATTTTACAATATTTTATATATTATAATATTTTGTAAAATTTATGTACAAAGATTTCGAAGAAGTTTTCATGGGCAAAAGTGATTTAACAGATCTTTGCTCGCAATGCCATTTCTAAAGTTTCAAAGATGACCAAACTTCTGGTATTGCTCTTGACGAATTATATAATTTCAACAGCAGGATAGAGTATGATAGATCAGGTGCAATAATTTCTAAACTGAATCATTTTTCACGCTTGCCAACTCATGTGCTCAAGTGTATGTGACCAGGCTTATAAGTCGATTAGGCTTTGCAGTGACCCAGAAGAAAAAAGGTCAGACATTCCACTATAACCAGTATAGTAAGAAGTTTTGCAGACTTTGTATCTTAAACATGTTGGAATAACGCTAATAACAACACTAATAAAACTACAAAGAAGCTATGCAAGTTATGGTCAAGTTCAGGTGCAATTTCAACTTATCAAAATCACAGGAAACCAAAAGGTTTTGCTGAGAAAAAATGTTTTTTGGGTGTCATTGCTCAGCATTCAGTAAGTAGCTGCAAAGTGCAGACTCAATGGTGACCGAAAGCTATAGACACTGTCTGTCAATCAACTGCAGGAAACCTTATCCTTTTTTACTGAAAGTCCCGGCATTGACACTTTCGTTTTGAACTTTGTTTATTTATTTAAGCAGTTCAGGATGAGCTCTTTGTCATATTTACTATAGTAAATAAATCCGTAATCAAAATAATTGTTCATTAAGACAAGCGAGATTATTGTAAGGATTTTCATGCAAGCGGTAAAAGCCGCCCTTAACAAAAACTGAAGCAGTTAGGCTTAACTTTGACTCAAAATACTGAGCTGACCACCATAAAAATTGGTCAAATTTTCTATTTATAACGAGATAAGAGCCATTAAGTGCTTAAAATGTTCTCGGATTTTTAGGACTGAACTTGAAAGACAATTTAGAAAACTATTTAGAGTTATCAGAGCGAATCTAGTGAAGAGCAACTCCATGGACCATGGTTATGCAGCCGTTATGACCGCTTTCAGTTTTTTGCTTGCAACTGTTTCGTTAAAACAAATTAATAATAGTGCAAAAATTTTCAAAGTATGTTATACATACGTTTTGCATAACGACTGTTTTCAGAGATTTTTTTTGCAACTGCATATCGCTCTACTTCAAGCCTAACCATACTTATCAATCATAAAGACTGATAAAGTCATGTAAATTCAATTCAGAATTTTTATGCCTCTTATAATTTTAATTGCAATCTTATACATATTTTTTGGAGGACATTTTTGGGTTGTTTTTCTCTTGCACTTTTTTTAAGCAAATTTTTTGCAAATTCTTCTAAAGCAGCGTTGGTCAGTCATGCGTGTCGATGTTACTATCGCACTGAAATCAGATACACACATTAATCATAATAAAAAAATTGCAAAAATGTCAGATCAAACTAGAACAGCTCAAATCGTGTTCTAACGATGTGATTATGCAACAAAAATTATAGTGCACAAATGGCAGATCCAGTGGCGAAGCGAGAAATTTCAAAGGGGGGGTGGGGGTGCGAGTGGGGGGGGGCACAAACTATAAAAACCAACAAAAGAGTCTGGCAAATTTCAGTCACTTGGCCCGATTTGTTCTTTTTTACTAAAAGGCAAATTCAAAAGAGGGGAGGGGGCTGGAACAACGTCCCTTCCGCCAAGAAACGCTCCTGGGCAGATCGATTAGAAAAGTTCAACCCACAGAAACAGCTTTTTTGCTTTTGGGTGAAGAAGCAGCGAAGATATTTGCACAAAAGTGCTTTTCAAAGCCACGGCGGTTGGTCACATTCAGCGTAGTTATGTAACTGCGTAATGTTCTTTGCACACAACGTTCTGTCGCTATGATTATAACTAAATAAAATGAGGGGACTTGGGATTGAAAAAGTTGAAGTTTGGGCCTTTTTTACGTTAAAATATAGTTTGGTTTAAGCAGCAAGAACTTAACTCGCAACTCAGGGTTCTAGAGCAAACGCATCCGCAGTAATCACGCGTAGAAACGACAGTTGAACCAATTCCTAAACAGTACGTAAGTAGGCATTGTCCTACCTAGACCATGCACCAGCACCCTCAAGTTATGCAAATAAATCCACTTCAAAGTAAAATTACAACTTGATAAAGTTTTTTGATAGCATTTTTTATTGAAAAATCACCATGTCAAAAACGTTCTAATATTGCCTTTTTTCAGACAGTAACAAAAATGATTCATCATCAAAACTTAGATACAGACTATACACCGAGATTTATGCCTGAAATCGCCAAACATCCGCCTACGCAGACGACAATGACTGTCAAAGAAAATTCAGTATGCGTTAATAAGCATGAAGTAAACTGACCAAAATCATGCTGCATACGCAACAGTTCTGTCCAAAAAGTGCCTTCATTTAATTCCAAATTTATTTTGTTGTATCAACAGAGAAAATGAACTGCACATGTACAACAAAAACTCAAATCTTCATTATACTCGCCGTATTACGCCGAAGCGTGTAACGAGTTGCGGGGCCCATTTCCGCGGCTTAGCGCCTGGGCAACACAGCTCCGAAGAAACGTCGCAACGGTGGCGAGTCGTTGGTGTCAACAAAAAAATAAATAAATTACATTAAATAAATAAACAATCAAAGAAATATGCTAGACAAATTAGGTTAATAAGCTTCAAGTTCGATGGCGATAGTTTTGCAAAAATCGATTCACCCACTCTGAATTGCTTCGGTAGAACTTCAAAAAGGAAAACAAAATTATAAATTCAGTGGATGAAATTTAATGTTTAGGATTTTCAACTACTGGTCTTATAGCCTACGACTAATTAGTTTTTTTGTTGTGTTGCATTACATATTACCATTTCTATTTCATTCTCAGAATATGAATGTTATATTTCATATATATAGACTTACATCGGCTTCTCTTCATTCATTACTTGTAAAATCAGGCCTGCCATTGCCGATACATGCCAACTAGGCTAACTGCTCAATGCTAAGCCTGCAGTTGCAGGGGCTTGAGTATGTATAGCTGAAAATTGCATTGAATACGCTGTAAGCTCGGTGGCCGAGTGGTTGGAGAGGTAACGCTCTCAATCACAAGGTCCTGGGTTCAAAACCTGAGTCTACTTGATGAGCGGTCAAACCGCGAAACTAGTCGTAGAATTGGTTTTTAACAGCGTTTATTTAGTAAGTCTTCAAGGCCTACCATTTACCCTGTTATATTTCATATATATAGACTTACATCGGCTTCTCTTCATTCATTCTCAGAATAATTACTTTCAATACTTATGATGCAATGTAACAACATGGAATATGGATGTCATTTTTAAACTCTTTAATACGATAGGAGCGAATATGCTCCTAGTCTCCCAACTCCTAACGCTCGCACAAGCAATGATTGATGTAATATCGCCAGAGCTGTATATCTCAATTTCATCAAGTCTATAAACCTAAGCGACAAATTTATTTACTTCAATAGAAAATTCAAACCTTGCCTCGAGTTGAAATTACTAATCTTTAGAGGTATTTTGGAACATTTAGATAGTGAGCACAACAGTAATTTTACACGCATTCGAAAAATCAAAGATTCCCGAACATTTTTAGATAGAGAAATTGCGCAAAAATTTATTCAAAAATTTCACGACCATTCTCTGAGTAGTTTTAGTCGATCCGAAAGTGACCGTAAGATTGTTATCTAGTGTTGGTCATATTTACATGAAAGGAGTCGAGTACATTATCAAACGAACATTTATTGAAAGTTTCTACAGGGAAAATAAACAATAAAAAAAAACTAATCAACAAGAAGCTGAATTTCAGTTCAAAATTTGGAGCACACAATCTTCAATCGCCTTGAGGCGATACTTAACCGATTGCGCAGTGAAAAAACGACCCAGTGCCGTAACCTTCCCTGACGGATTTTTTTTGATAGCAAGTGTTGCGGGCTTTCTTGTACATCAGCTAATATAAAAAACAAGTTTTTGCGTACATCTCTAACAAATTTTGCAAAAACGCCCCTCAGTTTCAATGCCCCTTCTCTATTTAACTTTTAGCGCTCGCTGGAGGCGCTCAACCATAACTAATGTGTTAGTTTTGGAAGCTTTTTTGATATAGTTTGAATAGAGAGACAAAACACGACAAAGCCATTAATCAATTCGAGATAAATATGTCTGGCTTCAAGTGTCAATAGCAAGTCTAAACCTGCTACAGTAATTGAATGCTTGAAACATGAAAATACAATACAAGCAACTGACAAGTTGAAACACATCGTGAGTACACGAACACGCTTGAAGTAACGACAACATGTCGCAAACAATCAAAAACTAAATATTCCCCAAAAGAGAATAGTTTTCGATTTGAATATTCATCAGTTTGTTCGGTTGTAAAGACATTGCTGTCGGTAGTTCGAATCTGAGATCTGGGGTTCGAATCCCGGGTTGGTCAAATCGGACACATTGTCGCCGCTGCAGCGACATTTCTTCGGAGCTGCGTTGCTCAGGCGCTACTCCGCAAGATGGGCCCCGCCACGCGCTACTCGCTTTGGCAGAATACCGCCATCATAATGAAGATTTGATTTTTGTATACCACTTATGTACTTCTTGCTTCTGGCCAAAGGCAAGCTTGTTAATTTTGACTCGCAATTACGATCTCGCAGGAAATCAGTGTACTGTTAATCCGATTAACGACGATGAAGTAGTTATTACATCATAGTTAATAACCTGTTGTTTTCACCAACACTACGGGCTGCAATTTCAAAGAATCAGCAATACTAACAAGGCGCAGACCAACAGAAATGTTATTATCATTTCTCAAGTACATGTCAAAACATCCAAAGACTTTGCCTTTTGAGCTATCTAAAAATTTCTGCCTGCATGCTCTATAAGCTACTTGTCTAAGCCGTAGCAGCCGCCCCCCAAACCCCCCAATTAAGGGGGGGGAGCACACTGCCAAAAGGGGCCCCAAATTGTCTCAAAGGACCCAAAGTTGCATCAATTAAAAAACAAAATTCTACTTTGCGAATCGCACTGAATGAGATTTTTTGCGCTCAGGTTCTATATTTCAGTTTTGAAATTCTTCGCTATCGTTTCCTTGCGTCATAAACTGCGTAATGATGTCATAAAAACATACTGTGTGTAAGAGTGCGCGTAGGACTTGAAAAAGGAGGCCGGTGCAGAGTTGGATCCAATCATTTTATAATTTTTAAATTCAAATTCATTACTTTTGAAAAAATTAAAGTCAAATTCATTAACACCTAGTGAGCGGATTTAAAATTTTATTTATATATTTGCATTTTTATCCTCCTATAACGAGAAAGCGACGGAGCGCTATACGAGCTCGCTTAGGAGTTGCCGACCATCTGTCTACCACACTTAGATGGGGGAATCCCGTTTAGTGCCTTTCCCAACGGCACAACAAGCGAAGTTGCCGCCTTGCTTCACACTATCCCTTTTATGCTGAACGTCAAGCAAGAAAACTGTGAATACTAATTTTTAAGTCATTGGTTTGACCGGACTTGAAATCGAACCCCA
This sequence comes from Trididemnum miniatum, assembly GCA_964006365.1. NCBI lineage: Eukaryota > Metazoa > Chordata > Ascidiacea > Aplousobranchia > Didemnidae > Trididemnum > Trididemnum miniatum. The sequence goes on from OZ023245.1 coordinate 12,294,094, forward strand.
GAATCTACCAATCCAGAAGCAGACGCTCTATCCACTCAGCCTTCCGATCGGTAAATTCAATTCAATTCTACCATAGTTCTGGGTCAGTAACCATAATCTGACACCGAATACAAAAGTCCATTAAAAAAGGTTTTGCTAGTTTGACAACGTTTGCTTTTGAAATAGCGCAGGAATTGGACATTCGTTCTGTCTTCCTCAATCAAAAAGTAAAAAGAAGAAGAGAATGAAGATAGAAAAAGAGAATGTATAGGCCTATTTACGATGCAAATGTTAAGCATATAGCTTCTGAGGAAGAGATTCAGAGCAAACGTTCCTAAACAACTGGTGGAGCAGGTTATTACGTCGATACTAGAAAGTTTTAAGCTGACATGTGATGTCGTTTCTGTCTTTTCATAGCTGTTTACACCCAGCAGCTTCGTGCATGAACAGCCATTGTCAGCAACATGATCTGGCACTACAGCACGCAGGTTCAGATCCTTTGCGACAGGTTCGATTCACGGCTGGAGCCTATTGTATTTGATATACAGTTAATACCGGATGGTTGCTGATTAGAACGGCGCAAGTTCATTTGGAAGTCTCCCTTCAATACCGTTGAACTTTTAATTTAATAGTAATAAGTGCTCGCTTGCCTCGCTCTTCGAATAAGCAAAGTGCGTAGTTACTGTTACCAGTGCTGAACTAAGCTTCAGAAAACAGACGCTTATTAAAACGTTTAATTGATCTAATATGGCAAACAGGGGACTATCTTTTTACTTTTCATTTATTTACATTTTTATCCACCCATCACAGAAAGCGACGGGGCGCTACGCGAGCTCGCGTAGGAGTTGCCGACCATCTGTCTACCACACTTAGACGGGGGAATCCCGTTAAGCGTTTTCCCCAAGGGCACAACAAGCGAACTTGACGGCTTTCTTAACACTATCTCTTTATTGTTGAATGTCTAGTAGGGAAGATGTGAATACCAATTTTTAGGTCATTGGTTTGACTCGACTGGGAATCAAACCCTCAGTCTACTGATCCAGAAGCACACGCTCTATCCACTCGGCCTTTCGATTGGTTCTTCACTGGTCAAGTTTTCAATCGAAAGTTAATGCGCCCTATCTCCAGATTATGATGCTGCCATAAGAACATCTGCGAACGAAAAAGTGCGCTCTAGCCAGGCAATTTTAATGGTAATGGATAATTGGGTGCAACAAACTTGTGTCAAAATTGCACCTTTTATTTTTTCACAGTGACAACGCGTATGATCTACTTCAGTATTCACATTGTGGTGAGACACTGAGCTGTTACCCCTGAAAAAACCTAAAACAATTTATATCTAAAGCTTAGTATATGGGCCCTTGAAAGAATTTTGGGAAGGGCTCAAAGTTGAGCTGCTACGGTACTGCTACTTGTCCTTTTCGCTTTTACTGATTTTTTGTCTCAGTTAAAACGCTAAATTGTGCCAGCGTTACCCGCGAAGATCATCAGTAAAAACAGAAAACTAGGTTGTACGTACCCTCTCCACCAATGGATGGTACTGTTGACTGCCGTTGAGTAATGTTCTGTCGAGTTCCCGCTGTTTTCAGTCGCTCTTTCACCGACAGGATTAATTGCTAAAATAGGGTCAATGGGGGGCAGGTTTCTTGCTAGTCCATAATTAACGACATCCGACTGGCCAACGCCCAATTTAAACGGTACACGTGATTGATTGTCGCCGATTAATTTTTCTGGAATCTCTAAATCTTCGGAAGAAAAATTGCGATATCTGAATCGGCTTCTGCTTGGAAGAGATTGAATTTTGTGCACAGAAAAAATTGGCAAGTTATTCCCGGTTTGGATCAAGGAGTCACTTCCAACGACCAGAACTCTGCTAGAAAAAGGGAGGGCTGACGTGAGAGTGGTTCTTCGCAAGGGATGTCCGCGGGCACGTCCAATTAGATTTGGTTTTCGTTTAAAATACATCAAACGTTGAGAGTTGTTTAAGCGAATAGCAGTTGCATTACCAAAGATTTTTGTTCGAGTGCGCACTACACGTGTTTTATAAGGTAGTCTTTTTCTTATTTTTCGAAGCTTGGGAAGAGTTAATGGTTTGATTTTTGCAGGGGTTGATTTTAGGGGTCGTTTTGAAGGAACAGCGTGAGCACGAACAGTCTTTTGAATCCATTTTGGTTTTGCACGAACAGGGCGCACCTCTTGTGTTCTTCTATTATTTTCCCGAATATTTCTATTAAAGTTGCCTCGCTGAGTCCCTTGCTTTCTTCTTCCGGCAAAAGCTCGACCAGAATTGATAAGCTGGACTGCAGCAGTGGACGGAACAACGCGAGCGCTAGCTGGAACTACAGAAAAGTACCGGGGCTGATTTAATGGCATCCTTCTCACAGGAAATTTGTTTTGGCTGCCACGAAATCTTGTCCGGAAATCTGATTCTCTTTCCTTCTGCCATATCTGAGAAATAGATCCAGTTGCTGCGTGCCAATATGGTGCAAAGACAATGCAGCAAGCTAATAAAGCTGTAACGTTCGCACAGTTAAAGTACATGCTTCGAGATCTGAACGAATTCATTTCGGTTTACACCTTTTCTAGCTTTTTTACTCTCAACTGCGAATGGTTTGACGCGTTCGCGGTAATTTATATCGACGAAAAAAGAAAACTGAAAGCAGCGAAGAAAAAAAGCTTTTTTTCTGAAAAGAAAGGATCGCAACACTTTTGTTTTACATCAACAAAATTTGATCAAATTTCCAATTTTGTTTCATGCATCAAAATCAAATAGTAGGCCAGAGATTACGGTAGTTCTAACCATGGGCCGAGTTTGGTTTTAATAAGTGGGGGGGGGTACAAATTTTGTGCGATAAGCTATATCGTACGTGCTCTCGACAGAAGTATGTCGACTGAATACTATTGGTGCTATAAAACGCCGACGTTGATTTTGTAGTCCTAAGTTTAAATGCCTGCAAAGGCAATTTTACATTTTTGAGTTTAATGATCCTAGAACTCGAATTTGTCATGAAAAAGACATGTCCATCTGATTTTTACCTCATCGGCTTTCCATTTTTCGGAAATCATTGTATTTTTACTCATCTTTTCGATTTCGTTTGCCACGTTGACGTACCTTTAAAAGCTCAACAGGCAACAGCGATAGTGACGCCGCTCGAAGTCTTAGCTGTAATAGTAGTAGTAATTTCATTTATTTACCATGCACATAAAAATCAGAACACAAGTTACACAAATTGAAAAAACACAATTTATCTTCAAATTTAACAAATGAACAAACAATAAGTTGGTACAATATTGCCGAGACGGGAGACTGCGAGACTGTAGCGCGTTTCATTAGCCTCAACTAGAAAACGCGACAGCAGCTTTTACCTCGAGTGACATAACAATCACTGTTGAGTTTTTGCGTCGATTTGGCAAATCAAATCAAAAAGATGAATATAAACTAAAAATACAATATTTCCGAAAAAAGGAAAGCCGATGAGGTAAGAGTGAAATGGATGTATATATGCTCTTTATAACAACCACATGGTATAGGATCAATAAATTACCTAATAATATTTGCTTTTACGGCCACTTTCAAAGCACAGAAAGATTGAAGTACCAGTATAAGGGGCGCCGTTTGTGAAGTAGGAATTGTACTCACTTTGCGGACAAATCAATGCTCTTTCTTACGCCAAGTCATATGGTTACGAAAAAAAAACAAGCTTTACTGCGCCAAGTCAAATGGTAACGAAAAAAGGCATGCTTTCCTACGCCAAGTCAAATGGTAACCAAAAATGCATGCATTCCTACGCCAAGCTAAATGGTAACGAAAAATGCATGCTTTCAAAGCCAAATCAAATGGTAACAAAAACAAACAAGGTTTCTTACGCCAAGTCAAATGGTAACGAAAAAAAAACATGTTTTCCTACGCCTAGACCAATGGTAACGAAAAAAGCATGCTTTCCTACGCCAAGTCAAGTAGTAACACAAAACTATCTCGTTCTGAGCGCCAACTGTAACCTAACAGACATCACGTGTCTGCCGACCAAACTACCTTTTTTCTGATGGAATCCGAATAAGCGCCGGTCTTGCTGGTCTGTTCGGATTCGATCGAAAGTCTGTTCGGATTTTTTAGAAAAAAGGTAGTTTGGTCGGCAGACACGTGATGTCTGTTAGGTTACAGTTGGCGCTATGTTACAGTTGGCGCTGTGTTACTCAGAACGAGGTAGTTTTGAGTTACCATTTGACTAGGCGTAGGAATGCATGCTTTTCTTCGTTACCATTTGACTTGGCGTAGGACAGCATGTTTTTTGTCCGTAAAGTGCGTACAATTCCTGCTTTACAAACGGCACCCCATATTACTATACTTGGATGAATACAAATTACAGTATTTATTCAACAAAAAACAACGAATATCAGATGGAAATTCTGTACATATGAACATAACACATTCCGTTAATTGAAGGCTCACTAAAAGAAAGTTAACACAATTGATAAAAACTGAAAGTTAACACAATTGATTAGAGTAGGCCTACCGGACTCTATCAATTATGTTAACTTTCAGTGATCAATCTCTGTCAATTGTTCGTCCTTGATCAGCCTTCGTGCTTTTGATCTTCATGCAATGCATGTAGAAAACTTGTTCTAGCTGGGAGGATCGTTAAAGTTTTAACTGCGGTTTCAAGACCATTTTATCTTCTTAAGACCTTCCGGTCTTTGGACCAAGTTAAAATCAAGACCCAAGACCGCGATTGGCGAAGACCAAGATTTTAAAAAATGGTCTTGGACCAAGACCTTCGCCGTATCACTGACATCAATTCATACGAAGCGGCTTGTTGGCCAAACTTTGCTTTGGAAATTTTTTCGCCTCTAGTGACGGTGTGACATGTTATACGTGTGATTGTACAATGTGTATCGACAAATGTTATGTATTTGGGCAACAAAAAGTGATTGGGACAAAAGATATTATGCCCCCCACTTTAAAAAGTGGGGTAGACATATCCCCCCCCTTAAACTTGGTCCATGGTTGTAACAGATCGATGTTTTTACGTTAACATATTTTTTTTTGTATTTTTAACTTCGCTCGATATGTAGAATTGTAGATGTATAGAAGTGGATGTGCAGGCGGTGCTACTTTTAGGCTTTCACTATAGTGACGATAAGGTTTTTATTCTTTGAAAGAAATCTTAATAAAATGAAAGAGTCATCGCACTAAAATTATGATATTTTTATTGTAACACGCAGAAAATCACTTTTTAAAGTATTTTAAAGTCCTGAGCAGATTCTTGAAAATACTGTTAAAAGTCATGTGTAGTAGCTTAATTTGACTTGTTCTTAGGTTTGCAAGCTGACTCAATCTATGCTTACTTTAATATTCAAAAAAATCAAATCTTCATTATACTTACCGTATTACGCAAAAGCGAGTAACGAATGGCGAGACCCATCTCCCCAGCGTAGCGCCTAGGTCACACAGTCTCGAAGAAACAGCATCAGCGGTGGCGAGCCGTAGGTGACACTGGATTTGATTTAATCGGCCCGGGAAAGTGACTGTCATTGTTTTATTCCAGCATTTTTTGTCTAAACTTGGTTCTCCCCGCTAATTTTTTACTGTCCAACGTCGAGTAAGGTGGCTGCGTTTTTTTTTTTTTTTTTGAATAAGGTGGCTGTGAATATTATTGCAATTGCTGTAGGATCTACAGCGCCACCTTGTGTAAAAATTTTCACTTCTTACTCGACGTTCAGCAGTAAAAAAATTAGCGGAGAGAAAAAACGGGTAGCTTCACTTGTTGTGCCGTTACGGAGAGGCACTTAGCGGGCATGGTCCCCGGTGAGTTACAACTTCTGAGCAAGTTTGCTTACTTTTAACATCCGTAGACTACATAGCTATACGGAATGGATAGCTTTATTTAGCGGATTCGTTAAAACAAAGTGTAGCGTTTACGTCTGTAAAAGCAGATAATGCCCGGGCTGGAATGAACAGCGACACACACAGCTTTATGCAATAAGTGCTAGGCGTTACGTAAAATTAGAGCTTGAAGATGTGTATCAGCTGACACAATTATTGCTATGACTTTGTTTCACAAAAGTATCCATCACAAAGGTGGTGTCCTATTACCACAGCGCAGCGACGTCATGTTTGGGATCAAGATAACTGACTATAACAAAAGCTGAAGTTTTCCATTTTGAAATCACACAATGACATTGTGTTTAGTTCGCACGGAGAAGCTCAATCATCGATAGCTTAAGTTTGCAGCTCAATTCGAAGCTACCTGGAAAAATTACAATGAAAGTGAATAGTTGATGTTTTAACCCGGAAAAGGAATGAAGTTATGAAGGCGCCAAGAGCCCGTTTAAGGGTTTAGTCCAGGGTTTCTTAACAGGGGGTGTCCGCACCTCCAGGGGGGAGCGAGAAATGTACCTAGGGGGTGCGGGATTAATAAACATTAAAAGCTACTGTTTTATAGAACATCCGAAGATATTTTTTGCTCTTTACTTGATTTATCGTGAAAATAATTGGACATTTGCTGAGGTGATCAGTGGCGGATCCAGGGGGGAGGATATGGGTATAAACCCCCCCCCACCAGCCAATTTCAACTATGTTTTTCATGAATAAAATTTTTTTATTATTTCAAGCCTCTTCGATTCAACAATAATTCGTACACCTTAAGGTGTGTTTACACAGAATGCGATGCGACTTGACTTTTCGTACGCAAGGTGACGTAGGCACGAAATAGTTAGAAGTTATGACCTAAACTACGTCACTTTGCTGGGCATTTTAAAAAACAATCGTAAGGTGCTAAACAAAAGAACCGATAAAAAGCAAAATTGTTGGGGTTCGAGTTGTGTGGAGATATTTCCATTTACTTCTTACGTCAAAAAATGGATAAAGTTGCGTACGACAACAAATCAGATTCAAATCGCATTTAGTGCAAACAGACCTTTAGCCACGCATAAATCGAAAATGTGCGAACAACATGCAATTTGGTGAAGGACTAATCAGGGGCAAAAGAACAAAATTTGCGTCACAAATTGTTCGAAAAGCGCTAAAATGCCCATTACAGTATGTAAATTTTCAAAAAATTTCCGGGGGATTATGTCCCCGAACCCCCCTAGAATTATTTTTGTTTTCCTATTTGCTTCAAATTTAACTTTGCCAGAAAAAATGCGCCTAAAAATGTCAAAATTTGGTGCTAAAAAGTTGTGAATATACTACCTTCACATGGACACATTTTTTAAAAAGGGCTTATTTACGCTCTTTTTTGGGTTTAACATCTTTGCATTCAGTTTACATTCAACCTATTTCAAAACTGCATACCCCCCACCAAAATTTTCTGGATCCACCCCTGGACGTGATGACCTTTTTTTTGCTCTTCACTTGACTTTGCGTAGAAAATTTGACATTTGCGGACGTAATCACCTTTATTTTCTTTTTGGTCTTCATCAATATTTTCCAATTTTAAATGGGGGTGCGAGAATTGAATGGTGATTCAAAAAGGGTGCCAGCAAGTGAAAAGGTTAAGAACCACTGGTTTAGTCTAAAGTTACAGCCTATTACTGTACGTGTACGAGTCCATTAAATGATATGCATGGATTAGTTAAACGTCAAGACTTATAGACGAAATGTATAAGGATACCGAATAAAGGACTTTACTCATTTTCGGCAGAGGGTCTAGGCCTATTAGTATTTCTCTGTGCCAGGCCAGTATACTTATTAAATTGACATGCATGAGTATTTTTGACGTTTTGGAGAGAAAAGTAAAACTTAAATTAATCAAAGTGAAATATTTACACAGAATGTTATTGTAGTGTCAAACCATGGCTCATACTCCTACAGGTCATAAATATCTCACACGGTGATTGTTTCTCAAACCTTTATCCAGTAAAATGATTTACGACTTTTACTATCTATTATTCTCGATGGGACGCTATCCTGTCACAAGTTGTGGGGCAGCGATTCATGCTGAATTTTAAGCACAATGGCCTTCTTCTGCCTCAAGGTAACAGCATATGCTTTGCAGTAGAAATTGCAAAGCGGAACCAATCAAGATGTTTGACTTAATCCTATCTAATAGGTTGAGTCGCTGAAACCTTTCGCCTATAGTGTTTAGAGCTCAGCAATTGTTTGGCTGTTTTTTCTTTTGGCTTTCTTGTTACACGTCCTTAGGAGTTACGAGCACTACTTTCTTGCTGCATGTCCTGACACTTCTAGCGGTAAAAAGAGTAATATGATGTTCAAAGACTCACTACGGTACTGTTTTAGGAACTTTACTAACTTGTGTATATTGCATAGAGTTTGATTTTTCATTTTCTCAGTTCTCTTTTCTCTAATCTTTTAAAAATGAAGCTCATTGCCTTGCTTTGCGTGCTGTTGCTTCCGATATCCTCCTACTGTTTAACCTGCCAAGTGGGCTACACGTACAACATACCTTTAACAGGAACCAGTGGATCAGTAATGAACGCAATGGAATGTCCTAGCGATGGAAATACTTATGCTTGTTTCAGAGCTGATGGCTCTTTTTTGTTTGGAGGATTTCCAGGTAAGTGTGCTAGAAAGAGGGTCGTATTTTGACAAGGCTGTGAATTCGATCGACGGTTTAATGGGTTAAAAACTTATTGAGAAATTTTCGTACAGCAGTTTTTGGTTTGCAAAAAATTTTAGTCAAACTTAGTCCGGAAAGAACACAGTGATTTAGTTACTTTTTATCTAAATCTGTTCGTGATAAAAATTCTGCCCGCCTCTTCACTTTTTCTTCGTCGTACTCGCAATGATATGCCGAAGAGTGTAATCACTAGGGCGATTCACGGTCAATAAAGTCAATTTTTTTTTGGAAGTAAAAAATAACTCTAACAATGTGGAAACAAAATTTCACGGTCATAGGATTAGTATTGATGAAGTTATAATGTCAATAAATGTCAATTTTTTGTTTTTTAGATCAATTTTTTTTATTAGGTTAATTTTAGCTTTCTTGCATTTTTTGCGCGATTCTACTTTATACTCAAAAAAAGATAACTCAGATAATTGAGAGATGGAAGTTCGTGACAGTTGGTGGTACCAGGGAGGTGTATGCTGTCGCCAGACTGTTATCGGTATTACAGTTTTACACATGCTTAATTTATTAATCTAATGTTTGATGTAATTTCATTGATTCGATTGTGAAGATCCATTCAGACAGCTTTGCAAGATTGCAATTTTGGCAAAATTCGTGTATGATAAAATAAGCTTTTCGTCGTGTTTTCATTTGTTGCATATTTTTGTCGCTACGTATCGGTGGTCAAAAACATTAGAATTGAAAAGACAATGCATTAGCTATTTGAACATACTTTGATGTTACAAAGATTGCAATAAAGCGAATAGCGAAACACTTGAATACGACTCTGGATTCTGCGTAATTACGCAGAGCAGTTAAACTTTCTGCCAGAAAACGTGCGGCATTATATGTGCGTACATTATAATCTAATCACTAACTGAAGTGACTTTGGTGTTTTTTTTCTTGTGGACTGGTTCTTTCATTTCATTGTTTCGTTAGGTCAATAAAGTCAATTTTTTGATAAAATAAAGTCAATTTTTTGAGATTTTTAGGTCAATAAAAAATCGCCCTAGTAATCACTCTTCTCTTCAGCGCCACATTATCTATCATATACAACTCAGCTACAAACGTAGAAAATTCTGCAGCAATAGAGTGTCACCGGCAGCGATGCGCTCGCATTTGTATTTCCCTTATAGGAGTCGCCGCCTACCGCTTGTCCGCTGTCAAGTAAGGCAATCCTGATTAGCACCTCTTCCAAAGGCACTACAAGCGCACCAGCGGGGCGGCTTGGTTTTGGCACTGTTCCTTTCATGCGGGAAGCTCCGAATATCCATTTTTGAGTCTTTGTGTTTGATCCGACTCAGAATGGAACCGCAAGCCTAATTTACTTCAGAAACAGATGTTTTATTAATTCTGCCATTGCAGTTGGTTATTGACAAGCTTGAAACGAGTTGGTACAAAAGTTAGTTATTTTAAGACAGTGTGTTCTAATTACGTTGTTACAAGCAACTTTCGCTAACTTTTGCAAAAATTCAAGGGAATGCTTTCAACTACGTGACAGAATGAAAAGATTTGAACCGATATTGGTTGAATGTGCATGAACCTGAATCGTAGAAGCAAAAGATCAATCGACCTTCTTTTAAAAAACTTTTGTGAATAGTTTTTTTGTTTCGGTGATGTTCCCTTATCTCTTAATAATAATCAGGTCTATTATGGCAAACAGTACAGTAGGGAGCAATTTTATTACAAACAATGCAGCCGACAGATATTGGAAAGAAACAGCTAAAAAATACGTGGGGTGACGTTTCAGATCTAAATTCTGTCTCAGCTTCCTTCTATTTTGCATCATGGCTGAAAACCCAGCTTAGCGTAAAAACTTTTAGCGTTGACAATGACCCCAGAAGTAAACCGAAACGTCCGTCCAAGTATTTTTAGCTGTTTCTTACCTGTTCTGTTAGTAATAGAAAGGTCTATTATGCATTTTGAATATTTGAGTAACTTTTTATAGGGACAGGATCAGTTTTCTACTGTCTTGCAAACCCTAACAGTGCGTGTACTGTACAATGCAACAACCCAACTCTAGCAATCAGCATGGTCGCCGGAGCAAACATCGCAGCAGTTCTCAGCACAACTACAACGATCAAGTAAGCATCGCATTTGATATTGTATGTTTAGAAGTAATAAGTTTGGTTTTTAAATTGCAGCAACCAATACAGATATTCAACGTCAGCGGTCTTGCTGCAGAAGCACAGGCCTTGCAAACCGTGGTTATGTCTGGCTTCTTTTAGTAATCTGAGTTATGCATATGTACAACAACCTAAATACAGAAATGATTAGTAACGTTCAAAAGTATGGACTGCTTGTCTGTGATCATCCTGTAACTTACTGAGAATGTTTCGCAGTTAGTGCAGTTCTGAATGCACTTAGAGAGATCCACATGGACTAAGAGAACTTAAAACCTTAAGTATTAAGCTGGGAAGCTGTGAATACCAATTTGTAAATCACTGATTTAACCCGACTCGAAATCGAACCCAAGTTTACCGTTCCAGACACAGACATATGCACTCGGCCATCTGATCGGTGTATTGTCTTTTTGTTTAGCCAATGCGCTCAAGTTTGCTGCACAGCTGACAATTGTAACAATGTCGCTGTCAACGAGGTGGTTAATCCATTGTTTCCAGTCGTGACATCAACTGCAATTGCCACTACCACTGCAGGAGCGAGATGCAACTTGCCACACGTGGAGATGATATTTGGTTTAGGTCTACTGCTTGCCATTTTCCTGGGTAAAATCTTTTAAAACGTCTCGCATGTGCACCATCGCATGTCAAAACTTTTGGTTCTGTTGTTTATGATTTTGTTTGGTTATAGACTACATTATTTTTTTAATTTTTTGTAGCATACCTACTGTATATTGTATTTTGTGGCGTTTTAGAAAGTATTTCAAGGTACTGCATTGTGTTGCATGTCGTTCATTATTCAAAAATTTTTGTTGATGCCTTTAGTGAGGACATATGGAGAACAACATTAAGAATTTTTTCTCATTATCAGGTTAGGTTAGTCAAATTTTGCCACGACTTCTTTATTTATCTTTAAATTTTGTTAACTATGGTGACCGACAAAGCTGTTTCAGATTGGAAAGTATCGGCTTTTAAGTAAATTGTACCACGCTCTCTTTTCCAGCCAAATTAACTGGAACTAAATTGATATAAATAAAGATAAGAACATTCTTTAGGTTGAAAAACAGAATTTACAATTATTTTGGATCTGGCTTAGAGACCGTCAAATATGGGGAAGAAGCAGGAACGGATCTGGGGGTAATCTTCCCCCTAAAAAGCACGCGATTTGAATTTTAAGTTAAGGCAAATTGCCACATTTTTTATTTACTTAATAAACAATAACGAACCTTGTTTTTTTCTGTAAACCGTTTGTAACCTCCCTCAGAAAACTTTAGAGTGCCCTTTGAATCAGGATACAAGCAGCTATTTGTGTAACCCTGCAGGTCATTGATGTGTAAATATATTTGCATCATACACGATGGCACTTTTGTGATTTGTCTTGGATGATTTTGCTGTGAATAATTAAAAAAGGGTACTATTTTGTTTGCTATTTTGATTTTGCATACGCTATAATTTAATTAAAGATACCTGAAAGCTTGAAAAGAAATGCTTTTTATTGGGAATCAGTCCGTAGCTAATGTACGTGCACTAGGGTGATGCAGTCGCCCCATGATTTTGGAAAAATTGATAGAGAATGCCTGACTTTTCTGGTGGTGAAGTTCATGCTAAAAATGACCCCTGTAACATTTGAGAAAATTTGATGCAAGTTTGGGGGTGGCAAAAAGCCCCCGAACTTTACCGGGGGTCAATTTTTGGAGGAATGTCATGACTCAAAAACCGCTTAGTCTAGAAAGCCCATTTTACATTCAAATGATGCGGAATGGCCATGTTTCTATTCGCTGTAAAAGAACATTTTGTTGTAAATCTCATAATTTTTGAGTTATTTTGAAAAAACTACATTTTTCCTTAATTGAAGGCTATAGATTCATTATTAATTAAGTTTTGATTCGGAAAATAATTTTCTTAAACTTTGTTCAGAAAGCTACTAAATTGTTCCTTGCATCAAGTTGTACCTAGCACAGTTTATTTTGCATGAGCAGTCATACAATATTCAAAAATTACCAACAAACTTTAAATTTCACTGAAAGATAGACATCAATACACCAGCGCTGTAGAATGGCATTACCTTAAATTCAAAATGTTCAATTTCAATTTCAAAATGTTCAAAAACTAAAAATTAGTACTATCTTTGTCTGCAAATCTTGCAAGATCAACAGTTAAGCTGACCTCTTTTGAGAGTGCGAAAAATGTGAGCTCACCCTACCGTATCCTGCACCTGTTCTTTTTGGGTTTGCTCCAGCATCAAGCTCATCGTCCTTTAATACCTCAACGATTATTTCCGTGTGATCATAAAGAGAGCAAGAAGTAGTGGCAGGAATTTTTAAGTAAGGAAGGGGAGTAGAAACACTAAGCCGCATTTAAACTTCAATGTTGTTACTTACGAGCGATCGCGCAGTGCAAAGAGAGATTGTACTTTCATCAGTGAAGAGCGAGATCTGTATGTCGTATAATTCCATACCGTAATAACTTCTGAACTAGTCCATATATTTATTTTACCTCAAACCAAACCTCATGTTGTGGGCTTCAGATTAAACATTTGCTACCAATATCAGGTGAACGACGTTAAGCTAACCAAACTTTAGAGGAGTCCAAAAATAGTAACGTTGCTTTTGCATATTGCAAACGCTTTTGTTCACTATGCTCTTAAAATACGCAAAAAGTTATTGAATATTGTGAATATGCATCAGCCAACGCGCTCACTGCATTGCAACGCTGTTTATGCTAATCTCCTCCGCCTAGCGCAGTATAGCCGTCGTAAGGAGGAAGCATTTGACAATTTTTAAACATACTAACTAGAATTTCCTACAGCAGTTTATTCATGAAGTCCAAAACCTAAAGCTTTTCAATATCTACATTAGTAGCTGTTTTTCTCAAAATATGCACACTTAGTCACCTTGGAAGTTTGAATTACAGCTCATGAAAACCGGCAAGATTTTTCAGGATAACGGTTGCGCGAAAACAGTAAACAAAATTATGAGACGATAATCACACTTCGTAATTTAAAAACGCTAGTGGCAGTGGGCATACGCTGTGATGTTACTACAGCCGTCGATCAAGCAACCACCAAAATTATCGTTTCCTTCAGCAGATCAGTGAATACCGGCTATAAAACACAAAAGCTTCGAACCAGTAGATGGGGTTCAAAACCTTCAGCACACCATATATTTATTTTATGCAAATCATATGGTCATGCATGAATATAGAGCTGATGCCAGAGCAGTTGACTTAGTGGGGCCAAGCGTTTATCAGGGAAAGCCAGAGTTTGGAACAATTACACAAAAGCTGCTTTCTTCAAAAGAGTATGCTTGTTGATCGGGGTACCAAGCTTGTTGATTGCAAAGCCAGACCCCCTGCCCCCCCCCCCCCTTGGCGTCTGCCCTTCATGATTACATGACGATGTATCCATGCAACTATCAATGATAACAGAGCAATTTTAAAGAAATTGGCTACAGTGAAAAGAGACACAATTTTAACTACAACATCAAATAAGAATTAGTCATTTAGAGTGACTAATTCTTACTTGATGTTGTATAGGCCTGTATTGGTAAGTAACAACTTAGTATAAACTTGCTAATCATTCTTAAAATATACTAAAAAACATACTTTATAAAGTTTTGACAATATCCTAATTGCCTTTGAGCAAAAGCATAGACAAATACAAAAAAAAAACGTTTCACAAAATCCAAAGGAAAAAATTTAAAGCCTTTATAGAGTCGAAATTTAGTTTTTGTAAAATAACTCAAAAATTATGAGATTTACAACAAAACGTTCTCTTACAGCCAATAGAAACATTGAGTTATGACATTCCTCCAAAAGTTGACCCCCGGTGAAGTTCGGGGGCTTTCTGCCACCCCCAAACTTGCATCAAATTTTCTCAAATTTTACAGGGGTCATTTTTAGCATAAACTTCACCACCAAAAAAAGTACAGCTTATTTGAAGTTGATGGGGGCGCCTGCATCACCCTAACATGCGCGTGTTGAAGATTTGTGTGTTTTATTGTTTATAAGCCGTTCATATAATTAAGCCTACTGAAGGCTGGTTAGGCCTATTTACATTTTCTACTTTTGATAAGCTGTTTTTCCAAGTTAAATGATGTGTGTTTTAGTGGTTTAATATTGTTTTGCTAGATCATAGATCTCTTGCTTTTTGTTTCAGCTAATAAAAATTGATGGAGATAAAACAGTGATTAATTTGCTTGGCATATGAAAATTCAGGGTGAAATGTTACGCATGGTTATAGTTCCAGCACGGTTAAAAAAAATGTTTTATTTATTAGGTAGTAACGCTCACCAAGATTGGAATCCTACTGCAATTCTTGTCGTTTGTACTGTAAATGACAGGCACTCACACTACTCGCAAATGCAACTTCCTTGCTTTAAGCAACCAACTGTAATTGCACGTTTTTTGCGACCTTTTTTATACACTGTTAATAGCTATAACTCACTCCTTGGTTCAGACACTTATTGTACCGGTATCATCTGGACTGGTTCAGACAAAATTAATCATCTGGACTGGTCGTTGCACTGCTTACTTGGAAGCTTGGACAACTCGGCGTTACTATTGGAATTCCATATTATCACCGTTCTTCCCTGCTGGACGCATTGTGTCGTGCCATTGCGTACCAATCTGCAGTGTATTTTAACTATCCTTCACGCCGTGTTTGCGAATAGTTCACACGATAACAGACGCCTGATGTCGCTGCAGGTGCTCCTCTTTCTTTTTTAATGTTTGAGTTTTCCTCTCAATTGTTTATTACAACTGACGTCTCGTATTACTACTGTATTAACATTTTTTTACTACTATGAGTCCAGGCGCAAAAAAAACCTATGCTGTTAATGCGCCTTTATTGTTTTTATTCACGCACATAATAAACAAATAAACACATAGTTTGCGAATAGTTTACGCACAGTAATTGCGACAAGTTGCGCGTATGGCACGCACTGACATGCAGAACGTGGAAAGATTACGAACCATTCACGCTTTGACACGAAAAGAATACGCTTTGTTCACGAATAGGCCTACGTTACGAATACTTTACGCAGTGTTTGCGCATACGCAATTCACTACAAACTTTTTTGCAAAAAAGCTGCGGTTATTTAATTTAAAAGTTACCGGTGAGAATACCAATTTATAAAAACAAAACGAACAGATGCTGAATTATTGAGATTTGGCTGTTGCTGCTGAGAAGCAGAAAACGATTATGTATTTCGCAGCTTCTTCTCTACTTCTGATTGATGAAAAAGAGCAAAGAGTTAAACAAGATGTTGAAACTCAATATGCCCCCAAAAAGAAGAGAACAAGAACAATATGGGTGAAGGACTGGCTATCAAGAAGAGCAATTTTTGGACACTACGATCAATTATAGGCAGAATTACATTGGGAGGATCCAAAAAGCTGAACGAATTACTTAAGAATTACACCCGAGCTGTTTCATGAGATGGTTGAGAAGTTAACTCCTCACTTGAAAAAGGAAACAACGTGCATGAGACTACCACTTGAAGGCGGCCTCAAACTCGCTGTCAATCTTCGATTTCTAGCCTCTGGGGATTCCTACAAGTCTTTGCAGTACAATTTCAGAGTTGCTGCTAACACAATTTCAAATGTTATACCTCAGGTTTGTGAAGCTATTATTAAAAGTTACAAGGATGATCTGCTCAATTGCCCCCAAACTCCAGAGGAGTGGATGAAGGTTGCGCAGAGGTTTAGTTTCAGATGGAACTATCACAATTGTCTAGGAGCTATTGATGGGAATCACATCGCTATTAAAAAGCTAAATAATGCAGGATCACTTTACTAAAATTACAAAAGCTTTCATAGCATTGTGCTAATAACTGTTGTTGATGCTGAGTATAAGTTTCTATATGTGGATATAGGAGCCGAGGGTAGTGCTTCTGATGGTGGGACATGGAAAGGCATTTCCTTGTATACAGCTCTTGAAGAGAATGGAGCCGGATTACCAAAACCAGCTTCGCTTCCCAATGATGCCAAAACAATTCCTTACCACTTTGTTGGCAGTGATGCGTTTGCAATGAGATCTTACTTGATGAAATCATTTGCTCATCAGTCACAACTCACAAGTCAAAAAAGAATTAATCTACAGCTACAGATTGTCTCGCGCTCGCCGTGTTGTGGAGAATGCTTTTGGTATTTTATCTCACATGTAGGCCTAAGTCATTTTTTCGCGCGTTTAAAATAGACCCTATTGCAAAAACAAATTAAAGTTTTGAGGCAAATTTCAAGGGCTTGTTTCCCGGTTTTTTTCGAAGACATATCATTAGTGTCATTACGTCTCTACCACTCGCGGTGAGTGCTAATTAACCATGCAGGCAAAACGTGGCTATGATTTTAATACTGTAATTATAGATCTAACTCTTAATTTTTGTATTTCAGGTTTCAACGCTTTTTGACAACAATGCAACAGCAGCCCAAAACTATCAACATCGCAACGTGTTGATGTGTTATGCCTAACCTAATTCTAATTAGAAATCCTCTAGAGGCTGCAGATGTAGATCGTGAAGATTCGGCAACACATGCATTGCAACCCAGCGCATGGAAAGATAACTGTTGTCATTTAGAGAGCCTGCAGCCTATGTCAGGCCACAATCCTACCAGACGAATCAAAGTGCAGCGCAAATATCTGTCACGTTATTATTGTTCTTCCGCGGGCGCTGTTTCAAGGCAAGAAAGAATAGTACACCCAAAAATGCGCACCTGACGTGATCCGTCAACCTCGTGATGAATTTTGTGGTGCCATAATATTTTTCACATTTTTGTTGAATTTTGTTACATTAAACGTAAAAGATGACGACGATTAAAACAACGAAAGTTTAATCAGTTCTAGTGCATAACTGACAGTTTACTGTAAACCTACAAACTTTAAAAGTTCTTGACTGCTAAACTTTCGGTGCCGTCGCCGATGAAGAATACTAGACTTCAGCTTGCAGGGAAGCCGTGACGTCCGAGGTCTGCCAAACTGTTGCTGCTGAGGGTTATTCCAAAACTGTAGTTGGGGAGGCTGCCAAAGTTGGTGCTGGGCGACCAGAGCTGGTGTTGGATAGGCTGCCATGATTGCTCCCATGGAAGAGTTGGCTGATGCTGGGTAGTCGGTTGTTCATTTCTTTGCAGATAGCTCTGCACGAAATTAAGGCACTCAATTTCGAAAGAATGCCACGACTGTTCTGGGATGTCCTGCATGTGATTATCAAGTAGTGCAGCAAAAATACACATTCTATGAAATATAAGGTATAACAACAATATCAACTTCCTATTTCATGCGCCTTGCTTCGAATGAGGTTGTACATGGTAGGCGTTTAGAAGACTGTAGATTTACCATGGTTTTTGCACAAAGCATTGGGGGTGTGCGACTCCGTAAGCAAAGTGGATCAAAATTGGTTCGTCAAACGGATCGCAAAAAGTTCAGATTTATGACATATTATAACTTTAAGTAAGGCCTACTTTAAACTTCAATTGTTCTTTTAAGTACCGGTTATTGCCAAATGGATTTATGATTTTCTTGGATACTTTTCTCCTGCTTTTTCCCATTTTATGTCACACTGTGCTGGCCGTTTGTCATTAATTTTAGTTTATTATTGTGACGTTTAATAATAGCGCACAAAAATCAGCCAGTGGTTCAAGTGTTAAAACGATTTTAGGTAAAACATTTGCCGGTAGTCCGGTAAGCCCTTGCTCTGTGGAACCAGAGAGTGTTCTTAATAATTAAAATTTAATAAAAATAAGTATTCTTCACGCACCAGTTATACACAGGCAGAGATGGGCATGATCTTGATCTTCAAAATCATGTTGCTTCGGTGAATTGATCTTGATCTTCAAGATCACGCACTTCAAGTGATCTTGATCTTCAAGATCAAGATCACTATCTGCTGTAAACATTTCTACTAAGGACTGTAGGCACTAAGCTGTTATCTTTACCTAGGCCGTTTCATATTATCATGCATTAAATGGAATGGAAATTAAGGAGGCTACTCCGCAGACCACAATTTTTCAAGAAATTTTTCGTTAAAAAATAATGCAAAAAGTCCATGTGTCTATGGTGTAGCTCAGTGGAATAAGGAGTTCGTGTTTGAGTGCAAAGGTCTTTCGGTCGAAACACGCAAACGCTGTTTTAACTCCATTTGTTAATCTTAGGAACACCGGTGCCGTAGCGTATATACCAGGGGTGGCCAACCAGCGGCTCGCGAGCCGCATGCGGCTCTTTGCCCAGTTTCATGCGGTTCTTTTAACATGCTGTGTTTTTTCTATCAGCAGCCTTGTTCTGTAATCATGTTGCGTTTAGCAACGCATAAGTTGCATTATAACCACTTTTTGAGAGAATTACGACGAAGCCTTACCGAGTTGCGGGGGCAATCTATTTGTATTGTATTTAGTTGCATTAATATTTATCCTCCTATCGCGAGAAAGCGATCAAAGAGCCATAACGAGCTCACTTTGGAGTAGCCAGCCACCCGTCTATCACACAAAAATGGGGGAATTCCACAAAGTGCATCTCCCATCGGCACAACTACTAAACTTGCCAGCTTGTTCTCCACACTGTCCCTATAATGCTGAGCATCAAACAGGGAAGCTGTGAATGCCAATTTTAAAGTCATTGGTTTGACCCGACTCGGAATCAAACCCACGTCTGCAGCTCCAGAGGCGGACGCTCTTATCACTCTGCCAACTGAGCTGTTATCTCCGCGGCTTTGCGCCTGGGCAACACTAAAGTTCGTATAACTTATGGACTTTGGGCAACACAGCTTCGAATCCAAAGAAACATCGTAGCGATGGCGACACTGTGTCCGCTATGACCGGCCCAGGCAACGAATCCCAGACCGCTCGCACCGATAGCGATGTTGTTATTAACTGAGCTAACTGGCCGGTTTGCCGGTATTCTACTAACCTAGAGAAGCAAAAGTATGTGTATCAACAAGAGGTATGGTGATGTTAATGCGATCACTAGCGCTTATGTATGTCATGGCTCTATGCCGAAAAACAGAGAGAAATGTGGCTCTTAGCATCTGACTGGTTGGCCACCCCTGGTATATACTATAGGTTATGCATCGCAGCATAGCAAAATTGTAGCAATGGATGGAAAAATATAAGAAAGATGGAAAAATGTTTTTCATATTAATAGAACTTCAATCATTTTTTATGATAACCTCAAAATGTCGTAATGTGCTATACTAATCATAGTTGTTTGTCAGGGACAAGTTGTGCGCAAAGAATAAAATAATCAGCGACAAATTTAATCTTTCGTTTAAAAACTACTGAAAAGGTAAAACTCTCAATTCTCATAATGTGCTTTTTTGCTACCTCAAACGTTGGATCAAGCCACGCAATTACATTAGTTATTGTTAACTTGTAAATCAATCTCTATTTAGTAGACTACGCTGTATAATAAGTGATCTTGATTTTCAAGATCACCCAAACTCGTGATCTTGCCCATCTCTGTACGCAGGGATTCCATACAGTCCTTATTTCAAAGATTTGTCCTTATTTTGAGAATGAGCATTCAATTTGGAAAATATTATTGTTCTCATTTTTAACACTAGAACGGCCGGAGCAGCGGCAAGCCTTCAACGAGCAACAGCGGTCATTTTGACCGCTACTTTTGATTTGCGTTTTTACCAGGGCTTCGGAGCAGCCATAAATCTGATGCTGCTCCGGCTCCAGCTCCGGAGCTGTCATTTATAAAAATGTAGCTCCAGCTCCGGCTCCGGAGCACTCTTCTATAAAAATGTTGCTCCGGCTCCGGAGCGTTTTCTACTGCGGCTCCAGTTGAAGTACTGTACATTTAAAATAGACGTTTACATGCATTTAAACAATGTATGACTTTTTAACATTTACCACTGCAAAACGAAACGCAGAACAATCAACGAAATGAAAGTGTTTATTGCAAAACAGACTTGAGTAAAATGCTTATAAAAACTGAATACAAATGCAATACCACATAAAAAAGAAATAAAATACAAATCCAAAATACATAACTTTGGATAAACGTCACAATCAGCAAAAAGATGCTAGTAGTGATTTACTGATTACTGAGTGTACGAGTATGTAGTCAAATACAGAAACAAATTAGCCTACTGCGCTGCATTATTTTCGTAAGTACAAGTTGCTGCCTAGTGCCTACATTAACACGATATTTACTGAATATTGTTGAATAATTTTGTCAAATTGCAATGCACTCGCGGACCCCTGGTTGGGAAGCACTAGCCTAAACAAACAGCTTCAACAACCACATGGACAAGTTATAAAAGGTGGCGCAGAAGAGAAAATCTTCACTACTGAAAAGGGTTGGTGTTGAAGTTTGTGAAATACAGTAAGCCAAAAAAAGAAGTTTGTTGAAGTGGCTGAATGTCACTTTGCTATAATTTACTGGATAATCTAGAATTAAATCTAGCAGTAGCATCTCAGATGTTGACATGGAGCTGGAGCTAGCTTTGAAAAAAGTTTCTCCGGCTCCAGCTTCTTCTAAATTTTAAATAGACCTCCGGCTCCAGCTCCGGTTCCTCCCTAAATCCACCTGCTTCGGGGCTCCGGCTCCAGCTACGAAGCCTTGGTTTTTACGCGAATATGCCAGGTGTGGTTGGAATTAAAGTGTCGGAAAAATACTCAGTTCACGTAATTCAATCCTCAAAAAGCATTTGTATTAAAAAAAAGGCAAAAATTGGACACAAACTGAAAATTGTTGCAAAATATAAGTTGCTGCGCATAAAACTCATTCAAACAATAATAACAAATGCGATTGTTTTCAAAATATTGTGAACCGAAAATTCAACAAGGGTTTAGGATGACTGCGAAGAAAGCTTGTGCTCTTCCAGTCAGCAACCAACCGGTGTAAATACAGTATGTCAAACGCGACGGTCTCCACTCGTAAGTCGAACTCGTCGCGTAGAATTTGTTACTTGCGTGAGTTACCACTAGGCCATGTCTCATGATATAAAACTCCGTGGTGGTGCACTTGTCACATACAGTTTTGTTGTACTTGAAACAAAGTTTGCCGGTTTTGTTTTTGGTGCGGTTCACTGCTATTCGACACTGTTTTTGCGTCTCGGCTTTTATTTGTGAGTCAATAAGCCGATTTACATGCACAATTTAAGCGGGTTAACCCGCTAAATCCAACCCGCTTACGTCAGAAAACTTTTGTCATTGTGCTTCAGTAAGCTTTGCGGGTTGGAAATTACTCACTTGCAACAAGTAGGTTCAACCCGCTAAAAAGCGCGTTGAAAGAACAGCCAGTTAAACTAAAAAAATCTCCTTAACTGAAACTGAAGCGTGTAACCCGCATAATCAAACTCGCTAATGTAAATAGGCTTAATACCTCACTTGTGGAAGCCCAAAAGGTCAGCATCAATTGCGCAGGTACACGATGCTTTCATTACAAAAAATTTATGGTACACTTATTGACGCTTTTTTCTCTCCTTTTTTTTGAAGGGAACTGCGAAGGGAGCTTGCGCTCAAGTGAGCAGCACCTGGTGTACACATGTCAAACGCGATTTGCCCCGGTCGCGAATCGAACACATCACCCAAGATCTGCCATTCGCGCGAGATACCGCCAGGCCAAGTCGCTGCTAAAGAATTAGCTAGTATGCTCCACGCTGCTTTTTCTACCTGAAAAAGTGCGCAGGGTGCTCTTTGGATAGGATACCTGTCCAGTACAGTTGGCTAAATACCAACGGTTCTGCTCAAGTAAATAGGGCTTTCATGGGAATTAAGCTTTCGGTGCCGACATCCCACGGTGCTGAATGCCCATGAAAGTCCGTATTTGTCACAGAAATATTGCATTATAGCTCGCTTCTGTTTCACAAACTTCTTCATAACCTAAAGCCCTACATATTTACAGTGGAAACTGAAAAACTGAAAATTATTCAAAAAGCGCAAAAAATAGCCATTACAGCATGTAAATTTTCCAAAATTTTTCCGGGGGAGCATGCTCTCGTACCCCCGTAGACCTTTTCTTGTTTCGCAATAAGCTTTAAATTTGTTCTGCCGAAAAAAACACGCCTAAAAAATGTGGAAATTATGGACCCCCCCTTTGAAAATTTCTTGCTACGCCACTGCTATCGAACCTTTTAAAAAGGCGATACCTTGACTATCTCATGCAGAATGGTGTGGGTTTAAATCAGCCAAGTTTCGAGTCTCTATACGAGATTTTGCGGCACTTGAAATTTGAGATGACCACGTTTAACTACGCTCCAGAATTTTTTAAATCGGATGACAAAGAAAAGCTTAAAGAGCAGTCAATATACTCTACCATGAGCATTCAAGATACTCTACCATAAGTAATAGGAAAACGGAAACACTAAATCAGCAGCAATTTTACCGTCTCTTTTGTAATACACTCGGAAATAGATCATCGCTTGTTACCCTACCGTTATTACAACAGCTGCAGCGTTCCTGTCGCATCTGTGCAAAGCAATCAACAATACCAAACGGAGGAAGCGTTAATTGCGAGGTAGAGCAACAAAAACATCATTTACTTGAATAGTATCAGCATTATTGATGACGATGAAAATTACCAACTGATAGTTGAAATAAAACATGCAATGTTTGAGTTGTTTTTTGTTGCATGTCGTTAGATTTGTTTGTTGGTTTTCTTGTATCAGTAAAAACGCGGTTTTGTCCGATGCGTCTTCTATTCAAGGGCTGCTTCTATTCAAGAAAATGCGGTATATTAACAATAGGTTAATGTGGAAAAGGTAAAATGAGTAATATTGTTTTTGCATCACAATAATTTTATATTCACAGGATTTTTCAGATACACTACTCTCTTCAAAGCTTTTCCACCAACTGCCGAAATTTTGTTTGAAAATTTCGTCGGAATTTAAAATTATTGTGGTGCAAACGCAATATTACTTCAATAAAACCACGTCGTCCTTCCTGGTCGGCTGAATGGGAAGTCATAAGAACTTCCATATATTCGGAGAAGTGTTTGGCTGATCAAGGTCAAGCATTCTGAAAGATAAGAGTACCTTTTACCTGAGTGCGGCTGATGAGGGATAATAGCCCGAAACAGCGCTGTCTCATTCTATGATACAACATTACTTGTTCTACCATTTTCACACTGATCTATTGTTTCTAGTAAATCACAATCGTATAAAGAAAATCATAAGCTTAATATGATGCAAAGCTTTATTAATAGCATACCTTGAAATGCAAAATTTGTCATTGGTCTCGAGTCATTTTGAGCCAGCTGTACTTGAAACATTACCCTATAATTACAACTGTTTGTGCGCCGAACTGCTTGCAAAAATCCCCAGTTAAAACAAACACTTACTGACACGTTTGCTGAGCTCATAGAAAATGGCTGGATTGTGCCCGCCGGAAGAGTAGAAGACAAGCGGTCGAGGCCGTTGTGGCATCTGCCGTTTTTTGTCTCTTACATTGCCAAACCTAGAGTGGTTTATGGTGGCGCGGCTACTACGAGCGAGGGTGTATCATTGAATCAAGCAGTTTTGGCTGGAGAAAGTCTATTAATTAACCTTGTTGATGCGTTAATGCGATTTCGCATGGGAAAATTTGCATGCGTCGCTGACATGAGCATTGAGCAAATGTTTCTTTCAAATTATAATACCAGAAAGCCAACGAAGGTGGTTTCATATTATTTGGTTTAGAGGCAACAACATCGACAGGGGTGAAATTCAGATCTTTCGTTCACTCGTCACGTGTGCGGAATCAATTCCAGCTCTTACGTCACTTCGTTGGCACTTATATTAGAGGTTAGTGGCCGAAAACCGCACCGGTGCGAGTAGCTTACTCTTAACGCTGCCAAGGAACATCGATACATGGATGACGTATTATTTGCTGGTGACACCTTATCTGATGCTTAGACCTTTGCGCGAGAGGTTATGGAACTCTTTCAAAGCAGAGGTTTTAAGCCGAGGAAATCGGTGGCCAATAGCCATGCTGAACCTGTTCTGCAGCAGGTACCTCTCTGTGACCGCGCTTCATCTATGGGAAAGGTAGACATCGGGTCACAAGTTTACAACTTTTATCTGACTCTTCTGCTTTGGGCCTAGTTTGGGACCCACAAAGCGACACCTTACGCATCAGCAGTCGCAAATTTGTAGGCGCTACCACCAGGCGTGGGATGACCAGTCAACTGTCCAGTCAGTTTAATCCTTTGGGAGAAGTTTCTCCACTGCTCTTGGGGGGAAAGTTGATTTTACAGAAGGTTGCTGCTTCTGGTGTTGGCTGGGACGAAAATGTGTCAGAAAATATCCTAGAGAAGAGCGGAAAAAATGGCTTTCTAATTCTAATACACTTGAAGACTATGCTATTACGCGTAACTACCTTGTAGCCTACTGCAGAGAGAATAGAACCTAGGAGTGATGTCGCATACCAACTGCATGGATTTTGTGATGCATCGGATTCTGCCTTTTCCTGTGTTGTTGTGTTGTGTAGCCTATTTGCTTGGCGTGCATGACGGTAGATCACATGTAAATTTTGTGATTGGAAAATCAAGGGTCGTTCTTATGCACCAAAAGGGGTGGGTAATTGCACGCACAGAACTGGAGGCGGCTGAAGTACTCAGTCGGTTGATGCATAGCACCTCGAAGGCAATGCGAAATCCGAACTGCCCTGCTCATTACTGGACTGATTCGCAAGTAGTTCTCAAGTGGATTGTAAATACCCACTTGTCTCTTGCCCGGTTTGTTGAGCGTCAAGTAGACAAGATTCATCTGATTGCTCAATCTAGCTCATAGAACTATGTTAATACTTCGCTTAATCCTGCGGACGAGGGAACTCGTGAGCGTTGTGGCAAGCAACCTAGTGTACTCGATCTGTGGCTAAAGAGACCATCT
Organism: Trididemnum miniatum; assembly: GCA_964006365.1. NCBI lineage: Eukaryota > Metazoa > Chordata > Ascidiacea > Aplousobranchia > Didemnidae > Trididemnum > Trididemnum miniatum. The sequence continues at coordinate 12,319,564 of OZ023245.1, forward strand.
TTTCTTTTGCATGGTGACTTGGATGAGAGAATTGCTGAGCAGCCTGTTGTTGTTCAGAGGGTTTCTTGCTTCATGGAGTTTTTACCTGACTCAAACAACTTCACTCTAGACGAGCTTATCCAAGACGCTCCCAATCTTTATACTCTGAAAAAACGGTGTGCCTACTTTACTGCGTTCGTAGAGTTTATGACTATTAAAAAATTAAAAATCCTTTTTCAAAAGCCTTACTTTGACTCCAGTTATTTAGATAAACCTTTATTAAAATTGTTAAATTTGTTCAGTCTCGTTGCTTTGGGGGCGCGGTTAACCTGTTAAGTCAAGAGTCATCCTGATGTCTTTGAATCTATTGTTAAAAAGTTGAACCGCAGGCTTAAAGACGAGGCTTCAATTCGCCGCATAAATGTGCTTAAATCTTTAAGAAAGTTGCGACCTTGCGTTGGTTCGGATAATTTGCTGCGATTGGAAGACCGCTTGCAAAACGCAGAACTGCCCATAGACACCAAACATCCTCTTATTTTGCAGGGCAGGCACTCGATCACTAGTTTGATTGTGTTACATTATCATAATTTGATAGGGCACGGTAGACCCTTGTATACTTTTATGAAGACTCGTGAGAGGTTTTGGATTTTTCATGGGGTATCTAGTGTTAAATTTTATATCGTTGACTGTAACAAGTGTGCCCTGTTAAAAAATGAACCCATTCGTCAACTTAAAAGTGAGTTACCCTCGTGCGGTGCCAATGCTTGCAACAAGCCTTTTAAATTCATCGGCTTGGATTTTCTTGGACCTTATTTATTTCGACAGGGTCGAAGTGAGTGTAAGGCTTGGGGGTTGCTGTTCACTTGTTTCTGCACGCGGAGCCTTCATGTGGAGCTCATGACCAGTCTCGACTTAATCAGCTTTCTTCTCGTTATACGCGCTTTACTAATTTTCGTGGCTCTGTAGATACGTTTTATTCCGATAATGCTTCGACGTTTTGCGCCGCATTTAAAAAATTGCCTTGACTCCTTGCTTCTACTGAGTTTTGTAATGAGTAGCGCAAATCTGATTTTAATTGGATCAAGATTCTCCATATTACCCCTCTAGGCGGAAGCTGGGAATCGATGGTAAAACTATTTAAGAATTCGTTATGTAAAGTTTTGTTTGATGCTCGTGGGAAACCTTCACTTATTGAACTCCAGGCCTTTTTCTCTGACGCAGTCAGAATTGTGATCGACCACTCGCTACCCCAACGAGCAGCCTAACGATTTATGCCCTGTTACCCCGTCCTCGATTTTGGGACATACTACTACTTGTAATGTGCATGATAAAGGGGATTTACAAAAAGACTATGCGCACAATTTTATTCTTGCGCATTGTTTTTGGCTTTCCTGGATCAGAGGTTATTTACCTACGCTGCAGGGACGTAATAAACGGAGGACCTAGCTAAAGAATCTTGTAATTGGCCAGTTGGTTTTGGTGGGTAACTCTGAGGACATCTCTGGTTGTGGAGCTCACAGGCTCGACAGAGTGCACCGCTTGCACCCCAAATCTAGCAGGGACAAGAAGTTGTCAGGCGAGCTATTGTAGCTGTTTTAAGTAAGGCCTTAGCAGAATTTGAGTACTAAGGGATCTGGCAAAAAGAACTTCTGTTTTATTGTAGGCCCAATATTGTGTTGTGCTTTTATTGTTTTACATTAAGTGAATGTCTTTTTCGTGTGATGTTTTTCGGCTTGTTTACATGTTCAAATGAATATTGAATCATAACTTAATCTATGGCATGAATCAATGGCGAAATAATAAAAAATGCTGATACTTAAAATCTTTTACAGGATACCACGTTTTACCTTCTTGCTTAGCTATTACTTTTTGTTCGTTATGCTGCACATTATTGACTTTAGCACTTTTACATGGTCATGATTGGTTACGTAGGCCTACCTGGAATTCTAATTGTTTTTCTATGTTGTCACGTGCTTTCACTGTTTTATTCTTTGAAACCCACAAAAGATTTGTTTCCAATGGGGCGCTATATGTTCCGGCTGCCGGCACGGTCAAAAAAGTTCAATTATATTTATTTGGGCACATGAAGTTGGCCGAGCGGTTGGTGCACTGGGCTGCGAAACTGGTTTCGCCGGTTCGTCGCCCAACCAGGTCATCTTCCGTGATGCATATACTTCACTAACATAATAACTTAAGCTGCAATTTTGTGGCTTGGAAAAAACAACCAAATAAATTATTTTATTTATTCGGTAGTATCGCTCACCAGGAATTGAACCCGCATTTAATTCACGTCGCTTGTAGCCTATGTGATCGACGACGGGCACTCAGACTACTCGCAACTGCAACTTGCTTGCTGTTAAGCAACCAGCTGTAATTCCACGCTTTTTCTCAACCTTTTTTTTTCTTTTGTAGCCTACACTGTTAAATGCTGTAACTCACTCCTTGGTTCACACACTTGGTTTGTTTGTTTGTTGCTATGTGAAGTAGAAAAATAAAAAGCGCATTAATTAATTTCTGTTGGTTCAAGCTATTTTGTTTTGGAGTTACAATTCAGTAGGCTAAGCCGAGCCAACTTTGATTAATTTTTGCTGCTGTCGCTGGTGACATATTTTTCTTTGGATTTTATTTATTAAAGATTTATTTTATCAAGTCAGTTGGGTCTTGCGTATAGTCGCCAGTAACAAGTGCAATAAAGGATCGCCGAAAGGCTGTATAAAACTCATTTCGTAGCATTAAAAGCTTGTGTTTGCAATAGCTACCTGGAAAAATTACCATAAAGGTGATATTTTAACCGGGAAAGGAATCAGTTGTGAAAGCGTCAACAGCCCGTTTGGGGTATAGTCTAAAGTTACAGCCTACCACGCGCTCGAGTCCATTGAATGATATCTATGGATTAGTCAAAGATCAAGACTTTAGAACGATATGTATTAGGATTACGAAGTAAAGGACTTTACTCATTGCGGCATAGGGTTCCAGGCCTATGTATTATTCTGTGCCATGCCAACATTTATTGAATTAATATGCTGCATATGCATAAGCATTTTCGACGCTTTGGAGAGCGAAGCAAGAGTGGATCCAGAAAAGTTTGGTGGAAGGGAATGCAGTTTTGAATTAGGTTGAGGGTACACTTAATACAAAGACGTTAGACGTTTAGCCCTGGAAAAGGTCGTAAATAAGCCGTTTGAAAAGTTTCACCTGAGGAGTGTACGTATTCTGAATTATTTTTGGAGGGGCACCCAATTTTCATATATTTTTAAGCGAGCTTAGTTTTTTCCGGCGGATTCAGGTTGAAACTGTTTGAGGGACAAAATAGGCTCTAGGGGTTCTGGAGACATGCTCACCCGGAAAATGTTTGAAAATTTAAATAGCTGTAATGGCCATTTTAGTGCTTTTCGAACAATTTTTAAGGCAAATTTTGTTCTTTTTGCCCCTCTGAGTCTTTCACCAAATATGATGCATTTTCTTCGCACATTTTCAATTTATGCGTGCTCATAGTGTAAGGATCATTGGTATCGAATAGGTTTGAAATTATGGAAAGATCGCATTTATTAAAAATATTAATAAAAATGGCTGGTGGGAGGGATGCATCCCCCACATCCCCCCTGGATCCGTCCCTGGAGCAAGGTAAAGCTTTAATTAATTAATTAATGTGAAACATTTACACAGAATGTTAGAGCAAACCGTGATCCGACACACCTTTAGATCATAATCATCTCACACGGTGATTGCTACGTAAATTTTTATCCTCCAAAAATGCTTTACGATTTTTACTATCAAATTATTCTCGATGAGACGCTATGCTTTCACAAGTTGTAGGTTAGCGGCTCACGCTGAATTTTAAGCATAATGGTCTTCTTCTGCCTCAAGGTAACAGTATGTGCTTTGTAAGTTAAATTCCAAAGCGGAACTAGGCCTAATCAAAATTTTTGACCTACAGATAATTGTATCTCATGGGTTGAGTTGTTAAAAATCTTCGCCTAAAGTATTTTGAGCTCAGCAACTTTTGGCTCTCTCGCTAGATTTCCTTACGAGTTACGAGCGCACTCGCCAGGGATGTAGTCGAGACTGCTTAGTCCGAGACCGAGACCTTTTTATGTTTTCGAGACCTAGATCGAGACCCGAAAATTTCGAGACCTTTTAGTCGAGACCGAGACCATACAGTTACGAGACCGAGATTCGGGACCTAATCGAAAACAAAAAACAATTTTGAAATTGAAATTTTTTTATTGAACAATAAACACTAAACGCAAAAATTATAATTAAACAGAGTTTTTGTTGCACTTTAAATAAACTAACATTGAGAGTAAATCGGATGATAGCCTGGCTCGATGTGGCCGAAAAAGCAAACCACTTTGTCTAAAAACTTGTTCTACCGGTGCAGAAGTGGCCGGCACACACAAAACCTGAAACGCTAAAATTGAAAGTTCGGGATACAGTGTTGCATGCTCTTTCCAAAACTTGAAAACGTTTTCTGGTGCCTTGTTTAACTCGACAACTTCTTCCAGGATTGTGTCAGCTGCCTTCTGGGCGATAAAGGTTCGCTAGAAGATCTTTGTTGTCTAACACGACTATATTTTGCCAATAAACAGGGAACCAAAATTCAAAACCAAAATGAAAAACCAAAATTCAAAATTATCAATAAATGAGGAGCGGATTCAAATTCAATCCAACTCTAGTACAGACGTAAACAATCCAATTAATTTAATGCTGGAAAATAGTTAGGGGCTGTGATGACTCATTACAGTGGCAGTCAGAGACGAAACTGTGTACTGACGTACCGTACATAATCCAATTATTTAAATTAAGTAAAGCACTATCAAACTATTTAACAGCTGCGTAATTAGGGCACAAGGCAAATGCACGAGTTAATTTTCTTACGCCTGCAGTTTATAGAATGAATTAAATTTTTTTATCGCTTTTTTCAAGTCTCCAACACCTTGAAACCAAGCAGATTTTGATAAGATTTAATCATTAGAAGAAAAGTTAAAATCAAATAAGTGCATGCAATTCTGGCAAACATCTTATTGAAAACATTTTCACGAGTCAGCATCGGATAGAAAATGACGCAATAGTGAGATTGGCTTTGATTCAGTAATCAACATGGAAGCGCGACTTCTTCGCTGACATGATGCAAACAACTAAAGTGCGGTACCAATAATAGAAGTCTTGTGACGCAATTTCTGCTTCGAGACCGAGATCCAGTTGCTTCGAGACCGAGATCCGAATTTTTCACCCAGTCTCGAGATCGAGACTTAGACCTTAAAATTTAGATCTCGAGACCGAGACTTGTTTCGAGACCTCCATCCCTGGCACTAGCGGTATTTCTGGCTGTAAAAAGAGTGCACATGGAGTTGGCCGAGTGGTTGGTGCATTGGGCTCTGAAGCTGGCTTCGCGGGTCCGATGCTCAACTAGGTTATCTCCATGATGCATGTACTTCACTACCATAAAAATCCAAAAATCCTAAGCTTCAATTAAGTGGCTTGAAATAAAAAAAAAAAAAAAGCTGTAAAAAGAGTGATATGATGTTCAAAGACTCACTACTGTTTTAAGAAATTTACTAACTTGTTTATATTGCACAGAGTTTGATTTTTCATTTTTTCAGTTCTCTTTTCCCTTTGCATTTGAAAATGAAACTCATTGCCTTGCTTTGCGTACTGTTGCTTCCGATATCCTCTTACTGTTTAACCTGCCAAGAGGGTTACACGTACAGCATAACTTCAACAGGAACCACTGAATCAGTAATGAACACAACGGAATGTCCTGACAATGGGACTTCATACGCTTGTTTTAGAGCTGATAGCTCTTTTTTGTTAAAGGGTCGTCCAGCAGGTAAGTGTGCTAGAAAGAGAGTTATATTTTGACAAGGCTGTGAATTCGATCGACGGTTTAATGCGGTGGTTCTTAATCTTTTCACTAGCTGGCACCCCTTTTGATTCACCAACCAATTCTTGCAACCCCATTTAGAATTGCAAAATATCGATGAAGACCAAAAATAAAAAAGGTCATCACGTCCGATGTCAAATTTTCTACACAAAATCAAGCGAAGACCAAAAAAATAGGTCATCACGTCCGCAGATGTCCAATTTTCTTCGCCAGATCAAGTAGAGATCAAAAAAATCTTCAGCTGTCGTATAAAAGAGTAATGTTCCTCAACCCCGCACCCACTAAGAACGTTTCTCGCACCCCCAGGGTTTGCAGGCACCCCTGGTTAAAAAACCCTAGTTTAATGAGTTAAAAACTTATTGAGAAAATTTTGTACAGTAGTTTCGGGTTTGCAAAAAATTTTGTCAAGCTTAGACGTAGCCTTGCATCATAAATCGTTTAATCCGGAAAGAACACAGTGATTTAGTTACTTTTTATCTTAAGCTGTTCCTTACAAAAAATTCGGCTCGCCTCTTCACTATTTCTTTGTCGTACTCGCATGCTGTGCCGAAGAGTGTAATCACTCTTCTCTTCAGCGCCACATTATCTATCATAAACAGCTCATCTATCATAAACAGCTCACCTATCATAAACAGCTCACCTACTACTATCCACATTATCTAACATAAACAGCTCGACTATCATAAACATCTATCATAAACCGCCACATTATCTATCATAAACAGCTCACATTATCGATCATAAACAGCTCAACTGGCCGGCTACGTAGGAGGATATTAGAGAATGCTGCAGCAATAGAGTGTCACCGGTAGCGCTGTGCTCGCATTTGTATTTCCCTTAGGAGTCGCCGCCTGCCGCTGTCAAGTAAGGCAATCCTGATTAGCACCTTTTCCAAAGGCATTACAAGCGCACCAGCGGGCCGACTTGGTTTTGGCACTGTTCCTTTGATGCGGGAAGCCAAGCAGGAAAGCTCCGAATATCCTTTTTTGAGTCTTTGCTTTTGATCCGACTCAGAATCGAACCGCAAGCCTATTTTACTTCAGCGGCAGATGTTTTACTCTGCCATTGCAGTTGGTTATTGACAAGCTTAAAACGAGTTGGTGCAGAAGTTGGATATTTTTAAAATACGGTGTTCTACACGTTGTCAAGCCTCGGAGATGGTATTAATATGTCATTACAAGTTTTGCTATTGCAACTTTTGCTTTTGCTAAGAGCAAAAGCTAAAGCTAAAGTTGCAAAAATTAATATGTCATTGCAACTTTTGCTAAGAGCATTAAGATGGGTTTTGGAACTCAACTTCAATAAAAAGATAATAGCCAGTATATTTGCAATCATTTCACAAACGTTTCGGTAAAAACTTATACCATCATCATTGTAAAAAACTACAGGGGCACTAGGCTAAAATAAACAGCACAAGAAGGAAATTATTTTGAATACGGCATAATGATGACGACATAAACAGAGTAGTTGAGATTTAAATAAATAAAAGTAAAGGGGTAGAATAAAATTACATGCAATTGGAGAGAAAAGTTAAGCAGTGAGAACATAGTGGTTAAACCCAGTAAAACCCAGTTCAAATATTGTAGGACTACTTAAGTCGTACAAGCATGAAAAAATTGCATATGAGGTAAGATTAATTAAACAAGTTACTAATCGCGAGTTAGGCCTATACACAAGTATTACGAGTGCACGAAAAACTGAACTAAATATTGAATAGGTAGATGGGGTTGGAAGAATCGTCTGTATTCAATTGTGGTTGAAGATTTTGGATGAGCAGAGTTTCTTTGATGCGGAGTTTCCGGATGTTGTTGCTATGAGCTAGTATTTCGGGGGAGTGAAAGTTAATGGTATGGTTTGGATTATTTTTCAAGTGTTGGGAGACATCTGTTTCATTATTAGTTGAGTTTTTTGCTTATGTTCGTTGATTCTAGTTTTCAAGTTTCTTTTGGTTTGTCCAATGTAGGATTGTCCGCATGAGCAATTGAGTTATACACAACACCTGAGCTGTGTAGTGCTGTTTGTCGGTCCTTGTACCTGAATTTTTCGCCAATTGTTGATGCTTCATGTACCATAACAAATTTTAACTTTTGGGGAAGTTTTTTGTATAGAAATTGCCGAATTTTTTTTTCAATTTGGTGTGATGCGTCTCCGATATGTGGCAGTTTTAAGATCGAGAATTTGGGCCTTGTTTCATTTTCAGTATCTTCGACTTCTGGACTTTTTTTGGTTTTGTGCATTTTGTTGAAGAATTTGCGAATTTGGTTATTAATAAATCGTCATAATTAATAAATCGTCATAATTATGCTGTATTCAAAATAATTTCCTTCTTGTGCTGTTTATTCTAGCCTAGTGCTCCTGTAGTTTTTTACACTGATGATGGTATAAGTTTTTACCGAAACGTTTGTAAAATGATTGCAAATATACTGGCTACTTTGTTTTTATTAAACTTTTGCTAACTTTTGGCAAAATCCAAGGGAATACTTTTGTTACAGCTAGCATATTATTCTGAGATCGCCTGCATGGCGTGCGTTGTGGAGAATCGAACCGCCATGCTTCATTCGTCATGCCGAAGCTTACTACAGCGATGATGTGGTTTCATTGCTCGTGGGCGGTCAGCGCTTTGACCCTCGAGCCCTTTTTGTTGTGTAATTACTAAATTTGTAAAAATTTATCACAGTTTCCGCTCACGTGATAAGGATTGCGAAATTGGCAAAATTGATTGGAACTATCAAGTTATCATTTGAAGGATTCACAGCGTTTATTTTCAAGCTTTGATTTTTGAAATTGCGAGCAATCCTCAGTTAGTTTTAAGTTCAAGAAGACTGTCAATTTCCGAATGGTGTATGCCACGATTCCAAAATGCCAGAAATAAGAGTCTTACAGAGTGGAATAACCAAAAAAATTTACAGTCCTGTCCGCGAAGCCCAGGGCATTGACTAGCTAAGAAAATTACTTTCACTATCAAAATTCGAATGCATAACAACTTTGAACTGAGTGACAAAATGAAAAGATTTGAACCGATGTTGGTTGAAGTTGCAGAGACCTGAATCATAGAAGCAAGAGATCAATCGACTTTCTTTAAGAAAACTTTTGTTGGCAATTTTTTGTTTCGGTGATGTTGTTCCATGTCTTATTAGCAATTAGGTCTAATAAGGCAAACGGTACAATTGGGAGTTAGTTAGCAATTGTATCACAAACGATACAGTCAAAAAACAGCTAAAAACACGTGGGGGGACGTTTCGGATGCAAGTTCTGTCTCATTTTTCTTCTATTTTGCATCATGACTTAAGACTCAGCTCAGCGTATGCTTTAGCGTTGACAATGGCATCAGAGCTGAGCCGAAACGTCCGCCCAAAATTTTTTAGCTGTTTCGTAGCTGCAGAGGCGTAACTAGAGTTAGCTGAGACCTTGGGCATTGCTCAATATATGGCGAAGCACCAACAATGAGCTATGGTAAAATATGAAATATTGCATGGAGATTACATGCGTTTTTGGTAGTCAGCAACAAAATGATGTGATCAATTTAATTGCGTAGATTGACACCTTTTAACGTCCGAGTTTCGTAAAAAAGTGAAACAAAAAAGCTTTGCAAACCTTAACTCTACTGACCACATTGAGTGGCTGAGTGTAACTTCATTTAGGTGGGCCTAATGAAAAGGATTGATGACCCAAAGCGTTCGCTACCAGATGCAGCGAAAATTAGAGCCAGAAAGACATCAATCACACAAACACGTCCGTGATGGCTTACGTTCAAGAATTTCTGTGGCATAGCATATGTCATCGTAATAGGCCTAAAAATTGACCATAATTAGGCTTATTATATTTTTGTAATTACAAGCCGGGACGATTTCGAATAAAGTCGTTTGTCAGATAAGTGAAAAATTACTTTTGCAATTAAATTTTGCGCTTAAAATATTTAACAATGCGTAAAGAAGAAAAAATTATCATATTACCTCAAGGGGATTTAAAATAAGACGATCTGGGCAGAGTGATAACCTCTGCAAACTAAAATGATGTACAGAAAAAGAAAAGATAAAACGAGGAAGAAAGTTACAAAGTAATCAGATTGACGTCTCGTAGAAGTTCTGCATAATTTACATATTCGCCCAATCATATTTCTCTGTAGATAACACTTTTTTTTAAAAAGCTTTTGTTCGACTTGACTTTCTCATAAAAATCGCAGCAAGAAAGATTCGAATTTAGTTTTGCACGTGATAAGGACTATGCCAATCAAAAAGCAGCTACATGGTAATGATTGTTCTTTTGATTTTAACTCTGATTTACCAAATATCGGATCAACCGATTTAGCATTAAAACTGTTTTATTAGGACCTCGACAGCCTGTTTCACGCTGAGCGCTCTCTTCAGGAGGATTCTTATTTAAATAGAATGGTATTACCAGCTCTGACTAAGTCATCAAGCCCTCTTTGCTGCAGAAGCTACAGGTCGTCAGATATTAACTCTGATTTAAATAGTAATTCCACTCCGATTTAAATCACGTGTAAACAACGTTGTCGGCCCTCGCAATTTGATCGTTCGTACTTCATTACTTTTGCGAAACGTTAGATTATGTCATAATCCCTACTGTTTTTGTTTTCCGCTTATATTAATTTGCCCTGTTTTCACTTATCCATTTCTAATCATGCTCTGATTAAGGACAGTCGATTTGTCCGAAAACGTTTAGCTTGCGGTATTTTATTTTCCGTACGTTGTTTGTAAATAAATAATGTTAAATGTTTTGTGATTATTAGCTGTTGCTACCATGCGGATATTAAAGATTCCTCTCTATCAAAGTTATAACTATCAGAAAAGCATACAAATAAACTGAAACCCACGAAGGCGATCCAGAAAGCTAAACTTTGCCGTGTGATCTCCGGTCCCCACCCCCAAAATAGTGATGAGTTAAAGTCCGGTACCTATACAAAGCGCAGTCACGTACTTATACACTAAGACAGGATCTGTTGCTTAATAGGCCTAGAAGAAACCATTAGGTTTTGGCTTCAACTTTAACCCCAGCTTTCTCACACTGCTGCAGCATTTTTGCATGATAACAGGTCTGCCCAAAAACTTCGTAGCAGGTGCTAAATCTGATTGCTCACGCTAGACCCAACAGGCCAACGTTCAAAATTAGGCTAGCTACAATTTAGGTGTGTTCTGTCATTCTGTGCGATAAGCCTAACTTCAGTCCTACATCTCCTCCAAATTATATTACTTTCCAAATATAAACAATATTTGACCGAACACCAGTATTATCAGCCTAGGCCTACTTGACAATATTATTAGAGCTACCTACCACATATGCTTGGACTCAAAACCGAACGCCTAAAAATTTTTTTCACCTGCAAATGAACTACCATTTTCTGCTCCAAACACTATTCTCAATAGTTACTAACAAAACAAACAAAAACGTCAAAACTCAAGAAAAAAATTGCTATTATGCATGGATTATGATGCAAAGTAAAAGGTCTTTCCCCAAACTATCATTTAGACTAGAAACTATTCGCTTGGTCCAAACAATTTATAGTCTCCTATAAAGTGAGTTCCAAAGAAACTGAAAAGCAAAGAAAATACCGAAACTTCACGAAAATTCCCAATTTTTATGCGTTTAATGGCATAATTATTTACATAGGCCTATAATGAAGTTCATCAAAACAAAGAAATTTTGTGCAAATTACCGCAAAATAGCTTTAACCATACCTTGGCTTGAAGACATTACGAACACCTGGAAAAAGACCCTGGGCATTTGCCCCCCCAAAAAGATCTAGTTACGCCACTGCTTAGCTGTATTGTTTGTAATAGAAAGATCTAGGCTATACACATTTTTTAATATTTGAGTAACTTTTTATAGGGACAGGATCATTTTTCTACTGTCTTGCAAACCCTAACAGTACGTGTATCACTGCACGATGCAACATTCTAACTGAAAAAAATTCAGCAATCAACGTGACCCCCAAAGTTACCCAAGTTCTTAGTGCGGCTATGGTATCGGTCAAGTAAGTATCGCATTTGATATTTGAAGTAATAGGTTTGGTTTTCAACAGGTTTAGTTTTTAAATGCAGCATACTAATACATCTTTTCAGCGTCAGCAGTTTTGCTGCTGAAAACGTAGGCCTTGCAAACCGTGGTTATGTCTGGCTTTTTTTCAGTTATCTGAGTTATTATGCAACAACCAGGCATGTGGAAGAAGTATATTTGCAAACAGCTTCGGCTTCTTCACCTATCGCTTCCGCTTCCAAACAGATTCACCGAAATTTTGCCACTAAAATACGACCAGTGCGATGGTAGCCGATAGCGTAAACCTTAACTTTTTTCCTACTCGCAGAAAGCTCTTGGTCAAACTTTAGCAAGCGTTTTTTAAACAAAAGTGTAACTGTAAAGGAATGATCGAGAATGTTGAGTAACAGTACTGAGTCACAATCCTGAGTCTTACGGCAACTTTGCCACGAAACTTACTCCCTTCATTAGAAAAATGTTGATACACAGCACTTCATCTATTTTGTGACATGATTATGATTGGAAAAGAGTCAACTATTGCTTTTAGCGCTATTGATAAATCAGTTGCTTTATTTCAAAATTTAGAGAAAGCTGAAAGAAAAAAAACTATCGGAAAGTCAAGAGATCTGGCATCCATGCGAGTCTAACATTGTAAAATAATATCTAAGAAATTGAGTAAAATAATATCTAATAAGCTATTTAGAGTGCGCTTTTTTCATTTTTCAAATGATGTGAAAACGGGAGCGGTATACTTTTCGCGCTTCCGCTTCCATTGAAATATGATCGCTTTCACCGTTTCCAGCTTCCGCTTCCACATCCCTGACTTGCTGACTACAACCTCAATACAAAAATGTTTAGTAACGTTCAAAAGTATAGACTGCTTGTCTGTGATCATTCTGTAACTTACTGTGAATGTTTCGCAGTTAGTGCAGTTCTGAATGCAGATGGCAGACCCACAGAGACTGAGATAACTCAAGCTACCCGTAATGATTAAGTTAAAAAGCTGTAAATACCAATTTTGAAATCATTCATTTGACCCGACTCGAAATCGGGCCCAAGTTTACCGTTTCAGACACAGACATATACACTCGGCCATCTGATCGGTGTATTGTCTTTTTGTTCAGCCAATGTGCTCAAGTTTGCTGCACAGCTGACAATTGCAACAACGTCGCTGTCAAAGAGGTGCTTAATCGATTGATTCCAGTCGTGACATCAACTGCAATTGCCACTACCACCGCAGGAGCGAGATGCAACTTGCCATACATGGAGATGATATTTGGTTTAGGTCTACTGCTTGCCATTTTCCTGGGTAAAATCTTTTAAAACGTCTCGCATGTACAACACCATCGCATGTCAAAACTTTTAGTTTTGTTGTTCGTGATTTTATTTGGTTACATAATATAGACTAGACCTGCACCAGTTTTTTTTAAATTTTTGTAACATACCTATATACAGTATGTATTTTGTGGCATTTTGTGAAGCATTTCAGGATCTAGGTGAAATTTCCCCCTGAAAAGTACGCGATCTGAATTTGAAGTTATGGCAAATTGCTACATTTTTTACTTATTTGTTAACGACGTAGACCTTGGCTTTTTTCTGTAAACCGTTGGTAACCTCCCTCAGAAATAGGGTGCTCTTTACATTAGGATACAAGCAATGATTTGCATAAGCCTGCAGGTCATTGATGTGTAGGCTGACTCTATTTGCATCATATGCGATGGTACTTTTGTGACTTGTCTAAGATAACTTTAATGCATCATTAAAAAAGGGTACTATTTTATTTGCTTTTTTGATTTTGTAATCGCGATAACTTAATCAGATACGTGGAAGCTTGAAAAGAAATGCTTTTTGTATGGGGAATCAGTCCGTAACTACGTGCGCGTGTTGAAGATTTGTGTGCTATTGTATATAAGTCGTTCTTATAATTAAGCATATACAGCAGGCTGGTTAGGCCTACTTACACTTTTTACTCTCGATTAGCTGTTTTTCCAAGTTAAATGATGTGTGTTTTAGTGGTTTTATCTCGTTTTGCTAGATCATAGACCTCTTGCTTTTTGTTTCAAAGACTACTAAAAATTGATTAAGATGGAGCAGTGATTAATATGCGTGGCATATGAAAATTCTTGATGAAAATGTTATGCATGATTATATCAGAAATAAAGTTTACGTTGATGCAGTGACGGCTTATGGCCAAAAAAACAAGAGGTGCAGCAAGCGACAAATTTTGACAAGCCTGCTTAGCTGTGGAAATCCCAACGCCTATCACAGACATGTCAAATTTTCGGTGCGGCGTGCTAACACGATACAGCAGAAAAATCAAGGTGTTGCAGCATTTCTGTTCAAATTTTTTTTTAAATTTACACTGCAGTTGGTGCAGTTGTTTAAGACATCACTATTGCTGCAACAGGTCCTAGTTCGATTACCTGGCCGATCAAATTGGACATAGTGTTGCCAACGGCTCACTACCGCTGCGATGTTTTTTTTCGGAACTGCGTTGCCCAGGCGCTAAGTCGCCTAGATGAGCCCCAACGACGACACAAGTAAACTCGCCGGCTTGTTCCTCACTCTGTCCCTTCAATGCTGAGCGTCAAGCAAAGAAGCTGTGAATACCTAGTTTAAAAGCATTTGTTTAATCCGACTCGGAATCAAACCAGAGTCTACTGCTCCAGAGGCAGACGATCTTGCCACTCGGCCATCTGAGCTCCGCCACTCGTTACACGCTTCAGCGTAATAACGCGAGTATAATTAAGATTTGATTTAATTTTTTTGATCAAGATAAGCATATTAATTTTTTAGATCATCAAATATTACCACAAAAGTTAAAAAATGTTACACGCTTTGGCGTAATACCTACGCAAGCTCAATGAAGATTTTTATCGGTGCAGGGGGAGCAGAGAGAATTTTTCTGAAGCATCTTATCCAATCATGCACGTAACGCGCTAGAATAGCGATGACAGCTAAAATCTTTTTACAGAGCATTGACCTTGCGAAAACAACATCCTAACCAAAGACGACAGTTTTGCAAATATTTGCATTAAATGGTCTTCCGGGCTTCAAAAATTTTTATGAGGTTTTCAAAATTGGTACAGTGATAATTTCACGATTCAAAGTAGAGTTTACTCAGTCAGATTTGTTACTTTGCTATAGCTATTTCAATACTTAATTTTGCTGTGGAACAAAACTTGTAGAAATGTTAGGCCTATTCCGACAATTTTCTACTATCAGCACTTCAAGGCTTGAAAAGAAAACTAGCTTACTTAGTGCAAAACCAGTCCCAAAATGATACCATGAAATGTAATTCAATGCTACTAAGACACAAAACCGTCACAGCACAAAACTACGGATTTGATGCGAATATGATATTTCTATAACTTTGGTAGAGAGGAGATCTTCAATATCCACATGGTAGCAACAGCTAATAATCGTACAACATTTAACATTATGTATGTTCTCCGATTATTAGCTGTAGCTACCATTTGGATATTGATGCGAATATGTCAAAAAACAAATAAATTTATTAAAACGCCACACACTGATAGTTCGGTAGTTTTCGTTTTGCCTTGAATAAGCTTTATGTTACCAGTGGTATTGTTTGTCAGACTTCCTCATCTTTCGTTTGATGCCAGTGATATCCATAACACGTGATGAAAACACCGAGGGCAAAAATTTCTCCCACAGAACCACACAAACGAACATCATAGAAGCCAAGGTTTAATTGGCAGACTATTACGTACACTATACAGGGATGCCGGAACGGGGGAGGGAGGCAAGGGGGACAGCTGCCCCCCTGCTTTTTTGACTAGGGGGGCAAGAGGGGAAGCACTGCCCTTAGCATTTCATTGGGATAGTAACGAAGTAAAACGTCTGCTCTGTATAGCGAAGGTATCACATATCAGTAGTTTCAGATTCGCTTCCATTTTCTGCAGTATTCCAGCTTTAGTAAGACTCGATTCCAGTTTTTGAGGACTCTTACTGTTTACCCAGTGCCATCGCTACGGGAAGGGGGGCCGTGCCCCCAGTGCCGTAGCAGCTCAACTTTGGGCCCCCCCCAAAAACCCTTTCTAGTCCCCAATACTTAGCTTTCGATATGAATTGTTTTAGGTTTTTCCAGGGGTAACAACTCAGTTTCTCACCACAATGCGAATACTGTGGTAAAATTAAAACATATAACGCGTTATCACTGTGTAAAAATAAAAGGTGTTATTTTAAGACAAGTTTGTTACACCCAATTCATTTCCCATTAAAATCGTTTAGCTCAGGGTTTTTCTACCTTTTTCTGCTCATGGCCCACTAAAATGATAAAATATGATGGTGGCCCAATAACTTTTGCTAAAAGGTACAAAGTCAACGTGATGGCATGATTAGGGAATGCTGATGTCGCTCTCTAGTCAAGCTCTGTGGCCCTCTGTTGGGCCATGGCCAATAGGTTGAAAACCTCCTGTCTAGCTAGAGCGCACTTTTTCGTACACAGATGTTCTTTTGACAGCATCATAATCTGGAGATCGGGCGCATTAACTTTCGATTGACAACATGGCCAGCGAAGAACCAATCGGATGGCCGAGTGGATAGAGCGTGTGCTTCTGAGCCTGAAGGAGTGAATAGACTGAGGGTTTGATCACTATTCAAGTCAAACCAATGACTTAAAAATTGGTATTCACAGCTTTCCAACTAGACATTCAGCATTAAAGGGATAGTGTTAAGAAAGCCGTCAAGTTTGCTTGTGCCGTTGGGAAAAACACTTAACGAGATTCTCCCATCTAAGTGCGGTAGGTAGACAGATGGCCGGCAACTCCTAAGGGAGCTCGTGTAGCGCCCCATTGCTTTCTGCGATAGGTGGATAAAAATGCCAACAAATGGAAAGAAAAAAAGATAGTCTGCTGTTTGCCATATTAGATGTAATAAACGTTTTAATAAATTTCAGTTTTCTGAAGCTTTGTTCAGCACTGGTAACAGTAACAACGCATTTTGTAAACTCGAGAAGCAAGGCAAGCGGGCACTTACACGTATTACTATTGAATTAAAAGTTCAACGGTGTTGAAAGGAGACTGCCAAACGAGCTTGTGTCGTTCTAATCAGCAACCATCTGATATAAATATCAAATGCAATAGACTCCAGCCGTGAATCGAATCCGTCGCAAAGAATCTGAACCTGCGTGCGGTATTGCCAGATCATATTGCTGACAATGGCTGTTCATGCACGAAGCTGCTGGGTGTAAACAGCAATGCAACGACAGAAGCGACATCACATGTCAGCTTAAAACTTTCTAGTATCGACATAATAGCCTGGTCCACCAGTTGTTTTAAAAAGTTTGCTTTGAATCTCTTCCTCAGAAGCTGTACGACATAGATTTGCATCGTAACTAAACATTCTCTTTTTCTATTTTCATTCTCTTTTTTTTTTACT
Source organism: Trididemnum miniatum (assembly GCA_964006365.1). NCBI lineage: Eukaryota > Metazoa > Chordata > Ascidiacea > Aplousobranchia > Didemnidae > Trididemnum > Trididemnum miniatum. The sequence continues at coordinate 12,336,824 of OZ023245.1, forward strand.
TTTTGATTGAGGAAGACCGGACCAATGCCCAATTCCTGCGCTATTTCAAAAGCACACGTTTTCAAACTAGCAAATCCTTTTTTAATGGACTTTTGTATTCGATGTCAGATTATGGTTGCTGACACAGAAATAGGGTAGGATTGAATTTAATTTACCGATCGGATGGCCGAGTGGATAGAGCATCTGCTTCTAGATTGGTGGACTCCGGGATTCAATTCCGGGTCCGGTCAAACCAATGACTTGAAAATTGGTATTCACAGCTTTTTTGGTTGACGTTCAGCATAATGGATAGCGCGAAACAAGCGGCAAGTTCGCTTGTTGTGCTGTTGGGAAAGGCACTAAACGGGATTACCCCATCTAGGTGTGGTAGACCGTTGGTCGGCAACTCCTAAGCGAGCTCGTATAGCGCCCCGTCGCTTTTTCATGATAGGAGAATAAAATTGCGAATAAATAAAAAATAAATGAATAAAATTTTAAATCTGCTCACAAGGTGTTAATGAATTTGAATTTAATTTTTTCAAGAGGAATGAATTTGAATTTAAGCTTTGAAAAATGATTGCATCCAACTCTGCACCGGCCTCCTTTTTCAAGTCCTACGCGCACTCTTACACACAGTGTATTGTATATGACATCATTATGCAGTTTATGACGCTATTTGAAAGTAAAAGATAGCGAAAAATTTTAAAACTGAAATATATAGAATCTGAGCGCAAAAAATCCCATTCAACGTGATTCGCCAAGCAAAACTTTGTTTTTGAATTGATGCAACTTCGGGTCCTTCAAGACAATTTGGGGCCCCTTTTGGCAGTGTGGGCCCCCCCCAATTGGGGGGTTTGGGGGGCGATTGCTACGGCTCTGCGTGCCCCCCTAACGACTACTTGTGCCCTCCTATTTTAAATTACTCTAAAGCTCTTTGCTTTGTTTGGAGCACCGCGTAACGACAAGACAACAACAACAACAGTAATTGAATTTTAGATTTTTTTCTCGCTAAATAACGTTCCATGGTTCCATTCAACATAATTCTTGTTTGACGCTGTCCATTCGTTGCACAATTGTGGCGTAATCAACTGCTTCAAGACAATGATTGTGACGTAAAAAAACGTCTTATCAACAGTGTTAGAGCAGATGATTTAATTTCGCTTATTTGGTGAGGACGTAAAACGCTCAAAATGAGTTTGAAAGATTGGTTGCAAAGGGGCTAATTCGAGTGAAAGTTCTGATAGCTTGCAAGGTCTCAGCCCGTCTGCTAGCAGCAGTGCACCTGCAGCATCTGCTGCAAGAAGGCCCACGAGCAAACGAAAGTCTGCTGATGCTAATGATTTAGGAGTTGACGACCCGAAGCAAGTTACACAGCGTGCTTATCCTGTAAGCATGTTTGGGGCGCAAAAAAGATGCTTCAATGCTACGTGGTATCAGGGGTGGGATTGATTGGAATGTTCTGTCAAGTTTGATGCAGCGTTTTGCTATCCTTGCCGCAATTTTGAATGTAAAGCTGGAGGAGACTTTCGAGGAATGCGTTGTGAATCAACTTTTACAACCAACATGGCTATCTCAATTGGAAGCATGCTACTGAAATGAATAGAGAATTTTCCAAGCATGCTGCCTCCAAAGAACAATTAGCATGCTACAGTACCTGGAAAGAAAAAATCTGACAGTCTGAAATGGGCAAGAAAATTATCTCATTAGTCAACGAAGAAGCAATTGAAAAATTGCTGCTATTTTTCTGCCTTACTTGATAGTAGTAGCTTTTTTGGCTGTACTCAATTACTCATCAATTAGCATTCAGAGAAAAAATTGACGCATTTGAAAGCGAAGACAAATGGGGAACTGGACTCTTTTTAAATGTGTTTAATTACACTGTGGAAAAAGACCAGCGTTTACGAGAAATCATGCAAACTATAGGCCTACCACGAAATGCATCGTACACCAGTCCCGATATGCAAAATGAACTTATCGCTGCTATGAGCGCAGTTGTAACCGAGGGTATTATGCAAGAAATTGGAAATTGTTGGTATACAATCAAAGTTGATGCCACCAAGGACCCAACTGGTGTAGAAAACATTTTCACAGTTGGTTTCTGTAGCTTATGACCAGGGGGATAGGATGAGGGGTATGCAACGTTCCACCAGCCACTTTCAAATATGTTTTTGCTGTGTACAATTTTTCCATCATTTTGAACCTCTTTGCTAGCAATAAACCTTCCGCCAAGTACGCATAATCGAAAGTGTGCGAACAAAATGCGTCATATTTCTCGAAGCACTCAGAATTAGGGTAAAAAAGTTTAAACAGAATTTGCCTACAATTTATTCAAAAAGCACTAAAGTAGCCATTACAGCATGTAAATTTTGAAAAATTTTCCGGGGGAGCACGCCCCTGGACCCCCTTGAGTCTTTCTTGTTTCTCAATCAGCTTTAAATTGGTTCTGCCAAAAAAGAATACACTTGAAAAAAGTGTGGAAATTGTGGCCCCCCGTTTTTAAATTTCTCACTACACCCTTGCCTTGGTATTAAAAGTGCCCTTTTGAAAAAGTTGCCCCCCCCTTGTTTTTTCGACGTTCCGGCACCCTTGGCACTTTACACAGTTTACACACTTACACTGCAAAAAAAATCTTTGCAATTAATTCAAGAGTTAATTAAGTCCAATCAGGGCCTGCCTTAGGCATAGGCAAACTAGGCAACCGCTTAGGGCCTCGCACCCGAATCATAAGAAAAAAATAAATATATTTAAAAAGCGAAACATGACCTACTATGCGAGCTTATATGTCACATTTGTGTGACGATTCCTAACAATCTGATTGTGGTCAATTATTGCAGCATATATACAAAATGCAGGCAGAAGACTGATCCAGCTGCTGAGTTGTAAAATACGTTGAAGCTAGTAAGCTACTGGAGTCAATTAAAGTCGACTTATCTTCAAATAAGGTGAATTTTTAATGGCTAAGATAAGCACTAACGTATTAAAGAAGTTTTTAAAGTGCCGGTATTAAAATGATTTGCTGAATATAAGTCAGGTAAACATATACAAGGAATGGATTTACAAAGTTTTATTTTAACAGTCGACCTAATGAAAAAAAAAAAAAAAATAGAAATTTAAGTTTGGATTACAACAATGTCTGTTTCAAAATTTTCGAACAGTTGCTTTCTAGCAGAAGTAGGTCAACATTTACCTCGAGAAGAAGTTCGCATCAGCGCTCAGAAGCAATAGAAAAACAAACAGTTAGCCACATTGCTTAGCCTAATTTTCTAAAAAGATTGGGCAAGGAATATTAGGCTCCCAATAACCAGTGGTCTTTACAGCGGAAAAATTAGATTCTGCTGAATATTAATTTATTTATACGAATATGTTTGTGTAAATCTCAGTTTATTTGTTGATTTAGATATGAATAGAGGTAGTTGTTGATACAAATTGCGAAATATTTTTTCGTATTTAATTTTCTATTTCATTTAAGGCAGGGGTGGCCAACCTTTTGATTCCATGCGCCAATATTTTTTACCCTTAATTTAGATGCGCCACATCAAGCATCCATTTCTTTTCAGTTCTTTAAAACAAGCGCGTGCAATATCGATGAAGAGCAAAAAAAGGGTCTTCACTTCACTCCCTGAGACAGTGGCGCACCCAGGATTTGGCAAAGAGGGGCCACAACCGGGGGTCTGGGGGTGAAACCCCCAGCTGCCAACGGATTTTTACGGTTTTCATATAAAAAAAACACTCATTTTAGCACACTTTTTTTATCGAAAAAGGGTGTGCAGTGAGTGCAGTGAGTGCAGCCACTACAGGCGATGCAAAAATATTTTCGCAGCTTACGTCTAAAAGCAGAAGCTTGGCTAAAATAAGTGAAAGGAGGCTACAATCATTATTAGTTTGAGAAATTATAGACTGAAAGTAAGGTTTTAGCACCTAATTACAGGGCCAAAATGAGGCATGGCACCATGGCTTCCCTGCGTGCGCCTATGCCCTCAGACGTCCTGTTTTCCACTGACAATGTTGGTGGTGAGCAAAAAATAAAAAAAGTCTTCACGCCCTCAGATGTTCTGTTTTCCATTGAAAAATATTGGTGGAGGGCAAATGAAAAAAATTAGTGAGTAGAAGCGGCTTGTCATCAAAAAGGTGCAATGCGCCACTTTTAGGTAGCCAATGCGCCACGTATGGCGCATGCGCCACAGGTTGGCCACCCCTGATTTAAGGCCTCCAAATTCACTTTGCCTTGGGCTTCCTATCACCCAAGGCCGGCCCTGGTCCAATGAAAACATTATTGTACCAAAGCAACACTATTCCCTACAGAAAAACAAGTGGATGCTGTCTGAAATGCAAATCAGCATTTTTTCTAGTTTGTGACTTGTGTACCTTGCCGCTTGTGATCTGTATACTTTTTTTATTATAATAAAAAGAACCTTTCCATATATACCTGTAGGCCTATAATAAGTGCATAGCCAGTCAGATAAACAGTACAAAGACTGTGAAAGACTTGTAAAATTTAAGAAAAATTCTCTCCGATGCATAACAATCTTCAGAAATGATTTCATACTGAAACCATAGAAAGAGTTACCTAATACCTTAACATTGAACAGGGCCGGCGGAACCGCCCTCCGAACCCCCCGGCCGGGGGGGCCCAGGCCTGGTCAGGGGCCCCGCAATGAACACTGCGGCGTTTGCTTTACTTGGAAATGACTTCAATACGTGTTACGATGCACCGCTAATTTGTTTGTGTCCGTGTGTGTACAAAGGTGCTGACATGGGGGGGTAGGGGGGTTGAAGAATGTTGGACTCTAATTGCGCCGCTCTTGTTTGAAATGTAGGCTACAGTATGCAAAATCGCTTGTATGAAAACGATTCTTTTGATCTGTTGAATGAACGAAAGCATAATTTTACGAAATATAAGTTATAGCAACAATATTAACTTCCTGTTTCATGCGCCTTGCTTCGAATGAGGTCGTGCAAGGACACGGTAGGTGTTTAAAAGATTGTAGGTTTAGCATGGTTTTGCACAAAAACATTAGAGGTGTGAAACTCCGCAGGCAAAGTGGATCAAAGTTGGTTCGTCAAACGGATCGCTAAAAGTTCAAGTTTATGGTATATCAGGGCCGGTGGCCTGGGGGCAATCGACATGCTTGGCCCTCCCAGTAAACAAGCTTACTTTTTGAAGACAACGGTTTTTAATTTTGAACTTTGCCCCCTCCCCCCCCGATAAATGTTTGCCCCCCCTGAGTTAAGTGCTCTGCAGCCGGCTCTGTGACGTATTATAACTTTAAGTAAGGCCTACTTTAAACTTCAATTGTTCTTTGAAGTATAACCGGTTATTGCTAAATGAATTGATGATTTTCTTCAATACTTTTCTCCTGTTTTTCCCATGTCACGTCTAGTGGCGTAGCGAGAAATTTTAAAAGAGGGAAGCATTAATTTCTACGTTTTTTCGAGCGTAATTTTTTTCGGCAAGGCTAATTTGAAGCTGATTGAGAAACAAAAAAGGCTTTGGGGGGGTCCGGGGGCATGCTCCCCCGAAAAAATTTACATGCTGTATCGGCTATTTTGGTGCCTTTTGAACAATTTTCAGGCAAATTTTGTTTAAATTTTTTGGCCTAATTCTGAGTGCTTCGCCAAATATGATGCATTTTGTTCGCACACTTTCGATTATGCGTGCTTGGCGGAAGGTTTATTGCTAGCAAAGAGGTTCAAAATGATGGAAAAATTGTATACAGCAAAAACATATTTGAAAGTGGCTGGTGGAACGTTGCATACCCCTCATCCTACCCCCCTGGATCCGCCCTGGTCATAAGCTACAGAAACCATCAAAAGAATCTAGCATATTTTAATCACTTGGCACCATTTGTTTTGTTCTTTTTTACTAAAAAGCCGAATCAAAAAGGGGGGGCCATGACACAATGCCCCCCCCCTTAAATACGCTCCTGGGCATGGCACAATGCCCTTCCCCTAAATACGCTCCTGGTCATGTCACACTGTGCTGGGCCGTTTAAAATTAATTTAGTTTATTATTGTGACGCTTAATAACATACAAGAAACAGCCAGTAGTTCGAGTGTTAAAACTATTTTAGAAAAAACATTTGCCAATAGTCCGGTATAAGCTTGCTCTGTGGAAACAGGGAGTGCCCTAAAGAATTAAAATTTAATAAAAATAAGTATTCTTTACGCACCAGTTAACGCAGAGATTCCATCCCGTCCTTATATCAAAGATTTGTCCTTATTTTGAGAGTCTACATCTGGTAAAATATTATTGTCCTTATTTTAAAGAAATGTTATTATTTTTGGCTTGCGTCCTTATTTTGTCTTATTTGGACTTCATAAACCAAGCTTTGAGTTATTTGTCGAGCCCAGGGGTAGGAAACCTGCGGCCCGCATAAGTTTTAAATGTGGCCCGCGTGTACATACGGCTCACGTAATGCTGGGCTTACCATACGTCTTCCTTTTTGAACATTTCGGCATATTGAACAGCGAAAACACGTCAAAACACAATTACGCAGCTTAAACTACGGCCTGCAGACGTGATGACCTGTTTTTTGCTCTTCACTTGATTTTGGGCGAAAAATTGAGCTTCTGCGGACATGATGACCTTTTTTTTTGCTCTTCAGTAGATTTTCAGAGGAACTTTTTTTGCTCTTTATGCATAAAACGTAAATGCGGCCCGCTGAAAATATCATGCGTGCAATGTGGCCCGCTATACCTGGAAGGTTCCCCAACCCTGTTCTAGAATCAGTCTTGGGGCCATTGTTTTTTTTTTGTTATTCGTTAACGATCACTTAATGTTTCTAAATGTAACACTACACTTTTTGCAGACGATACAAATCTACATCTCTCGCATCACAACATTAAGTCTCTTAAATCACAAACCACAGAAGAAATTCGCAAAATAAATAACTGGATAAACATTAATAAATTAACTATTAACTACAAAAAGAGTTGCTTTATGCTAGTAACCAACAAACAAATTTATGCTTCTTATTTCAAGATTTGCATAAACCAAAACTTAGTTGGTATAACTGACAACGTGAAGTATCTTGGTGTTCATCTGGACGATAAATTATCTTGGAAAACTCACATAAACAATTTCTGCTCTAAACTTTCAAAAGTAAGTGGCATAATTTTTAAACCAAAACATTTTGTTCCACTTTCTACTTTCAGATTAGTCTATTACGCCATGTTTCATTCGCATATACAGTATTCGTTACTTAATTGGGGTAGAGCCGCCAAAAGTCACCTTGACAAACATTCAACTCTTCAAAACAAAATACTCAGAGCTTGTCTCTTCCGTCCTTTGCACTCCCCAACAAATTATTTATACTCCAAGTGTCGAGTGTTAAAACTAGAGCAGAGGTTCTTAAACTGGGTTCGACCGAACCCCAGGGGTTCGGTGAGGCTGTAGCAGGGGTTCGGCTAAGATCAGAATAAGTTTTTGCAAAAAGGCATACAGTTGTAGTAAATGACTATCTCTGCGTGGAATGATGCATCCCCCCACCATACTCTTTCAACGCTGTTTTTGATGAATACAATTTTTCCATAATTTCAAACCTATTTGATAACAATCATCTTTACGCCTTAAGCACGCATAAATCAAAAATGTGCGAACAAAATGTATCATATTTGGTGAAGGACTTAGAGTTAGAGGCAAAAAAATTAAACAGAATTTGCCATAAAAATTGTTCAAAAAGCTCTAAAATGGCCATTACAGTGTCTAAATTTTTGAAAACTTTCCGGGGAAGCATACCCCCGGACCCCCCTAGAGCCATATTTTTGTTCCTCAATTTGCTTCAAATTAACTTTCCGGAAAAAAATACGCTAAAAAAATGTAAAAATTTTATGCCACCCTCCACCGCCTTAAGAATATTCTGAATACGCCCCTGACGTGAAACACTTTCAAAGAGCTTATGCTTTTTTCCGGTTTAGACGTCTAACGTCTTTGCACTCATTTAACATTCAGCCTAATTCAAAACTGCATCCCCCTCTAAAATTTTCTGGATCCGCTCCTGGTTATAATTAAGGGTTCGATGTATGCTTGCATGACACCTGTTGGGTTCGATACTTCCGACAAGTTTGAGAATGGAAAAAGCTAAATTTATGTTCAAATACGACAACAAAATGCTGCCAATTTCTTTGGATAATTATTTTCTCAAATTAGAAAAAGTACACAAGTACAACACTAGGCAAAAAATCCGTAATAAAAACTTTCAAATTTATTCTAGAACGGAGTCGGGTAGAAAAGCACTTCATCATCTTTGTTTAAAAGTATGAAAAGAGATTCCCCTTGAATTCAAACGCTGCACTTTTTATAGGTTTAAAAAGTATTATAAATCGACCATTAAAAAAAAATTTGATAATGTTCATTAAGCTGTGGCAATTATTCCCTTTTTTGCTTGTTACGTTATAACCAACGCCGTTGACCTACTGATCTCTTTTTTTTAACTTGCTTTAGTTTTGAATATACAAAAGTTGGTCTAGTCCTAAATTTTTAAGTGTTTGTTTTAGCGTGCAGTTTCCATGAAATGTACGTAAGTTAAAACCTTTAAGTTATGCTGTCCATCTGATGTCTCTTCGTTCAGTTTGATGTCTCTTCATTCTGTTTTGGTTCGTTTTTTTGCTACATTGATATTTTGAGTGCTGCGATTGGGAGTAGTAGACTTGGGTGACCTCGTGGTCTTTCACTGCTTTCCTCCTGTGCTTTTTGCGCGTGGGTAAATTAATAATAAACTTGAACTTGAGCAAATTTGTCTCGTAGATCGATATGAAGTGATTATGGCATCAAGAAATTGATTGTGATGCAGAAACTAGAACCAAGTACCGCGGGCCTAAAGCCCTCTGAAATTGGACATGTGGACAGGGTAAGAGTGGCGACTAGTTTAAGTTAGAGATGAGCGCGGGCGGATCCGGAGGGGGGAGGGAGGGGATGTGGGGAATGCATCCCCCCACCAGCCACTTTTCAACAATGTTTTTCTTTACGCCCAGCAAGCATAAATCGAAATGTGTGAACAAAATACATCATATTTAGTGAAGGACTCAAAATTAGGGGAAAAAATTTAAACAAAACTTTACTTAGAAATTGTACAAAAAGCACTAAAATGGCAATATTACGCTGCCTAAATTTTCAAAAAACTTCCGGGGGAGCATTCCGTACACCCTTAGACTGAGCTGTTTGTGTTCCTCGATTTGCTTCAAAGTAACTCTGCCGGAAAAAAATGTCAAAATATGGTGCCCTTCCAACCCCCTGAAAAATTCTACATACGCCTCTTACATGAACAAAGAGCTTATTTACGCCCTTTTCCGGGACTAAGCGTCTAACATCTTTGCATTTAGTTAACATTCAAGGTACAGTAATTTAAAACCGCATCCCTTCCACCAAAATTTTTTGGGTCCGTTCCTGGAAATGAGAGGTCAAAACTTTTGATAGTGAATAGGTCGTTTCAATAAAAAGCAGTGTAAAACAATCAATAACTTTAGCATGCTGAGCTGGCTAGCAATGGGGTGCAGGCTGTCGTTTCTAGGCCTAAGCACATGTTTCGTCCGTAGATCGTCTGACAAATTTGTCAACTTCTTCTGAGATTGTACTGGTCACCTCTGTTTTAATTAAAAACATACCGTCCTGCAAATTTTCGATAGGCCTAAGATCTTGCTCTCAATTTTTTCTTCAGTTTTGTTCCTTTGGTCAGTAAGTTTTGCATCTAAATTATTCTGCTTTTCAATTATTTTGTTTGGGAGAATCTCCGCAGATTCTTCCACAAGAGATTAGCCTCCGTTCCTCACTGCTGCAAAAAAACAAACAATATTTCAAAAATTCCTGGATCCGACTTTGATGCCGTCCCCCCCTGGAAAAATTTCGTCCCGCCGCCCCAGGATACGTAAGATGTCGCATCACAAACTCTTTTTTTGGCAATACGACTATAATCAAATCCAAAACATATGTAATAAAATATTACGAATGACCTTTTCCCTTTCAAGTAAAGAAAACGTTTTGCCACCGATGAAAGAACACGGTTTGTTGACTATAGAAGATATTTTTAAGCATGATGTGGCAGTCTTTATGCATGAATGTCGCAACCATTCCCTTCCTCCGGCCTTGGACAGGTGAGTATGCAGTGGGGGGGAGGGGGGCTGGGGCCGCGTTCTCCCGCAGACAAATGCACAAAACTTTCGTGGTGTAAAGGTGATATACGTACAAAGGACGATCTGAGGGCGTGATGACCTTTTTTTGCTTTTCACTTGACTTTGGGAGAAAAATTGGACATCTGCGGACGTGATAATCTTTTTTTTGCTCTTCACCTAACTTTGGGCGGAAAACAGACAACTTTACGACTTTAAATTGCGCCCCCCCCCCTTTCAAATTCCTGGGCACGCCCCTGTTTGATCACATTTTTCAAACCGAAACCTCTTCAATTACAACTCGAAGAAAATGCCGCTTAGTTCCTTCCTTCTGTCGCAATACTGTTAGCCAACAATCGAAAAGGTAAACGTTGGACCGAAAGTAAGGAATGATATTTCCCTTCCCATTAGAAAATGCCGGTCACTTGGGTTGGCGCACCTCTCGAGTGCTTATTAGCTTGCGACTTGACCAATGCTGTGCGTGTGCCTTTGACTTTAAACGTTCAACCCCAACTGTCAAATTTCTCATTTTTTGTCAAATTTTCGAAACATCTCCCCGTCTTTTATCATCAAACGTAGGCTACTCGAACAGTTAAAGCTGCTTTCTTTTTTAGTTTTTCAGGTTTTACCTTCACAACGTTTGAGCGTTTCTCAGCAGCGAGTGTGCAAATTTGAATTGATTACTCCATAGACTCTGAGTCTATGATTATTCTATTCTGTCCCCTCTAATTGACTCTGACTTTGGGCATTGATGTTTTGGCTTATTTCTTGTGTTTTTAGGCCTAGGTTCGTTGATTAAGGTGGCAGGAGCTATCCGTGTCTAAATTCGTCTACGAGCCAATTATAACTTTTTTTCATTTTTTTATTATTTTTTATAATAGTCCAGGTTCCCTTTCTTTCAGCTCTTGCTACCTTGAACTTGGAGATCACGTGCTATTCGAAACAGTTTTAGCTGTTTAGCTCACGAGTTCTCAAATGATTGATGATTCGACTCCTTTTTGTGTTGGTTATTTTCAATCTAACCGTAGAGCGGGACAGCGCTGTTTCGGGCTATTAACCTTCATCAGCCGCGCTCAGGTATAAGGTACACTCATCCTTCAGAATGATTGACTTTGATCAGCCAAACACCTCTCCGGATTTTTATAGTAACAGTAGTAGTTTATTGCATTTAACGACCAAGCTAGCACAAAGAAAAACAGCAAACAGAAACAATGGTCGAAAAATAGAGAGCAGCGACAAAACGATATGCGTTGAAACATGCTTCAGCTAACAAAAAATTATTTAATACAATACAAAAATATGCATGGTCGCTGCACCTTAGCATTCCTCTTACGAGTGCCGTATTTTTTTTGCAATCAACAAATGTAATACAAAACAAACACACACTCACACACACATGTAAGCTATAACCAGTGCTGTAAAGTAACAAAATACTTTTACTTTAGTAGATTACTTGAGTAGTTGTTTTCGGTAACGCGTACTTTTTTGAGTAGTTTTTTTGGCTACTTTTACGTTTACTTAAGTACGTTTAGTACAAAGTAACACCACTAGGGTAGTTTTTATTTTAGAAAAGTACAAAGTACTGAAAGTAGTCCTTGAGTTGCAAGTCTCACTTGAAGTCCCCCGTTGCACCTAAAATCTTGCGTTGCAAAGTTGCGTCGCATGCAATGTCACTGTTGCCTGTAATTACCGCATGACCGTAAGTTATAGAAAATGTTTAATGTGTTCACAATAATAATTATATTCATTCCGTAGACCTGTAGGCCTAGCAGTAAAACTATTGTATTTCTCTTTCAACCTTAATTATAGAAAAAAGCAAATTGCAAAGTTAAAATTGAAGTGTCAACAGAAATAAGCAGGTTTCCGCTTCTGAGTTAATGCTTATTTATTCATATGTTTATCCTTCTTTGCGATATAGAGGCGCTTTAACGAGTTCGCTTAGGAGTTTTGAGTCACCTGTATGCCACTCCGAGACGGGAAAATCTCGCTAAGCGTGGTTCCGAACGGCACAACAAATGAACTTGCCGGCTTGTTCTTCACGCTGTCGCCTTGATGCTAAGCGTCATGCAGGGAAGCTATAAATACCAACTTTTAAGTCATTGGTTTAACTCAACTCTGAATCGAACCCCAAGTCTATCGCTCCAGATCAGATGCTCTATCCACTCGGCCATCTGAGCGGTAATAATTTCTTTTGGTTCACCATTTTGCCACCTTTGGAGCAAGTCATCATCGGCAAGTGCGCAGTAGACACTTCAACGATTGAGAACTAGTGTTTCCTCCCGGAAAGTCGGGACGGGAAACTTGGGGTTTTGACATTTCCCGTATTGCGGGAAATTTATGTCGGGATACCGAGAATTTTTTTCCCATTTTAAGGGTTTCATGCATCATTCCGACGTAAAAACTCGTTCATGTAAAGTTAAAAATTTGGTTTTATTTGTTAAATTTATGTTTCAAAATTTTCAAATTTTGTACGACCAAATGCTTGGGGGATCAAAAAGATTTTCCTTGATTTGTTGAAAAATGTGAAAAACTTGAACTCAGTTCATCAAAATAGCATTAAAAAATGCTTAAATTTGGATTAGAAATGCTGAAATTTGGGAAAAATGACTTTGTTACTCCTCTTGTGGCCAAATAATCAAGCTCGGGAAATTTTCCGGGAAAAATCTCCCTGGAATTTCCCGAATTCCGGGAATCCCGAAGATTTTTAGGATCCCGGGAAAATTTTTCGTTTCCCGGGGAGTTGAAAATCCGGGGAAAAGGGAAACCCTAGTGAGAACGCTATACTTTTTCTTGAGTAGTTTTTAAACTACTACTTTTTTACTTTTACTTAAAGGGGAACTGAAGTGCAAAAATTTTTTTTTACTAAAGGCATTACGGAACGCGACAAGTTCAAAACTGACATTAAATGTTTTTAAATGCTTTTAGTTAACGAAAAATCGGCGTTGAAAATTTAATACGATTTCTCATAAGTGTACGTTTTGCGCATTGATGCGTAAAAAAGTTGCAGCCGCGATGTTCGACCTTTGGTCAGACAAAGAGATTTGGGTTGTCGAACACTGCAGTCGTAACTTTTTCACGCATCAATGCGTAAAACGTACACTTATGAGAAATCACATTAAATTTTCAACGTCGATTTTTCGTTAACTAAAAGCATTTAAAAACTTTTAATGTCATTTTTGAATTTGTCGTGTTTTTTAATACCTTTAGTAAAAAAATATTTTTGCACTTCAGTTCCCTTCAAGTGCTTTTTTTTAGTCAATACTTTCTACTTTACTTCGAGTAGTTTTGCCGTTTGTAACAATACTTTTATTAAGTACAGTTTCAAAATACTTTTTACACCACTGGCTATAACTAACAAAAAAGATAAAAAAAAAATTATGCCAACAACTTCTTCAATTTTGCAACTTCAACCTGTAACCCCAGATAGGGAGGCTGACAGATACTACACCTTGCCCAAGGGTGATCTGGGAGTAACGACAGTTAAGAGATAGCTCCATTACATCTCAAGGAACGAATCCCCGTCGCCGGATGTCGTTTTATGAAAATGCCCAAGACAAATTCATTTTGCAAAGTCACTGTGACATCAATCAATTTTAACCTATAGCCTACTTTTGATTTATTATTGAAAAGATAAGTAACACAACTTTTATCTGTGAAATTATTGAAATCCCTATGATCATGCGCGAAGCAAAACTGATTCTGTTTTGAAAAAAAAAAAAAAATACTAATATCGATTAAAAAAAAACGATAAAAAGTTCACTTATTGAAATGGTAGTTAACAATAGGATCTTGATATGCTCTTGGAGCAGTAGGTTGTACTTAGGGAGTTGCAACCTGTAACAAGAAAAACTTTACTGCAGAAATCTGTATTGGCTTCATCGTTCGATTTAACTTTCCGATTGAATAGACTCTATACTAGAGGTATAACAGAAAATCACAATTTAACGGGATGGTAGGTATTCCTGTTTTTTTTAATTTGTTGTCTGATTGGGCAAGATTTCTTTTGGTATCTATTACTACGATCATAAATACACCGTTACTACCAGTGGTGGGCAAGTTACTATAATTTAAAAAAGTAGCATAAGTAGTTACAGTTACAGTTACTTTCGTGCATGCCGCACAACCAAAAAATCACTATCAATTCTTAACATGTAGAGCTCCATGGTGTGTTTCACACCAAAGTCATTCATTTTTATATTGAAACCAAATAAAAGTACGATTCTGATACGATAAACGCTGTAGTAATAACAATTAATTGCCTTCCAAAAACGATAACATTTCAAAGTGAGTATCACTAAGCCCACAGCGCGTCGGCTTTAAAATGTCTTTTCCAATGCTAAAAAGTCGTTCAACTGCAGCACTAGAAGCGGTGGCGTAGCGAGAAATTGAAAAAAAGGGGGGGGGGGCATTATTTCGACATTTTTTTCAAGCGTAGTTTTTTATGGCAGAACTAATTTGAAGCTGATTGCGAAACGAAAAAGGCTCTGAGGGGTCAGGAGGCATGCTCCCCCGAAAAAATTTAAAAAATTTACATGCTGTAAGTTAATGACTATTTTAGTGCTTTTTAAATAATTTTCAGGCAAACTTTGTTTAAAATTTCTGGCCTTAATTCTGAGTGCTTCACCAAATGTGATGCATTTTGTTCGCACATTTTTGATTATGCGTGCTTAAGGCGTAAGGCTTATTGTTATCGAAGAGGTTCGAAATTATGAAAAATTGTATTTATCAAAAACATTTCTAAAAATGGCTGGTGGAGGGATGCGTATCCCTAATTTTATTAACCATTACCACCCCTGGATCCTACCCATGCCATAAGCTACGAAAACCATCAAAAGAGTCTGGCATATTTCAGTCACTTGACACCATTAATTTTGTTTTTGTTTACTAAAAGGCAAAGTCAAAAAGGAAGGGTCACGGTACAATGCCCCCCCTCCCCCTAAATACGCTCCTGACTAGAAGGAAGAGCAGCGTTGTAATGAATTAAAAGTTCCATAAGTTCTTCAAGCATAAAAGCGTTTGCGTCAACAGCTTTACTTTATGGACATTGCTAGATCTTCGTCGCTTTGATTGTACAAACAAACAGCCAAAAAAAACTGTCACTTGAGCTTGGATCATGGTCGTAGTGTATGTCACTACTTGTCGAAGTAGGCCTATCTAGACTAGACGAGCATTGTCGGCGGCCTTGTTTAGTACATTGATCATTTTCTTTTCAATCCGGCCTCAGCTTCAGTGGGCTGGTCATAAGTCGTCAAAGAGCCAAGTTCATTATTATGAATGGAGTGACATTAAATAATTTTTTTCCGTTTTTTAGCGGACGAAGATGCCCCATAAAAGTAACTGTAACACTAACTTTTGAGGTTCTAAAGTGGTAGGTCTGACTAGTCGCAAATTGTAGCCCACACTGTGCTACCACTGACCATGGTCCTATAGGAACTATGCCCGTTTGGAAAAAAATAATTTAGTTTTTTCACATGTTTTTTCGACTAATTTAAGCTACATTTTGTCAATATATTATATAGGAAATTTCCTATATGTATATAGAACAAATAAGTGGTTTAAAACAGCCAAAAACACTGACGCAAAATACATCGGAAATTTCCTCTATATTATTTAAGACAAATTATTGCTTAAATTAGCCAAAAAACGCAGAGCAAAACATATAGGAAATTTCCTATATATTGTATAAGACAAATTATTGCTCAAATTAGCCAAAAAATGCAGCGCAAAACATATAGAAAATTTTCTATAGGCCTATATTATACATTACATAAGACAAGTTATTGCTCAAATTAGCCAAAAACTGCGGTGCAAAACATATATGAAATTTCCTGTATAATATATAAGACAAATTATTGCTCAAATTAGCCAAAAGAAGCAGTGCAAAACATATAGGAAATTTCCTACATAATACTGTATATAAGACAAATTATTGCATAAATTAGCCAAAAAGGCAGCGCAAAACGTATAGAATGCTTTGCGCTGCATTTTTGGCAAATTTATGCAATAATTTGTCTTAAATATTTTTCCAAACGGCGCCTCATAGTGTCTTTCATTTCTGCACCGTCAAAATAAATAAAAAAACAGCAACATGTGATTTCAAATACAAACGGACGCAGAAAAGGGAAGAAGCGACAAAACGATCAACGTTGTGACATGTAGCGAGAGTGAAACTTAAAGATGAGGGGATTAGTAGGCATGGTCGCAACATCCGATTAAACTGAAATAAGGCAAAAAAGAACAAAAGCCTACAAATGACGGCGAGATATAAAAAGACACTGGAGTTGTTGGTTTTTAGTTGGTTTTAGTTGCATGATTATCCTCCTATCACGAGAAAGCGATCAATGCGCTATACGAGCTCGCTTAGGAGTTGCCAGCCATCTGTATACCACACCAAGATGGGGGAATCCCGCTAAGTGCCTTTCCCAACGGCACAACAAGTAAACTTGCCGGCTTGTTCTCCACACTGTCCCTTTAATGCAGAGCGTCAAGCAGGGAAGCTGTGAATACCAATGTTAAAGTCATTGGTTTGACCCGACTCGGAATCAAACCCCGAGTCTACAGCTCAAGAAACAGACGCTCCATACCACTCGGCCATCTGAGCTGTTATGCTAGCGATAGCTCCAACACCGCTATGACACAGTGCAATGGTAGGAACTATAACAGTGCACGGCATTTCAAGGTTACTCAATGTCTTCACAGTGCAACTAGAAGGAACAGAGAGACCCAATCTAACCCCATACCAAGCGCCGATTTTGCACTAACTAATCCACTCGCTAGAGCTAAATTTTGCCTTTGCGGTACCGTTTCCGGTTACTGAGCATGAACGCGACGCAGCCGCTCTAGACTGGTGCTGTGCGAAGACTGCAATGTGTTGTGATTAGTTTGGCCACATGATTTGGCGGTTAGCGCAGTGAATTAAGGTGCGTTTACACGTGCGTAGTTGTGATCGGGAAGTTTGTTTGTTTTATTATTTTCAGATCGCGATCGGCGATTTCTACTACGCGCAACTTTGTGCAAAGTTGTGCATGTGCGCGCGTGCGATTCGATCTGCACCACGCAGAAATCGCTCTAGGAGCGATTCGCGGTTTCAACTACGCGCGAATGCAGATTGAAATGTATGAGCCTGGCTATTAACGTTCAATCAAGCGTAACGAAGCGGTTTTACCAAGAAGTTGCCATCAGAGATAAGCAGTAAGGCTAGTGCACTTTGGTTCCAGCATGGTTACACGCTGCTTATTGGAATCGCCTCCTGGAACACAATTAGGTTTTTCCCGTCAGTGCATCATGTGTCGAGCTAGGCCTATACCTGTTGCCTATACAGCACTAGTACAGATTATAATGACCTGGTTACAGTTAGACTGGTTGGACATCTCCCTGCCAGTAAATACAGTAGCAAGCACCATTTAGAACAGTAGAGATTATGTTAAAAGAAAATGGTAAGCATTAGACAGGTAGAGCTAAACCTAATACTAGTCTAAGCCATGGTGCTGGGAGATAAACCCCTGACAGTGTTCTCTCTAAGGTGCAAAATCTGAAAAAATGACAAATTTTGGGCAACTTTTATGAATTTTAACACATTGCTATAGCCTACCGGTAACCTGGTAACGGTAATGATTTAAAAGCAAATTAGTTGAAAGTGCTCAAGGTTTTTGTGTAAAATGAAAGTGTCTTACCATAGAAACTCTTATTATATTTTAGACAAAAGTTATTCCAGACCTTAAATTACACCCATTAAGCTGCAAATGTTTGGGCAAATTTTTAGTGATTTTCATATTCAGTACCAGTACCGGTATTTGAGCAAAATCGCACAAGTTAAAATCTTGAGAGCGTGAGAGGGAACAGTGGCCCCAAGTATTCTTACACTGTAGTCTACTGTGCATGCTTTGGCAAATTGGCATTTCATGATTAATATTGGTATTACCAATTTGCCACAACTCCACCAGTATGCAAATGATACTGCATAGACTAGTCATGTTCTGCTGGGTACCTGTATTGCTGTATAGAGTATATGCATCAAAATTGTCAAAGGCAACTAATAGCTTAAATGAAATATCGATACTGGTGATGAAGTAGTCTACCTCTGTTCCTAATCTGCTGCTAGGGCATACAGGACAGGTGTTCATACATGGTAATTGTTCAATAGCTTAGAGATTACTCAGTATCGGCAGTCTACTGTTCTGTGTTTTTATGCAGCCATAAATATTGCTTATCGGTAATATTTTTAGAAAGCGCTAAAAGTTGTTTTAATTTTTCATTGAATAGTTCAGTAAGTACACATATAACACTTGTTTACTATATTGTGAATGATTACGGTACTAGCAGTTAGGATGTCTTGCAAAAACATACTATTTTATCTGTTTATTTGTGCATCCTTGTGGAGGTTACATGTGCTTGGTAAGTATCATAGAACACTAATTATTGCTCCCATATTTTACTTTGTTTTTTGACTGACCTACTTTTCACTGTGATTTTACTCAGCATTCATTTTATGCTGTCACTAATGTGTTGCTTTCTGTTAAACTGCTCTGAGATTCTAGGGTGACTCTTTGTTCTCAGATGTAGAGTGGTATACTGTTATTATTGATTAAGTGGCTGCATGAAAAGCATTGTTCTTTCATTAATTATCAATAGTGTAAGTTTCAAGGCTGAAAAGATTGTACAACTGCATTATTTTTACTGATTTGTGAAACACTCTCCTAGGGTGAAGATACAATAAAATCACCATCGTAAAGTCAGTGTCAACAAATCTGAAAACTTCAAAATTTGAAGTTTCACGAAAACCCTTTATTGATTATTGAACCTGCTTAGACTATGTGATATGCCTGCAAAGATGCTTCTATAAGCCTTGCTATTTTTCTGTGAAATTTTTTTATCCTGATCATAACTTTCAAAAAGTCCTACTCATATTTAAACTGAGAACACTATGTATAATACCAGTAGTTAATAGTATAATAACTATTAAATTTTAACAAGAAAAAATAAAGTGACAGCATTTCTCAACAGAAAGTTTGCAGTTGTGTACTGCTTTGCTTATACTGCTGATGATGACATCTGAATCTGTGTGGTTGAAATGTCCAGTATTGAGAATTATCATAATGTTGCTTTGTTCTTTCCATAGTTGTTGTATTCCAAAGTATTAAATTTGTTAAGTGACTAATCTAATGTCATCTCATTAACAGCAGCATTGCATTATACTAAAATCTTCTTTTAGAAAAACACTTTTCTGTGAAAATTTAAATTTATTTTTTAAAGCCATAATTTAACATATGTTGGCACAAGTGATACAGTTCGTTGCTGTAGTGTTGTCTAACTCTGAAGTTTTTTAGCAATCACCTGCCATTGCAGTCGCAACGGTCAAGAAGATCCAACTTGTGATGAAGGTTTATCTTGCACCGAAGTTGGTGGACTTTGCCATGTTCAAAGAATCAGAGATTATGCCGCAAAAGTAAGTAAAAAATGGCTGAATGCTACATCTACACATGACATTGTTTCATTTAAAAATGGACATTAAAATGTATTAGTTGTGAGCATCACACCCTAATGTTTTTGCCTTATCAAACCTGCTGGCATTATTTATTTTCTGCAAAAGTTTTATGTTTTTTACATGTTTCTTGACTGAGAAGATTTTTTTAGTGTTCATTATCAAAGTTATGAAGCAAGTTGACCCATAATTGTCGTATTGGTTATAAGCATTAAATACTATCAATAACTGCTTTCATTTTAGAAGGAAGTCATCTTGTATGGTTGCCATGCTGCTGAACGTCTTCATTCTGGTCCTCGACAGTTCTATTGTGAAGGTGTTTTTAACCGAGAAATAATTTGTTGCAACGAATCCGACTTTTGTAACTTAAACCTAGATCCACCAACCATCCCACCTCTTCAAGGCAAAAATGGTAAGCAGTTTTGACTTTACTAAAATTGTTTGGTGAAATTTGGTTAGCCTTTTTACGGTGAGTTAGAGTTGTTGATATTGCTTTCTGTGGTAATATTAATTTTGAATGATAATGCAACTACATCTTGGATTTCTTCACAAATTGTTTATGCCGTTGGTAAATAATTTGTGCTTTCGTGGCACTTAAATTTTACTGTGTTAAACTGTTCGTTAGCTCAGTTGTTAAGCACCCACGCTGTCGGTGGGGGAGGTGGGGGGTTCGATTCCCAGGTCAGTCGAATTTACGCAGTGTCGCCAAGGGTTCGCCACCGCTGCGACGTTTCTTCGAAGCTGTGTTGCCCTGGGCCTCACTCGCTAAGCCACGGAGATGGTTCCTCCACTTGTTACACGCTTCGGCGTAATACTGCGAGTATGATATATCATAATAAAAATTTGATTTGTTTTTTTTTTTTTGATATGTGTTTGCCATAGGCCTGTGTTCTTAATTTTCAAATTTGTATCAATTTATGAGTGAGATTTTGACTACAATATAGTTTTGCATTCGTAAGTCTTTTTTGTTATTCTAGTAATGCTTGATAGGAATAATCACACAAATTGCACGGAGTACCGTTATGCAGCTTAATGTACTGAGGTTATTCGAGTGTGTATCGTCAAAATTTACATCGTGTTGATTGAAGTTGAATCATGACTAAAAGCATTTGTCTCATTTTTAAGTTAATTAAGCCTGATTTAGGTTATGGTGCGTCTGCTATGGCATATCATAAGATTCTTACTACGCGATGTCTTGTCAAACCTAAATGTTCAGTATTCCTGAAATATTCAGAAAATGATTTTGTTACTTTCAAGTGCAAGTACTAAAATCTTGCTTTAAAACAACGTGTGTCCTGTATGAAAGTTACCACCCAATCGGCCTGCCAAAAAAAGATTTGCACCAAAGTGATTTGTGTTAAAAAATGCATTTCATTCTTAAGTTGATTAAATTATATTTGTGCTTTTTCAGTAAGTTTTCGTTTTTATTTTAGGTGTTACCGAAGAAGCCACAAGTGGAGTTACATCTACTGAAATTGGAGTGATTTTGGCTTGTAAGTATTGCACTAGCTTTTATTTAAGTGCTTTATCTAATTGACATAAGCTCAGCGTTACCAAAATTTGTGTTGGAATCAAATTGTGCGTGTTTCATTTTACGTTCAATCTAGTTTCTTCAATATTCAGAGTTGAAAAATATTGTTGATTGTTTTAAATCAATTTCTTTTCACAGGCGCTGTCATTTTCGCTGTGTTAGTGTGTTCGGCTGTTGCAATAGTTTTGTGTAAACAACGAAGAAGGAAAAGTTCTTTGTTAGAACGCAGTCCGACGGATAGCATTCCAGATGCACCTCCTTTGCCTATTTCAGGTGCGCTGATGTTTTGACCTTTGGTTTTATGAAGTTCATCAAAGTTTTCGCGTAATTTAATCAGTTATTTACATAAGTTTACAGTTTCATGTGTTTGTATTATTGTAATATTCAGGCAAGTGGCCTGGTTTTTGTACTGTGATTAGTTGGACGGTGAGTGTTCTACCTTTTTTTTTTTCGTAAAAAAGTTACAAATTTACTGTATTTTCACAGAAGAATGTCTCGTCAATCTAAACTACCGAAAAGTTGGATTTTGATTTCTTTGAACTGTTTGTGTCAGTTCTGTTTACTTATACTTTGTGTGGTTGCAGAATTAAATGATCCTAAAGACTGGTCTACAAGTGGGTCTGGTGCTGGTTTGCCCTTATTAGTCCATCGTACCATCGCAAGGCAGGTTCATTTACAGGATGTAATTGGCAAGGGAAGGTATGTATCTGGATGCAATTGCGGTTAAGACGTCAAAAACTGAACTTACACCACCGTTTGATCAGATATGGCGAAGTGTTTCGAGGCAAATGGCGCGGAGAAGACGTCGCAGTGAAGAAATTTGTGACTCGCGACGAACAGTCGTGGTTTCGTGAAGCGGAAATCTATCAGACAGTCATGTTACGTCACGATAATATACTTGGCTTTATTGCAGCCGATAACAAAGGTACGCTTTAAGTGTGGTACTAGTAATGTTATTTCGTACGAAAATTACTGTGGATTTTGGACCCAAATTTATAGTATCAATACGTGCAAAAACAATGTCATGATATATATACTTATGAGTAAAGTTTATGTATCACAGAGTAATTTTTTTGAATCTCAATCTTGGCTGTTTTATTTCCAAACATTTTATTGCTTGCCTGAGTTTACTTGGCTTCAGTTTCTTTTTAGTAATTATTTAAACCGGAACGTTCTCTCATCACGAGTACTGCTTGTGTCTAGACATGAATTCACTAATGCGTATACACTAATTAATTTATCCTTTTTGGCAGACTATTTGAGCTCGTTTTCTAGTCAGCTGTAGTGCTCTAGGTTGGCAAAATCAATATAAAAAATACGAAATATCTTATTGTGTAATAGTGCACAGTCGGTATTTTAGTGCTCATTGATATAGAACGACGTAGTTCTAGATCTAGATAGTTGTAGTGTTTTCTTGGTTTTCGTTGAAGTTTTTGTCTTTGCTTCAAATGTTGTCATGTATGAACAAACAAGGTGTGAGCATTACATGAGAAAGACAATTCTCTTTACCTTACTGTGACGTCACACTACGTGGTTTCGAACATTAAGGTTACTGTAGTTGCTTGATATACTGTTAATATGTTTCAAGCGGATGCTACTTTTAAATGTTACCAAAGTTTTGCAAACTGTTTGATTGTAAATGTTATATAAACATTACATCATTAGGATGGGTAAATAATGCAAGTTAATGCTGCCGTCGAATGACAGTTTGCTAACAAAAATTTTTTTAAACTGGTGAATGAGATGTGGCTTTTGCTCTTCTGCGGAAAATAAAATGCGATTTTCCGAACATTGAGGTCATTTCAACTAGTAATTTTTTTTACATTTTCGATCCTTAATCTTATTCGTTGTGTAGCAGTTTTTCGCCTAACCCAAGCAAAATGGTTTACAGTAGAAAATATAAGCGAAGCGACATCCGCCGATGATAGCATTTTCAATATGCGATGACTTCGCCATAGAGCTTTGTATGTTCAGTTGGAAACAATAACAGTACGGTACATGCCGTTTTGAAGTTACAGCTTATATCCATATAAAAAAAAATTTAATTTAGGCAGTGATTTGTCATTATAGCCATTACTATATCGCAATTATGTTTATAACAGATGTTGGAACTTGGACTGAGCTTTGGTTGGTGACAGAATTTCACGAGAATGGCTCCTTGTATGATTATCTAAGTGAAACAAAAGTGAATGTTGCCGGGATGTTCAAACTTGCAGGCTCTATTGCTAGTGGCTTAGCTCATCTACATATGGAAATTGTTGGAACACAAGGTACGGCTGACGGCTTTGATGTTTTTGTGAAAGTATAGACACATTTTACAATTGGTTTACTCTTATAGTCAAATGAACTATTGTGTTCGTTAATAGCAAAACTTTGAACATGATGTCCACAGTCAGCTGGTTTACTTTTTTGTGCATTGTATTCTATTGACTGTCTTTGCTCAAATATACTTTCATTTTTCATTCTTTTTTAGACCCAAGTGACCACGTGTTTATTTTAAGTTCACATGGTAACCAGAATTACGTTATGCCTCTACCCAGTTTGAAAAATATCGGGCGTAACTTCTTAATTTAAATTTATTATTTGCGAATTTTGAAAACAATATAGAGCATGACAGCTCTCAGCATATATTATATATTTTGGCAGTTATAATGCTTGACATGTGCGTTTTGTTTTATTCAACTGGGGTAAAGCTTTGTCTGCATGGTGATGATTACGACTGTTACGTCATAAAACGTGGGCGAATATGCAACTTATTGCCACGAAAATATCGATGACCCTTCAGAAAATTTGTTTGCAATTTTGAATTGAGACAAACATGGCAAGAATTTTGACTGTTGAGATACATAATCATAGCACGAAAGAATGCCGAGGGAGCTCTTACTCATACATTTTTAGTCGAAATGTAATACATTTAAAGTGATCTGTCTCAGTCGGTGTCTAAATCGTGTTATTTCTGCGCTAGCTTGCTAACCATCCATGGTTAAAAGTATTCTCGATGATTCACAAAGGAATAGATTGTTGCAAATCTGTTAAAGCCTAAGGCGTATTGTTTTTGTATTTTCGATTTTCACCAACTTCCAGTTTTTGCTTCATCTCTAACCTCTTTTTGATTTAGCATTTACTCCTAGTTTGATTTGGTTTGGTAGATTGTAAAATGGCTTTAAAGCTTGTATTTGTCAAAATTTAATATCTTTTGACGCGTTTCGGTCCGATTAACTTGATGTATTTTGCATGCGCCTATACTTTCAAGGTAGGCTTTTGATTTATTAATTTTATATTTAGCGGAAGTCACGTTGTCTAGTTCAAGCGTCGCTTTGTAATAGTGTCTGCTTTAATATAAATGGCCTTGCTTAATTGAAAGACTTGATTTTGTTGTAAAATACTTGTTAATAGCTGTGTTGGGCAAAAACTAAATTGTCGTTAACCTGAAGTCTTCAGCATTTTTCTTTTTTCTTAGCAAATATGCTTAACATTCAAATTCAAAGTCAGGTAGTTTGCCGAAAGCAGCTATGAGTATTGCAGACCTGCTTTAACCTTTCTTCATCACGAAAGTAATCTATTTCCAGTAGTAACAGAGTTCATATCTACTGAGAAATAAAGGAAAGGAAGAAAAGATCTTTTTCAGAACATCTGCATCACTGATTTAATTTTGGCTTACCGAAGTTCAAAGCACCAAATGATCAAAATGCATTTCCTGCATCTTTCCAATTTTAAATTCTTGTTTGCTATTTTCTGCCCAGTTGTTTATGCAGCGCTGAATCCTTTCCGACAATTTTTGAAGATGTAGATTTTGTTTTTGTTTAGGTAAACCGCCCATTGCCCATCGGGACTTGAAATCGAAGAACATTTTGGTTAAGAAAAATGGAGAATGTGCTATAGCTGATTTGGGTCTTGCCGTGAGACATGATTCATCGACTGATACAATTGACATTCCTTTGAATAATAGAGTTGGAACAAAGAGGTGAACCTAGAGATGTATTACATGTGACAAAGTTATTAAATCTCAAATGAAAACTTTATTATGAGAAATTTTGTTTTCGTTGGTTTTTCTTTGTTTTATTGGTTAACTCTCGCGACGTAGTGGTCAAACGCAAGCTACAAACGTAGAAATGTGTGGAGATTGCTAGTTACTGCCAGCACTCTGTAAGATTCGACCTAACCAAGAGTAGAACCATAGTTTGATCTGATTCATTCGAGTGAGCATGATCTTTCTCATGTGTCTGAATAAGATGCACGCAGTCAGGTGGTTGCATCATCATCCAGGCGGACCAATCCAACTATCCCATGAGGTGGAGAGTATGGGCAACAGTGATCTATGATGTGCTCTACCGTTTGATTATCAGCACCACAGTCGCATATCGCAAATGAAGCCATTCCCCAGCTGAGCTGAGATTTGATCTGATGATCATGATGTACTGTTCTTTAGATACATGGCTCCAGAAGTCCTGGATGACACTCTCAACATTCTTCATTTTGATTCTTTCAAACGAGCAGATATATATTCACTTGGACTTGTGTTGTGGGAGATCACTAGGCGTTGCAATCTCGGAAGTGAGTTTGCAAAAAGTGATTGTATATTTGATTTTTATTCTCCTGTTGCGAGAAAGCGACATGGGACTATAGTTGTCTACTTAGTTTTTCTGCGTGATTTTGAAGGCCGTTAAATTGCCATTGCTTAGATCCCACCAAGCAAAGCCATTAAGCATCTTATCCAAGGAAGAACAATAACGCCCGGGTGGTAGTCGAACCAATGGCCTTGAGATTAAGGCAGTTATAAAAAGCCAACTAATACCTGTCAATCATTGTGTCGTCAAAAGAATGCTCGTTAAAAGTTTTGAAATAGAAAACGATTTTTAGCTGAATTTTCCTAAAGTATAAACTGACATAATAAATTTGCCACAACAAAAAGTATATTATCGTTTTTTTTTTCGCTGCCAGATCAAGATCTGGATTACCAGCTTCCGTATTATGATTGCGTACCTGATGATCCATCGATTGAAACTATGAGAGCTGTTGTATGTGAGCAAAAACGTCGACCGCTGAGGGAAGATAAGTGGGAAAAATATGAGGTAATTTTTAAACTTTGCTGACGCACTTATAGAGGCGGTCTTTACACTCTTGAGTATCTGCGATCATCATTTTCCTAATTTCTACGTAAGTAAGTGTTACTGTGGCAGACTGCCACTTGAAATCAAAATTCTAGCTTCAATTTGATCTGGCTCTCTGCCACTCACCAAGGGCGCAGTGCTGCTTAAGCATCGACCTGGTAACCGTAGTGCGTGACCGACCAACAAATTAAAACCTTGAACTTCTGATCTAGTGTGGCTTTTGTTTGTAAGGTTTGCATGAAAGTTAATATTTTATTTGCGAATTTTCATATTAATTTGACTTCACTGATTATAGAGTTGCTAACATTTGCTAATGTGTAGAGTTTGAACGGGATGTGGAGAGTGATGCAAGATTGTTGGTATGAAAATGGATGTGCTCGTTTGACTGCTCTAAGAGTCAAGAAGAGCATTTGCAAGCTCCAGGACGAGGAAGGCGTAAAAGTATGAGGAGTAAAATCATCAATATGTTTGACTTTTTGGCTTTCCAAGTGGCGTTGCGAGGAAATGAATGAACTGCAGCGAACAGTTAAAAGAATGCAAAACAATATCCAACGTCATGATAAACCTTTCACTACTGAATCATTGAAATATGTTGTGCGTGAATTTAAACGCTTTTGGCCCCACTCTCTCTCTCATCATGAACTGTAAGGTGTTTGTTGAGGGCTGGTTTTTCTTTTGGGTAGTCCTTGACGTTTGAGCAAAATGTCTGTATTCTGTAAGTGTTGAGTAACTTAAATGATCTTGCGCCACCTTGTTACGAATTTGTTATTATTGTCATTTGTCCATTCATATATTCTTCAGGGAGTAATCAAAGTATTAACTGCGTTTGCAACAAGCCAATTTTCTGTAGTTCATTTGCTAGTTGTGTACCCCTTTTCTTATTTCTTGGTATACGATAACACCCTCGCGTAGTTAGCAAAAACTTAAGGAGTTATCATGACGAGTAGCTCGATGAACACAGTTCAAAAACAGTATGCTTCACTCTGTGAAAATTCAAGATATTTATTGTAAGCGTAGTACTTTTGATCTTATCTGTTTTTCATTTTTAGCAATTGATTAGTTTTTACATTGATGTTGTAGCAACAGCATTTTCCTATCCACCACTTTTTTCCCGTCCTTTACCGACGTATAGGGGTGAAACTGATCACTTATTTTTTCGTAAAGGCAGCAAATGGGGACTGTTCAGTAGCCTAATAGCCGTGCCTGTAAATTGATGGTTTCTTTCGATTAAGGGAACTATAGAATTATTTCGATACATAAACCTATCATATAATCCTTCATTTTTTCTCAGTTTCATCTTAGTAAATCCTTGTACCCAAATATAATCTTGTGTTTTCTACCCGACTTCAAGCAGAAATAAGGTTAAATCACCCTTGTATTGTTTGGTACATTTTTTTTTCATAATTTTTTCATTAATAGTGAATGGATAAGAAAAAGTAGTACTGTACAGTGTACAGTGTACACCATGTGTGTTTGCGTTTAGATTTTGTGATGGTATATTGCGTATGAATATGGTTTGCAAATTTGTTACTCCTAATCCAACCAACTGAATACATATTGTTAATTTGTTTGTCAAATTTCATAACTTTTGTGTGTAAATAGAGTTTGTGTTAATAATTTTTTGCCACTTTTACAGTAATGTACAAATTGCGATGTTGTTCATTTGCTTTTACTATTTTTACAATTTCACGTGTATTTTGTGAGTTTTTTGTTTCAAATTTTGTTCTTCACTTGATGCTTTCTCGTAAGAATTCTCTACAAGCAGTACTAATCTTATGATAATTTTTGCTGTGTGAGAGAATGGAATTATTACCCTAATAAGAAACTTATTTTGTGTCCCTCCCTCCCAAGTTTGATTGAACCAGAGCCGGCGCCAGAGCCGTTGACTTAGGGAGGCTAAGCGTTTATCAGGGGGGGGGGGGGGGGGGGCAAAATTTGACGTTAAGCACAGAAGTCGCTGTACACAGACCCTCCCTGGCCCCCTCTTAGCGCCAGCCGTGGATTGAAGCCAACATTTTCAAGAGCTAAAAGTTTGGTTAATTGATACAAAAATTAAAAGACTGCTTTTCAGTTCCAATACATTTTATTTGAGATCTTGGTTTTAGTTAAAACTTAAGATTAACCAAAATTCAGATGAAGGTTAGCGATTCGGCTTCGCTTCGCATTGAGCAAGGCCGTGTCAGGGCTGTCAGAATTCAGCATTGGCTATTGATGTCACCAATGAATTAGTTTTAAGAAATTCTGCTTTGGTTCGTATAGCATGCATTATGCAGTGGTTTGTGTCTGATTTTTTTATTGGGTCCGTTGTTTTTAGAACGTTTTTGCGTCAAACCTTCAGTTTAAGCACCAGCAAAAATTGTAAATATTTTTCTAGTTATTAAATGTTGAGTTGCTGTTTAACAAATGGGTGCCTTACTGCCTTTGTGTTTGATACTCAGCGGAGAAAGACAAAGATTTCTGTTTGCAAAAGGAAGCTTTAATGACCAGCTTTAATGGAAAGTCAGCTTTAATGACCACTGATCTGCTGCATTGCGTGTTCGCGTATTGACTAGAGCGTTTGGCTGCTAATTTGGCTATAGTCAGAGAACTTGGAAATAAAATTAACATTATACACTTAAACCGGTCGGTGAGCTCAGTTGGCGCAGCGTTATCGAAGCGGGAGGTCTGGGGTTCGATTCCCTGGCCGATCAAATTCGACACAGTGTCGCCACCCCTGCTACATTTTTTCGGAGCTGTGTAGCTCTGACGTTAAGTCGCAAAGATGGGCCCCGCAACTCGTTGCACGCTTCAGCGTACTGGGACTAGTAAATGATTTTTTTTTTTCGATGATATGCTCTGGTAGAAATATCGTGCGGTAAAAGTTCCAAGCTCATCGCTGCTAAAGGTTCCAAAGAAATTTATCCAGTAGCTTTGTACGTGTTCAACGAATGTGAACAAAATACTAGAAGACACATCACAGTAAAAGATCACAATTGAGTACAAATTACCAAGTTTAATTTCAAAGTACTGAGCTGAAAATTGTTTAACGCGTTGAGGAAGAAAGCAAAGTGAGTTTGGGTTTCTTGAATCAACAACAATTGTCCGCGACGAGCCAAATCCGACTCGGCCGTGAATTGAACACGTAACCGAGGATCTGTAAACCACGCGCAGCACCACATAACCTGAATATGTTTTTAAGAAATGTTTGCTAGGCTTGACGTGAAATCAAATCGGCATATTTTGTTTAAACTTTACTTTCAACTGGTACATCTTTTTGACGACTGTATTACCGTTTCTTGAATTTTTACATCCAATTGATTTTTATATTTCGTAAATATTTCGCCGTCAGAGATAGAGAAATATGGGATAGGAATGTTAGTTTTCGAGTCACTCTAAACTTGATTTAACTGAGCATCTAGGTTTTTAGAGTCAATGAAAAAACCTTGACTTGATTTGAAAATACGAAACAGTGAAATCTTCAAATTTATCTCACCAGCCATGTTGTCTTGATTGTTTCGTATTTTTTTAAGAACCGTTAGGTGGCGATAATGCACTTCGTTTGTAAAACGACGTGTTTAAAAACATGCAATGCAGCACATGGAGTTGACCGAGTGGTTGGTGCATTGGGCTCCGAAGCTGGCTTCGCGGGTTCGATGCTCAAGTAGGTCATCTCCATGATGCATGTAATTCACTACCACAAAAATCCTAAGCTGCAATTTAATGGTTTGAAAAAAAAAAAAAAACATGCAATGCACATGGAGTTGGCCGAGTGGTTGGTGCATTTGGCTCCGAAACTGGCTTCGCGGGTTCGATGCTCAACTAGGTCATCTCCATGACGCATGTACTTCACTGCCACTTGTACTTCACTGCCACATGCATGTACACACTGCGGTAAAAGTTCCAAGCTCATCGCTGCTAAAGGTTCCAAAGAAATTTATCCAGTAGCTTAGTACGTGTTCGACGAATGCAAACAAAATACTAGAAGACACATCATAGTAAAAAATCACAATTGAGTATAAATTACCAAGTTTAATTTCAAAGTACTGAGCTGAAAATTGTTTAATGCGTTGAGGAAGAAAGCAAAGTGAGTTTGGGTTTCTTAAATCAACAACAATCGTTAGCGTTGGTCTGGCAGACATACGCTAAGCGCCTGGTTCATACGACAGAGACTGCCACAAAAATCCTAAGCTGCAATTAAGTGGCTTGAAATTAAAAAAAATCACCAAAAAAAAAAAAATGCACAAAAAAAATGCAAAAGCAATTTCGTTTTTATGGTATTTCTTACTTGTGTTAAGAACGCTTGAACGGCAGTATTTACAGCATTTACAATAATAAAAGTGACTGAACTGAGTTTTATACGGCACAGTAATACAGTAAACAGCCTCACAGTCACCTCGCTTTACAGTAGGGGGCATCTACCAGAGAATGCCTAACACTCTTACGCAGGGTAATCCCGTTAAGCGCCATTCTCAACGGCACAAGTAGTTAACTTGACGGCTTGTTCTCCACACTGATCCGTAAATGCTAAACGTAGTAGAAGTAGTAGTGTCTTTTATTTTCGCACCGTTAACACAATAAAAGAATACGATCACGCGGTACAAGAAAAGGGCAGAGGCAACGAAACGATTAACGTTATGGGATGCAGATAGGTCCGAGAGGAGGAGTTTACGAAATACAAGAGTGGACATGGCTGCAATACCCAGCAAAAAGTTGTGAATATTAATTTTGAAATCATTGGTTTAACCTGACTCAGAATGAAACTACGAGCTTACCGCTCCAGAGACTTTGTATCCTCTCGACCACCTACAGTCAACTCTCGATATGACGTATCGTTGATATAACGAACTATACGATATAACGAACCAATTCAGAAGTCCCGATTTCTTTAGCTATTACTTTTGGCATACCTTCGATATAAAGAACTCTTGATGTAACGAACTTTTCCTGCGGGCCCCTGAAGTTCGTTATATCGAGAGTTGACTGTAATAGCTTACATTTAGCAACACTAATGATATAGGCTAGTTTAAAGAAGAATTGCAAAATACACAGTTATTATCGTGAGCATCTTTTGGGTTTAATCTTTTCTGCTTAGATTGTTTTCATCCTATATCATTCGCATTCGTTTCTTTTTTCAACAAGTCGCATTTTCAATTGATGTCCTGACTTATGAGTAAAAAGTATTCAACAAAGTTTGGAGATGCAGAGTCGACCATTCTCGATGCTTTCGCATTTCCCACCAGAACTTATATCTTTTGCTTAAGGCCGTTTCCTTGCGCTGTTTAATTTAAGAGCGTGAAATCAATCAAATCAACCAATCAGGAGAACAATAATTTTGGGATGGTGGTAGCTATCTCAGGCCTATGTTTTCAACAGCAGTTTTATTGAAAAAGAAAATAAAAATTTTATAAATTGTTGGAATTCAACAATGTTTGCAAAAAATCAAAAAAAAGATCAAATTTTTATAGTATTGGCGTAATTACCTCGCAGCGTGTTGCGACTAACGAGTGGCGGGGCCCACCTGCGCAGCTTAGCGCCTGAGCAACGCATTTCCGCAAAAACTTCGCAGCGGTGATGACACTGTGCCAATTTGACCGACCCGGGATTCGATACCCAGACCTCCCACACCGATAACAATGTCTTAACGACAGAGCTAACCGGCCATAAATATTAGAATTATAGCTTTACTTGTTCTTTTGCTCGTCTACATTTTTGTGTCTGTGATATGGTGTTATATCACAAACCTTTGACTCTCTTATAGGCTATTTTGATATTTTTAATACGGTCTCTATTAAACCAACTAAAGCGTTTAATATGCATGCAAGTTTTGCAAAATTATTCAGCTTTATTGCGTGATTATTTAGATTTTTTGGAGGTTCAATTTGGTTAGGCTACAAACGAGCGGAAGTTTAGAAAAATCTAAAGCTCCTAGTTGTACACTTTTTGCGTTAAAAATCATCTTTGGCTTAGATCACTAGAATTTGCGAAGCCCAACTCCGTGATTCTTTTGAAGCATAAAGGAGATTACTCAGGAGATGCCAGCCACCTGTCCTATCCCCTTGTAAGGAAATTCCGTTAAGCACTTTTCCCAAGAATACAACAGCAAGAATCTTGTCGGTTTGTTCTTCACATTGTCTCCTCAATGCCCATTGCCAAGCTAGGAAGCAGTGAGTGTTAATTTTTGAGTCATTATTTTGGTCCAACTCAGAATTAAGCCCTATTCCATAGCTGTAGAGGCTGTCACTGTATCTACACGACAATCTGAGGAGGTTTGAACGTTCTATTTTCGAAACATTCTCACGACGACGTAACAACGTATGACGCCATAATTCCATCGTCTTTTTTCAAATATTTTGCGTCGATAGGAGAGAAAATATCGTCAAGATGAATTGGGATTTAATGTGTTGAAACCATATCAAAGATAATATTGGAGAAGGTCGTTACAATAAACACATCGAAACGTTTGTAAATCGCTTAGTAAAAAATAGCAGAATTTGTGAGTTTAAAAAGGTAATGCCGAGAATTGCTACCAATCTATGCTAATGACCAAATAATACCGGTAGCAAAATGTTCTGCAAAATTTTGCTAAGCAAGCATGACTTATCAATGGCAATTATTTTCGAGAATTTAAGCTGTATTTGTAAGAATAGTAACTTATGCTTGCTAACTGCGTAGATTTTTCAATTTTTACCACATTAGTCTCCTAAGTAAACTAAAACTAAGTTGTTGCTATGGTAAATGAATAAGTTATTTGTAAAACATTTTCGAAGTTACTAATTAGGAAAAAAAAGCATTAAAAAGAATTGGCATGAAAAACTTTAAAGTTAGCGAGTCGCGTAAGCTGTTAGTAGAAATTTAAAAGTAAAAACTTCGACTTAAAGAATTGCACCTATGGGTAATTTTGCAAAAGTTGTGCCAGCAACGTGTATAGTTTATGCATTAAGGAACCGGAAGCATGTTTTATGTTTCCGCTAAGGATGTAGGCTAGGCGAACTGTTGTAATCGCGCAAAATGATAATATAATATAACCGATGAAGTAGACTAGGCGCCTGCGGCGAGTTTGCGACTGAAAATTTCACACCAATAATACTGCAACTTTGATGCAAGGTCGCCATTTTGAAAAAAGTAAGAAATGCAGTTCTCAAAAAGAATATTGTACAAAAAAACAATGAAATAAAATAACTGATAGCGGAGCAAATAAGAACAGCCTAAGAACGAAAAAGTCATTACAGACTGAAAAAGTTATGTAGAATGCATGGTTGGTACAAGAGTTGTTCTGGAGACGAAAATTTTAGCTGTAGACAAATATATTATTTTGAATTTAAATGCATTTATTTTCAGAAATTGTCTATTAATTATACCGGACAAAATTTCTCTAGTAGGCCTAATGCACGTACAAGGAAATGCAAGGGATTTATCCTACGGAGATTCTATCTGTCGAAATTTTATTGGTGGAAGACCGGGCTATAAGATGACATCACAGCTCGATATTTGGGGACAACATGATCTGTCAAAACTATCTTCTCATAATGCAAGTTACCATAACAAAACTCCAAGCGATGTTCTTGAAACAAAATTGAAAACCAGAGTTGCCATAGTGAAAAATTCTGAATTTTCTACCTGTGATATTTCTAAAAACGAAACAATTAGCTCTACAGAGCAATCTCCACTTAATTACATAACTCAAAAAGACGAGAATATAGACTCAGAAAAAGTCAAAGAAGTGAAGCTACAACCAAAAATTTGTCATCGCTGCAAACTGGTGATTGAAGTAAGTGCTTTATCCTACTTATACAGAAATAATGTGGTTGTCTAGAAGCGTTTTAGAATTAAACACTAACTAAACTCTAACTTGCCGTAAACAAATTAGGTTATGGAAAAATAAAACTCAAACAACCCTTTTCATCCCATCTGAATCTTTTTGACAAGAGTACTTCGGCTGTCATCATCAGAAATGTTATTTAATTCTTTAAAAAAATGTTGAAATCGGGCGGTCCGACTGGTGGGTCAAGACATTGCTGTCGGGGCGGGAAGTCTGGGTTCGATTCCTGGTCCGGTCAAATTGAACTCAGTGTCGCCAACTGCTCGCCACCCCTTCAACGTTACTTCGAAGCTGTGCTGCCCAAATGGAGATGGGCCCTGCCACTCGTTGGCGTAATACCATGAGTACAATGAAGATTTAATTTAATTTTGAAAAATTGTTGAAATTCTGTATTCAAATTCTTGCAGTGAGTACTTCAGCATTAGGTTATCGAGAAAAACAAAACCAAAACAATCCTTGTATACTTCAGCATACAATTCTATTCATTGCATTTCTTCTGTAACTGTCTATTCCTTGTAATGCTGAGGTCCAAAATCAGATTAATTAATTAAAAACTTTACAATAAAATATCAAAATAGTTGCTTGAAGGAGCAACTTAAGCAGCTGAAATATCTGTATTCTAATTGGTACTAATAGCCTCCCGTAAGGCTGAGCGGTCTGTGACGCATGTCGATGTAAGTCGCGTGCAGCAGGATGCGGTTCGAAGCCCGGGAGTGCTAACTACTCTTACTACTACTTAATTTCAATGTGATCTTACAAAAAAACTAATGACATAGTTATAGGCGATTCAACTGCATGAGTTTAAGAATGGTCTTGTATCAGTTACACCTCGCCAGAGGTGTCAGTAGGTTGCGAATGGGGGCTAGAAAAATCTTGATTTTTTTCTATCTACGAGGTTTAGATTTGAATTTTGAGGATTGAAGTTTTATTTTTGAGGCAATCTGGATCCATTGCACAGGTTTACTTTTAACTTTGAGCAATGCAATTAATGTTTTCGCAAAACTTTTGTTTGGAATAATTGCTTCTGAAAATGTTAATGTTTTGGTGATCTACAAAGTTTTTTGACAATTCAAAAATGGCCAATATTTTGCTTCAGAGTACACCAATTTGCACAGTCGATGAGTTTTCATGGCATGAAGAGTGTTTATCCTGCTTCCAGTGTGGATCAAGTTTCAACCTTAAATGTTTTCTCCATCGAGGAATCCTTTTATGCAAGGAACATTACAACAAGTGAGAGCTAGAATCATTTACTGACAACAGGCCAAGTTGTTTTAAAGCACGCTGATTGAAAAAGTATTAACATCTATGACTTGCTCGAACAAAATTAGGGAAGAACCATTAAATTTTTTCAGCAGCAGAAGTATAAAATTTACTACAATTATTATAGCATTGGCCCTATAACCATAGCTGCATTATTTTTGAAAAATGAAGTAAAGGATGAAAATAGATCTACCGTAATTTTCTTGCTCGACTCCAGTATTTCATAGTTTTGACAAAACTTTTTGACTTTTAATTCGAATATGTGAAAAATTTCAGCCATTTTGCTGGCCGTGAGCGCTCTTTAGACTTTTCGGATCTCATCAGCGCAGTTAGCTTGAACGACGTTTACTCAAAGCAATGCTGGTCACACCAACTGCACTGATGAGACGTGAAAGGTCGAAACAGTATTCATTGTCTGCAGTCATGAGTTCATGCTGGCGCTTTTGCATTTCAGCCATTTTGTTGTTAAATTTTTGGGCTGCTATCCACACGACAGCATTTCTAACCAAACAAAATAAATTACTCAGCAGCTTCAAATCTTTAATCTGCAACCATTCATTCCGTATAATATTATGCGCTGTCCACATGTCCAACTTTCGTGGGCTGAAAATCCGCAGTTCTTGATCCTAGTTTCTGCATCATAATCAATGTTTCATGTCACCATCACTTTTTTTAATTGTGACACCAAAAAACTGATTATGATGCAGAAACTAGTAACCGCGGGTATAAAACCCACAAAAATCGGACTTGTGGACATGGTAAATGTACCTCGGTTTGACACTTAAGTGAATCAAATCAATTGCAACTAGTTACATGTAATCTAGCTTCTTGTTTTCAAAATATCATTATCCTTGAGCGTTTTTATTTTTCTTACAAAATTGAAAATTCCACGGTATTCCTTCGGTATAAGATATTCATTTTTGGTCACGATATAGATCGTTCAGAAACTCATGTATTGCAGCACGTTAAATATATTGTATATTGCAGCAACCATATTGTAACAATCGTTATATTGCAACAAGTTACTGTAAATATATCACATATAGCATATTGCAGCAAGCAACAAACTATACAACACATGAACGTTTCACTCATTTTGCAATTCAAAGGGGATAATTTTTAAACGTAATAAACCCTTAGCTGTAACAAAGAAGCTGAAAGTAGGATCTCAACAAGGGAGGCTTTAAAATAGCTTCAAATGAGCAAGCTCTGGAAACACCACATTAAGGAGGGTCCCAATTGTGTACGATTTACGACAAGCCATATTTTTGCACAATGCATTCGTTGCATGTGCAGTATTTTCTACCATGAATTTTGAAGCAAGCGCTCCATCATTATTGTTTAAAAATTTTTGTATGGCTCGGAGTGTGTTACCCGCCGGGTAGCTCATTATTAAGCTCATCGCTGCGGAAGGTCAGAGGTTTGATTACCGAGCCGGCTAAATCGGACACGATGTTGGAAACGGCTAGCCACCGCTGCGTCGTTTCGTAGGAGTTGTGTTGCTCAGACACGCTTCGGTGTAATACTGTGAGTACAATGAAAAATTGATTTTTTTAGTGTATGTCGCAAGAAGTGTTAGCATTTTGGTGACATGATTCTTTGAAATAAGTGCGAATAATTAGTTACCACTAATTATCATTTGTGGTGGAAACAATGCCATAAAAAATAGAGAAAACTACACGTTTCCCATTCATTTAACGTTCCCAACGTAGATCATGTAATGTCATGGCAATATCATGGAAAATTCACAGCTTAAACGGGTGCATTGGTTTCACACTAACTGATGAAAGAAGGATAGCAAAAACTTGACATAACGTTCCATGTTTGATCGTAAAAATGGAATTCCAATTTATGGAGATGTCTGTTTTTTAAGACAATTGTATTTTCTTTTTTTAAAGGATTTAAGCACTAATCTGGATCAAAAATTACCCGTACATTTGTAAAGTTACTTCTCTTAAACCACAAGATTTTCGTTTCCATTACTTTTCAAAATGCAGACGAAGAAAAACGATTGAAAACCTCTGTACATTATGCTAATGAAAGCTGAGAATGAGCAACAAATTAGCTATAGCACTTTTGTAAATTACGATAAGAAATAATCATGTTGAGGGGCTTTCTGGGTGTTTTTATTGATGTTTGTTTGTGGGAACGTTGAACTCTAAAAATTTACCACTCGCACCCATAACATCCTTTTTAGCTGAATTGAAACAAGTTATTACGGCGGAAACATTCTGGAAAAACACTTCGTAGGGAAAGGAGTCTTTTTTCCTTTCATTTTTCTACGTCTCCTTTCGCATGTCGCACTTAAGAGTTGATAATTTTCTTCCTAAAAATAAAACAGTTGGTAATAAAAAACCCTGTTTGTTAAACTGACATATGTTTGTAATTAAAACGGCAACACTTCTACCGTTATCGCTTATTTGTTTATCGTTTAAATTCCCTGTACAAACACAAGCTGTAATAATTTCATCTGTGAAAAAATAGTTAGAAGTTAATTTAAGTCTAAAAAGACAATACCACTTATCGAAAATCTAATTTTTAAATATGGAAGCACTGCATTTTAATTTTTGCTTTGGCACCAATTGTGTATTTGTTTAATAAGGTTTAAAAATTAAATGCTAGTCTGATTTTGTTTTTAATTTTTGACATAGTTTAAAACATCTGGTGTACATGTAGGGATATATTTGTGGCCATTTGGGCTGTTTCCGTATTTAGTTGTTAAAAAAATGTACTTCAGCACGAAGTACAAGCAATAATATCTGAGTCAATTATTTCCATTGGGCTATTTTATCAATAATCAATTTTCTATCCATCTTATGCACCAAAAAATAATGTCAATTTTTAAGCGATAATTCTCAGCTCTTGAAATACATTTGCCGCCGTATGTCTATTAGCTTTTGTTATGTCAATATTGTATCAGATATCCTGGCTAATAGACCTTCGTGTTCTAAACATTTTTTATTTTGTAAGCAGACAAAAACCTACACCAGAAGCCTGACACTGTCCCAATATTTGATCTATTTTCCCTTCTTCGTCCAAAATTTCTGGTATATTAGGATGTTTTAAAAAATGGTGAATGCTGTTTGAATTGCAGAAATAACTACAATATACAGCATGGTCACAATTTATGAAAAATGTGTTTGTTTCGCACCTGAAAAGCGTGTTGTGAAATCAGAATCAAATCTGTCTGAAAAAAGAATAACATTTTGCGTTTTCTGGTACTGCATAAACACCCTGCAATTGAATATTTTCGAAATGTTTAAAAGTAATGAACGTGCGCGTAACATTGCCTCATGTTTTAGATTCAAATCGTTTTTGAGTACAACTTTGATAAGGCTTGAGTAAATTTTCATAGTTTGTAGCACAAACGAATAACACTGCTAAAAATGTGTCCATGTTGGTTGTAGCAACATAGACTTGCGGTACCGGGCCTGGTTTTAGACCTTTCGTGATAAGTTTGATTCACAGCTGAATACGATCGCGTTTAAAACATCGCTGACTGGAAAATCGCATGTTTGGCGGTTTCCCACAAGGCGTTGCTGAGTTTCCTGCTGGTGATTTGAAAATGCAGTGATATCACCCGTATTTATTTACTCCATTTAAACCGGCCGGTTAGCTCAGTTGTTAAGAACAACGCGTTTGGTTCGGGATGCCTGGGGTTCGATTACCGGGCCTGCCTAATTGGACACAGTATCGCCAACTGCTCGCCAACGCTGCGACGTTTTGTGTTGCCCAGGCGCTAAGCAACGGAGATGGACCCCCCCACTCGGTACAGTGGTTACGCTCTTCGGCGTAATACCGCGAGTGTAATGAAGATTTGATTTTTTTAGATATCCAGAGTAGGTTTGTAATGAAAGTTTCCAACACAACTTTTTTGCTCTTTTTGTAAGTTTTTAACAGCAACAAAATTGAATCAGATGCAATAAAATGTTTCCCAGCAGAATTACATTTTACTACGTGTTCACTCTGCTTGTACAATGTTGAAATTGTCAAAGTAAATTATTACAATGTTCTATCCCACCAGGTAACAGGGTCGTGAATTTTTGTTCTAGTTCCAAACTTTGGTTTTGTATCCGCTTGGCCTTGTTCTAGATCTTCACCCGGAAATACGGATTCATTTTCAATAACTTTCAATCATGACAAAAATAATCTTGTAAAATTTTGAATACAGAATATTATTCGCTCAGCAGGGCTCATGCTTTGTCGTAGGCAATGAGAAAAGTTTTCAATTTACACAGACAGAAATTGTTCGCTGTATTACTGCCCACGCTGGCAGGAGTAGCCGAATACTTTCCTGCTGCGACTATGTTTGGTTTTATTGAAACTTCTTTTGTTTAATTATGAAAATATGTACATTGGCTGTCTCGAGCATGACTTACAAACTAGAATAGAATGTGAGAAATTTGGAAATTGTGAAAAAGTGTCATTGTTACTAAAAATGCTGTGAGAAAATGAATTTTTAGTGAAAATGTATGGATAAATTTAGGGCCGGGACCAAGGGAGGGCCAGGGGGGCCTGCCCCCCCTATCGACATACTTGCCCCCCCAATTAACAAGTTTTCTCTTTTGAAGACTGCGGTTTTTGTGCTTAATTTTAAATTTTGGCCCCCCCTGATAAACGCTTGGCCCCCCTAAGTCGACTGCTCTGGCGCCGGCTCTGGATAAATTTTCACGCCTATTTGGAAGCAGTTCCACTGCCAATGGACAAGTTATCACTAAATTTGACCAATGCAGTAAAGTACCTAAAAATCCCTAATTACCAATTATGTTTTTCTGTAAATGTAACGTTTTAATTATGAAAAAAATATTGTTTTTTAATTCTTGTAGTATCAAGTCTCCTTGTGTCTTGCATACAATTAACAGCAATATAATTAAACAAACAAAAGCACTAGGCGCATCCGAATACGAAATAATAAACATTTTCGATTAAGCGATAGCAAACGATGAGTCTACTTTTGCTGCAGTTACACCAAGAAAAGGTGAAACATTTTTAAAATGTTGCTGCAGCTTTCCCAATTTTTTTTATCAAACTTAAAAATGGGTTAGGCCTCAACCTAGCACAAATTTTTCTGATGAAAAGATGAAATTTTCATTTTTTGTGGCCGTTTGTTTGGCTTGTTCATTGGAAATGTAAGCAAACAAAATGAAATTACTAAACATAAACCAACATTTCTGCTACTTACAAAAGTTGTTGCAAAATTTGTTTGAACAATTTATTCATTCAAAGTACAAACTTACTTATAATATTGAAATGAAAAAAAAAAAACGACTTGGAAAAATTTAAGCTTAAGATAGAAGATAGCTGGAGTCAAAGAACCATTATCAACTATTTGTGTTTAACTTACAAACTTTGCCAATTCTCATTTTTATTAAGACGTAGACTGGATTGGATCTCTATAAGCGCCCTTATTAAGTTGCAAAAGTTGCTGGAACTATCTCGTCAGCCTTGCTACGCACAGCCAATCCAGTCTAGGCTCATTTTAGACTGTAGGGACTCTTTGTTACATGGTTCATCCCAAATCTTTCAACATCATTTCTTTTCTAGGTTGTTCCCTCCTATCAGCAGGCAACCGGTCACACACAACAACGCCCATTAAAAAGCCTATAAGTTCTAATCCACAACTAAGTTACCAGTAGCCTAACTACATCACTGCAAGGCCCCCAGGGCTGGAGTGAGTTTAGCCTGGATTGGCAGGGCGTGGCAAGCTGACGAGACTTTTCTTATGGTCAAAACATTAGGTCGAAACATCGTATTGGTCAAAACCTTGTTAGAACAATTGTGTATTAAATTCTTCATTAAGAGTTTGATGATGGTGATTTGGTTTACAACAAACTTACTAAAGACGTAGTTGGTTTTGTGGCTTGTTTGTTTATTGCTGTTGATACTTTTTGTCTATTCTTGTTTTAGTATGGTAATCTTCTTCACTCTAGAGTACATAATTGAGCTAAAAATTTTGAAAATATTTTTAATGTAAACGGAAGATAATTTGTGTTCTCTAAATGCATTTTGTTGACTCGAAAATCAAATCAAATCTTTACTATACTCGCGGTAGTACGCCGAAGCGTGTAACGAGTGGCGGGATACATCTCCTCAGCTTAGCGCCTGGGCAACACATCTCCGAAGAAACGTCGCAGCGGTGGCGAGCCGTTGACGACCTGTACCGATTTGACCGGCCCGGGAATCGAATACCAGACCTCCCGCACCGATAGCGTGAGGTTAACAACTGAGCTGCCGGGCGTTTTTTTATTAACGTTATTTAAAAAAATTTTAGGATGTTTTAACTAGCGATTCAAATTCCGAGAAAAGGCTCAAATGTCTTTTTGAGATGATTGTGACAATAGAGCAATCATAACCGTAAAAATATTTAACGTAGCAAACTGATAGACAACAAGTGTGACTAAAAATCGTGAAATTGTTACAAGATACAGACGGACCATTAGCTGCAAAACATGATATGCTTTGTTAGTGGCTGTACCGCCCTATTGTAGCAAGTAGGCGCGTTAAAACTAGACATAGAAACCTCTAGCACCTGTTGGCAACTTGTAATAAATAAACAAATGAGGACGTTCATTCTAACATCTGCTGGCTTGGCTTAGAAACTTGCCTTAGAATTGCTCATTTCAAAGCCTTCCGACGTTTTTTTGACAGACAGATAAACGAGCACATTTGCAAGACAAAATGCTATCACGGTTTTATCAAAACTGAAATCGTTTATCGACCCTTTACCTCAGCTTTGATTAATTTCAAACATTCTCATCGCTATATTTTGATGCAGTCATTTTTATTGACTGGCAACAGACGTAATAATAAACAAACTTCAAATTTAACGCTGAAACAAATCGCAAAGCGAAAGAGTGCTTCGACAAATATGAAACGACGGCAGGTGTAAGCACCACAGATGAAAGAATTTTTTTGCTTCAGGACACTGAGTTAATCTATCTATCCTCGGCGAAGTAAATTGTTTCAGCACTTTCACCGAATGTTAAATTTGTCACTTTTATTGCCCTTGGCTTCCGCAATCGTCCTAAATGACGTAGCTGTGACGTGATTATTTTGCGGTACCTCAAATGCATTTCATTCTCTACTTATGGACACGTAAATAGTGATCAGTCTTTAGTGGTTAATGGTGACAGAATAGCGAATTTACTCTGGTCAAAGACTCCAAAATTTTTAGAAGTTTTGTAATCGGACGAATCCGGAAAAAACTTTTTAAAACTGATTGTTTTATGATGTTCGGTTCTTGTGTTATCGTCTAAACAAAGAAATAGATGATTTGTAGGCCTCACCCAGGTCAACGTCACATTTTGTCAGAAGTTTGTCAGAAAAAATTTAAGCAAGATTGTTTGGAGTGACTTTTCTCGCTATTTACATAAATACCTTCTTGTTTGTTACAAAAAACTTCTCGTAAACGATTGATATTTGACACTTCCAGCCAAAAATCAAGAATTCTTGAATTTTATTTATAGAATTTTGGACAGTTTTTTCATCAAACTTACTTAAATCAAATTTGAGTAAACTGGTAGTGATGATCAAATGACTACCTTAACAAATTTTTTTCACACTATGACTTATTGATAATGTTAAACAAATTATTTCTCTTGATGATGTTTTGTCAAACAAACGAAGCACCAGACACAACTAAAGCTTGTAACAAATGAACCGCAGAGGTTTGATTTTGATATTTTTTTCAGTTTGCTATTTTGTATTTTTGTGTAGGTAAAGAAAAGACTTTAATATCTGCTTGTATGATCAGCCGTCTGGATTTGCATCGATCCGCAAAGACTTCATTACCCTGTTTAAATGTACAATTTTTATGGCATTATGACATCGAAAATTTGATTATGATGCAGAAAGCTCGGGGGGTTTTGGCTCATTAAAATTGGGCATGTAGATAGGGTAATTTTGCACCCCCGAAAAATCAGCAAAGTGAACCAAAAATTGAGATTAAAAAATGTCTACAAAATCGTTTTTGTAAAAAATCTAATACAAATGCTGCATCCAACCATAAGTTAAAACCACATCTATGTAACCGCACATTGTTCACATATTAGGTGTGTTTCGCTGTGTAGAGTCTGAGAGCGTGTACTTTTGACCTCAAGCGATAAGTTGTCTTTCACACTCGTAACATAAACATGCAAAGAGTAATACGTGTTACATGTAAACAAAAATATAGATAAAAGTACGCAGGATTAGGGAGTTTGTTTTTTCCACATTAAGTAAAAAATGTTAGTGTGTTTATAAAAATAGTTGGGCAAAAATTCTCAGTTCAAAATGCATAATCTATAGCACAAAGCTTAAGAAGAACACTTCAAAGTGAAAATCCTCATCTGGCCCGATACTAAAAGTTGACCTTGAACAAACAGCGATATGCGATACGATATTTTAAAACTCGAGCCCAAACCGAAAATTAACGCAAAATTAAAGATTCGAACTTGCAAGACCGAAAAAGGTTGATTTAACATCTCTGACCTGGTCGCACGTGAATCGATCTCTAGGCCATTAATCACTAAGCCGATATCTCATATTTTCCAATAATTGTTAAGATGTTACGTCATTTAGGATTTCTTAATAATCGACGAGAAACATTTTCATTGGAACAGAGACCTAGCAAAGTACATTTCAACAAGCTGAAATATTTATGGTAGGCGTGGTGCTTTAAGAGGTTACTCACAAAAAAAAAAAAAATATTATACATATTTAGGTCTTTGGATGCACATTATAGATATTTCAGCTTGTGGTAATGTACCTTGCTGGGTGTATTTTAATGAAAATGATTCTGGCCAATCATTAAGATGTCATGTAGTTCCAAGTTCTAAGCGAGCTCGCTATAACGCCTCCATCGCTCTCTCGTGATATACGAGGGTAAATACTTTTTTTATCTAAAAAACGAAACGTTAGCCGGGGTTCGATTTAAGCCTCGCATTTTTGTAAATGTTGTCATATTGCTTCATTCATTTTGAGAAAAAATCCTTGAAAAAAGTTTACCAACTGATTTACCAACCCCATTTTGAATATAAAATTGCAGTAGAGGAAACGAATCAATCTAACCACCTTTGACTCTTCCTAAGCTCTTTA
This sequence comes from Trididemnum miniatum, assembly GCA_964006365.1. NCBI lineage: Eukaryota > Metazoa > Chordata > Ascidiacea > Aplousobranchia > Didemnidae > Trididemnum > Trididemnum miniatum. The sequence continues at coordinate 12,381,163 of OZ023245.1, forward strand.
ACTTTGATCCTGCGAAAGAATTAACTTTCCGATGTCATATTAATATTTTAATGATGTTCTTCGAACCCATGACTAAATTATTAAAGTGATTACAAGCTTTTAATAAGATTAAAGACTTTTTTGGTTTCCAATATCCTGTTTTTCTTTTGTAAAGTTATAAAGTTTCTTTCTTGTAAATTGAATGTGAGATTTTAGCCTGATTTCAAAGCATCATGATTAGTTTTCTGGAAGCACTCTGTATGATGATGATTTCTATACAAAAACAGTCAATTTTGAATCATCGTTAAAAAAGATGCAGTATCCTCTAAATATTACCAAAACAATTATTCATGGTTATAGGTATCCCTTTCGAAAAATGCAACATAATCAAAATTTTCAGCATTAGCGGGGGAAAATAGATCTTACCCAAAACATGTTGGCGTGGGGATTAAAAACCTCGTTATGGGTTTTGGAGGTCTTGGGTCCTACTCCCGGGCCAATCAAATTAGACACAGCATTGCCAACAGCTCGCTGCCGTTGTGATGATTTTGCGCATCTATGTGACTCGAGCACTAAGCCAAGGAGATAAACCCATGCTGACACTAGTTACCACGATTACGCAATACCGCGTGTATAATGAAGATTTGATTTTTTTGACTTGTAACTAGCGAAGAGTGTTAAACTACACTGTCAAAATGTTTCAGTGCTACATAAAACCGAAAAAATTTTTGCTTTTCATTCATGTTACGAGGAAAACGAAAAGACGTAATATTCCGTATAACCGTGCTATTATTTTTTTTTTCAGAATTCGAAGCCGCTGCGACGGATGTGGATTGAGTATTGATGAAAGAGAGCTAAAAGTTCCTGCTCGACACGAGGATAGTTCGTACATTTTTCACACCAAGTGCAGTGTCTGCGTGACTTGCAAGAGGTCGTTGCAAGAAGAAAATTGCTATTTTATCAACGAGTAAGCATAAGCATCAAGTAACAAGCTAGCTGCTTGCCATAAGCTATACAAAGTGTTATGATTTAAGGTCAATTCGTGCTTATTTTTTAAATAGTATTCGCAACTGTTCAATTCACCATGTATGTAACAGCTCAGATGGCCGAGTGATAAGAGCCTGCGCCTATGGAGCTGCAGACTTGGGTTTCGTTCCGAGTCGGGTCAAACCAATGGCTTTAAAATTGGTATTCACAGGTTCCTTGCTTGACGCTCAGGACAGTGTGGAGGGCAAGCCGGCAAGTTTACTTGTTGTACCGTTGGAAAAGGCACTTAGCGGGATTCCCCATCTTGGTGTAGTAGACAGATGGCTGGCAACGCCTAAGCGAGCTGGTAATAGCACTTTAATCGCTTCTCGTAATTGGAGGACAAAGATGCAAACACAGACAAAAAAATGCGAATTAGTTTGTAGAACCGTTTTACCGACAATGACGTATTTCTGGTGTTTTCCTAATAATCAGATTCTTGAGTGTAATGTTCACTGTCATTGTTTCCGAAATTAGTTGCAAGAGCAAAATATTTATTTACTAAACTTGAAAACAAAAACATTTCAGTTGGGGAAGTTGTGGATTTATTCGGTGCCTAGTAAACTATCAATTTTTTGTGACTAGCCATTGAAAATGGAACCTTTCAAAAACTCATCTTATAGAATCCATTGTGAAAATTTAAAGTTGAACTAGCCATTTCACCACAATGCTGCTATTTTATATTTTGATGGTTAGTTTTATTTTTAGCGCGACGATGTCACTCTATATTCTCAATTTTGAGCGGAAACTAGCTGGCTAATCGGCAAAAACTTAAACCACATCTTCAGAGATTGCTCTTCCAGAACATCTGGCTTGATACAAGATCAAACGATAGCTAACGATCCAATTAAATACGCCCTTCTTTTGAGATGTTACTGCGTCATATTACAACTTTGTTTCCTGATTTGAGTCAAAAAAGCTAATTTTATGACCAAAGTGATTTTCAGCGCATTTTGCTTAATAAAGTTGAGCAAAATTTTCTTTATTCATACGCTGATGCTGGATTTTTTTCGGTAGAAGTTGTCTTCAAGGAAATACAATACTTCTTCAATGCTTCAACTGTCCAGAATTAAAGATGAAGCAATTGCATTCAACAGAATGTGACGTAATGGCAAACACGTCACCAGCAATGAGTAGTGACGTCACTGACCTCACACCGAAAAGTCCTTCTTGCGTATTATCGCGTAAGTTCCTCATAACTCAAAATTATTAGGGTCTTTGAGCATTAAGCAAGCAGTTGAGAAAATTTTGCGTTTAGTTCTTTGGTGTTTCTTAAATACGTCAAGACTTCAAAGTTGCTTTAAAAATGAAGCTTTTAACGCAGACATCCAATTACGGCTTCAATATTGTTGTTCGGGGATTTTAACAACAACATAACATCATAAATGGCGGTATAGCTACTAAAAAACTTAAAGTTAGTGTAATTATAGTTCTTTCTCCTTGTTTGATTTACCGTACATTTTTCTTTGCTTCATTTAGTACTCATGATGAGCTATACACCACAGTGACATTATTATTAAAAGAATCATATCGAAGTTAATTCGCAAGGTGGCGCAAATAGTACGTAATAAAATTCACAGTTAACCACAACCATCATTTCTAAGAAAAACAAATAAACAAACAAAATAGATAAACAAAGTAAACAAGCGTAAGAAGTTATGCTGTTGTTTTTACAGCAATTTTGACTACTTTTGTTGCTTTTAGATTTTTTAGTATGCCTGCATTTTCAATCGCCCTGCAACAACATGTTTCTTACTTTGTATTTTTTTAACGGCATTAATACAGTGTTTAGTAAAACGTGCATGTGATAACTAAAAATGTGTTTAGCAAAAAGTGAATATGATGACGACACTATGATGTCATCAGAAGAAGATTATCTTGTTTACAATGTTGAATCATTTAAAGAAGAAAAAGAAGAAATTAAAAAGTAAGACTTGACCAAGTGTATTTATTTATTATTTATTTAGTTGCATATTTATCCTCCTATCACGAGAAAGTGATCAATACGCTATGCAAGCTCGCTCAGGAGTTGCCAGCCATCTGTCTACCACACCAAGATGGGGGAATCCCGCTAAGTGCCTTTCCCAACGGCACAACAAGTGAACTTGCCGGCTTGTTCTTCACACTATCCCTTTCAATGCTGAGCGTCAAGCAGGGAAGTTGTGAATACCAATTTTAAAGTCATTGGTTTGACCCGACTTGGAATCAAACCCGAGTCTACAGCTCCATAGGCGGAGGCTCTTACCACTCGGCCATCTGAGCTGTACGTACGTGATTCCCTATTTTATGCAAAGTTAACTCTACAAACAGTAACGTTAAGAATTAATGTTGTTCAAAGTTGATTTTATCGTGCTTATTCGTAGAGGAGATACGTAATTTTGTGAGCATTTCTTTTGGTTGTTTACCAAAAACGGTTTTCGTAATCGCGCACCAAACTTTACTTTGCCGTTAACTTCATTGTAAACTCTTTAAACTCTTTCAAATTTTGAACCTGTTTCTGTGAATCAACAACCCGATGCGGTTTAATTTCAAATCGTTTAGAAAAATTGAAAAGTGCAATTGATTGACCGGACAGTCGGCCGGTGGTTGAAAGTATCGCTATAGTTGCGGAGGGTTTACAGTTCGATTCCCAAGCCTTTCAAATCGAACGCAGTGTTGCCAGCGCCTCGCTACCACTGTGAAGTTTTTTCGGGCTATGTTGCCCCGATGCTAAGCCGCGGAGGCGGGTACCGCAACTAGTTACACGTTTTGCACAGCTGTGTTCCCAGAAATAATTTTTAATTTGGTGCGCATGATAGCAAATATCGCCATAGTTCTCATCTTGTTCTCACATTTACAATCCGCCATTATTATGACGTCATGAATTAATGACGTGTTGGGGGTGGTAAGCAGTTGTACTCGTGTGGTTGAGCAGTAGGGAGTAGGGATGGTTCTGCACTATGAGTCTACAATTAAGAACATCTTCAGACTAATTGTTATTAACTTGGCAGGAATGTTTCGGAAATGGAAGAAAAAGACAAAAAAGGCGTCAAAAGACCGCGAACCATTCTCTCCGCGTCTCAAAGGAACATTTTTAAAAATGTTTTTGAAACAACGCAAAAACCAAACAAAAAAGTAGTTCCACTTTATAATTAGCCAGTGTCAAAAAAATTGGACGATTAGCCTACTGTTTTTGCTAATTACCTCAAGAAATTCCATTGCTTTTGCATTCGTAAAAATCCCAATGCAACCGGCAATAAAATGAATCGATTTGTAAAAAGCACTTGGGAATGAGAGTATTATCAAAGTTTAGTGCTCTGTTACCCCTGTTATTGTATTACAACTATGTCAATCAGAGTCAATAATTACGAAAAACCATGATTGATTTTGGTTAACTAACATAATTAGGAAAGTTTTTTGTCATTGAAATCCCAAATTGCTGCTTTAGTAACCGAAAAAAATTGCATATGTTTCATAAAAAAAAAGTCGCAAAAACAAAGCTTTTATCTTCCACAATTTTCAACAGTATCTCGAAACTGTTAAAGCCCAGACGAAATTATAAAAACACTACCGATGCATTTTTGAACGTGTATTACAAATGCAAAAGAGCAAGCGTGTATACAAAACTACTAGTACTTATGCATGTATGTTAATAATTATGTAAACGTGAATTGCTGGCATTGCCGCTAGATGAAAGTAAAGATTTATGTTTAGCAACGCGAAGAATTGGCGAAGAACACTGGCCTCACAGCAAGAGTGGTCCAAGTCTGGTTTCAAAATCAACGGGCCAAGATCAAGAAATTGAGCAAACGCCAGCAGAGCCACGGAGCTGCTAGTGTTGACCCTCAAAATGCATTAGGTAAACCGATTACATCGATATGTAAGTCGGGTGGGAGGGTTTGGCTTTTGTCATTAAATTTAGATTGGGCGTCGAATAAATTGAAAAATTCTAACTAGTTACGATGACAATTTTGGGCTTCAGTTTCAATTAATTGGGTAGTTTTGGTACCGAAATGCGCGGCCCACTTGCAACTTTGCACTTGTTCTTATCTTCGTGTTTCTTCATTCTATTTTTATGTCAAAATGTAGTCATACTTAATGCATAAAAGTTTTTGTCCTATGTGATGATGATTGTGCATTTTAGAAATTTTGATCTTTGATCTCAGCAAAAGCCTTGGATCACAATGGTTTAAAAGTAGCTCTAACTCATGCTGTCAATCTCCGGTAGTTGTTTTCGTAAATTAATCCCAAAATAAAGAATCAAAAATATAAATAATGAAAAAGTATCGTACCCAAAAAATTGGTGTATCCAGCAGCGTACCCAGAAAATTAGTTTTGGAGGGACCCTTTTAAAAAGTTTTTTGGTGCAGTTTTTTTTTGTACCCCCCCCCCCCTTCCAATACACGGTTATTAATTTTATTCAAAGTTTACTGGAAGGTGTTTCTTCTGCAAAGAGTTTATTTGCTTTAACTTTTTACATTAGAACTTAAAACTGTTCAATTTGTCAATAAATTATTAGAACTATAAAATTATTAGAACAATAAATTATTTGTCAATAAATTAGTAGAACTGTCAATAAATTATACATTAGAACTTAGCTTGACCCAACATTTAGAGAGGGGACATGAATCCCTAGTACCTTTCTTTTTGTCACTGTAAGTGCAAGCGCCACTGTGAGCACATTATATTTTAATGTTTTTATTATTTTCAGCTTATCATGGTTACGATCCTTTTGCATTAAAACTTTCTGCTAGTCAGTCAGGGTCTGATATGATGCCTGCATCACAGTTTCAACATTTTTCAAGACATCCACATTTGCTCCTGCAAGAGCCTCCTTACCAACATCCGGATTCTGAAAAATGGGAATATTCCACGCAAGGCATGTACTGTATTGGATGAGATTATTTTTTTTATAAGCCAAATGGCCATTTGATTGCTTTAATCGCTTTTTGACTAAACGATTTAGCCTTTTTGGACGCAAATGTGTTTCGTTTTGAAACTATATTGAAGTTATGGTTGTACCTTGAAGAATAAAATCCAGTTTTGGGGTGAGAAATGTAATTTTAGTGAAAAAGTAACTATTACTAAAGCTGTAACCTAGTAGGCTACTTTTCATAACTTAACATCATTATTATGCTGAAAATGTTCTCAAAAAGTTTGGTAGTCAAATTACGAGAAAAAATGATTTTGTTGTGTCATTTCATAGTTGATTTTCAAAATATTAAAAAAAACTATGTATTTGACTGCATTTAACCTCCTGACAGCGACTGTTTCGATTTTATTAGGTCTCCTCAGAGAAGCTGAGGGTAATCAATTGTACTTTTTCAGATTCTTCCAGGCATCCCAATCAAATATCCTATTCCTGCATCTATCAAAGTCTTTCCTCAACTTCGGAATTAAGAATGGCGTCATCATCTTTTCCTACTTCCTTATCTTGCGATCTAGTGGCGTCAGCTGACGTCAGAATTGGAGAAACAGGCGTGTATCCACGCAACACTTTTGATCAAACTGATGACGTTTTATACGAAGCAAGCCATGACGCAATACTGAACAATAGTCGAGATGGGTCCGAACCTACAACATCCTACAGTTGCATGGGGCAGAATATTGCGTCATCAATCAACGATTTATGTTTAATGCAAAACTCTTATATATCGTAGTTGGGAATGTTTTGAAGTAAAATGTTTTACTGAATTGAAGCCAGCTATTTTAGAACATAACAATATAAAAATAATGAAATGAATCTAAAAATGAAAAATTATAAATTTTGTGGTGCAGTAGATTGTGAACTCTGTTTTGACCATTTTGGTTTCTGGGTAAAAAAAAGTGTTTACCCTTACCTCATTTTTGAAAAACTTTGGTCTTTGCAAAAACGACTCATGTCTTGGTAGTTTAAAATATTTTAAAGTTTGCTTGCGTTTATCGTCTTGTACAGTAGGATTAGTCTCTTTCTATGGGTAAGAAAGTCATAAATCGAAGTATCATATAGCAAAGTATTGAAGTGCACAACTGCACACTGTGCAATTCATTTACCTTTGGTTCATCGCGAAATTAGTCACATTCTATAAACGCGGGAGATACCATAAATGCATTAGAACACACAGAATTTACTTCAGCATCACCTTCGCACTTCTCCCTCGCGTCAAGCTTTAGGCTGAGAAGCTGCAAAGCTTTCTCCATTGAAAAAAACTGTCACTTATTCATAAAGTGGACGCTCAACCGACATGAAGCTTTGGGTAGCCTAAGTGTCGGTCATTTCAACTACTCTGATGAGATCTGTAATATTGAAACAGTGTTAATTGTCTGCAAAATTGATTGTGTAATGGTATTTATACAGTATTATTCAATGTAAGCTCATTGTCATTGATTGATCGCTCCACCATTGATTTAATTATGGAAAGTTGTGATATGGGCTATTCAATCAACTCAGCAATGTAGCTCATTTAAAAACATAAATATGCAAGCAATCTTGGATACTGACTGGGAGTTTGATTTGTGGTAAAGCAAAAAAGTTAGCTGTTTTTTTATGGCATATTTTTGAAACTGTGTATTTATGTCTGTTTGTAGCAATAGCATTTAATTCGATCTCTTTTGAAAATGCAATGACATGGGCTACATTTTCATCTGCAGTCCTCTGACCATGAATTTATTTGGTTTATGAAAAACGAGACATTGTTTTCTGATACATCATCATAAAAACACAACAAACTATTGTACTTCAAAAGCGACTCACATGCCCTCAAATTGAATGTTGATGGCCGTTTTGAAATTATGTTTAAACTTTGTGCTGTGTTGTCGTGTCCGGCGTGACTATTTCATTAAATCATTTGTTGTTACTTTGGAATAAATTATTTCCTTGCAACTTTTTTGTTTTTTTTTCAATATTTCTTCAAACGTTTTCTCCGCGATATTCTTACTTTACATTCCTGACTAAGTAGTTTAAATGTACGCGGAATAAGCCACAGATTAATAGAAAATTTAGCGGTATTTCAAAACTTATTACTGACTGTGTTGAATCAGTTCAGTATAGAATGCACTTCACGAACTCCTTTTCTAATTCGAGGCCGAGACTTTTTTTATTCATCTAAGCGAACCAAATAATTCCCCAACACTCTGATCGATCAAAAAATTCTCTGTATCCAACACATTTTTTGAAGAGTGTATCAAAGACAAGGTAATTCCATTCTACATGACTAACCGTCCTTTACGTAGGTAAAATTTTTTTGTATTACGGTAATTTTTTTGTTCCAGCTCAAGTGATTGTCTTTTTTTAGAGTTAACTAGTTTTTACATAAGCTTTTACGCAAGCAGAACAGTAGCAACTGGGCAAATTCGCTCGGTCGCATCGTTTTTGGCAATGAGATATTCTATTGCACATTAACTGATATAAGTCATTTTTATTTCTTTGCAATATGACGGCATTCGCTTAGACCACAAACAGCACTTATTTTAGCCCTTTGTTGTTGTGTCAAAGGACAGCTAAAAGCGCAAACAGTAACCTATCACAGTGGTAAACTAACAGGAAGTGTAATTTTAGTATTTCAGTTGCACGCCAAACGATTTAATTGATACCCGTATTGTAGATTTCAATATCTCAGACACATTTTAATTTGTCAATTTTTAAGTCCAGGTTTGTAAAAGAGCTTTGGGCAGTCCGTGGTGTTTTTAAAGTTTATTGATTGATGTTAAATTAATTTATTACTGATGTGCGGTACAAATCCGAGAATTTCTTCAAGAGTTCGTATCAGTGTTTTCTGTTGTATTTTTTACGTACATAACACGGTAAGAACATTCTTGTCTTGGCGAGCTTTGTTAAAAATGCCTAAGGAAATGACTTCACATAAGCAAAAAATGCTTATTCACGTTCCGCCGGCACGATTCAGCATTTTTTTGCATTTTACTCAATGTGCATAATATTTCAGAGGCGATTCGGAGTACATTTACCGCACACGCAATAATAAGCGTTTATGTTTTTGCTTATGTCAAGAGTCCGTATTTCTTACGAAACACAAATGGTTCTTTCTTGAATCTTCTGCAGGATGGCCTTTAATGAGTAGGCCGCTATCGCCGCGTTTCGCAACTACCGACTTTTCAATCAGTTACTAATTAGCATTTAATACACCAAGTACCAAGTCCTTCTAATAGTTCCATGAGTGAAACAGGGTCAAAATTTTTGCTGTGCCATTACGAAATCTACAATCGTATAATGTTTTTAGTGGCACAGCTAGGAACGGGATCACCGATGCACTGCACTCCTTCCCCTTTGACGAAGCCTAATCCAAAGAAGGCTTACAACATTCTCAAAAAATACCGTAACGTTTGGCCTAAGGTAATTTGCCACATTTAGTTTTCCAATGGCGGCGCCTCTGGCTGTTTTAACCGGGGGTGGAAAATCTGTGGCCCGCGTCAGAGCTTTGCTCAGTGTGCAACAAAGCGGTAGAGCAGAAGCATTTTTCTTTCTGGAAACACAAAATATTAATCTTTCTTAAAAATCATTTCATATCCAACTACATGCTATTTTTATGACACAAAAGTCACGAAAAAGTCTCTGATTTTACGGTAAAAAGTAGCTCTCCACGAATGTTTGATAAATTTGCGACGTAATATGGCGTAATTTCAAAGCGAAATTTAAAAACTACAAGTAAAAGTAGCCCGCTGTGCTTTGCTGGTTCCCCACCCCTGGTTTAAAAAGTATTTTTTAACTTTTTGTGCATTATTTACTATTTGTTGCTGACTTTGGTCGATAATTGCTGAATCCAAATCTATTGCTCATCTCAAAAAATATCCCAGTAGCCTTCCAAGCAAACATGAGTTTGACCGATATATAAATCAAAAAATCAAATCTTCATCGTGTTCTCCACTATACGACAAAGCGGGGCTCATCCCGCGGCTTAGCGCCAGGGCAACACAGCTGCGAAAAAACGTCGCAGCGGTGACGAGCCGTTGGCGACACTGTGCCGATTTGACCAGTCCAGGATTCGAACCCCAGACATCTTGCACCGACAGCGTGCGCTTAACACCTGAGCTAACAAGCGAGTCTGACCGATATAAAAATATTACAAAGTCAGATGTGTTAGATCGGTCAGAAAATGAACTAAACGTTCATGAAACCTGAAAAATGAAGTTTGAACTCACCAATGTCGCACTTCAAAATTCAAGCGCATCTCAAGATATGTAAACAGCAGCAAGTACTTGCAAATAGTAGTCATAAGTTCGTACACATGAGGGGGGCACCTGTTATCTGCGAAAACAAAAGCACTCGCATTCACTCTGGCTAGAATACGTTTAAGCAGCCGTCATCAGGTATGCCTAAGAAATGAGCAAAGAACTAGAAGAATAAAGCTGTTTGTTTATATGACGTCATCAATGACGATTGGCTGATCGATGATAGTTCTTGAGGGCAATCCGTCACGCATCGATGATAATCGTCGATTGCTATTGCCACCTTGCGGAATCTTCAAGGACTTAAAAATAAAATTTTTGAAAAGAAATTTTTGAGTGGTTGATAGTTCTTATGAAAGACCTGACGCGCATTCGAAAACACTTAAGGGTCTTAGTCTTTCATCTCGCTATACTTTAAGGACCTCAGATGGTGGTAATGCCTCTTTGAATACTTTGGATAAACCTGATAAATCGTTTTTGGTTCGCTTTTGTTGGCAAGTCATTGAGTTAAAAATTTTGAAAACTTTATCAACCTAAATTTTTTAAAAAACTGTCAAATTGAGTCCGTGATTTCAACCATAAATCTTCACAATCTTAAAAACCTAATTCCAATTTTGAAATGGCAAAGTATAAAGGACTAAAACACTGCTCATGCTAGGTTTTCAAACAAAAATACGTACTTTTTTACTTGTGGTACAAAACTAGGAATAACGTCACAGTGAAATGTTCTGTGAGGAAACGGTTCATGTATGTTTCGTTTTTTTGCCGTTGCAAAGAAATTAAATGATTGATTACGCAAGAGTGGAGTAAAGGCGGCTGTGAAACCTTCCAAAAAAAAAAAAAAAAAAGAAAACCTTCTACTTTCCACAAACATTGTGCTAAACCAAAAATTGCAAAATTTTGCCCAAAATATTTGACTGTAATTTAGTCTGTTTTTCGTTGTTTGAATTGCATTTTCACCATTAACTGTGAAAAGCAACCGCGACGAAAATAGCACAACGCTATTTTCGTAATTTAATAATTTTTTGTGACCGCATTTTTCGTGATTTTTTAACCTCAAATAATTGGCATCTTCTGCAAAATTGTGAACTTAGCTTTTTTCATCATATGAGATTGAATGTAGCAAATATTGAATATTAATAAAAATTATTATACTGTAGTTACAATGCAATTCCGCAAAAGTTGCTACTGATTAAAATATTATGCAGAATTAACTTCGAAATTCCATTTTAATTAAGTTCATTTAGGTCTCATGTGGTTAATTAATATAGACGGTAAGTTTGAAGTAAAAAAAAGTCAAATCTTCATTATACTCGCGCTATTGAAGCGTGCGAGTGCCGGGACCATCTCTGCGGCTCAGCGCCTGAACAACACAGCTCCGAAAAAACGATGCAGCGGTGGCAAGCCGTTGGCGACACAGTGTTCGATTTGACCAGTCCGGGAATTCCAGACGTACTCCAGATCTCCCACACCCTCACCATTGTTAAACAACTGAGCTAACCGGCTGGTTATTGGTTAAGTTTTAAAGTAAACTAACGTAGGAATGTTAAATATACAAAACCTACTGTCTATTTGTTTATTTTTATATCTAGGTCTAAGTAGTAATTCCATGAATCTTATACAACGATATCGACTCAAGCAACGTGGGAAACATTGAAGCCACAAATACACAGCGCAAAAAGACAATAAAAATTATGATAAAAAAAGAGCAACTTTGATAGAATATGATGGTGTTGCATCACTTAGCCTATCTATCAAAATGATTAATAATCATTACGTGAACTTAACATTAGGTCATGCAAATATTCACGAAAAGGCTTTGCATTGACAAAGGTGACTGTAAATGCTTTCTTGTGGACATCAGCCGGTAGAAATGGCGTAAAATATTTTTAGCGTAGGCTAAAAAATCACTTCTATCATTTGAAAGCAATAATTCAGGGTGTTCATAAAGTCCTGCTGCAATTTCAAATTTTTTTTATGAAGTCAATTTTCAAGATATCTTATCCAGGGTGTTATCTCGAGATATTTTAAGAAGTTTAACTCTCAAGATACTTGAAGTTGCAGTCACAAACTGCTATGTAGTGTTTAAGCTCGTAGCGCTTTATCATTCTGATGATGCTGGTGGCCAGGACCAGTGAAACGTCAATAATAAACCTGAGTAAATCTCAGTAGAGGTATTTATTTGCAATGTTTTACTGAAAGAACAAAGATTTTAATTAAACATTCATAAAACAAATAAAAATCATATCTAAAGCACAAAATTTCACTTTAAATAAAAACTGTAGGTATCTCTGACCACAGTAAAACCAACCTACTATAGTTTAGATATTTTTAGAATTGACTTTGCAAAAAAACGTTGAAATTGTATGAGGACTTTATGAAAAATTTAGTGATGACACCGCTTCATTGAAGATCAAGAACTCAATAGGATCGATCACCCAAAAGATGTCAAATGCTTAAAATAACATTGAAAAGGTTGCCCAGGTATCTACTCCAAATTGACTTGAAGGTAGGATTATATATGCCAACTTCCAGGTTACTCAGTCTGCTAAGCGACTCACATCTAAAGTTACTCAGGTTGACATGATTTGGGCAAACGACTTGGAGAAAAGCCACAAATAAACTGGTTAGAAAATCAGTTTGCCCAGGCTAGGTAAAAAATACGGTACTCCACTCAAGCAACCCCCACCTCTAGCACCTACAAGGCCATCTACCCAAATGCAGCTGCAGACGCGTTTCAACCTTTTTAGGTCTCATCAGTGCAGCATAGCAACAACCCCCCTCAAAAAAGTAAATTCCTACTTTCATTCTCCCCCAAATTTCTTGCAACCATTCCTCTGCTAAATCCCCGCTACTATCTTAATTGCTAAGATCCAAACTAAATCCTTGCCACCATCCCCTCCCCCAATTTTAGACTGATTTCCTGTTACCATCTCTCCCCCCAAAAAAAAACTCTCAATAAAACTAACTCCCTGTTATAATTCCACTGAAAAAAGCCGAGTAATTTCGGGAGTCGGGACAAGAGTAAAATCCAATATTTCATGTTTTTGAGGCTCTATGACGTAAACAGAAGCACAATTCAATTTCACGAAAAGTTACTTCCTGCTCAAGGAAAATCGGACAAGTGTTTCCAAATAAATAAGGAGCTGGGTTGGTTTCTTTTCTTCAGTAGTGAATTGCCTTACAAATCCCTTTTCACAGAAGAACTTTTCAAAATACCTAAGCAACCTTTTCAAAAGGACTTTATAAACAACTTAAAAAACGAACGTCGAATGATTTTAGACATCATCAGAATATTTAAGAAAGGCAGAAAGTTTCGGTGATGACAGCTCAATCTTCGATGTCGAAATGTTTAATTATCATAACTTTCCTGAAGTTAATTAGGTCATTAAAATTGATTAAAGTTTATTTTTACTCCAATAGGCCTATTACAAAAACGAAAAAGAATTTTTTTTGAAAATTACGTATTTTTGTCGTAAAAATTAATTATTTTTTGCTAATACAGTATAACTAAAACGCAAGCTGATTACAGTTATTGCCTAAAGAATATAACTTCATAAATTTCTACATATTTCACACACACACAAAAAAAAAAATCGGAGGATCATGCGAATGACAATGGCTTGATAGTATTTTTAAAATTTTGATATTACTTCAAGCAAAAGACGTAGATGAGGCTAAAAAGAGGTTAGACATCTACATCATACTTCTAATGATGTCAAAAAGTCACTATATAACCTTATGACCGATTGGTTTTGTTTTTATTAGTTATACACTAGCATGATTGTAAACATCCCCTCAAAATTCGTGTCTGCAGCTTGTGTATTCGATGTAAAATGCTACTAAACTGAAGTGGTTACTTAGTTATTGTAGTATAATTCTCTTGTCAGAGCACTTTCGTTCAACAAATGTCAAAAGGTGACCAAGACCGCATGAATCCCTGCACAGAGCATCCATCGACATACACAAATTATTTTTGTTACATAATAATAGCATTGCTTATTAGCCTATTTGGCTCAGAGCCAATTTTTTCCTGCTTGGTACCTTTGCAAAAGTTTTGCCATGCAAAATAGCCTAATACAGCAATTGAATCTTTGGCCTAAATTAGGTGAAAATGAAGATCACAACGCGTTAACGACTGATCAAGGCACTAACCAGCACTATTGATGACCCATAGTCGACTCTCACCACGTTTGAGACACTTCAAATATCTGATGCTTATTTCAGCCGAAAAATATCTGAAGTGTTTCAAGATAATTTAGCTGAAACCATGAAAATAAGAGAGCAGTGTGAAAAGTTGTTACAAAACCAAATCGTTTACTCAAAAAAAAAAAAAAATGTTGTCATAGTTTTTATCTAACGAATGATGTCATCTTTTTATTCAATAGTTATGGAGGCAAACCTATCAACAAGACTAGGGGTTGAATTTTTGACGATGTCGCTCTCGATGTACGTCAAGAAAGAATGCGAAGTCTTATGCACGTCATTTACTCATTTTTTTGCCCTCGAAATTGATATTCCTGGGCTTTTTGGAAAATTTCCCCGAATACTAGCGAAAAAATGGATCACTTTTCTTTTCTTTGGTGTCGTTTGCTCTTTACCTGACCTATATTTTAAAACATCGTCGGATTCACATGTACCTACATACCTTTGCTTTCAATTAAAAGAAAAGCCTTTTTTCACAAGCTATGTTGCTAATGCGAGAACAAGATGCGCAAAATTCAAGATTGCTGCGTGGTTTTGTTTTAGCATCCAATTTGAGAACAACTCTGTTTGATTGGTGTTTTTTCGGATTTCGCGGCCAATATTATTTACAAAAGATATGTTAATTTTGGTGTTTAAAATATACTTGTTATTGTAGAGAGAGAAAAAATCAGAAAGCCTTCAGCGCCAAGAATAAAAGCTACTAAACACCTAAGTAAATAACAGTAACTGCTAAGCTTTGCAATACACAAAAATTCACTTCTATATTGAGGAAATTAGCTTAAAACCAAGTTTGGAATAGAAAATGCGAAGTGTATGCGCATTTTAACTTCTGTAAAAAAATATACTGCAGATGCCAAGCCGCTCCGCATGCTGCTTACTGATAAACACAAAGATGGGTAAAAAATGAATAAAATATACGCGAGATGGAAAACAATTTCTAGCAAAAATCTATAAAAACAAACCTGGTTCAAGTGTAAGTAGGCAGTAAAAAAAAAAAAAAACACTAACCAACAAAAAATTCAGCAAAACTAAAAACTCAAGAAACAAAAGAGCAAAATAATAAAAACTAAATTGTAAATTGCAGAAAACCGCTACGATCATAATTTTGTTAATAAAAATGATTAATCACAACCAATGGACGATACCGGTAGAACAATTATTGTTTTCATACATCGCAGTTTGGTAATTTGTATTGAAAGTTTGTGTTGATGTCATTACTATTACGTAGCATATTTATGTACTGGTCATCATTGCGTAAATAATCGTGGCGAGTTCACCGATGACGTAAGTGGTAGGAATTAATGAAATCCAGTTGCGTGGTGTCTCAGCATAAGCCAAGTGGGTATTGAAAAGGAATGACATCACATATTTTGCTTGAGGCACTGTTTGGAAAAATGCAACATGCAAAAACCAAACAATGTTAAATTCATCAGAATACGTAGGCCTATTTATTCATAGCTATTAATTCTCAAAGTGAAGTTCCATTACAGCAGTAAATACTGTATAAGCGACATTACACACACCAGTCTATGCGCCACTAACACAGTAACTCGCAAATTGAGTTTCGGACTCAAGTGTCGAATTATAATCCGAATCGATTTCAGTTCGGAAAATCGTTCGGGCTGGAATTATCGACCCCGACTGACGCGGCAAACTTTCATACCTTACTGCATATGATTTGGCAAACAACAGGGTGTAGATCGGGTAACTTACAGCAGATATACATCTAAAGACACTCTCTGCGAGGGTCAGTTTTCGCTCACTTTTTGGGATAGCGAGCCTATAGGAGTCCTATAGTTTGGTACCTATAAGATCATCAGTACGTTTGCAGAATTCTTAACTAACACATGCAACTGGTCGATGTCTTAAAAAGTATGAATAAAATTGCGACGCTTTTAGTTTTTCATAACCTAAAATTAATAAAAATGGATTGCTGAAGTAAAAAGTAATTAGCTGAGTCTTATGATTTATTACCAACACCAGTTAGGTAAATTACGACCATTCGCGAATGCGCTGGAGCACGTTTTGAAATAATTAAACTGTAAAGGAGCCTAAATATTGCGCTGAATTGCGAAATATTTAAGACAATGAACATGCAAATTAGTTTGGGTTACCATTATTCGACAAATTTTTTTTGTTAGGTATCGGTTATAAAAATCGGTTGTGTCAAACGGTGACGAAAAAGCCAAACCAAGCTCACAGACGAAGTTTTGGAAAATGGATGGTTTTAAATTAGCTGTTGAAAAAAATTGCAAAATTTGCGATTGTTGCAAATCAGTTTAATTCAGTGCAGCATATGTTTTCAGGGTATAATAGACACCTACGAATTACTAAATCAAAAAACTGAGAAACACAGAAAGATGAGCAGAGTAGCCAGTTTCAGTATTGAAGGACAATTTTTACTTAAAAAATTGTGTTTTTGTTTTCGCAAATGTTACAATATGATCGCTTGAAAAAGGAAAAAGCAAGTCAACAAAAAGAAAGAAGCAAATAGAGAAAGATGGTCCCCTAGTCAATCCGAAAAATGAGCATATGATTTTGTAAATGAACTTGATCTAATTCTGTTCCAGTGGTTTTTCTCGACGAAAACTTAGCTACAACTGGAGTGGAAATAATCTCAGTGTCGATCATTCACCATGTAATTATTTAAAAAAAATTATTTTTTTTCAAAATTTAATCTTTTGGATAGATTAAAAAATTGAACAATCATTTAAGTCTTATGGTCATCTGACCAAAATTTAAAAAAATACCCACTTGGGGCAAGCATCGAATGATAATCTGCTTTGCTTTCTTGCAAGTCTTTGCACTCATTCAAAATTAAGCAGTCTGATCAAAGTTCGGATAATTTTATTGGTTCCTGAAGCTACGCTTTTTGCTATGCCCCGTGACTATGACTACAATTTCAATTATTATAAAACAGCAAAATAAAAATACGTATACACAGTATATAACCGAGATTATTTTGAAATTATCGAACAGAAAACTTCAACTGCACTTTGAGGGAGACTTCAAAGTAAGTTTGCGCTCTATAAGCAAACAACCACTTGGTGTACATGCCAAATGTGAACGGTTTCAACCGAGAATCGAACCCGCTTCGAGGGATCTGTTGCCCTCTCGCAGCAATGCCAGACTGTGTCGCTGACAAAATGGCAAAAAAATGGAAAAAGCATAACATGATCAACGATGCAGCTATGTGGCGATAACTGGGAGAGTAAGAAGCCACAAAAATTGGATGCAAGTTGTAGCATCCGAAAATTTTTAAATCTCAATCAGTAAATATATACTTTAAGCATTTCGAGAAAATTACAAAAAATGATTTTTAATATTCAATTTATCTTGTTTTAAACTAATTTTGCATTGATAAATGAAACGTATAAGGTTATATTTGAATTGTTGAACAGAAAATCAATAGTACTTTAAGATAGACTTGCAAAATGAATTTAAAATCTTCTAGTCAGTAGCTACTCTAATGGGTCACTTGCAATAAGCTCCAGCCAAGAATCGAACCCGTCGAGAAGGATCTGTTACCCACGAGCGATTCCACCAAGCCATGCCATGAAGTAAAGAGTTTGACTGGAATGGTGACTTAGTCACACAAGTGGATATGCGTACCACAAAAGTTAGATTTCTTAAGAAATATTTATCCGAAGGGATGATAGATCATAAAGATTATTCGTCCTGGAAGATAAATGTTTGTTAACTGGAGTTGGCCGAGTGGTTGGTGCATTGGGCTCCGGAACTAGTTTCGCGGGTTCGATGCGCAGCTTGGCCATCTTCTATGATGCATGTAATTCATTAATATAAAAACCAAAGCTACAGTTATGTGGCTTAAAAAATCAAACAAAAAAAATAAAATGCGGTTGATGAAGGCTAATAGTCCGAAACAGCGCTGTCTCGCTCTACTGATGATAGGATATAACACTACTTCATTTGTTTTTATTGTATGCATTTGTAATGGCTCAAACAGGAAAAGTACAAATATGGAAGCTCTGAACTGCAAAGTTACAAAATATGGACGACCTAGATAAATCATGGTTGGCATAACTGGCTTGGCGTTAACTTTGTTGACAGACGTTGTCGCGCTAAGCGTGCACAAATTAATCTTGTGAGGGAGGCAAAGTCGGTATGCGTTCTCCCGCCTTTCTGAGAACGTGTTATGTCAAAATAGTCCAACATATCGGTTAAAATATCAATGCAAATAAAAATACCGTGCTTTAAATAAACACCGGTGCAACCGAAGAAGCAGCTAAGCAGAGAGTTGAGTGAAGTAGTTGTACTTAAATGATCGTGATCACGGTTGCGTTGATATCCATTCATATTTAAGGAATGCAATTTTTTTCTTTTGTTGCTTTAAACTGCGTTTTGTTAGCAAATAAATAAAATCCAATGTTTATTAAAAGAAAACAATAAAAGTAATTGCAATTTTTTTTTTATTTAGTGGCTTTTATTTCCGTACCGTCAACACAAGAATAATATACCGGTACAAAGATAGTAGGCCTATGCAGTAGAATCAAACAGCACGAAAAAAGGGAAGAAGCAACAAAGCGATAAACGTTGTAACATGCAAGAGGAGGGTAAAAGGTCAAGAAAAGTAGCATGAGAAGCATAGTTGCAACACCCGAATTAGCGTTTACATTAGTCTTAACAAGACTATTGGAGCTGCAAGCATTAAAAAAGATTGACGCTGTAATAAAGCAACTGGTTTTGCGCTTTCAAAAATACTGTTTTTTAAGCACATACAGTAAAGTTGTGTTGCTCAAGATGTAAGGTTTCAAATCAAGCCAAGTCTTTATTATATTCATAGCATCACGCCGCAGCGTGTAACGAGTGGCGGGACCTATCTCCGCGGCTTAACGCATGGGCAACAGAGTAAAGCCGCAGGGTGGCGAGCCGTTAGAGACAGCGTCAGATTTGACCGCTCCTGGAATCAAACCCAAAACTTCTGCATCGATAGGGATGTCTTAATTATTCGCCAACCGGTTATTTAAGGTTTGCGATCGCAAATATTTTGATCATTGTACTGTGAGGTGTATTTGAAAAATCACGAGGTTTTATGATATCGATCTACTACTTCATATACATTTTTTGACGGCTGAAAAAATGTGTAAACGGTCAGAGATTTATGATACTTTTTACTTACTGTGAGTAAACTTTTTATTGGATTGCCGATTAGTCCAGTTGTTAAAACACTGCTGTCGGTGCGTTCGAACTTCGGGTCGGTCTTATCGGACATATTTTCGCCAACGGCTCGTCACCGCTGCGACCTTTCTTCGTAGCTGTGTTGTTCAGGCGCTACGCCGCGGCGATGAGCCCCGCCACTCGTTGTACGCTTCGGCGTAATACCGCGAGTGAAATAAAGATCTGATTTGATTGTACCTTATTTATTATTTGAATAACGAAGGCTGTAAATCATATTTATCCGTGCGAAAATCAGTTTGTTTTAGAATTAGATTAATTTTTTTCGAGTAAGCTAAGTTTTTTATCACGGAGTTTTTAATCAAAACAAAAAGAAAAGCTTTTTTTACCCTAAAAATTGCACCAGGACAGCTTGAACGGATATAACGCTACAACTGTAAACTAAACATGAATAATAATTGTCAACAATTAACAAAAAACACGTTTTAAGCCCTCGTACTAATATAATTTTTCACAACGTTTTCAACCAAACATCAATATACGTTTTCCACATTATTTGCAAATGCAGTGTATTTGATGCTGTCTAAGTAGCAACACTGTGATTTCGAAAACGCTTGAGGTTATTTGATGTCTTAAACAGATTCCATTACCTCATAGTTAGGATATTTATACAAATTTAGCTGGTAAGTTCCAAGAACAATCATAGAAATGTAGTCCAGCTTGCAAAATTATTGCTGCAAAAGTAAAATGTATTAATTGCTACTGAAGTAAAAATGCGTGACGAACTAAAACAGAACTTGTTTTTATGAAATTATTGGAAACTTGGTCGCCATATTTGGTTGGCGCCATTCAATCGCAAGGGTTTTGGACAGCATGTTTTTCCAACCAAAATAGCCTGCTAAATATAATCAGCTGAGAGAATATTAAGGCAGAAATTGCCACTCTAGGAAAGTAGTGTTTTCGGACCAACACATCTATAAACTTTAAAAACGGTTATTTATGTAAAGAGCAGTAGACAAATTTAATGAATCATTGAATGCATTTTCAGCAATGTAGTTTTTTGCAATTTTTCCATTGCTAAGTAACTGATTGACTTTACGCTCATCGTGGTTGCATGTTTTTCGTTTTATGATAACTAATATTTTTTGAAGATACCTCGATGCCAGGGGTGCAAATCTATGTTGAGCATTGGGGGGGATGATTCAGCAAAACTGACCATTTTTTTCCATTTTTCGAGATTGGGGGGATGATTTGACACACTCACGCAGATGCCCAATTTTTTGCCCAAAATGAAGTGAAGTCAAAAAAAAAGAGCCATCACTTTCCTAGATGACCAATTTCTTATGATGCGGGGCAAGAAAATACTGGGAAGAATACTTCCGGAATATTGGGGGGGATACATCCCCCCATCCACCCCTAGATTTGCACTCATGCTCGATGCAGTACTATCTGTTTGAATATCTAATGATATATTTTACATAATATCAGCTTAACTTAAATTTTTCCATTTTTTGTAAAAGTTGTGTTGGCAGCACCAACGGTTTTTGGGTTGGACATTTAAATTGGGTAAATAATTTAACGCCGTCGAAATTCGTGCGATTATTAGCGCCAAAGGATTTCGAAAACACACCCACGATGTAGGAATTACTCAACAACTAAAAGAAAAAATAAAATAGCACAAAAAAGAAAAACAAGTTTTGTGGGTGTTTTGTGTAATTGCGTGGTGAATTGTGCTTAAACTTGTCTTCAATTGACTTTTGGAGTGCTACCTTTGATCAAACATACAAAATAAAAACACGAGTTAAATGAATAGCTTAAGGCTTGTTGCACTTCTGGAAAAAAATTACCAAATTGGTTTTGACTTTTGTTGACTGAAGCACTCGGCAAACTCAGACTGTAGATGAAGTAAATTAGAATGAATATAAATAAAAAAGCAAAGGAACACTATACTGTTTACTTACATCATAGTTGATTGCTATATCTTATGCAGCTGATCAGCAATATCGCTTACTGACTGCGTGCACGCGCCTTGCTGGTTTGCAATCATCTGTCCTTAACGCTGCAAGCGGTGTTTGCTACTTGCGCCTCGGTAATGGGCTTGAATTGGATTTGAACCAATAACTTTTGAAAAATAAAAGGGTTAAGATGATTTAGTTGGAAAACGCATTGCCAAATTTTTCTTGGCTTTGTTTGAGTTTTGTATTTCAAGCAGTCACGGCATTCACACTTGGGCCAAACACGAACAAGTTTTGCGGTTTAAGTGTTTACGTTAGCTTGGCTTCTGGTGCTAGGCGGCGTTCTCCCGGCTACCAAAAAAATCGAAAATCTCTATTTGTTTTACTGTAAACTCAGCGACCTGATAGTTAACACCTTTAGCGTTATGATTTTGTTTGAGAACCAGCAATATGAGAGTGTTGCTATTTGAACTTGGTTTTTTGAAGTAAGAAAATTACTACAGATAAAGGCGGCTTAAAAGCCTAAACTATCAAAGTTTTATGTTTAGTTTACTCAGCAGCAGCTTGAACTTTATAAGCGAAGTAGAAAGCCCACAAAGAAGTGAACAGAAGTTCGAATGAATCTGAATCTGATACCGACTCACGGAGTACAATTCACAGTTACTGAGGTCTGCAACAAAGTTTACGCTTTTTGCACAAAATCGGGGTTTCATCAGCGGACATACCCATTAGTACCTCGAAAAATTAGCACTACCACTGTATATCTTTAAGGCGAAAACTGTAATTCTCATTAGTTTGAGTTTGATTATTATCATGACAGCAATTTTACGCCAGTGGTATATTATAGCGACAACACATAGCTGGAGTAAACCGAGTGTGGAGTTTGAAAGTGTTCGGCCATTTAATATCATATTTGCGGCTGAGTGATTGCTTAAGTGATTCCATTCGTATTTGATAGAAAAATCACCATCAGAAGACATGCTGAGGTGTGGCCTCCATACAAGCGTTGTTTAGTATGTAGAAAGTGGGGTTTGCATCTTTGCCGAGAAGAAAAATTGTATCGGCAAATTTTGCAGTTTTGCTTGAATGGCTGTGCTGTGTAATCATAATATCAAGTAAAAATCAAATGCAAAGTAATGTTGCAGTACGCTTGTGCATTTCGGTTGTTTTCATTTAAAATTCGTAAGAAGATTTTTGGTGGTAGCCTACTAAATTTTTACATTAATTTAAACATCATCGGATACATCTTTAAAATTTGGGTAGTCCCGAAAAAAATTGTTTCAAGCCAAACTGTTTTCGTCTCGCTCTCTTCAGGGCGCCCTGAATTTTAAAGATGTTTCCAATGATGTTTAAATCGGTGCTATCAAAAATTCGTGCAACTCTCATGGAAATATTTTGTTGTGAATACTACTGCTACTGTGTCTGAGAAGGCGTTGGCTACTTAGTGTGTTGATGCGCAATTATGTGTTACTACGCTCTAATTAATGAAGTTGTCCGAGTAGCCACACCCGCGACCTCAATGTAATTGCAATACAAAATACCTAGTAATTCTACAAAAACTCAAATTTTCTAACCACTTCAAAGCATGGGTGGAAGTTTGATACGATACGTCACTGAAAGAGTGGGAAGTACGAGACAGTGGAACGGTTATTTACCAAAGCATTAATTTTACCGTAAAAAGTAGCTAATTTTTTTCTTTTCACTCCACCAATGCACAATTTTTGTTTTAATCTAGGCGCTAAGTTGTAAGTAAGCATAATATATCGGCCCAATACATCAACATATTTTGATAAAACTTACGACTTGAAAGTTGAACAACAACTCTTTAAATAGAATGCTAAGCTTACCATTTCAGGTGTCTTCACACAGTGATTATCAGCCAGGGGTCCGCGGACCTCCAAGTGGTCTGCGAGTGGCTTTACGGAGGCCAAAACGGCCAAGGGATCCACAATAAATTTAAGGTGCTTATATGGTAGAGCGAATTGGGCTAAAAATGTATCGGAGTCTGTTTTTAACGTCTTAAAAATAAACTCATTCTCAGCGATATGCGAGGACGTTATTGGTACCGGTAGTTAGACTAGAGCAGGGTTTCCCAAACTTTCTTGTGCCACGGACTCATTTTTGCGAATCAAGTTTACCGCGGACCCCACTTCTAAGTTGCGTTAATTTTTCACCCAACTGCTACAAAAGTATAAAATGCAAAACGAAAATAAACTGTGCTTAATCGTAGATTCATTTTTACCGACACATATGAATCACATGAATGAGACGAATGGGGTTGCTTCTCACAGCTTTTGTTTCAAATATTTGTTCGTAAATTGTATATTTAGACCGAGCAATTGGCGTAGTGCGGTCGGTAACCTGCGGTTCTTTGATCCTCAGGTCGCAGCTTTTTGTGGGGATAAACGAAGACCTTTTTGAGGAGAGGGAGAAACAAAGATCTTATTAAATTTTTTGATTGCCGCAGTGTTTTTGCTGCTCACAATCTGTTTAATATTTTGGGATATTGGTTAAGATGGTTCTTTAAGTGCAGTAGGTTGCCGACCCCTGGCGTACTTGTAAAACACATCATTATCGGTGCGCAAGGATCTTTTTTAAATTTTTGACCTTTGACAGCTCAGATGGCCGAGTGGTATGAAGCGTCTGTCTCATTGGTATTCACAGCTTCCCTGCTTGACGCTCAGCATTAAAGGGACAGTGTAGAGAACAAGCCGGCAAGTTTACTTGATGTGCTGTTGGGAAAGGCACTTAGCGGGATTCCCCCATCTTGGTGTGGTAAACAGGTGGCTGGCAACTCCTAAGCGAGCTCGTATAGCGCTTTGATCGCTTTCTCGTGATAGGAGGATAACCATGCAACTACACAAAATTCGTTGGAAGGTCTGGGGTCCAATCCCCGGGCCGGTCAAATCAAACACAGGGTTGCCAAAAGCAGCTTGCCATCATTTCGAGGGTTCTTGGGAGTAGGGATGTGCGGAGTCGAGTCCGAATACTCGGCCGAGTAATAAGGTGTTAATGGATACTCGACCGAGGGCCGAGTATTAAACCATTATCATTTTGACCTTTTTTTTGCTTTTTATCCGAATTTGGGTCGAAATTAGGACTTCTACGGACGTGATGACTTTTTTTATTTTTTTTTATTTTTTATTTTTTTGGTCTTCACCTAATTTTGAGTTCATATCTTGACGTCGTAGATACTCGGACTCGGCCGAGTAATGTCGTGATTACTCGTTACTCGGCGAGTCCAAGTAATTTTCCTCGAGGCACATCTCTACTTGGGAGTTAATGCTGTATTGCACGATCGCTAATAAAGTCACAATCGCAGAGATGAGTCCCGCCACTCGTTACACGCTTCTGCGTATTACCGCAAGTATAATAAAGGTTTGATTTTATTTTACATTTACTCAATTGCAATGCCTTTAGTTATTACTTAGTTCTACCAACGGGACGTAAAAGAAAGTAGGCCGTCAAAGCTTTCATCTTGTGTCTTATAAACTTATATCTAAATAAGCTTGCATCGGGGTCTCTCGGGGTTTCTCTGATCTAGCCTATCATCTCTGCTCGTGCGTTTAACTTGTCATTGCAATTAAGCTATTACAGCATTCTAATTCATAAACAATAAAGGCAAGAATATCATAATCCATGACTGACTTTAATAATTACTCAACAATCAAGAGATAGAAGAAAAAAGCATTCTATAAGACTTTCAATCACTACAGTACCGGTAATTAATTGGGTCTGTGTATGTCCTGTAAAAATCATTTGAAAGTTCTAGTTTTTTTATTTTTGCAACATTGTCACGGAGCCCCTGTGCGGTCGCCGCGGATCCCCAGGGACCCCCAGGGGTCCGCGAACCCTAGTTTGGGAAACTCTGGGCTAGAGAACGTAGATTTCTTTTGCCACCACATTGTGATAAGATTAAAGCAATGAAACTAGACACACATACCCTGTGCACATGCCCAACGTTCAATTTTGTGATGTCACATTCAATTTTTTTAACTTTGACATCAAAAACTTGAATATGTTGTAGAAACTACAATCAACTTTGTAGAAACTACAACAGGGTAATGTTTAAATCAAAATAAAGCTATTACAGTTCTTGTTGTAATTGGTCCTTGCTGCGGGGTTATGATAATGGCAATTAGCTGAGTTGTCTATTTGTGATGGTTCTAAAAGCCTGGCTGTTTGTGAGGATTGGTGTGGGCAGCCCCAAAGCAAATTGTTCTACGTTGGAATACGCGACTTGAAGAAAGTTGAAAACCACTACCTTAACATACTGTAGCCTAAGCTTGAATCTCTTTGCAAAAGTTTTATCTATTTGGATATACAGCGTTGACGCTGATCAAAAACCAGTTCCACGACTTCCACCATCCTTATAAGTAGTGTTTAATTTAAGACAGCAAATGTCACTACATATTGAACAAGCAACCTTAAAGTATCATTTTAATGTCATTGTAATCTTACACCATTTTCATCATTTAAAATAAACGGATGGTTTGCTTGATTCAAACAACTTGTTTTGCAATATTCTGTCCAAAATTCAAGACGTAATAGATTTAGTTTGCTTGATTATGAGTTTAGTGAGAGTTACAATAAAAACAACCACATTTCCCCCTCAAAATCGTTTTGACTTAGTTCTTTGTTATGCAAATTTAGGAATCTTTCGCGGAAACGAAGAACTTGAGAAAGTGGAATTACCCTGTGAAATACTCTAGTTTCTACGTGCTTGGCAAGTGTGGGTAATGAAATACTTGAAATCGCACATATTCCCTTTCCGCTCAAAATATCATCACCCTTACACGCACTAATTTGTTAAAAACTGCCAAAAGGTTTTCAAAACAACAATGGCAAAAAAACAAAGGAGGTACTTGGGTTTCGACTTAGTTTAAAGAAAATTGGGGTCAGATTGGATTCTTAAACAAACAAGTTTTACTTGGACTAAGAACCTTTCTAGCTTTGGGCCTTGCCTTGTGAAGTAAAATTGTGGGTTTCCAGTAGGGTTTCCTTTTTTACCGGATTTTCAACTTCCCGGGAAACGGAAAATTTTCAAAGTCCGGGAAATTTTCGGGATCCCGAAAATCTTTGGGATTCCCGGAATTCGGAAAATTCCCGAGAATTTTTCTCGAGCTTGATTATTTTGCCATTATTTCTGATTTTCAGCATTTCAGATCTAATTTTTAGCATTTTGTTATGTTGTTTTGACAAACTTAGTTTCAGTTTTTCAATTTTTTCGACAAATTGAGATAAAAATTTGAACCTCACAAGCATTTTGTCTTCGAAAATTTTGCGACTTTTGAAAAATAATTTTTAGTAAGCGAAAAAAAATTAAAATTTGCACTAACGCTTTTTTTATGTCGCAATGATGGATATCAGTACCCCTGAAACCCTTACTAATGAAAAAAAAAAATTCCCGGGATCTCGACATAAATTTCCCGAGACACGGGAATTTTTAAAACCCAAAATTTCCCGGAAAATTTTTCATTCCGACTTCCCGGTAGAAAACACTAGTTTCCAGCAAAGTTTACGCTTTTGTTTTCAGATTCCAGTCGGATTAGGTTGCTAAAGTAGAACCTGAGAACAAAATCTTTTTCCATTTGCAAGTTTTGCAAGGTAGCTCAAGTAACTCATAAAAAAATTTACTTGCGGTAACCCAATTACCCTTGCAAAAACTGGCAAGTAACAACTCAACGATTTGGTACATTACTTTCTGCAGCTTTTTTACATGATTAAATATTTTTCTTTTTTTAGGTCAAAGGTCCAATGTGTTAAGCTTGTAACCGTACGTATACTAGTGAGAAAATAAAACACCTTGAAACTGAAAACTCCAATTGAATACTGTTGGTATTTTCGCCAGTTTGTAAGTGCTGCAGTAGTATTTATTAGAACATGCTAGTGGTTTTCCCTTACAAGTAAGTATGATGATATGTATGAATTAATTATTGGCTTGGTTTTTACTGTTACAGTTTTAATAGTTTTTGTGATTTCCGCACATTAGAAAATTACAGCATTTGACATTTGTAGTATTAACGTTTGAAATAGAAGGGGGCCTTTCAGGAAGAAAAATGAGAATTAAACCGGAAATGAAAATGAATTTGCTTTATGTTAATCTGGTTGTACTTTACCATATATTCAATACATTCTCATGGTGCAAAATCTTTTTGAAACTTGATCGTGCCTCACTAATGGCCTGAGTGCGCATATAGATATATTAAAAATGGATAGTATTAAAAGTTATTTTACGTAATTGGTTGCTGCAAATTCATACATCATTTTTTCTTATTCTTTTTCATCTATAACGAAATTAAAAGCTGACTAGAACTTCTCTTATTTTTGAGATTCTCAATATGCCAAAAAGATTACGTAAATCGTTTAGCAAGAGATTTAATAAAAATAGCAGATTTTTAACTGATATAATTTAAAAGCTTTACCTGATGGTTCGTCTGGGGGAATTTATAACTTTTTTAGGGCGGGAGAGGTTGAGAATCGAAAAACACTTACCTTGTAATAATTTTGTTCGTCTATAAAAGTAGCAAAACATTTTAAACCTTAGTAATAACGAATTATTTTTTCGGATGGTTATGATAAACAAGCCATTTGTTCCATATACTTTAGTCTTGTTCATAAGCATTAGAACTATCAACGCTTTTTTTGGAATTTAATTTGGATTCTCCGTTGCCTCTCTCCCCTTTCAGAGGATCAAGGTGCGCTTTTATAAACCAAAAAGATTAGTCTTACCGGTCATCATAGCGTCACACTAATTTATTTCTAACCTATAGGCCTACGATATGCATTGCCCATAACGGCAAATTTCGAAAAAATGCCGAGGTTAGAGTGATATTCCATTCCCATGACTCAATATTTTTAAAAGAAGCTGAGCCGTATGTAAATGGGTCAACGAAGATCCATTCTTTGCGTTTTAATATTTTTAGCTATTAACAAAAGTTAATGCTGTAGGCCTACTTTGGGTCGCGTAAAGCAGTAAATTTACTAATAGAAACCAAAAATTATATATCTGTTGTAAATTTTACAGTCGCAAAATAGTTGTTATTTTTTTTCTTAACATATTCAATTTTACATAACGTAATAAACCCAGATACTTTTAAAAATTTGGACTTATTACCGTACTTTTTTACTACCGGTAACTTTTTTGCCATGATTTTAATGTGTTTTTATGGGAAATTCACACAAAACATTCAATGTTTTAGACATAACTTGGCCTAATCGGAAAAAGAATGCTACTGCAGAAATTTTACATTTTTAGCAGTTTCGTAATTTCAAATTTTACAACATCATTGTTTTTGTACATGCTAATTTATGGCAGACACGCGATATCGCGGTAAAAAAAACGGAGGAGCCAAAAGTCTTTATTCGGTGTGGCTATTTTAATTAATCTGTTTACTCACCCCGCGATAAGCGTTACGCGTTAAAAACATTCGCAAAGTAAATTGTCAAAGCAAAGCAAAAATCAAATTTTCTTTATACTCGCGTTATTACGCCAATCGCGCAGCATGTATC
Source organism: Trididemnum miniatum (assembly GCA_964006365.1). NCBI lineage: Eukaryota > Metazoa > Chordata > Ascidiacea > Aplousobranchia > Didemnidae > Trididemnum > Trididemnum miniatum. The sequence continues at coordinate 12,410,118 of OZ023245.1, forward strand.
GAGTGGCGGGTCCATTTCCGCAGCTTAGCGCCTGGGCAACACAGCTCCAAACAAACGTCACAGCGGTGACGAGCCGTTGGCGACACTATGATCGACCCGAAAATGGAACCCCATGACCTCTAGTGCCGATAGCGATGTCCTTAACTTTTACGCCCTAACAAATACCGTACAAGACAAGCCCTGTTTTTGTCACTTTGTGCGCCAATAGATTCTACTCTCTATGTTTCTGAAATTGGTGTACTGTAATCAGGGAGTCGAACCGTTTAATTTTTCCGGTTTAGGTTCGGTTTGGGTTCTACAGCGGTTTCAAATTTCGGTTCAGTTCCGGGTAAGGTTCAGACAAATTGAAACGTTCCGGTTTGGGTTCGCTGCAGTAAAAAATATTTCAAAACCGGTTTATAAACTTCCAGTTCAGGTTTGCAGGAAAAAATGGTATAATTCTAGTAACACAATTTAAAAAATAAAACGCACAAAGCAATTATTTTTTCGCATGGACAGGCCAATATAAAGCATCAAATACTTGTAGTAAAGCCAATTTCAAGATAATTAAATTGTTACTATGCTCTGGCACCGGCGGTCTATACTTTGATAAAAAAACATATCTTCACATTGACGGGCCAATGTACTGCTTGTAGTGCTGTGCAACTACTGTATTTCTTTGAATATAAGCCGCCCTTAAAGCGACACGTGTAACGTCACGGAGCGAACACTTTTCAATCGATTCGGATTCGGTTAGAAGGTTCGCAAGTACTCAAATTATTTGGTTCAGTTCCGGTTCGCTCTTTGCGATTTTGAAAAATACGGTTCGAGTTCGGTTAAGATTCAACAAAAAAAGCGTAAAACCGGTTTATAAAACTCCGGTTCGGGTTCGATTCGACTCCTTGACTGTAATACTGGAAACAAAAAACGTTTGGATCATTCTTTTCGGAGAAACTTATAGTACTTTTCAGCGCTGGTATTGCATGAAAACGGCACCTTTTTTACTAAAATTAAGGTAACACATTCGGAGCAAAGCACACAGCTGATACAGTCAAAACTGAATGACACATAAGTCTGTGCTGAACTTCGCAGTAGGCCTACACAAGACTCAGACAAGTGTGGGTAAAAAATTTCTACAAGCTTGTTTACTGCAGGTTAAGTTACAATTATGATTACTTTTTGTGACTACCAAGAATGTAAAAAGAATTGCACTTGGAGATGGCCCAGTGGTTAGCGTATTGGGCTCTGGAGCTAGCTTTGGGGGCTTAATGTTTAACTAGGTCATCTTCTGTGATGCGGTACTTGACGAATATCACATCTATAAGATGCAATTGTACGTGGCTTAAAAAGGGACATAAAAAGATTCCCAATGTTTTTGAGGCTGTGCGGTTGCGGCTTAGGTTCTATTAGTAAAATGGCCGAATCACCAAACTTAGTCACTACGTTTGGTCTCACAATGTAATAGTTTGATAACTTTCCAACTCTTTGTACAATTTATCAGGAAACCAAAGGATTGATTGTAATTGTTACTGCCACCGGTTATGTGATTGTAGTGGCACAGTATTTTAGTGACTTTGACCCTTATAATTGCCATGAACGTCTGGTTTCTTTATTGTTTTTCTATAATTTTTATGTCAGTCAATTATTATTCTACACATAGCACTCGTTCAGAGCCAATTTTAAAATATGTAGAATTTTTTCAGCAAAATTTTCAGTTGAGTATTTACGTTATCAATGGAACTTGAAATTTACAAAATGAATTAACGATAAGGAAGCTGTTTAGCCGTAATTAAAATCCAATTGCTATTAATACTCAATCCTTTGTGATTTGATTTTGTATTATAGCACTAATTGTAAACAATATTCTTTGTTTGTTTATTAAACTCGTTTGAAATCTCCAACTGATTGAGACAATTAAAAGCATCTCGAAAAGCGTTGCTATCTCCAATAATCGTCATCAATTAAAGAGTCTCAAACTCTGTTTATTTGCATAGAAAATTTAGCGGCACACTGAATTTCGTATGTCTTTTGTATTATTGCACACAATTAAATTTTTTCTGTGCGCGAAATACAATTTTCGTCATTCAAAATAATTAAAAGTTTTCAAGACTTTTCAAAATAGCCTTTTTTGTATTAGAAATCATTTAATTTGTAGCAGCAACGTATTGCTTTTTATTGGGTAAGAAAAGAAGTTTTTGGTAAAAACAATTTTGCTGACATAGAATTTTAAATCAAAATTTGAACAAAAAAGTGAAAATTATCAAGCAAGCTTCTGTTTGTTGCTTTTACTGAACACAATCGCAATTTTCAATGTCTTTTTTTGATCAGTGGCAGTTGGTTTGATTATTTTTTTAACTTTTTTGATTCTATTAGAACAAGATTGGTTTGGTTCTATTTGAATAAGATTGGTTTGGTTTTATCTGAATAAGATTGAATAAGATTGACAATGATTTATGTATTGTAACCGAAACGTCTCTGTATTATTTGAATGCGTTTCATTTTTGTCAGGCTATTTTACTCATAATTAATATTCGTTTTGATTGGTCTCGTAAATCGCGAAAGAAAATTAACCATTCAAAATATACGCTCAAATAAAGCGGTTTTGCGTTGAAAAGTAGCTCATCGTTTTTGCATCATTTTGAACACTTCACATCGAGGTCTTTTTAAGCAGTATCCCTAAAATGAAGAATCTGGCCCCTAGAATGAAGAAAAATGGATGAAAAATGGCATGTTTGCTTTAGTTCGGGTTCATTCAGGTTTATTTCAGTCACATAAACTTTTTATTCAAGTAAAACCCCAGTTAACATAATAGTTAAATGCTGCTCTAATTCTGTTAGAACTGTTGTTTATTATATGGTTCTGTTGTTGTGACTTGTTGTTTATTAATGCTTTGCGTTAAATTGCTCTAGATTACGGTTCATTCGTTATATAGCCTACATTTTCGTTAAAACGGCTGGAGAGCCTCATTGTGGAACTCATGATTAATCTAATTTAGCCTTATGAAAACGAGAAATTCAAAATCTAGTCGGTCTAATTCAATCAATCTGAAAATTCAAAACTTAGAAAAAAGAGCTAGATATCAAATATATGTAAAATATTTTTTAGACTGTCATATTGAAATTTGTCTAAGTTTTTTTTGTATGTGTAATGAATTTTCACATACTGCAGTTATGAAGAAAATGTCATTCACCAGATGAGCCCTATAACGGCGAAATTTGCAAGTCGTGAATTACTTCGTAATAGCCTATGCTATTATCATGCCATGTTTTCTGGTTGATGGTAACTTTTACTGTTTAAGTAGTAAACTTTGTCCTTGTCTACCTGAAGGGAGGCGTGATGCCTATGATGGGTAGGCATAAAATTAAGTATAGGGCGGATATGCTGTTATGACTTTAGTTAAAACCTACGGTGCGATACTGCGATACCATGGTTACAGTAATAGCTCAGGTTATTTGCAACAACCAATGTTTTTTGCTTCGTTAATAACAGATTACAATTAAAATAATAAATTTTAATAATGATTTTGCAACGTATAGATTGAAGAGCTGTCAAAAACTATCCAGACCCAAAATCTTGAGATTTATTAGGCCTGTAGTTCGTTTTTGGGCTTCTTAAGGTAGCATTCGCGAGATTAGAGTAAGAAGTTGAACGCTTTTTCGTTTTTAAAAGCAATAGACTTTGCTGACTACTATTTACCAGCCAGTTTTACTGCAATAGTTTTTAAAGAGAAAAAAAAAAACTTTCGAGGTTATTTGTGTATATTGTATTACCGTATTTTTAGCATGGTTTAAGCTGGCAAAAATTTGTGGGTTACCCGGTTACCGTATTTGTTTTGGCACATTTCGGGTGTAAAATCATGCAAAGTTTTTCGAAAAACTTCGAATTTGTTTTGCTTATTTTTTTTTCTGTTGGCTACGTCAGTGCAACTGACTAATTGTTGATGCAAGTGTAAGTGAGCTCCAGAACGCATTTCGAAAATTGGATGTTTACACAAGATTGAGGTTTTAACCATTTGCATTGTGCACGTGTAAAAAAGATTTAAAAGCAAAAAGAATGGTGAATCGTAACCTGTAAAAATTACGCTCCAAATCTGATAGAAATTGAAGGTAAAATTAAAGCCAAATTATCAAAATGAAATTGAATTTTGTTTGTTAACTTATTTCAGAAAAAAATTTCAAAATTTGTGTGACAGAATTTAACGGCTCTACAGTAGAGAACTTAGCAAACGATAGTTTATAGTAAAACACTAATACTGTAACCAAAATGGTGGGTTTTAACTTCGGTACGTGATTAAAAGCATTCAGTGTCGCTGATGGAGAAATTCTTGCTCATGGTATGTTTACTGCATTTTTATAGATCATTTTACGTGAAGTGAATATTGATAGCATTGAGCATCTACGCACAAATAAACGTTGATTTACCGTTAAATTTATGATTTATTTCATGCCTTTTAGCATGGTATTTAGACAAAGAAAATTATTCAAAGTATTAAGCTGCAAGGAAATGACTCAAGTATGCGGATCGTTTTTTTTTTTTTATTTTCATCAAACGTCTGAAGCTGCAAGTATTTCTGATTTGCATTGATTGCCCTATACAAAAAATAAAAGATTTCCAGAGGGGGACAGGGGGAACGCTTTTCAGGTGAAAAAACGTCTAGCTTTATTCAGTATCGTACAATGTTGGCCTTTATATAGCTGATTAAAAAATAACTCAATTATCGAGCAAATTTGTCTTATAAATCGTTATTCTACGTGGAATAATGACGATTGTACAACGTATAATCGCAAGTTGTAATGACTACTCATTCTCATAACTTGTTTATGATGCAATCGTCCATTCCGCCGGTCTTCCAGGCTTTAAAAAATAGCCATTTAAAAGTAGATCAGCTACTGCATAGTGTGGCAACTAGTTCAAGCTAGAGATGAACAGGGGTGGATCTAGCCGGGTGGGGGAGATGTGGGGTATTCATCTCCCTACCAGCCACTTTTCAACAATGTTTTTGATGAATACAATTTTTTCATAATTTTGAATCTCTTCGATAACAATTATCCTTACCCCTAGCAAGCATAAATCGAAATGTGGAAACAAAATGGATCATATTTGGTGAAGGATTCAAAACTAGGGGTAAAAACTTTAAGCAGAATTTTTATTAAAAATTGTACAAAAAGCACTAAAACTGCTATTACGCTACTTAAATTTTCAAAAAAATTCCGGGGTAGCAACCCCCCGTGCCCCCTAGAGCTATTTTTGTCCCTCGATTTGCCTTGAAGCAACTCTGCCGAAAAAATGTCAAAATGTGGTGCCCTTCCAACTCCCTGAAAAAAATTCTGAATTCGCTCTTTCTACACAACATTTTCAATTAAAACAGCTTATTTGCGCTCTTTTCCGGGTCTAAACGTCTAACGTTTTTGTATTTGGTTAACATTCAACTTAATTTAAAGCCGCTTCTCCCTCCAAAATTTTCTGGGTTCGCTCCTGGAGATGAGAGGTGAAAATTTTCGATAGTCAATAGTTGTTTCAATAAAAACAGTGTAAAACAATCGATAACTGTAGCATACTGAGCTGGCTAGCAATGGGATGCAGGTTATCGTTTCACCTTGTAAGCATGTTTCGTCCGTACAATGTCTGACAAATTTTTCAACTCCTTGTGAGATTGCATTGGTCAACTCTTTGTTTTAAGAACATAATGCAAATTTTTGATAAGATCTTGCTCTCATTTTTTTCATCAGGTTTGTACCTTTATTGTCAGTGAATTTTGCACCTAATTCATTCTGTTTTTCAATTCTTCGTTTGGGTGAACCTCCATAGATTCTTCCACAAAAGCTCAGTTCTTACCGTACCTCACTGCTGCAAAAAAAAACAAACAATATTTCAAAAATTCCTGGATCCGCCTTTGATGCCGTCCCCCCTCCCCGGGTAAAATTTCGTTCCGCCGCCCTTGGCTACATCTTTTGTATTTTTTTCAATAACGAAGTGCCCACAAAAACATTTAGTTAAAAAGAAGTTAAAAAAATAAAACAGCTCAACCCAAAGTTGCAATCTTTGTTACTGTAGTAAAACAAAAATTAAATTACTGGCCTACCTGTTTTGGGGTAATTTTGCAATAATATTCCTTTAAAGGCTTACTTTTATCGGTTGTAGAGATCAATTTTATTGAATTTTTTGATAATTATATATGGCTAAAAGCACTGATAAGCCACGCCAAGATTGCTTTTCGTAATTACATATTGCTTTAATATTTGAAGTGTTAGTTTTGAAAAATCACAGCTGCTGTTTCTTGCAAGTACCTTTTTTGCCTTATTCGTGAAACGCTTGAAAAAAGGACTTATATGTCTTTGACAATCCTTAATTTAGCACCGTGACCAGCTCAACGTTTCAAGTTAACGAGAAAAAATGCGATATATAAAACAAGCAGCAAACGCAAGAATAGCATCAGTGTGAGCTCAGTCAGCGCGCAGTGATAAAGTTGAAATGATCATTGATTGAATGAAAATGGTAAATACCATTACCGTATGATGTATTTTACTAAAGATTTACGCTGGTTAAATGAATTTATCAAATCAGTATTGTTAACTAACAAACCACAGCTATTTAGATTACTTACAGAAAAAATTAACTTTGAGAAGGAGCAAATTCGTTTACTTGAAGGATGAAAGGTGCACAACATGCGCCTCTTTCAAACTTCCAGCAAAAGCAAATGAAGATAATTTTAATGGGTTTAATATTACGATACTATATCACACAGCAAAAGGAGTAGTGACGTTGGTTTAATCATTAAAACAGCACTGTAAAGTGTTGCTATGACTTTCTTTCCAGGTCAGCTATGTGTAGCTTAACGTTGCATTTTCTCTGGCTTCGCAGTGAAAAAACATTATTTCAACTGCATTCTGTGTCTTTGTTTTGCAAACACATTTAAACTGCTAGGTAACATTGCATAAATTTGCCGCAGCGCCATGTTAGCATATGGCAGTTTGTGTGTGTTCTGTTTGAAATTGTTATTACACTGAAAGCAGTGCTAATACATTTATAAACTGGTACTGTATTATTTGTGAGTATACTGTCAATTTACATAGGTACAATCTGAATTAGAATACGTACAGAACTGTATGCTTGAAAAGCTTGAATTTGGTGTTACATTTACACCCTCTCGAAGTACGTAGTATTTTTGATGCCGGTATCGGCCTTATTAAAATTAAGGATATTGTCATAAGTGAATGTAACTGCAATATTTTGTTGTTTGGGCTTGGCTGTCAACTATTGGAATAAGTTTGCATGTATTTTTGAGTTGGTTTTATTGTGATATATGTGTTTTTGTAGAGTTGGAAAGTTTAAATTTGACTATTGCAGGTTGGCCATGTATTTTCACCAAATATTTAAGAAAGACATATATCTAAGTTAGTCATAATAAGCATTTACTTCAGGGAATACAAGTTTCTATCTAAATTTGATATGGTATAGAGCACTACAAAAGCTAACTCTAAATCTACGTTTGCATGTTTGGCATGCCTCGTGTTTTAATGCATTACCTCAACTTTTGTGTCAACACTTTTATGAGTCGGTTTATTGCCAAGCGCTTTCAGTGCAAATTTGATTAAAATCAGACGATTAATGTTAGCAGATTGATACTTGAACGAGTATGATTGACAGGCCGTCGTAAATTGAATTAGTGATCAGAATGAGTTAAAGAAGATACTGAATCTAGTTCTTTTGTCATATGGATAAGATTCACTGGTAGATATTTGTTATTGCAATTCTAGGGTCGTAGATTCAAACCCCAGCATGCTTTTATTGCAGTTGTTTTATGCCATGTGTCAGCTATTGTTTGTAATGTGTGTTATCTGTTGTACTTCATCTTGAGATTAGTTGAAAAATATCACACCTAACTTTTTTATTGTGAAGAAAAGCGTTTATTACTGCTTGTAAATGGTACCTACTTTGGAATTAGTCTAATTCAGTGTTTGTTAAAAAAAGCTCAGTGTTCCTCTAATAATTTCCTTTCCAAGCTGCTTTTTTAAGTTATAGCTTAAATGCTTTGAATTAAAAATATGTCAATAATTTGTAAGGAAATGCTAGGTTTAGCTTCATATGATTTTATTATATAACTTATCGCGTAGAGATTACACACCGTGGTTAAATTTATACCAAGCCCAGCTTAAATTAAATTTGGTGGGTAATACGTCGCAGTTAAGTTTGTGTATTATAAAATGTAGTTTGTTGCCCAACCACTAAGTGATTCTGCCTTAGGGTGTCGATCATATGTTATGGTTTACTGTGAGTTTATAATTGTTCCCCAGTTTTGAGTTTACTTGGTGGACCAGCACAAATTACTTATGACAAAATTACTTCTGGGAATGCTTAATTCAACACTCTAGCACAAGCTGTGACAGTGCGTTAAAGTAAATGTAGTGAATACCTCTTGGGAAAAAGATAATAATAGACATTAAAGATAATTTTATTTTAGCTGCTGCTTTTTAGAGACGCATTTATAAACGTAGGCCGGAAAAATACCCCCCTGACATTCTAAGATAGTTGAAAGTTGTCCAAAAAGCTAATCTTGTAGAACCACGCTGACATTCTAAAAAGTTTTAATCTTGTCAGTTTGTGGTATTCAATTTCAGAGTGGATGCAGTTCAAGTGTAATGAAGACAGTTTTTATGAGTTAAACTTTTTCGGGTTCCAGTTGAGTTTTTAGCCTAGTTTGGAATTGGAATTTTCGAGTTTGAACTGATTAGGGCCTCATTCGTATTGTTCCGCTTACTCTACATTTGAATCCAATGTTTATTTTACTGTTTGTAGTTTACAAATAAGGTCTGCTTTGTTTTGTTGTAAACGGGTCTTCATTATTACGTGTTTGTCATTTAAGCATTGAGCCAATTCAGCTGTAAGGATTCGTCAGTAGCTTTTGCAATGATGGCGTAAACAGTTGATACGCTCATTTAATTTTCGGATATAGAGTCATGTACACTAAAATGTTGATGTCATGGAACGGTTTTGCTGCAATAATCATAATTACTGTGGGCTTGAAGATGAAGAAATGATTTTATATTTTCGTTTTAGCTTTTTGGATTGTTTGTGTCTCATTTTTTCGCCATACACAAATTACCTAAAATTTGCAGTAGTATTTTAAAAAGTCAGGGCCAATTTGAGTGCTTCAAGTTTTTTGTGATGATGCTTTCAGAGTTTGGTATCAAGTATTATATGAAACAGCGAGGGTGCTAGATAGATTAGTTGGTACTTGTCAAATTTTTTTCTTGAAAATGGCTGAATTCACTATGTATTATGCACGGGTCAAATTTGTAAAAAAAAATTGTTAATATTCGTAATTTAATACCGTATTTAGCTTTTCTTTACGTAAAAATTATTTTCTTTTGAAGAAAAAGCGAAGCATTAATTACATCATTTCAATATACACGTCTATATGTTAATACCAAATAAATCAAATAAAATATGAAATACTTTCTTAGTAAAAATTTACCCCGAAAAGTTTTTGAACATTTTTTAGTTTATTGCTAAAAAATGAATTCGCTTTTGGGAAAGTTAACGTTTTACGAGAAAAAAAATAAATGTATGACGTCATTATTGGATACACGCGACTGACGCCATTTTTGTTGTCCACGCATACTTCCTCTGTGACAAGTCAGCACACGATTTGTGATTCGTCAATTGAGTCAGATTTAAGATGTTTAAATGCAGGTATTTAGCATTTATTATATTGCATCGTTATTTATGAAAATAAAAAATAAAACCAGCCGTTCCTGGATGATAAAAGATGACTGATTCCCGACGTTTTGTCGCTTTTTTCCGGGTTAGATCGGTTTGAGACTTGCCTATGCGTCACTTTGTCTTTCGGCATCCCATATATACAGTAGGAAACATATTTAGCGCTCTAGTTTGCATAGAAAGCATGAGATAAGAGAAGAAATTGCCAAGCACATCATAATGCAAGTCTACTGCATGTGGTATTTTTTTGGCTGATTAATAATTACATGAATCGAAATACATTGATAGAGAAAGCAATATTTAAATTTTTTGGTCATTACGGGTAAACTAGCCTGTCTGCATTGTATGATACATATTTCCTTTTGGTTGCTTGAAAATAGTCAATTTTATTTTAGTAAGTCCCACATTGCAATCTAAAGTTAAAAATGCTCATTATTTCGAATCGATTTGAAAATATCCTGAAGTACGTTTAGTCTTAGTGATCTATCAGGGTATACTTATCCTGGCCCACCTTTTGTAAAATGGACCGGTCGCTTTGCAGAAAGTAAAAAGGTGGAAATATATTTACTAAAGAAAATACAAAGTTAGTAAAAGAAGCAGTGCAGGAAAATTGATTATAGGCTACTACTTTATGTTTCCTGACATATTGGACTTGGTATTTTTAAAAAATTATGTTACTACTACTTTATGTTACCTGATATAATAGGCTTGATACTTTTAAAAAATTATGCCAACTGGCTTAAAAGCTGCAAAGCTATTTGCAATTGGTTAGTAGTTTGTACATGACACGAACAAAGCAAATCAATCCGATTAATTTAGGTGGCTGCTTATTTTTATTAAGCCAATTATTGGAAATAAACAAACGTTGACATTTATGCCACATCAGTGAATGAACAAACAACTTTTATTTTTTCAGGTTGCAGTAGAATTTGAATATATTTGCTGTAAATGGTTCCTGAGTTAGGAAAAACTTTTGGTAAAATTCGAAACCTGCTTGACGACAAGACGGATAAAATCAAGCAAATAAGCATGACCAACATGGATTGTGAGGAAACGAATGGGGATGGTAGGTCCAAGAAAATAATTATGTGAATGCTTATCAACGTTTCTACTATCATATTTAGAGCATTTATTATTTTTTTAATTGCGACAAATTGAGGAGACGCTGTAACGCTCTTGCTCAGAAGTTGCTAGTCTCCTTACTCTCCAAGGTAAAGAAATTCATAAAGTGTTATTTCCAACAGCGCATCTTGTTCTCCACACTTGCCGTCTTGCTCTTTCCATTTTTTCTGTTGACGCAATACGTCAAGCAGAGAAGCAATGAGAGGTTTTATTTGTGTCTTAATAAACTGTTCGAAAAAAAGTAAGTTACATATTTTCTCTTACCAGACTTTATTTAATTCAACAAGAAATGTTTACTGCATGATAAGAGCGTTACTGATCTGGAGCTAATGTAATGAAGTACACCTATTTCAGTTTGATATGCTAAACTGCTCTTCCAAGTACACGCTGTTAACGTTTTTGAAGAAGGTTCTTAAACCGTGACCGGCCGTTAGCTCAGTTGCTTAGCGCACGCTTTCGGTGCGGGAGGTCTTGGGTTCGATTCCCGGGCCGGTCAAATCGGCACAGTGTCGCCAACGACTCGCCACCGTTGCGGCGTTTCTTCGGAGCTGTGTAGCCCAGGCGCTAAGCCGCGGAGATGGGCCCCGCAACTCGTTACACGCTTCGGCGTAATACGGCGAGTATAATGAAGATTTGATTTGATTTTTTTTCTTAAACCGTTTTTATTTGTTGTATCTTTTACTTAAGGTATTTAAAGCTTTGAACTACAGCTAATGCGAATGCCCAATAAATGCAATTTAAATTTGATACACAGCTGCATCTTTTTCGTTTCCGAAGCAGCGCTTGGTCCTGCACAATTTGGTTTTGAAATGCTTCATAATATAACTTCTTCAGTTGTAGGCACACGTTTGTTACGTAATAGTTGTTTAAAATTTTCTTGCTATTGCAAAATCCAATTACAATTGGTACTAAAGTGTTTCTAAAGAAGAAAAGTGTTTCAGAAATTCTCTTACCTGTAAGTTCGGTAGTATTCGAGTAGCGAAAAATACTTTTCTATTCAAACATTGTAGGTATTGTATGTACTTTGCCGATTACCGAAATACTTGAAGAATGTACTTCTGAAGTCATCAGTGATGCAATTACGTCATAAATGACTTGCAATTAGGCAAGAAATTACGTAGCTTATAACCACATTAATATAGTTGTTCAACGCAACTAGATTCAACGTCGAGGCATACTAAATGGCACAGGGCCAAAAATTGCGTCTTAAATCGGAAATTGGCGCCAGTTTGGGAAGTTTGTGGTGTCTTTCTGAGAAAACCTTTTCATTAGACGCAATAGTGATGTATCTGCAAAATGAGACATGACGGAACGGAATAGATATATTTATTAAAACCATAAATTTAATAAAAAGGTTATGAGGCTAAAAGCTTTCAAATAGGTTATTTTTGAATTTAGCCTCAAGGTTTTCAGCATCTATGCCAGCATCTTATTGTTGCTACATATTTTTTTGGTGGTATGTAAATATTGACTTCATTGCTCCATAATGAAAATTCGATAACTGTGGTTGCGGGATTATTTGTTCAATTTCAATTAATTCGTTCAACCCAAGTCTTGCGAAAGGATCCTTCGCAACATTCGTGTGCTAGATGCCAAGAAATAGTAATTTAAAAACGAAAAAGTTAATCTATAAATACGAAAGCATGTCGGAAAAAAATGAATAGCAGCTCCACCCCTTTCTCGTGCGAGAAAAATAAAACAAGATAATAAAGCAATTTATTCATTTATTGCTTGATTACTTTCAGATGTACATGTTCCCATTCCACCTCAAGTATTAACCATGAGCCACGACAGTTATGACGGTTATCGCCCGGGTTCCTGCAATTCAGGTGCCGCAGAACCAACCAAAACCGAACCCATGCTCTGTGCCTGCTGCCACAAGCCGATTATCGACCAATATTACATGTGGGTAGATAAAAGATCGTGGCATGAGTCGTGTGTACAGTGCGAGGTTTGCCGAAAACCCCTCGCCGATTCGTGCTATTCGAAGAATCACAAGCTCTACTGTTTACAAGACTACAAACAGTAAGTAAACATTGCTTGTATTGTATCTCCGCAATTTTTAATATGCCTACTTTGCATGTACTATTACACATTTCTAGTTTTTGTGATCATAAAGCTCGCTAGTGTTATTAAGCCGTACATTTTTGACACCAGCAAACCTTTTTCTAGCAGCTTTAACAAAATTACATGACTGAAAGCCAAATTCAATCTTTTACGAGGCACAGCAATAAAAAGACTATGCATTAAACTTAAACAAACTTATTGCATGTATTAAGTCTTTTGGTTGCTGCGCCTAACAACTTTATAGTACGATAGATACCTTCGAGCTTGAAGTTGCAGCCTACAAAGGTTCAAAAATTATCGGTTGAATGTTTGACCTAAGTTATGTTTAAATCGATTTGATCCAAGGGTGAAAGAAATGTTTTTGCTTTGAATTATGAAGCCATCAAATGCAAACTCTGCAATTTTTTTTCAATGGATCCCTTCATCTTTGTCAGTTAAGCGCCCAAACATTCCAGCTGAAATGTACAATGGATTGATGATTGTATGTTAAGTTCCAGCGTGGGTGGTAACGGCATGGTTGGTCATTGTAAACTGTAGCAGATGTGTTATGATAATTGTTAGCGTCCCGTGAAGTGCAGGGCGTAAAGCGGAAAAGAATTGACAGAATAAGCAAAACTCGTGCGAATCTGTTACAGATAACTAACAAGCAAATGTCTAACGCATCAATTTTTCACGGTTTGCGATTTTGCCTAGTATTGTCTAAAATAGACAATAGCTGTAATTTTTTTCAAATTACATATTTGTGGTGACTGAAATACTTTCACCACTTTTAACTTAAATCTCTGAAAAAAAAAAAAAAACAAGCCGAAAAGTCGTGCACATTGTTTGATTTGAAATTAACGGTTACTCGAACGAAGAATTATCGTTTTATTTTCCTGGAACTAATTTAAGGGCTTAGTTGTGGGTTACCAACGCAACTCCATATAACTGATCGTTGAGCCTAGTTTTTGCTTGGACATTTTCTCACCTACTCAAAAGAACGGAAAAGGATTTGTCAAGTGGCGAAGTAGGCCGAGACTTGCCGCAAATACGTTGCTGAAACATGTAATCATCACCTATTCGAAGTTGCCCGTGTCTCCGTGGGTGTTCCACATCCGCTAAATCCTTTCTATGATGAGTTAGCTTTGTAAAACGTCTATAGAAATGCTCTCATTTTCATATAAAACAATTATTGGAGTGATTTTAAAAAAAGTTTTGCTCAAGCTAAGTTAATTAGCAATAAAACACGTACCGCTAAAACTCAACCTCAGCAAGGCATTTTGCCATTCCAGAGAGATTTATCAACCAATGTCCAGTAGGATGCCGTGTTTGGATGGTTAAATTTTTGAGAAATGAGGGCATTTTAATTAGTCAAGAATAGCACTTCGCAAATTTGTCTTAACACGTTAGGTTTTTAATAGAAACACTTATGCCAAAAGATATACAGGTAAAATGCATGCACTTCAAAACAAACAAAAATGAACTAAAAAACGACTACGGAAAAACAAAAACAAATTGAGGCTTGTTTGGCTCATGCACCTTAAAATAAAAAGATTTTTGACACGAACAGGGCATGTCTTTTCTTGCAAATTAACAGTTGCATATTTGGTCACAAAAGATAACAACAAAGTAGAAAAATTGGGATTCTTTTAGTTGTCTGTTCGAGATGTCTACTTAAGAAGCTGCTGGCTCCAGCTTGGGTGTTCAGTCCTTCACTTCCAGTCAGTGAAACCCACTTCAAACGATGACGTTGATGGCTAAAATTTGCAACTTACACCTAGTGATTTACGTTGAACTGAGACAAAAACGTTGTAAGCAACCTGGTGTTTGCCAACCACAAAATTCTCGAAGCACGTCGATATGTAGCTTGCTCAAACCAAAGCCACTTAGAAAGAAAATTTTTTACCGGACATGTTTCTCGCGAATTCCAATGTTGTTAGAAAGAATGCTGACGACAATTTAAGTCAGCAAATAAACAAACTGAATTCAGTCTTGCTTTGTTTGGTTGTGCCACAATTCAACACCTACGATTCTACAACTCTTATTTAGACGACGTGCGAGAGCTTCGCAAGTTACTTTTGACTTAACTTTTTTGCTTCATTGGAAAACTTTGGCCTCTTAGGGTGCATTATTAGCGCAGCTAAGTCTGACGCAGTAATATCCGGCAATTGGCGAAAGCACTGTATATTTTTCATTAATCGCAACTTTTTTTTTATGTCGTTAGTTGTTAGCATTTGCTGGCGATTAGATGGTTCAGCAAGAAGTCAGTAAAGAACAAATCTTTGATCTGACGTTAATCTAGCTCCAAAGATACCGCTTCCTTAGCTGCTTCTGTTTTGCAAAGCAAATATTGACTAGTGTTGCGGGTGTGGATTTCACTGAATTTTACGTCCATGCAAACAATCGTATACTTGTCATCGATTGTAATAGAGCAAAGAATAGATTTGCCGCGGGAAAACCGATTTTACAACATTGTGACGAAAGAATCAAAGACTTTGAGCTTTTGTGGGAGGAATTAACAGCTTGGTATTTCGCAAAATATGCAAAACTTTTTTGACTCTTAAATGTTTTAACATATACATATATCTTTTGCAACAAGCTTTTCGATTAAAATGTTCCAGTGTGGCAACCATTCCACTATTTCGCCCAAATCGGCTCAAATTTGAGTCTAATTGTTCCAGAACATAGCATCTATCACGCCAACGGTGCATGTGCATTGTGCAATTGTTCTTATTGTTGATTGTAGCCAGCTGCTGTTTGACATCAGTCTTTTATTGCAAGTGACTTTGAATTTATGACGTCACCAAAGCAGTCTGCCATTTTGGTAAGTTCTTCATTGACCCAAGTAACTCACTTGATAGCTTGAGCTTTTTTGCACATGGGTTTAGCGTTTAACCAAAAATAGCTTGGCACAAAGTGATAAACGACGATCGCTATTTATTAAGCCGTGTAAAGTCCATCACTGGTTTTCGATGTTAGGGATAATTGGGCATAAGCCCCAATGCATTTCGTCATATTTTTTGGTAAACATAAACAACTCTTGTACTATAGCTTCGCGATGGTTTCAAAAATCAAGTTAATGTAATTTATTCTTGTCGCCATTTTACCTAAAATCAATGGTTGCTTTACGGTCGGAATGGCAAATTGAAGTTGCCATAGAACTTAAAACTTTAAAGGCTAAGCTTTTCCACAATAAATAAAGTTCACTTTTATACGTCAAACGGAATTGAATGCTTGAAACTTTTGCGTTTCGAACCCTTCATTTTGCACTTAAATAGAATAGAACACAATATAACTTGGCAGTGCATTATAGAAGAAAAGTTGTAATTAAGCAAACTGTTTAATAATTTGTTTCCGGTATGCGCCAATCGATACCACTGACGAAATGCGCAGCACGAAGTTGGGCTTGGGTGCACAACTACTCATGGGGTATGTGAAGTCGGTTCAGCGTGATCGTTGCATTTTCGTCAAATCATAATTACGATTTTACTTGAAAGTCCTGATTGTTACTCGATTTAGGGCACACTAATTGTGAGTATGACTCCGTGAAAGCCGGCAAAATGTTACTAAATCTAAAGTACTTTAATGCTGGTGTAAGTGTCCATAAGCACATTAAAATTTTTATCGTGAGCTTTCGCATTAAGGTATGTGTCAAAATAGCGCACTGTTACAGTACATTGCAAGAGATGTTTTTAAAAGTAAGATCAAGGTATGCACAGTTGCCCACCTTTCCTTATATTGGCACCAATTTAAACATATGCGTTATGAATTGTTATGTTTGGAAAAGTTGTTTATTGGTAGATTCTATGAATAATTCTTGCTCCGTTTGTATTAGGTGAAAAAAAACTGGGAAACGCCGTGACTTTGCAAAATTTGAAAGTTTTTGAATGTTGCCATGTATTCAAATTCAAACTACCTTATACAGCTAGCGCTCAATGCATAGCTAGAAACCCAAATTTCAAGAGTGACTAATCATGTGTTTGGCGTCCAAGAGCACCTACTTGTTTTGCCAGATCTTATTCATTTTGCAACAGCTCCAAATCGATTGAGAAACGTGAAGCGCCATATTTAGAGCAACACTGAAAACCCATTTAATGATTTTATTGTGGGTATAGTGATTACACGATTTTTCGGCTAAGTCCTAACTTCCTTTTCACTCAAAGACGTTTTTTTGGCCAATTCTGACATAATCAGTGACTGAAAGCAACACATAACATGTTATCTGCAAACAAGACGTCGCATGAACAAATTGACCACAATAACGAAGTCTAGGAACCAAAGAATAAATTAACTAACCCCTATTGCCAAAATGCACCAAATTACCTTACTCAAATAAACACTATGTACTAATTGCATCCTCTTCGCCGAAATACACGATCGACTTATGTCTGCACTAACCTCAAAAAAATCAGACTCCGCTATATTCCTAGTTTGGCATTCCTTCCTTTAAAGCGGCGACTGCTTGGAAACGCCGGTATGATACATTGTTTGATGAAGCTTACATCATCAATCGCCTGACGTCATAACTCGTCACTTATTTTTGCTTCGTCTTTGTGTACATTATAGCCTTTCTTTGATCCAAAAATTTTTCTCAGCTGTTGCTACAAGTGAATAGCTTATGATCAGCCGAAACATGTCACGGCATGCTAAAATGGCAAATGTTTTTGGTGTTTGACTTAAATTAGATTTGCTTAGTTGCGTTCTGTTTCTGCAGCTATATTTCGCTAAAGTGCTCGTTCCATTTTCATTGTACTCTTGCTTATATTAATACATTTTTGTCTGTTTGAATGTTTGAGGCACCAAAGCAACTTTGGATTTAAAAAATCTCGTATTCTCTATTAAAATATCACTGCATGGCAGAGGCCAGTTCAAATCAGATTTGCTTGTTGTATAAAAAGAAAGAGCAAAAGTATGTGCAAGTATTTAGTGTATGTTTTTGTGCAAAAAGTTTATTAAAATGCAAGAGAATATATTGCATACATTGCAAACATTTTGGAAAGGGGCTATTTTACCGTAGATCTTCGCTTCTTTACGACATTCGAATTTCGTGCATCTAAAGTGCACTGGTCTCAGAAGTAAAAGGAACGTGAAGATGATTATTTAATTCCTCAATCAATGCGTTTGTTCCCGGAAAAGATTTTGTTGTTGCACTTATGTTTATTGTTGTGATTAACACTTAGTATCTGTCACCCACATAGCTAGTCGCTTTAAAAAAATGCTTTTTTGCACAAACTGCTTTATAGATGACCATATGCGCAAAATATGGTCAGTTATGGTAGTATATCTTATATCGTTACTTTAAGAACCAAACATATAGGATGTCCGATTAATTTCCATGACCCCTTGTTAAAAGGTTAAAAGTTTAAAACTGCTGATTCCATTTTTGAAATTCTTGGGATGATATAGCAAGCCATATAGGTTTTACATGCCAGGTAATTGCATTTATTGACTTTGTTGCTGCAAATACACTGGGCAAAGATTTTGCAAAATTTGTTCGTGATATAACACTTGCTGCTTGCATCGCCTGTTAAGACAGGTGTGCCTAAACGTAATAATATGTCGCAGTACATAGGCTACAAGCCAGCAATGGCTTCTGAATGTATACACTGTACAGCTGCACATAGGAAACATGTCTAGCATGACCGGTGTTCGTGATAGGTTGATAGACTCATTAGGCTTAGGTTTCAAGTCACTACTTCCGTTTCGATAAAAAACGTTGCTACTGAAGAGCTGCTGTTTTAGGAAAACAATTTATGTTTATTTTTTTACTGTTTATTCAGATTTTTTCGTAAGAATTTGAAAGTGTAATGACGTCATAGTTTGATTGATGCACAAAACTCCATGTAAATAGTAGCCTGAAGTGCAATGAATTCAGCGATTGAAACACAAAATAGCGTTTGGGCGTTAAAATAAACTAATACTTTGTTTACACAGTGAGGTTGAGCACATAGACAGCTCATTTCTTCTAAGTTTTCCATACTTTTATTCCTGAAAAAATTTTAGGAATAGTTCTAAATCATCGTTCGTGAATCTCGTCACGAAATTGTCACGATCCATCGATCAACTTTGTTTATGCTAATGTTTAAAAATAGATCGATGCATCTTGTTTTATTTTTTTGTTATGTACTATCCTTGCTCCATTGAGTACTTCAGTTTACAAGGCGACACTGGGATAGCTTCCTAAATTGGACGCAGCTCGGCAAATGAAAGCTCATTAAGCAGACGCAGATTTTCAAGAACTCATGCGTTTATGGTTTAAACACTTTTGCAATGTCACGCTGAAGAACATCCTTTAAGCATTCTGTAATCTGACCATATACTCAGTCTTGACATAATGTTTTGGCACAATCTACTTTGTTCGTCGAGTAAGCTATAATGTAATCGCTAGTTCAAAATTTTAGTCGTGACACCGATCAAAAATAGAACCGTCAAGTGAACTCGCAGCTACAGCTTGATAGGATGGTTAGCGTGTTGACAAATTGATCAATACCACGCAACGTGACACAAAACTACCAATTTTTCAAGTAATAATTTTTCAAGAGTGTACCAGCATAGAGTCGACGAGGTTTGAGGGGATCAAACCGAAATTGTAATTCCCCAGTCCACTCGCCCAATTTTAGTGGGTTTTCGGCCGTGGTTCTTGGTTCTAATTTCTGCATCATAATCAATTTTCTGATGTCATGGTTAAAAAAAGTGATTATGACATCAAGAAATTGATTATGATGCAAAAACTAGAACCAAGAACCGTGTACCTAAAGCTCACAAGCATTGGACATGTGGACAGGGTGACTGTGTGCCAGAACAGGAAACGGCTCAGAGACGTTACTAAGGAGAGCAGCAGAGTGGCTATAAAACATTTTACCGGAATTCGTGAAATAATATGCAAATATACTATAATATCACAGCAGGTGAAAGGCAGTTTTTTTGAGAATTAACCAGCTCATACAGTTTGCGAAGGTTTTCAATAAACTAGTGGTGGACAAACCACTTGAAAGTACAAATCTTGTGAAGTATTTTGAGGTGTCAAGTTGTGTCATTTTACAAGATATTACAATAGCAATAGCTTGACCAAAGTGTTCTTAAACGTTACTATTTCAAAATTAAAGATTATGCTACAATACTATATTGTAGAAATTAAAAAGGTCATATACTTTTAACCTCGAAATGCTTTAATACCTGCCGTATTGACTAATTGTCATGAGAGTATTCTACTTCTTGGATTTAATTTCTTGGGGCTGAAGATTTCTTGGGGCTGAAGATAAGAAAGGCAGAAATTTTAAATGCAAATTTACAAAAAAGTCTTGGTAAAAAACTATACAAGAAAACATTCTCATTCCTACGCATTACATACGTAATTCAGAATGACTGCATATTATGAAGTCGGCTCTCCAATGACGAGCAAAATTTTGTCAACACCAAAATTTTCGTGACTTGATTATCGACAATATTACTATCACGCTTGATGCTAAATGAGTAAGACGTTCGAAATTCCAGAGCACTCCAATTTTAGCGGTAAATCCTAATGCTCCTGAATTCTGAACGTGTATCGCTGGTACACTTACTGTATTACGACGAAATGTAAAACTAGCGTTTTTTTGGTACTGGATCGGTGAGGCAATCGTAAATATCTGGGAAAAATTGCGGTTTAGTTCTAACCAATTGCGAAGTATTGAGTTTTGCCGTTCGCGTGTTGAAAATTGATAGTGTGTTCAGCAAGGTATTATTTATTGTCAATTTTTTTTTTCTTTTTAAACTGTGTTTACCAAAACAGCAACAAAATTTTAATTAAATTGCGTTATTTTACCGCAACATTCTTGGATGCATTCTTGGTAATCGAAAACTTTAGTTTCATGTCATTAGAATGACCCGGTGGAGAATTGAACTTTCGCCACAAGACTAGGAAACATACTTATAGCCTAACGAAAACATCAAATCGAGAATGATTTTGAATGTCTTTTAAGGCAGAACTCGTTGCATCGTGTGTAGTTATGAAATTCATACTTTGTAAACACTGGCGCCATGCATAGGAATGTTGTGCAACGTCGATGTTTTTAGTTTTTGTAAGATTATGAAAAGCAACTGATATTGCTTTGTTTGGTTTGTATATTTATTGCCTTTGTCTCTCGAGAGTGAAATTGCCTAATAATTATTTAATTAGCAAACTGAAGCGCCAAATCTATGTATAGCCATGAAAAATATTCGTGCGCTTACTTCAGATGGTTTCGTTTCGCAATGGCGGTATTTCGTGGAACGGCAGATACGATGTATATTTTTGGATCTTTTGAAAAGCATATTACTAAATTAAGCAAATACCATTGCCGCCCTCTTGCGGTATTTGCTACATCATCGCACTGCGGTGTTTCGTTAGCAATAATATTTTTTAATATCAATTTGTCGTTTTTTTAATGGTATTAATTTTACCGCACTGAAAAAAGAATTGCAAAATTTTGTGGAACCACATTCATGGACGTGTTGGAGATGATTGATTTGTTGTTAATGTTAAAAGCGTTATCTAGCAGTGCTCCAAGCTACAGTACCTTAACGTTATAAGTCTGCGTATCGAAGTAGCCTAATAAAATTTTTAAAAGCTTTTTCAACTGCTCAGAGAATGAAGTGGATCATCTCTTATTCGAGTCGTCAAAACTGCAAATAAAAAAAAAAGCAAAAACAAAAAAAAAAAAACAAAGAAAAAATAAACAAAAAAAGTTTTGTGTACAAGTGAAAAAGAATAAAATCAAAACAAAAAAATAAAAAAGAAGTAAAAAAAATTAGTTGGGTGAGGAATTTCCGAAAGTAATCCAAGAAACTACTGTAAGTTCAAAACTACTTTAAAATAGCCATGAAAACTCAAGATCAACATTGAAAGGGCTTCTATGCAGTAAAATAATTTGTAATAAAACTTAAAACTAATTTCAGTGGTACAGTAGCGTACTACACCTTATCTCTGGTATTTTCAACAAATAAAATAGTAAAAAAAAATATTTTGCGTTAGTTCACGTTAAATATTTATTTTAGCTTAAAATATTTGAAAAAATGGTGAAAAAAAAACAAAAAACGGCATTGTTTAATTCTGAGAATACCGGGAAAGTACCATAATAAACTCTGACCTTTTGAAGAAACGAACAGGAGTTTTAAGTAATGATTTTGGCTAGTTTATCTTCCTCAATGAAATTTTCCTGTTTTTGGTTTTATTAAGATTTATTCTGTACTGCACTGTTTTTTTTCCAAAAACGTTGATTATCAAAATTTTATTTCTGGTAGTATTTTTATCGCTTTTAAGTCAAAATGTTAAAAAATTGCTCGGTCACGCCTCGTCGTGATACCTCAGTCTCGTATGCCAAAAAAGGTAGTTTGCAAGCGGCACTAAACATCCAGAAAATGCAATATTTAGTGCGTTTCTTCTTTATTATTATTGATTTCGTCTCGTTTCCTCGCTCTTCAGTTTCTTGTCACCGCAGAACTGCAGGCTAAGATCTCAACAGTGCTAGGTCATGTTAGGCCTATATTTGACATTTTTCAGGCACGATTTTGGGCAGGGTGTTTGCTCCAAAACTCAATTTACTATGACACCATCTTCGCTTGTTCTTTTCTGTCACGCATAAACCGTCTGGCTTCTGGGAAAAGGTTCATACTTTATTTTTGGCACTTTTTTCCAATTGTCTCCATGTTTTCTTCTTCTTTGCTTTTTGTTTCCCCTTTGTGCCATAGCTACGGCGTTTCCACTCACGCCCACATTCATATTAGGAAACGTATATGAGATAATATGAAATTGCGAAAGAGCGAATGACAATTTCGCAGGTTTTGGGTTGTTTACTTCAAATAGTCAATATAGTGACATTTTTTTAAACTTTTTAATGCACTTTCCACAGCTATTAGCGAAATATGGAAATGCCAAATTTACATAAATGGACGATTTCATCGAAAGTAGTTCGTATTTTCCTGAGTAAAAGGAGATGGTTAACTTAAGTGATGTATGGTTTAATGACCTAAGTCTTTAACTCCTTATTTACCGTGGCGATTAGCTATATATGAAATATTCAAGCATCTGTTATGGGTTGAAAGGCTTTTACTTTGCAAAAACTACCATGATTTTAAAATTTTCGACGCAAAAAGTTTTGATTATCTCAACGTTTTGTGTTCATCTTGTAACATATGGGTTATACAAAATGTGAGTCAACTGGATGTATTGAAAATTTTTGTTAGCATTCTGCAGTTTTGTATTATTTTTAAAGTTTTATATTTTTTCTGTGTGGTTTCTTAAAGTACATAATTGTTAAAAACGCTGTGTGTAATCTTCGCAAAACCATTATTGCGAATAATTACACTACGTGACTTTATTGTTTCAAACTCCTTTTTTCGATTTCTTTGTGATAAGTTGTACTTGAGAGCCATTTTGTTCTCTGGCTTGCATTTAAAATTAGCAGTAATTGTACCAACATTTCCGTTTTCTTATATTTGAATTAGCACCAATTACACAAAATGATATCGAGGCACAAGAGTTTTGATTGGTTGATTTTTTATGACGTAACATTAAACAGTGGTACTTCCGTTCGTAGTTCGAGTATACTGTAGTTCTTAACTTTTTCTTTTTTTTCAAAAATTTTATTTTATCAACTGTATTCAAATGAGGAAATTTTCATCATTTGATTTCAAGTGCTTATTTTATGCTTCCGCCATTTTTATTTTCAAGAACGTCTTTTTGTTTCTATTTTAGGCTCCAGAGATTAGTACGCAACACACATCGTGGTGTTGATCAATCTATCTTCATTATGCTATATAGTTTTCTGGTCTGAATAAACAAAACAATCACACAATATTTTTTTACGTATGAAATTTGAATTGTCAGTCTATTTAAAATGTTTTCTTGCTGCCTAAACTAAAAATATTTCTATCACAAAGTTCTTCTGCAAGTTTAAAGAATCATAACTGCAAAGCAGAAGAAGAATTATTTTCAATATAGTGCTGAGCTTTTTTGAAACTTCTGTTTTAGAACAATTTTTTTACATTTTTGTAATCATGGATTTTTGTATCGACCGGTTATAGCTCAATTGATAAGACATTACAATCGGCGTAGGAGGTTCTTGGTTCAAACTTCGGGTGGTCCAATCAAACACAGTGCCGCCAAGGCTAGCTGCCCCTGCCACGTCTCTTCGGAGCTGTGCTGCTCAGGCGGTTAGCCGCAGAGATGGGCCTCGTCTACCGTCAAACGCTTTGGCGTTATTGCGCAAGTGCAATGAAGATTTGATTTTTGATGAATTTTTGAGTCGGAGCTATAAACTAATTTTTTTTCGCAGACTTCAAAAATGCCGTCGTTGTTTGGAGTTGATTCCTTTGACAGATTTTTTTCTAAACGTCGCGGGGCAGCCTTATCATGTTGCTTGTTTTTCTTGTGATAATTGCCACCAAAAACTTCAGGTAAATTTTAACTGTTTATAAACTTGCTCTTTCATCTTGTACATTTTGCATGATTGTGGGTAATTTTTTCCGTTAAATCTTTTGCTTATTTAATTTTATGCAAGGTCGTTAGCAGCCTGGGGGGTTGTGCAAAAGTTGTGCGAAATATTGCTTTGTGTCCCGTGTTTAGTTTTGCTGATGCTAATACACGCTAACTATTAACTACTGGCTAAAATGTTTAGTCTGGCGATCATTACACTGTGGATGAATCAAGTAAACAAATTTACTGTAAAATCTGCCACGACCAAGCAGATCAAGTGATCAATATCGACCCGGATGTGGATTTTTGTTCTGATTCAGGTAAAAACTCAAAATTTGGTTATTTGTGTTTGATGGCAGTTGTGGCTTCGCAATGATTAGCTATTACAGCACTGCTACACTTTGGCACAGGAGCAAAATTTTGCAGAGCCTATTAAAAGATTGAATTTGTTTGAAACAAATTTGAAGTTTACTCATCGAAGATTAATTATAATTCATATTTTCCGCATTTTAAAAAAAGTATTGGTAATATCAGTGTGACTAGCAAGCGTGTGCCTTTTGCCGATAAATACCAAAAAAATAGGCGGAGATGCTATTCGTGTAAAAATCTATAGTTTTCCAAAATTTTCCATTATTTTTGATGTACTTTGTCTTTAAAGTTAACACGTAACCACAAAGCTTGACAGCAACGTACCCATAATTTTCATGGCTACTGCGCATAGAACTGCCCAGAAATATTTTTTAGTCTTTCTGCATTATCTTATTGTACTGATGTATTCCAGATGCAAGTGACGATGAATCATTTTCACACCCCTATATGCAAATACCTGGAGCTAGAGGTTTTTCAAACTATGGAGCACCAGGAGGTAAATTGAATTGCTATAAAGCTGAACACAAATTAGCTACATTGTTATCTAGAAAAAGTAATGAGATAGATGGGTAGATTGTATAATGATGCTGAAAAACTGAATTATGAAATTGCTATGTGCTTAAATTCTCAATCTCTTGACAGCAACTGTTTTGACCTTCATGCATCTTGTCAGAAGAGCGCGGTGTAGTCGGGGGTTAAAATTTTGAAAATTATTTTAAGAGCCTTCAAAGATATTTCTTTGTGATGCCACAGATATTTATCCCCGAATAAGTTAGTGCTGTAATCGAAGATGCGATGAGCAATGCACAATGCAAAGGCAGGAGGCTCCAGATGTACGTTTTACATGTAGTATAATTAAGTATTTCTTTCGGCAAATGTTTTACATCATCATTTATGAAATGCAGGAATGCATCATCCACATCTCTTGGGACTTCAAGAAGGAGGAAACAAATCTGTCCTCACTTCTCTTTCCTCTTGCGACGGAAAACGAGTCAAACGACCACGAACAATATTGACGACAGCCCAAAGAAGAAAATTTAAAGCATCTTTTGAAGTCTCGCAAAAACCTTGCCGAAAAGTAAGCTTAAACTTTTGTTTTTAGAAAGATAAAACTATGAACACTGTATCTAGAAACAAAAATAACGGTATACCGATATATGAACCAACTACAAACATTTTAATTTTTTTTTTTGTAAATCAATCATAAAATTTCGAAATGCCAAATTTTGATTTTTCACTGGTAGTTAATTTTCTGTAGCTCGGAGATAACACCGTCGAGTACGTGGTATAAATATATAAGATAAACTAGGTGAATATATGAGATAAACTAGGTGAAGAAACTAGTGGTTAGTGCAAAGCTAAATGTGCTTATAAGCAAATTGTACTATTTGGCTCGCAGCATGTAAATTCGCTCATGAAATATATTTTTGTTTCTTTGCGTGACAAGTTTTGTCCAGTAAGAAAATCAGAGCTAGTTTTCGTATAGTTTGCCAAATTTTGCTGATTTTTGCTCTCAATTTACTTAAGTGGAGATTTCAGACTATTATAACCAAAATTGTAAACCTTACCAAAAAAATTATGGAGTGGTTAATAATTGATATTAATAATAGCACATTAATTATATAAACTTATGGAAGACACGCGATATAAACATTTATTCGTTATTTCGTTTGTTTTAGTCGAAAATGAAATGACTCAATCGCCTATTTCAGTATTCGTCTTAAAATTTTGAAATAGGAGATCAGGTCATGCACATGCTATTGCAATTAGTTTTTTCGTTAAAAAGCGAATAGTTTGGCTTTTCAAAATCGAATGCAGTTGCTGTGGCAAAGCGCTGTCTTAGCTGCTTGCAGAAAGTCTAGTTAAAGGTCAATCAAACTACGTAGTAGTAACACTTTTGGCTTTTTCAGGTGCGGGAAACTCTTGCAGCCGAGACAGGATTAAGTCCACGGGTGGTACAAGTTTGGTTTCAAAATCAGAGAGCAAAGGTGAGTAGTGTGTTAGTGTTGCCAATTTGTCTTTGAAAATTGACAAAATTGAAAATTTGCCATATTTTTCAGATGAAAAAACTTGCCCGAAGACAGGGAGACGGAAGTGGTGCGGGGAAGTCCCGAAACGGACACAGAGCTGGTCGAAAGAAAACGTTGGACTCAGATTCAGACAGTAAGAGAGAAATATCGTTTTAATTTGTCATTTCTTTGTGATATAGAAAATGATACGAGCAGGGAGAGACTAAATTATTACGCGTGAGAGACAATAAAACAACTTTTTTTTTTGTGTTTTAGTATGTTGTTTTCATGCTATAATTTCGCTAATTTTCAGAATAATAGTGAACTAAGTTAAATAATTGCCGGACTTTCTCTTTTCATAAAAAGAATAAAAGCATGAAGGATTGATGATTGCTTTATTGCAATGCAACACTGTCAAAACCTGCCGCTGAGCTCAGTTGTGAAGCACGACGTCATCAGTGCGAGAAAGTCTGGGGTTGGATTCCCAGGCTGGTCAGACAAACTGTCGCCTGCGGCTCGCCACCGCTGCGACGTTTCTTCAAAGCTACGTTGACCAGGCGCTATGTCGTGGAGATAAACCCCGCCTCTCGTTACACGCTTCGGCTTAGTACCGCGAGTATAATGAAGATTTGATTTTGATTTGACTGTCAAATGCTATAACGTACGTTATATTTTAGACGAACTTTCTAGTCCCGGATCTTATATTTCCATGCCCACACCGCACCAAGTCACAGCCTATCACGACACATACAGATCTCCAACCAGTATTCAAACTTCACCTACTACTTCTGTGCCGGAAATAAACTCCTACTGCCAACCAATAGCTCAAGGTAAATAAGAGCAACTGCTCTTGAATCTGCGCGGTATTGTGAATAGATTTTAAAAACTGAGAAAAAAGATTTTTGCATAAAACAAGTAGCCTATCGTACGTCCAGAAATGCTATGATGTTTTTACCAAATCAAAAATCGAATCTTTTTCATATTCGCGATATTATCCGAAGCGTGTAGCGAGGGGTCGGGCTACTTCCGCGGCTAAGCGCCTGGGCGACACAAAAACGTCGCAGCGGCGACGAGGCTTTGTCAACATTGTATCCGATTTGACCGGCCCGGGAATCGAACCCCAGACATCCCGCGCCGATTGCGATGTTTCTAACCACTACTCCAAACGACCGGTTTGATGTTTTTATTTTCAAACAAATTAAACTTGTGTCAAGATGCTAAGTTTTTAAATGCGATAAGTTACCAAATTTTATTGAATTTCTTTCAGATTCGACTGCAGATTTCTTGTATGATGAATTTGAATCAAATTTTTTTTCATCTGGTGACGCATTTGTGACGCAAACACCAGCTTCGTCCACACCACAATCTGCTAGTTTGAGTGTCGTTGAATCGCGTCTTCTTAGCGAAGATTTATCGCTGCCTCCGAACGATTTTAACACCATCAACGGAAGCACGGTCGTCGCAGTAGACGGAGATGGTTTACCGGATTCTTCTCCACAAGATTCATTCCAACATTTTGGTTCACTGCAAACATTGACTCCGTATCCAAACCCAGTCCAAAACGACAGTAATCCAATTGATAGATTAATGTGCATGCAAAGTACGTTCTTTCGTTCATGACAGGCAGTCCCAGTAGGTCGAGGTGTTGAAAGGACATATCAAACATAGGTTTCTTATTATTTATTTTGTAATGTTTTTTTGGATCAGTCCATACAAAGCTGAATACCGGAGGATAACAGTTTATCGCCATCCCCCAAATTAAAAACCTGGCTGTCTTTTCAGGTTTTGGAATCATCTGAAAGTAGGCTTTAGTCTGTGATTGATAATGCACCTCTTTTCACTAAATAATTTTAATGAAATTTATTTAAATTAACATACAACATCTTGCCATTAATAACATAAAATCATAAAATTTCCTAAACAGCCTTTGTGGACATGTTGCTCAAAAATTGTGTTTGTTTTATTTAGGTTATAGGTCGATACTTAAATGCTGATACCTAAACATTTTATTTGCTATTTTAATTTTTTTGTTTTATTTTTGAATTTTAAGCACTTTTGGTGTACCACAAAGCTTTTTCTTGCGCGTTTATTTTTGTAACAAAGTGATTTCTGCCTCATCGCCTATAAATTCAATGTTGAATTAATCCCGTAAAAGTCCATTGACTTTTTCTCAAGCTTACATGTCTTTCAAGAACTGTAAACAGTAGGAATTTGGCTCGGGTAATGAGAATATTTAGGCCTAGTAGAGCAATCTTGTGTTAGCCTAAGCATAGAACTATGGATTTCTGCGTAAACAGAATGCGGAAATAAGAGTTGTGCTGTAGGTTACTATAACAAATATGCTTAAAAAGAAATTGATGGAAATTCGCAAAATTATTCTCATGTTGCTACTTGGCCTAATTTACTGTTGCCTCAAAAATCATCATTTTCTGTCCTTGAAGCTTTAGCGTCTTCTTGTGGCCATTCAATGCCTTAATTGCGTCATTTTATTTTTTCCCACAAACAACGCGTTTTTGCATTTTTTTTGCTGTAGTATGCAACTGTTCTTGTTGAATAAACAAAAAATGCATCACGAAAGTCAAACTGGTATCAAAACTTTTGTTTGCCTTCTTTAACGTTAATCGGCCAGCTAAGTGTGTTATAACTTAAACTTGTGTCATGAGTTTTATGTACAATGCTTCCAACTTTTTAGTACGTACCACAAATTTTATTATTGTGTTTGTGAAAACGTCTGTGTCTTTGCGAGTTTCCGCGCAATAATTTTTATTCAAATAAATACGAATAAAACAACTTGAAAACTTTCAAATAATGAGACCAATTTCTTTTCGACCTATTTTGGTGATCCACACCATTGGCCACCACGCATCATCTCATTAATGCAGCTCTACTAGGCAATAGGTCTATAGGGGTCGCCAAAAATAGCCTCTGAGAAAAGTTTCAGATCCCTGGGAAAAGGCAAAAAACTGAAAGTCAATAAAATCAAAAAAGCATTTAGCTCACAAGCCACCACAAACCTATTTCAGCTGCTCAGCGTAAATGAAGAGTAGGCTTAAGAATAAACAAATCATAAATCAAAACGCAATTCATACGTCACATTAAAACGCAGCCAAAATGCAGTTTCAAGTTTTTCTCTCAAATATAAGAGAATCTTCAATCAATAAAAGTAACGTCAGCACACGATAAAAAAAGGAGTAGTTTTTTTCGTAGTAGGCCTATAGTCATGTATGTGTCTATGTAAAACGGCGCCCATGCGCCAGCGCACCGCCCACTTTAAGTGGAAAACTTAAGGCAAGGGCGTAGCCAGAAAAAAATGTGAGGAGGAGTACCGTAACACATTTTGTCAATTTCCGCAATCGTAGCTTGATATTATGTTTCAAAAGTGAAGTTGAGATTTTACGTTGCTATAGCCGGAGCCATGATTAGTTTAGCCCCACGGCCCTTCCCAACTTCCAAAGTAATTTTGCTTGAACTTTTTAAAGCCAATTGTGACTGCTAGGCTGAAGAATTCATTTTTACTTTGTTTTGTGCTGAAGTAACGATTATTCAAGATAATCATCAACTTAAAATCAAATTTTTGTTAAGGCCGGTTAGCGTAGCGGTTAAAATGAGATCACGGAGATTGATTTCTGGGCTGGTCAAATCGTACGCAATGTTGACGACGGTTTGACACCGGCAACAGATACCCAGGAACTAAGCCCCGCCCTCGTTACATGCTTCGGTGTAAGGCAAGTAGGGGAAATGTGGGGCCTACCGGAGTTTTCCACTTAATGTATCGGGTACATTAACTGGAAAATAACAAAATTTCAAAATAAGTTTAGTTCAGGTTAATGTACCATGGTACATTAAGTGGAAACACACAATATCTGCTTATTCCGACAATTTTTTTAAACACTTTCATTGACAACATAATTCAAAAAGCTTGAAATTAAGGTAAAAATTTTGCGGAATAAAAGTTTGCTCTAAATTTTATCACGTCACAATGTTGGAATAATGGCCCCTTTAAACACCTCATACGCATGTTTTTATCACAAACTTTACATGCGCTAATCATGCAGGGACCAAAATTGTTTTGTCACAATGGCTTTTGTAACAAAAATCTATTAATTGACATTCAAACTGAACAAAACTTTGGCGCCTATTAATGTACCATGGTACATTAATAGGCGCCTGTTTCCAGTTAATATACCCGTGGTACATTAACTAGGGGGGTACATTAAGTGGAAAACTCCGGACGATTGGACCTATCGGACAGCAGCAAAGCCTATTTCCATGATCACGTGATTAATTTTCGGTTTCATTTTACTGAAGGAAGTGAAGTTTACTAATGGTAAAATCACATGTTTGTATAAGGATGGAGCAAGAAGCGTGGAGGCTACTACAAAAAAATTGTTTTTCTTGATTCAAAGTAAAAAAAATTACGCAGGATAATTTTGAGATTTCTGGAAGCTTGCTCACAGTGTTCAGATCTCGTTTGCACTGGCAGCTTACTGAAGATAGTGAGTATACATCTAAGTGACATTTCTAAACTAGAATATTTTGGGAAGGAAGTTGATAATGCTACCAGGGGACCTTTCGGACGGGACCTATCGGACATGTTCAATTACCCAGACGCTGTCCGAAAGGCATTGAATGATGATGTAAAAATCTTGCCACAACCCGTCTCAGTCGCAACAACGAAGCGGCTGAGCGGAATTTTAACGTTCAAAGCCGATCTTGTTAACTACAGTGTGTAGATTATGTTGCCGTGATTATCGCTTATAATGCGTAGTTGTTTCGTGTTAATACACATTCGTTCGTTATCTAATTGTAGGAACGATCTTTACAGGCTTGTCCATGGGAATGGGATTCCCTTGGGAATCCCATAGGAAATGTCCCATGGGATGGGACAGCACGAATTGCATTTACCATGGAACCCATGGGACAGTAGCCATGTGACAGCGTCTTGATAATGTCATACCTAACTTTAAGTTTTAAACTTTTTTGTTTTAAAAAATTCTTTTTAGTCCACTTTTTTCTTAAAAAATTTTCCCTTAGCATTGTTGTTACAAGATAGTGGTGCTTTGCACCATAGTTGCCAGATGGTGTACTTGGACACCAATTACTGGAAAAATGGTGTAATCTTAAAGTTCCGTGTTTTTACTGAAAATTTTCAATTGATCTTAGAAATGAGAAGAGAAAAAATCTTGGATGGTGTAAATTTTCATAAATTTAATAAAATTTATTGAATTGTATTTTGATGGGAATCCCATGGGATGGGATGGGATGGGACAGGCATAAATTGCTATGGGATGGGACAGAAAAATATGTCCCATGGACAAGCCTGGATCTTTATGAGACGTTTTGTATTACTTTAGGTCACATTTGCAGCTGTCAGAAAGGTCCCGACCCTATGGATGAAAGGTCACCATGGGTGGGAATCTTTCGGACGCTTGAGTGACACTTTTCAAACGCGAATAAAATCACCCATAGCATTTCGAATCTTTCTGTTTGAGTGCGGTATATGTTTACCACAAACCAAAGTCCAACTTAAACTAAAAAGCATTTAAGATCGTCTAACCAGTACGACAAAAAATAAAATTAAGTAAAATTTGTCCCATAGGTCCCACACTTTCCCTATAACTTTTCCAAAACTGATCGCTGTACTCACCCTGTCCACATGTCCAATTTGGGTGGGGTTTAGACCCACATTGATGAGCTCTTTGTGCATCACAATTAAATTTTTGATGCTATGATTTAAAAAAGTGATTATAACATCTAGCCCGCAGCAACAAGCCCACATCAATTTGGGCCAAAAGCCCACATAAATTGGACATGTGGACAGGGTAAGTGTACACTTACAGTAGTCTAGACCAGGGGTGGGAAAACTTTTCGCACGAAGGGCCGCATTGCGAAAAATTTTGAAGCCGAGGGCCCCACTGATGGGTAAAGCAAAAAAAAAAGGTGGTCACTACCGCAAATGTCCTAATTTCCGCTCAAAACCAGGTAAAAAGGAAAAAAGGTTTTCTTTAAAAAAGGTCTTCTTGAACAGCTCAGATGGTCGAGTGGTATGGTAGAGCGTCTGTCTCTTGAGCTGTAGACTTGGGTTTGATTCCGAGTCGGGTCAAATCAATGACTGTAAAATTGGTATTCACAGCTTCCCTGCTTGACGCTCAGCATTAAAGGGACAGTGTGGAGAACAAGCCGGCAAGTTTACTTGTTGTGCCGTTGGGAAAGGCACTTCGCGGGATTCCCTCATCTTGGGAGTGTTAGACAGATGGCTGGCAACTCCTAAGCAAGCTCGTATAGCGCATTGATCACTTTCTCGCGATAGGAGGATAAATATGCAACTAACTAACTAACTTGTTCACGTAGATGTCCTAATTTTCGTTCTAAATTAAGTGAAGAGCAAAAAAAAGGTCCTCACGTCAGCGCAGATCTCCTAATTTCCACTCTACATCAAGTGAAAAGCGAAAAAAAGGTCCTCACGTCCGTGCAGATCTCCTAATTTTCATCTTAATCAAAATGGTAAACTGTTAAAAATGATGACACTCTTTGACTAACTGAAATTTATCAGTACACACGAGCTTTCGCCAGTATAACGCTGGCTTCATCAGGTGGCTGCAAAACATATAATCAGCGCTAACGATAGTAAGCAAAAAGCCTATGCTGAAAAAAGTCTAACGTCTATAAAGGGGGCTAAAAATAAAGTACTAACCTCGAAGGTTGGAAGAAGCAGGGAGCAGTGAGTTTCGTAGAAGTGTGAGAAGTTAGAATCTATCTGCCTATCCTCCTGTCTAACGAGGAAATGATGGCGACCAGAGCAAATCAAAAATGGAAGGGCGGAAATATCACTAATTTGCTCTGCCTGTCTGTCTATCCTCCAATCTTTGTTTCTATACTCCACTCGAGAGGAAATAATTAGATTCTCATACGATCAACTACAATAGAGGGTAAAGCTGAAAAACCCCATTTTTGTTTATAATTTGAAATCACTATTTCTAGTTCCTCTTAACGGCAGCGAGTTTTTCAGCTTTATCCTCTATAGTAGTTGATCATATGAGAATCTAATTATTTCCTCTCGAGTAAAGTATAGAAACAAAGATTAGAGGATAGACAGACAGGCAGAGCAAATTAGTGATATTTCCGCCCTTCCATTTTTGATTTGCTCTGGTCGCCATCATTTCCTCGTTAGACAGGAGGATAGGCAGATAGATTCTAACTTCTCACACTTCTACGAAACTCACTGCTCCCTGCTTCTTCCAACCTTCGAGGTTAGTACTTTATTTTTAGCCCCCTTCATAGACGTTAGACTTTTTTCAGCGTAGGCTTTTTACTTACTATCGTTAGTGCTGATTATATGTTTTGCAGCCAATTGATGAAGCTAGCGTTATTCTGGCGAAAGCTCGAGTGTACTAATAAATTTCAGTCAGTGAAAGAGTGTCATCATTTTTAACAGTTTACCATTTTAATTAAGACTAACACGGCTAACCCCCCTGTTGATTTGAATTATACTCTTAATCAAGTGGAATTATACTCAAATCGCCTACCCCTGGCCTAGGCCTAGGCAATTTAACTTAATTTTCTGAATCGGCAAAATGCTCATTTGAAATTGTCATAGGGTGACGTTTATAGGCCTATTTAAAACTAAATGACCGAAGTAATTCCTGTGGACAATCTTTAACTGTTGTTGAATTGAGATGGGCCCACTAGTAGGACTACAGTAACACTATTATTTCCAAATTGACTACCGTACTTACGCGAATTTCAATAGTTTTTCAAATTGAAACCGTTTTCTAAAACATTTTACGATTGAAAACGTTTCGCCTTTCTTGCGCCCAGTGCCGAACTAGCGCCCCCCGAACCCCCAACCGGGAGGGGAGGCGCACAAAAAGGGGGCCCCGTAAATAGTCAGTACGCAGAACTATTCACTCAACGTATGACAAAGATGCCTTAAGTAGGCCTATTCTAAGATTCAATAAATTTTTTGTCTTAACTCACGCGATGTGGGGCCCCCATACCATATTTATGCTTTTGGCCATAGGGGCCCCTGCAAAATTTTCGAAAAATAGCAGTCGCAAAACTAGCAAACAAACGTTAAGTAGCATACCAAGGGCCTCTCATCCTCAAGTGAAAGGAGCAAAAATAATCGTAAAAACGATTTTTCTTCGCATAGGTAGCGAAATGTTAGAGTAGGATTTGCTTGCAGCATTAATTTAGTGGGTTTAAAAGGAACCTAGTAAAACAGACTACTAAACCTTGTTAAAACTGAGGAATTTTAAAGGCTCAAAACGCACAAAAAGCCTCCAAAATAAGGTCAAATTCCGCAAAATTTTCTGGGGGGGCATGCCCCCAGATCCCCCTAGCTTGGCATCGCCCCTTCGGGGCTCGCTTTTTTGTATCACCACCCAAGAAAAAATTTTTAGGGGGCCTCGAAAGATAATTTCGGGGGGGGGCCCGCATTGCCTAGTTTCGCCCCTGCCGGCGTTCTGTGCCTACAGCGACCATGGCCAGGGCATGCTAATGGAATGCAAAATGGAATGGAATGGAAGGAGAATTTTGGTATGGAATATGGAAGATGCTCAGAATGGAATGAAAGATTGAAAAATGGAATGGAAGATCGTCTTCCATACTAACTACTTATACAGTATATATCAAAACTTTAAACAAATTGCAAAGTACTACCTGACTAGAATGAGGATAATTAGTCACTTTTCGGTTATGCTGTGTAAGTTTTTAGCATGTTGTGACAGTATTGTTCCTTTTCGTTAAGCATCAATACATTGTTTACGTCTATGCAGGAGCGTATTTAGGGGGGACATTGTGCCATGCCCCCCTTTTTTGACTCTGCCTTATAGTAAAAAAGAAGAAAACTGATGGTGCCAAGTGTCTGAAACATGCCAGACTCTTTCGATGATTTCTGTAGCTCATGGCCAGGGCGGATCCAGGGGGTAGGATGAAGGCCAGGGGTATACGTGCTCCCACCAGCCATTTTCAATAGTGTTTTGGATGCATACAATTTTTCCATAATTTCGAGCCTCTTCGATAGTAATAAACCTTACTAAGCACGCATAATCGAAAATGTGCGAACCAGTGGCGTACGCAGGATTTTTCAATGGATCGGTTTCAGTGACGTCACATCGTGATGACGTAAAATACTACGTCATCACGATGTGACGTCACTGGCAGTGTCAATTTAGATTTTTAACGTTTATAATAATTTTTTATCCAACCGGACGGTTATAGCGTAGTGTTACACATGGCGCTATCGATGCGGAAGATTTGGGGTTCAATTCCCAGGCCGGTCAAATCAGATACAGTGTAGCCAACGGCTCGCCACCGCTGCGACGTTTCTTCGGACCTTTGTTGCCCAAGCGCTAAGAAGCGGGGTCGAACCCCGCCACTCGCTACCATGTTTCGGTACTGTTTAATGAAATGAGTACAGTGAAGATTTGATTTAAAAAAAAATTGTGTGCAGCCATAGCTACTGCAGAGACACCGTATTTAAGGAAACTCCTACTTACCAGTTGCTTCACAGCAGCAGCAGCAATGACAAAAATGCAGTTCAAGCAAAACACATCAGAAAAGTTGGACCACCAGTATTGTTGCATATCACATCGTAATGAAAGTTTCGCGAGATTAAATTAGAAAGTTGGACCGAACCAAAAAAACATGATAGCAATTTCGGCAAGCTCTGCTCGAAGAAAAGTCGGTTTGTTTCAAAATTAAGTAAGATTTAATTTTTTCTGCAATTGTCAAGGGGGGGGGGGGGGGGGGGGCAGGGGCGGATTAACAGTACGTGGGGCCCTGGGCTGATTTAATAATGGGGCCCTCTTTCCCAAGTTCAGCGAAAGCATATACGATATAAAATGAAAAGAACAATAAACTGAAAGAACAGCCTCAAAAAACAAGACAATAACTTACCAATATTGATCAGTAGCGTAAAAAGATCAGTATGAACTTTTTGTGCCTTAATTGTTCAGCACGCTCAATTACTGCCTGTGAGTCCTACTGAGTAACAGTGTGCAAAGTAGGGGGAGGATGGGAAGACATGTCCTCCCCAGTAAAAATAGTCGTCCCCTCCCCAATAAAGAAAAAAAAAAATTGTCCTGGGGGGATGCCAAAACGTTTCCCCAATGATAAGTACCGTAAGAAGTTAAACGTTTTTTGTATGTGGAGCTTGCGGGTACGGAATGGGGCGATACTTTCCGGCATATCTTGTAGCCATTATGGTTTCTTTTGCAAACTAATCAAAAACAACTTTTTTAGTGCGCCTATTACAGAACAGTTTATTTTTCATCAACATTACAGCACGTCAGCAGCTTTTCATAAGCGTTAATGAAAGCACTTATAAGAATATGTTGAAGTAGCGGTCTCTAATTTTTTTCAGATCATAAGCCATTTAAGATTGAGAGTATGAATTAAGAAAATGCTATACCTTCCCGGGGCGGAGCCCCGGACCACACTGGGGTAGCTTACTGCTATCCCCCCAAAAAACTCACTTCATTTATGAAACAAAAACCTGCCTAAAGCAAAGCTAGTGAAGTTTTCGAAATTCTACCGTTGATAGCTTTTGTTCACCATGCTGGTGGTATGCAAACATGCAGTAGCCTACGCCCTCCACCACTGTTTTAATTTGGTCATTGACCAATGACATATCGCCCCTGGAGCGTATTTAGGGAGGGGGCATTGTGCCATGGCCCCCCTTTTGACTTTGCCTTTTGGTAAAAAAGAACAAATGGTGCCAAGTGACTGATATATGCAAGACTCTTTTGATTGCTTTGGTAGCTTATGGCTAGGGGCGGATCCAGGGGGGTGGGGTAAGGGGTACTTATGTATTTACCTCACCAGTCTTTTTCAGCTATGTTTTTGATGTAGGCCTATACAATTTTTCCATAATTTTGAATCTTTTCGATAACAATAAACCTTACGCCTTAAGCACGCATAATTGAAAATGTGCTAACAAAATCCATCATATTTGGTGAAGTAGGCTACTCAGAATTAGGGTCAAAAAATGTAAACAAAGTTTGTTCAAAAAGCACTAAAATAGCTATTACAGCATGTAATATTTCAAAGTTTCTCGGGGAGCATACCCTCGGACCCCCCTGAAGCCTTTTATGTTTTTTAATCAGCTTCAATTTTAGCTCTGCTGAAAAATGGTGAAATTATGCCCCCCCTTTTTAAAATTTCTTGCTACGCCACTGCATCGCCCCATGAACAATACCATTTTTACAACATTGTCTTGTTATTTGAGTTCAGGCAAAATTGTACACAAAAACACCCTCCCTTCCATTAAAAATTTTTTACTTCGCACACTGCTGAGTAAGATCAAATATATTTTTCTTTGTTAAAAACAATTAGGGCATTTCCATTACATCGATTTACCCAATCGGTTTAATGGGTTCGTTATTTCTGTATTTAATTTTACAATCGTTTTTACTCGTAGGCCTACGGTAGCCTACTTATATTGAACGAACCAAAAAAATTGAACCATTTCAAAATCGTTCCACGTCGGCAGCGTGACCGAACGGTCTGGAGCGCTGTTGTAATGGCGACCATAATGAATCGAAAGGTAGCGGTTCAACTCCTACCCTCGACATGTTGTTGTGCCCTTGGATAAGGTACTTCACGATATTTGTTGCTGCTTGATGGCTTGAACAAGCAGCAAATTCAACAAAAGACAATTAGAAGAACCTCAGAAAAGTTAACTCCCAAGCGAGTGAGGATATCTAATCTGACATGTAGCGATACAACTCGCTTTCTCGTGAATGGAGGATAAAAATGGAAAATCAATTCAAAAAAGCTTTCCTTTTATAATAAACAAAGATTCAGTAAATCAATTCAATGGAAATAATCCTAGATGGCTTTATCTTTTACTCAAAACAATCCAGAAACAAAGCGACTGATCAACTAATATTAGTCATTAATCATACCGGTATTATTAATGTATAGGCAGAGCTGGGCACTAGCGTCGCTACCCGTTATGCTAGTAATTTGCTAGCGTCAGTGCTGCTGTTTTTTCCATCACCAGCGTGAAGCTTGCGCCGCCGCAGTTTTTATCCTGTTTTGAAATATAGCTATGCCTTGTTTATAAAAACCAAACTATAGGCCTACTATGCTATTGCTTTCGGCAACAGATTTTATTCTTTCACATTGAAGCTGGAACTACCACTTATTCTAGAGCGTGAAGTTATGAAGCCTAGATGTTGTAGTTAGCCTACCGTTGTACGATGGTGCAATAATTTTTAACGCTAGATTCTTCAGTGACATTAAACATTTTCTGCTAGTATAACCTCAACTGTAGTCTGGCACTCTTGCTGACAAGTGGCAATTAAGTGTCATCGTTTGCTGATTACTACCTGAATTAACATTTATCTTATTCTTTATTGGGACGTTTGAATCGGTAAAAAGCGAATAACTTTTCTTTGAAAAAAATTGCTGTCCGTGACCTACAAAGCAATAATGTTTGCTGATAACAACTGCGATTCTTACTTTGAGAAGATTTTTGCATATAAATATTAATATGGAGTTATATAACTAACAACATATCACATTTAATACCCCCAAGGCCCGAACCCCTCAGCGCCAAAATTTTAAAAACTTTGGTAGTTTCTGCAAGTGAAGACCTCTTTTTAAATTGAAAATATTTTTTGTCAAAAAAACTTTTAGAAAAATGTAAATTTGTGGGGTCCCGGCCCCCGGGCTTCAGCCCGTCCCGCCCCCTTAATTCGCCACTGCGGGGGGTGGCTCCCGGCCCCCTCCCTTGCATACGCCACTAGGCTTAAAGACTTCTCCGCGACTGGGGAACACAGAAACGTCGCAGCATTGGCGACACTGTGCCGATTTGATAAGCCCGGGAATCAAGCCCAGACCTTCTGCACCGATAGTCTGTGCGCTTGACCACTAAGCTAACGACCGGTACCGGCCCAGAAATTGAATTCAAAACCTACCGAGCCGATAGCGATGTCTTTGGTTAACCCCAACTGGCTGGTTTGGTTAACTCAAAGTTATGACATCGCTAGCGGAACATCCGCCTACGTTGCTAAGGTCGACCCCCCAACCTCCCCCCCGTGCGTACACCACTGCTTATATGCCATTAAAGGAAACTCCTATTCATTTATCGCTTCACAGCAACAGAAATGACAAAAATGCGGTTCAAGCGACACATCGCAAAAGTTAATCTACCGCTACTGTTACATCACAATCAAAGTATCTCGAGATTAAATAAGAAAGTTGGATGGAACAGACCAAACGTTGGAAATTTTTGCAAGTTCGAAGGGCGAAAAGGCGTATCATTTAAAAAAAGATAAGTTTTCACTGCATCTCTAATCGACAAGGGGGGAAGGAAGGAGGTTGACCCCTGAATCCCCCCCCCCCCCTTGCGTACGCCACAGGTTCTTACAAAATGCATATTTGGTTAAGCACTCAGAATTAGGGTCAAATAATTCAAACAAAATTTGCCTGAAAATTATTCAAAAAGCACTAAAATAGCCATTACAGCATGCAAATTTTCAAAAATTTTTCGGGGGGAGCATGCCCCCGGACCCCCTAGAGCTTTTCGTGCTTCTCAATCAGCTTCAAATTTGTTGTGCCGAAAAAAAAAAAAAAAAAAATACGCTAGGAAAAAATGAGAAATATGGTTCCCCACCCTTAAAAATTTTTCGCTACGCCACAGCGTATATGTTAGCTTGTGTTTATTTAATGTACAGTGTAGGATTGTTCAACGAATGAGCGAGACTAGTTTTAGATTGGAAAGCTTATCCTGCAGATAACGCGCATGTCGCATAATTTAATAATAGTGTATTTTTACCATTACGTTAAATTTCATTAGTATGAAAGAATGGAATATGGAAAAAATTTTTAGTATGGAATGGAAAATTTTTTGTATGGAATGAAAGAAACTTTGCAGTATGGAATATGGAAAAATCGTCTTCCATTCCATAGCATGCCCTGACCATGGCTGCTATACCCAGATCGGAAATGGGCATAGGTGCAAATCTAGGGGGGGATGCATCCCCCCCAATAATTTGGCTGCATTTCCCCCTATATTTTCATGCCCCACATCTGCGAACTAGATGACCTTTTTTTGGTCTTTACTACATTTTGGGCATAAAATCGGTCATCTGAGATGTGATCTTTTTTTGGTCTTCGCTTCACTGTGGTGGGTAAAAATTTGGGCAACCGCACGAGGGTGTCAAATTTGCTAAATTATCCCCCCAATCTCGAAGCAAAAAATGGTCAATCTTATTGTCCAACAAGGTTAAACCGCTGATATTTTGGAAGAATCACTAGCATTTTATTAAACTGTCCTTGAAACGATGCTTTGCCCTTTTTGTAGTCCAGTAATAACGCTGCCCCATTTAATCTACTATTTTTATGAAATTGCTCCCAAGAAAAAATCAAAAATGAATTGGAAACCTTGCTGTTAATAGAGATTTGCTCACATAAACATTAGGATGGAGCGAAAAAAATTTTTTTCGAAATCGAAAGAAGTGTAGTTCTTAAATCCTGGCAAATGGTCTAAAACTTGCAAAAAATTTTTTTTGAGGGGTTGCCCCCATTTTCCTGCGGGCTACCCCCCCAAATGTTATCGCGACTGATGACGCAGGGGTAATTGACGTATCTCGATAATCACTGGTCCGAGAGCAATGGTATATAGCTGAAAATTTGGATATAGCTCAAAATTTACTGACTTCATAACAAAACAATACAATACAAGATGAAAGAAATGGCTGTTTTTGGCTGCCAAAAAATGCTGCCAACCTTATAAGCCGTAGTTGTGACAAATTCGAGAAATTTGGTGCGGTTGTACAGTACACCTACGTGGTAAAGTGAAATAGCTCAGAGCAGAAACCATTCTGAGATCAATTTTGACCCATCCGGCTTATAGAAGAGGTCACACGATTTACTAACACTATACTTAACTGCTCTGTGGTGTCAAATGTATAATCACAGAAAAGAACAGCGAAGAGCATAAATCACAAATAGGCATATGAAGCAAACTAATGATATTGAACTGTACACTGCAGTACATAAAACGTTGATGCACGGGAATGTGTTTGATATTCCTTTTTTGTAATATCTCAGGTAAAGTTAAAAATCTCGTTTAAAAATTGAACTAAATATAAACACACTACGATTCAAAATCGCATAACGAAAGCAGTACAAAAAGCATAGCAACATGTCACAGTAATATATCCCGTATACAAGCCCTAACGTCGCGCGGCATCGAGTCACGAAAACTTTGCTCCGGCAGATTCAAATTCTACAGATCTTTTCCTGAATGTTGTACCATTTCTTTAGCCTTAAAATTAATTCCATCGCCAGGTAAAGGACTGGAAACCAAAGGAAAAACCCACGCTATTTTCCAATTATCTCCAAACGTTTCCTTTAAATTTTCAACAAATCCCAAATCATACATAAAGCCAAGTCCTTTGGCGAATTCGTGCGTCGTCCTTCCTCTGCAAATATTTTTGGCAATAGTTAGTGCTTTTTAAGCAATAGAAAACTCTAGATCAGGGCTTCCCAAACTTTTTACGCTCGCGACCCCATTTAATCTACTAAAATTTTTCGCGACCCTTCACGGATAAATTAAATGACAAACAGTGCGAAACATGCGTTTCGATACCGGTAATTACTGAAAGGCGTAAACTGAAAACAAGTTACCGTCACTCAATGCAATTAAATTTGAAACTCTATTCCACATGAAATTAAATCCTCTTCTTCTAAAGTATTCAAAACTAAATACAGTACAAACAACAGCTTGCTACATCTTATCGTCAGAGTTGGGCACTCGGTACTTTAAAAGTACCGTCGGTACCGATACTTGCATATACAGTACCGTCGGTACCGGTAGGCCTAACGGTACTTTTTAGAAAAAGTATCGCGGTACTCGGTACGGTACCATTGTCAGTTGGACTATCGGACCGGTTGGACTTAAGATAACACAATAACGTGATCACATATCAGTAGCGACAAGGCAGCACCATAATATTCTGCACCTTTGACCACTAACGAGTCACTGCTCACTACGTATTTGGCAAGAAGCACAAACCACGCCACGCAGAAGCTCACCATGGGCTCACACTCGGCACATGACTCACAGAGCCGCGAGTTCAGCGTAGGTATTAGCCACGGATTTGAGTATTATTGTCTCTATTCCACAAACAATGAAAGTACCGACGATACCGGTACAAAAAAAGTACCGCGGTACAATAGTACCCGATACGGCCCATCTCTGCCTATCGTTGGTTCCTATATGTTATTCATTTTCATTAACAAATATTGTGCCAAGGCTGGATTTGCTTTGTAGGAGAAAGCAATCGTACCCATTACATTAATAGAAATTTGCTTGCTTTTTTGTTTTTAATAGGCTATTTAAGTGTAAATGAGTTGGCATCAGAATCAGAAATTATTTATTTGTCGCCAAGACACAAACGGACATGTAGCACACACACATAAAAAAACAACGTTAATTGGAGAACTTTTTGCGACAGGTAGACTGCGAAAGACCTCTCGGTCATCGAGTCAAGCAGACACCCCAAATCTAGAAAGATTCGTATGTATTAAAAACTGAACTTAAAAATAAATAAATCATAAGTTTTATTAACTGTGTGAGGCACTGGTACCCTTAAACCAATCGTAACATCGCAAATCGGCTCAGTGCATAATTACTGGTAATCATTGCGGATCAACAACAAGGATACAAATGCATCCGTTAACCCAAAAGTTTATCAT
The DNA here is from genome assembly GCA_964006365.1 of Trididemnum miniatum. Lineage (NCBI taxonomy): Eukaryota > Metazoa > Chordata > Ascidiacea > Aplousobranchia > Didemnidae > Trididemnum > Trididemnum miniatum. Next base: position 12,453,510 of record OZ023245.1, read on the forward strand.
AACACCATCAGAAAAGATGTATATACTGTTGCATTATACCAAACAAGATATTACCGCAAAGTATGATGAGTATGATATATCAGCATTGCAGAAGCATACAAGAAGGCAACAATGCAAAAAGATGTGAATATAGCCATAAGTAACGTTTCTCCTTCCGTTAAACCAAAAATATATGCAAACATAGGCATAAACATGGTCACTAAAGCCCTGAAAACAAACATAATTGTGTTAAATGTAACAACATAAAGCCAAGAGTAATACTACCGTACAACAAATGAGGACACCCTGTATAACTAATTCGTAAAAAACAAAATATCGATAAACATACGACACTTGAAGTAAGTTTAAATAAATCTTGCAAGAAAAGCTTGTAGCGACCAGACAGTGCAGTGACATATTACCATGTATACGGATTGAGCACTTGCAATTGTTTTGCATCTGCGATGATCCCTTGCACTCGGTACACGACAACTGGCCGCCGCAAACTGGCCGCGAGATAACTGACCGCCGTAAACTGGCCGCCATGCAAACTGACCGCGAGGCAAACTCGCCACTGCGACAACTGACCGCCAAAGCACGAGGCTCGAAAAAACACTTCGCACCTTACGCTTCGCGACAATTGTTTATTTGACCGTGTGAATTTGATAGTAACTTCGCACCTTACCGCTTCTCAAATAATGACATAAAGTCAAAATGCTTTAATGACTTTATGACAACACCTAGAGTGATGTTCTGTACTACGCTTGGACAATTAAAATTGTCAGCGACATGGGCTAGCGGTACCGCGCGCAGATGACAGATCCTATTCCTACGTGACGGGTTCGATTCGCGGCTGGAACCGATCGCATTAAGACTATATACCGGGCGGCTGCTGACTCGAAGAGCGCAAGCTCTCTTCGCAGTCTCCCTCAATTACTGTTGAATTTTCTGTTCAATGTAATTTGAAAATAATCTCAGGTTAAAAAACAACTCGATGAAAACTTCGGAAATGGATTTTTAAGCAGTGTGTCTTTTTGTCAGAGCACATTTTCTTTTATATTTTTACTTCATGATTCATACTTTGAGCGGTTACAATCATTTAAATAAATGAATTATGCCTTGCAATTTAAGTTGTGTGTTTTTTTGCAAGAGCGCGTATAAGTAGTATTAATTGAGAAGCGGTAAGGTGCGAAGCTGCTATCAAATTCACACGGTCATTAAATAAACAATTGTCGCGAAGCGTAAGGTGCGAAGTGTTTTTTCGAGCCTCGTGCTTTGGCGGTCAGTTGTCGCGGTGGCAAGTTTGCCTAGCGGCCAATTAACGGCGGTCAGTTGTCTCGCGGCCAGTTGTCCGTGTTCGCCTTGCACTAGGCCTTTGAGTGAGAACATTTAAGTATAGGTGATAGTGGGTTGGTTTGGGTTTACCAATTCAAAGATTTTTTCATCATTGGGCCTCAAAAAGTTCAAGCCTCAATAAACTGTATCAAAAAATTTACACTGTTATGTGGTGCACTCATTTGCATCTGCATTCCCTGTTGATTCAATCTTGAACGAAATGTCATCTCCTCTCAACAACAGCAACAAGTTCTTGTGCAGGAGCTCGTGCTGCTTGTATTGTGATAAAAAAAAATACTGGGTAATGTAACCAGCAGTTAGTTAGGGATTGAGAGCGTCACTTTGCGTTAGTAGTCTCCAATTCGATAGTCAGCTGAGCCGGAAGATACACTCCAAACATGGCAATTACGCTGTTGCCTGTAACCCAATACTGCTGTAGCATTTTTCTGCGCTTATTGTTACCAGCGAAGTTCCACAGAAAAGCACCGAGTTAATGGTATCCATCAGCATATCATATATAAACAGATATATACTATGGTGGCCTTGACATAATACTTTTCCACGAAAACTTTCAGACAGACTTACTTCAATTGCAGAGAATGATAAAGTTCCCATACAAAATCAATATTTAACAAATTTGAATACAACAATGCCAGCCACATATAGAATATCATTGACATAAAATAGCGTCGATTGGCATAACCAACACAATTGGATCCCATGACGCAATGATGATCTCGAACAAGCACGCATGTATCGCAATAAAAACAATGATGAGACCTTCAATTAAAACATATTATTTTATTACTGTAATAGTAAGTAACACATGAAGTCAATGTTTAGAAAATCATGCACAACTAATGAGACGATCTGGAAATAATGCATTCGAACCACTTATCTTTCACAAGTATTGGATGCTCAGAACCCCTTACATTTAATACATTTTAGGTGGATACTAACTTCAAGAGTTCAAGCTCAGATTGTAGTCTCCTCTCATTGATAATTTTATGTTGAAGGAGTTGAATACACCACAGATTTACGTAGGTGTTTCATTAAGCAGTTACTTGCGATAAAAAATTAAGCATTCACAATAACTTGCCTCACTATAACCTCTCTGCATAGAAAAAGCAGTTTCAATGGTGCATTACCTTGGTGGAAAGTTAGCTTCACATTTCCAACAGTATCTCCAACCTGGTTGTAACACACTAGGCATTACTTGATTGCCTGGCCCTGGGTTAATCAATATGAATTTCCACATGCTTGAAAGAGCACCCACCAAAATCCATGTTCCTGACAAAACATTAAATCAATAAATCACAAAATAGGCTAAGAATTTTACAACAACAGGATTTCATTTTGAAAACAAAAATATTCCATAATTGCTAGAGAACTAGTTTATAGCCCTTAACAGATTGCAATGTTCACTGCTTAAAATGAAATTCAACTTGTAAAATAAAAATTATCAGACCAGATCATGAACTTAAAATTTAATTGAAAAACACAAGCCTATATATAGTTAGTTAGTGTCTTTTATTTCCGTACCGTCAACACAAGAATTATATATTATACAAAAATAATATACAGTATAATTCGACAGCACGAGAAAAGGGAAGAAGCAACAATCTTGATTATCCATTACATCTGCAACACAGACAGTGCAGAGGAAAATTTTTTGCAACGGACACACTTAAAGAGCACCTCTGACTCTATGGAAACGCAGGACAGCTTATACTCAGTACAAAACACAACCCAATAACTAGATAACCTTATTCATTTATTGCAATATATATCAATAATGGGTACAGCAACTGTGCACATATGGTACACTGATACAACAGCACAAGGCTAGTAATTAGCAAATATCATAGGGTGATACTACCAAGTCCTATACACGTAGAGGTGTACTGAGCAATCAGCCATCAGTGTATAATTGGCCGTCTGCAACTCTTAACTTCTATCGTTTCACGTTCTTCTGCAGTCTGACGCCAGGACATCGAGCCCTTAACAGTTAACTCTTAAAGGTTAAGGGTTAACCCTTTAAACCCTAACCCTCATCAGTTCAGAAGAATGTGAAACGAGAAAAGTTACCAGTACCAGTTATGGAGAGTCTATCACTCTATTGTACTAGAATGACTGATTGTTCACTTCACTCCACATAGGATGCACTCACCAGAAATAACATGAGCAGTTTTGTGCCATGATTCATACCCATTTCCATAAATTTTCGGCAAAATCACTAAAAATTCAAATAAATATGTCCCTACCATCAGAAAGTGCAACATACAAACTACCAGCACGTCAGGTCTGCTTTTAAACAGCACTTTACGCCTTTCAAACATTTTTATTTTTTTCAATTTAGTGCCAGTACAGGTAGTACACTCCAAAACTGAAAATATTGAACAGTTAAACTAGCCTAGTGTAATGGCCTTTTTAGTGCTTTTTAAACAAATTTTGATCAAACTTTTTGCCCCTCATTCAGAATTCTTCACCAATTATGATGCAATTTGTTAGCACATTTTTGATTCATGCGTGCTTACTCAGTACTTTAGGCCAGGAGTGGATCCAGAAAATTTTGGTGGGGGGATGCAATTTTCAATCAGGTTGAATGTTTACTACTGTAAGTACAAAAAAGGTAGACATCTAGATGCGGAAAAGGGCGTAAATAAGCCCTTTGAAAATATTTCATATCGAAGGTGTAATCAGAAATTCATTAAGGGTCACAAAATTTCAACATTTTTTCAAGCGTAGTTTTTTTCGGCAGAATTAATTTGAAGCAAGTTGAGGAACAAAAATGGCTCTAGAGGGTTTGGGGGCATGTTCCTCCAGAAAATTTTTGAAAATTCACGTACTGTAACGTCTGATTTTAGTGCATTTTGAACAGTTGTTGGGCAAACTTTATTGAATTTTTTGCCCCTAATTTTGAGTGCATCACCAGTATCCAGCAATGGCGGAAGCATTTCTAAAGGGGGGCCAAAAGACCAATTTTTTGCCCAAAATCAAGTGAAGAGCAAAAAAAAAAAAAAATAATTACCTTGTCTTCAGGCCATAGTTTGAATTGTGTAAGAATATGTTTTGATATGTCTTTACTCTTCAAAATGCTGAAATACATTTGGGCATTTTTTAGCGTATGGTAAGTCTACCTATCAAGTTTCAAATACATTCATGCAGATATTATTATAGAATAAATGTGTAAATTAAGGCCTTCCCAGCCCCCCCCCCCCCTGAAAAATAAGTGGGGGGGGGGGCAGGACTACCCCGCTTCCGCCACCAATGCCGGTATCAATACATGGCGTTCTACAAACTGGGTTTCACATAAGCCGACAAGACAACGTTTTGCTTCTCCTTGACTAGAGACATCTTCTTAGATGCAGCACAAACAATGCTGTTTTCTTCGCACTAGCCTTAAACATTTTAACCACTTTTCAAGCAGCATTTTGTATTGCTGAAACTTTTACAGCTGCAGAAACACTCAAATTTAAGCAATGCATAGCACAGTGAAAATAATATGCCAACAGAGATTCGTTTTGAACAATTGAAGTGATGCCTGATCGTTTGCTGGCCATTGCAGCAGCGCCATTATAGGCATAAGTCTAGCCAACGCAAAAAGCAAAGTTGTATCGGATTTCTCCTTCGTAAACCCACTTATTAAAAGCCCAACTAGAAAGCAATCACGCAATGACAAGTATTTAGCATATATAATTACCAGATTACCAAGGTCCTTGTTTTTGTCTAGGATGGATTGGGGGAGGGGGGCATGGCCCTCCCCTGGCTATGCCCATAAGCCAGATTGAGGTTTGTAAACGTGATAACCTCACAAAACTATGTCAGACTCTTTTGATGGTTTCTAAAGCTATGGCCAGAGGGGTAGGATGAGGGGTACGCATGCTCCCACCAACCATTTTTTAAAATGTTTCTGATGTAGGCCTATGTATGGTAATATTTCAAAAAGTTTTCGGGAGAGTATGCCCCCAGACCCCCTAGAGCCGTTTTTTCCTCAATTTGATTCGAATTTACTCTGCTGGAACAATCATGAGCTAATAAAAGAGGTGACAATTTTGTGCCCTTACTAAAAAAATTTGAATACGCCTCTGACATGAAACATTGACGCCCTATTCTGGGTCTAAGCGTCTGATGTCTTTGTATTAGGTTAATTAACACTCAACCTAATTCAAATCTTTCTCCCCCCACCAAAATTTTCTGGATCCGTTTCTGCTGTTGGGTAATATTTTTAAAACTTTGGCCCCCCCCAAATGAAAATCTTGGCTACGCCTATGATCTGGCTACTGTTAGAGATAGCTTGGGCTGACTTTTTTGAGCTGTGAGGCCCAGACCACCCACGGCCCAAAATCTCTAGCCCAGTAACTGCAACTGACCTGGCAACTCACGTCAAAAATAAAGCCCAGCTCACCCAAAGCCCATTTTTTTTATAAACTTTTAATCACATTATTCAAACTAAACAATTAGACTACCGGTAGGCTAAAGGGATTTGAAAAATTGTTAGCGGCCCAATAAAAAGCAACAGATCGAACTGGGCCATTAGCGAACCAGTAAAAAAACTGGTTAATGACTTGTTAGCAGGTCTGTTAGTGGCACATGCCACCTCTAGCTACCGTGTTTGTGCTAGCCTAGCTAGAGGAAAGCTTGAGCAGTTGAGTTCATCAAGCAATTTCCAAGTGACTACTGGAATTACACATTGAAGTAAAGTGCATGATACTCCAGACGTACCGGTAGGTATGTTGTGATAACAAGTAGGGGGGTCTGAGGGACTTCGCACCCCAGCCGTTGATATTGTAACACAAGTTTCAGTCCCCCTCTACTTAAACTGTAAAAGTACTTCCAACGCCACTGGTATTCCGGAATGTTTCTTGCTTTAGGCCTATCCGACCAATTCACCCTGTAACTTTTTTCCTCATGTAGCAATTTTCTAACGAATCAATTTAATGCTGCTTTTTCTTGCTGCACCTCAAGTCTGAAAATGACCGCGTTTATGAAGCAATACATCGACAAGAAAATCTAACACTAACTATACCTTCCCAGTGTTAACGATGCCATGGCCATTGCAGCAACGTTAGAGCCAGGGCTTTCACATTTTGTTTTTAAGTTTTCTCCATTTCAAGACAATAATTCCTCAAAATTTCTCATTGCCACAAACAATTTCTTGCCTAATTTCCTCATTACTTTTTCTAATAGACATAAAGTGAATTTGGTATATTTTTATAGCCAAAGCACACGGCAATAATAGGCAGTGTCATACTGCATATGAAATGAATATCAACCAACTCAGTGCTGCTTGCATTAGCTGTAAAAGTGAAAACATGAACTAAAATCAAAATATCACATTAAGAGTAAAAACTACCCAATTACAGGGCAGTTACTCTGTTTACGCTAAATACGATTTTCATCCGCTTTGTTGTCGTACGAAATTTTATTCAATTTTTGACATGAGCAGCTGACGGAAATACCTTTCACACAATTCGGCAGCGTGGCGTAGTGGTTCGGAGCGTCGTTTTTACGACGACCATGATCGCAAGGTTAATGGTTCCACTCCCAACCTAGTCTCGTTGTTGCGTCCTTGGATAAGATGCTTCACGATGATTATCTCTGCTTGGTGGAATCTGGCAAGCAGCAAATTAAAGAAGTCAGAAGAAAATTCAACCGGAAAACTTGGAAACAAAAGGTAACTCCTAAGCGAGTCTGGATTCGTCCTACGCATAGCGCCTCCGTCGCTTTCTCGTGATAGGAGGATAAAGATGAAGAAATCATCAATCAGAAATTCGAACTTTAACAATTTTGGTTTTCATTTGTTATTTTGTAAGGCACCCCATGATTGTTTTCTAGAATGCCGCGCAATGTGACGTAGTTTACGTCATAACCTTGTAACTTTTCGTAGCCTACGTCGTACGAAAAATCGCATCTATTCTGTGCAAACACACCTGAAAATGGTATACCAAGATTCTAAATTAAATTCGAATAGTCTATTAGTACCAGTGCGGGTAGGCCTAGTCTACAGTATAGGCTACTTTGACATATGGATTGTCACAAGCAAAAATTTATCACAAGCGATAGTATTCAAACAACAAAATAATATTCAAAACAATGCTTAAAAACCCCAGGTTTAGCAACATGGCACAAATCGTTCATAACCTTCACCTTCTTGGGTCCATCTTCGACAACTTCTAACTTTTAAGCTAGGGATGAGCATAATAGAGACGGGCGAATAGTAATTATTCGTTAAAAAGTAACGGTTAACAAGAAGTAACAGATAGTAACAGATTCGTTTTGTGAAAATATCGATTCCAAATTGTATTCGTTTTTTATCTACAGGTACTCGAAATGAAAATACTGGTTTGAACCGGTTTATGTCGCATTTTTTCTTGCTTTTCATTTCACCGCGCAAGCAGCGAAACTATAAATACCATAGTCGGTCCGTGGTTGAATCTATGATGTCACCATTTCGGCATTCACTAATTGCGATGAAGGCAATAGAAATGTCTGCGCTACAGTCGAATATCGATACTATGTCACTCCGCTTCTATGCCACTCTCGATACTATGCCGCTTTTGATCGTCCCAACGAAATTTAATAAAAAATAATGTTACTATGCCATTCCTTAATCTCGATACTATGCCACGTGAGACTTATGAATGATTAGTAAAACGAGCCTTGTGACGAGTCAATGTATAACAGTATGCCACGTTTAGTTTTTGTCCTGTGTTGCATAACTACAGCACAGAAGCCTACAGCACTATCGAAGTCAAAATTTCGTTTCAAATTGAAATTTTACCCAAAATGTCAACTCAGAAGCACAAGCGAACTGACTAAAACCAAGCGAGAAAACGACTCCTACCTTCATTTCATAGCGCTTTTGACTGACATGTCAACAAATTCCTTCATGCTTGTTTGGCAGACAAAAGAGAAAAAAATATTCGTTTGCCGCGTGTTTGAAAATTGGAATCGTTTGAGTCGAATCCTTAATGATTACTAAGTAACAGATATTTTCTTTCTGCTTGTGAGCGTCATGGCAGACAAAAGAGAAAAAATATTCGTCGTCGCGTGGTATTTAATTGTTTTGATTCTGTTTAGATTCGAAGAGATTATGATTTGTGATTACTAGGGCAACCAGATTTTGACCTAAAAATTTGAAAATTTTGACCTAAAAAATTTAAAATTTTGACGTTGTTTTTGACGTAAAAATTTTATCACAAAAAAAGCGACAACATGTGTAAGCAAGTAAAAATAATGCTGAATAGTTTTTTATGAATGAGGTACAACGAAACCAACATAAACAACGAACAAAATAGCTAGGCCTAAACACTGCATAGTGGGGAAGATTTTGTTGGACTTGTATACCGGGCATCGTGGTCTAGGCAAGCTAGGCTAACTCAAGTTCTGCGCTGCTTGTTCTTCCGGTACGGTAAAAACGGAGACAGAAAAAATCTACTCTCCAATTTTATTTTTGACGTTTCGCTTGGCAATGAACGCCAAGCTTCATCAGAAAATACAGTGACCTGGGAAGGAAATCAACCCAGGTCGAGAACAGTAAAACGTAGTAGCACTGATTTAACTGAACTGATTAAAAAGTTACGAAGTGTAAATTGGATCAACCCGATTAACTATATTGCGTCACAAAAAGGCGAAATGCGAATAATCATCAAATTGTTATGTGTAATACGTAAAAACTAGTTTGTAAACTACAGTGATTAAATTGCATTAAAATTATTTAGCCAATGAACGATAAACATTTGGGAGACTGTCGCCATCAGACCTGTTCATAACCTTAGGATGGGCATTGATGAACCAAGCTTCCGAGATGAGTCGTTTAGAATAATTGTTCTCCACTTTCAAGATTTCCGATTTCTCCCAATCAATTGTATGGTTAAAGTCCATCGCATGTTCGCAAAGTGCAGAAAGTTCCGGTCTCAGCTGGCTTGTGGCTCGCCTATGATCGGCCAGTCGTGACTTAAGGCCACGTTTGGTTTGACCAATATAAACATAGTCACAGTCAGAACAAGGGATCTGGTAAACAACACAACTCTTATCTTCTGTAGTGTACGGATTTTTAGGGGAGGGCAAAATGTGGCGAATGGTTTTTACAGGTCTCATAGCAACACCGACTCCTGCCTCGTTCAGAACTCGTCTTATTCTTTCTGATGTACCTTGCACATACGGAATAGAAGTGAATTGTTTGAATTGAGAGTTTTGAGTTTGAGAGCGTTTGTTTTTGCGAGAGAGAAAAGTAGCTCTGGTAGGAAATCCGTTAAGTTGCAAAGTAGAACATATGTTTCGTAACTCACCACTTTTTTGGTTTTTATCAGTATGAGAGATGTGTGTTTCAACGCGGTTGAGTAGTGTCTTTGTCACAGTGAGTTTCTGGTGTTTGGGATGATGTGATGTGTAGTGGAGGTATCTGTCCGTGTGGGTGGGTTTTTTGTAAAATTAAAAATTCCTCAAATGAGGAGAAATTCCTCCTACGTGGAAGCGCTGGGCAAGGGACGCTGTCACACTAGGGAGTAGAGATGGCATGGGCCGCTAACAGACCCGCTAACGAGCCGTTAACCGGTCTTTTTATTGGTCCACTAACGGCTTAGTTCTATCTTCTGCTTTTAACTGGGCCGCTAACAAGCCCCTACTAATTTTTGAATCCCTTTGAATTTTCATTTTCCCTATAAAGGTGATTGAAGATTCATAAAAAAATAAGCTTTGGAGAGCCGAGCTGAATTTTTGGGATGAGTTGCCGGGTTGGTTACCGCTACTGGGCAAGAGGCAGTGATGGGCACGATGATCCTTTCTGCACGAAAGCGATACCGATTATTAATAATTTTAAAAAAGCCCTAAGCAATACCTAAGCAGTTGTTAAGCCCTAAGCAATCGATAAATCTCAATTTCCTAAAGCGATATCGGTAATCGATAAACTTTTCCGATAAATGTTGCGGTAAATTTTTAATACGTTTGACGAAGTTATTTTTTTTGTAAGTCAATTTGCAAAAATGTTTTGTTGATTTTTTAAGAAAACAGAGCAGTTCATGTACTCTGCCGTGGCACCAAGCAAAACAAAGATAGATTTTTTTTAATTGCAACAAAACTTCATGGACATGGTGCATTTTTCCATAGCGCCAACTCTCTAACTTTGAGCACTGCGTGCGTAAAGAATCGTTTACAGCGATAATTTATCGGCGATAACAAAATATATTACAAAAGCGATATCGGTAATCGATAAATCTAAACTATTTTGAGCGATAACGATAATCGGTAATAAATTATCGCCGATAGCCTAAATTATTTAGATAAATGCTCATCTCTGGCAGGAGGTTTCGTGCCATGGGCGGTCCGGGTTACAAAAAAGCCAGCCCATGCCATCTCTGCTAGGGATCTTAACAGGGCACTGGGCATAGAGTTCTTAAACTCCTTAAAATGCTGTGATGACATTGTAAAAATATGCATCATTAAAAGTGCTAAGAATCGGAGGCCTACAATTTTTGCTCGTGCAACAGCATCGGGGGAACGTTTTTGTAACACGGGGAAGGGGCTCAAAATAACCAAACCTTGTCAACTTCTGGGTGGCTTCACCTCCTCAAATCTTCTATAACACTCTGATTAAAAAGTACCAGTACACAGGATGTAGCTAGGAATAAATTAGGGTAAAAGCATTTTGGTAGCTTAATATAAGCCTACCGGTACTGTAATACTGCCAAGTCAACAAATCGTCGTGACTGAAGGTATGCAATCTGCCAGGTGCTAAGAATTTATTTTTTCCCGATATTTTGATTAAGTTGGTTCACATGCGTTAAAGTGAGTTTTCATAAACCGCAATTTTTTATGAAACTTTTGAATACCGGTACCGGTGTTTTAATTATAAAAATAAGAGTCAATAATATTTGAAACACTTGAATTTTTCGAGACGTTTCGATTTATACTTAAACCATGGTCAATTTTATTCAAATAGAATGCACAATGCACAATTCTATTTAAATAGTTGTATTTGTATTTCTAATAGAATTATATTTGAATTAGATTGACAATGGTCAATGGTTAAAGTACGAGTCGAAACGTCTCAAGATATTCAAATGCTTCAAATATTATTGGCTTTTATTTTTGTGATTGAAGTATTTTCAACATGTTTGTGATGAATGAGCGAAACGCCAAATGTAAGACTAGTATCGATTGAGTGCATCACACTTCATGCTTTATAAATAATAATTGCTTGTTAGTTGTTATGCACAGAGTCGAATTCGGATTGATTTGAAGTGAATATTATTCACCAGGAAGTCGATAAGGTTGACAGTCAATCTAATCTCAGAAGCTACAACATAGGCCTACCGGCACACAAATTGTTTGATATTTACAAATTATCATAGGCCTTTTGATGTGGGCGTTATTGTTCAATTATGACGTTTCTCCACTATGGCAACAAATGTTTCACTGGCTCCCATGGTGGGTTTTGCATTTCAGGTTTAAGACCTTGAAGAAGCAAGTTTTTTACCAGTTTAAAAGTAAACTTGACCTCTGGAATTTTTGTATGAACTAAACGTTGAGCTTTACACAGCATGAGCCTGTCACTTGCCAAAAAGTATGGCTTGAATTTGGCAGAGCGAAGTTCTTCTCCGGACATAGAATTTTATCGCAGTGAAGAGCCCATAATACAAGAAGATGATGTGCATAAAATTATCATAAAGAGCACAAGCTACCATAAATGTAAAGAAATCCAGGTAAATTTCTGCTCCAAGCAGAGAAACTTATTGGCAATCCACTAGTGCAGGAGCGTATCAGCGAAGGGGGCAAGTGCCCCCACCGAAGTGTTTTCAAGATTCAGTAGTGATATACCGGTAGACATTTATGTCCGTAGGCTTACCGTATTTTGCATACAATTTGAAGGCCCTGTTGATACTAAATCTGTCTTCAGAAACAACCTAGGGCAATTGCCCCATTCCCAAGTAAGTTAAGGGCCAAAAATTAATACCTGTGAAATAGGGTGGAGTGAAAATGGCCGAAAATCACTTCTATCAAGTTTTCGATTAGCTTGGGGTGAGGAAAGTTTTCTTTTGGCATACAAAACACTGTGTTAAACTTTTAATTAAATTAAGCGACGGTTTGACCTGCCAAAAGACATTAAAATTTTGCAAAAAAAACGGACAAAAGGCCAAAATTTATCGTTTTTAGCTCAAATTTGATTGCGATTTTTTTTATCACATGTCGTTTAGCTTGGGGTGTCAAAGGTCGCTTTTGAGTGCGCAGAACACTGTGCCTGAATATTATTTCTATCGCATGTTTATTGAATATGCCACCGAGCAATTATATATACGGAAGAAAATTGCAAAATTACTCGAATTCCATAAAGCATTGTAATGTCATAAAGTGTTGAATGAAAACGGTCATTTTTGTTTTTGTTGCGGTTAGTTTGCGGTCAGAATAATTGCCTTTCACTATATGCAGAGTTTTGTGAGAAAAGTGTACTTTGACTGAGCAACAATACATTTTTTCCTCACCCCAAGCTCATTGAAAATTTCATAAAAGTGATTTTCTGCCATTTTTACTCCATCTTACTGTGGAATCGTTCATGTACTTTTATGTAGAATATATGTGTTTTTATAAACGTAATTCAATTGCCCTTATGCCTGTCTTTAAAGTAGCAATGCCTCACCCCTGAATATTAAGCCTAATTTTTCTGTGTGCAAACAGTTATTTCACGCTACACATTTTGACATAGACAATTTGTCGCATATCTGTCTGAGCTACCGGTACCGCGCAAGGAACGATTGTCGCGTCACGAAGATACTTTTAAGTATGTTAAATGAGAAAACAATAATTGTCCAATGTTTTCTTGAGCATACAAGTTATGATAATAGCCGCAATCGGCTTTCTTTTCTCTCTATTTAGAGACCAAGCTACAAGGCCAAATGAGATAATTGTGTCCTATCACACACAGTACGCTCAAATTTATTTAATTATCAGTTTCTCAAAGCTCGAAGTTTTGGGGCGTTTGGCGTACTAGTAGTCCATCAATATTGCATTGCTAATTCTCTAACTTGAGAGCTCGTTCAAATTGAACAATTTTAAACCAAGTTGCGATTCGGCCAACGGATATGGGGTGCCGTTCGTAAACCCTTACTTTCCTATGCATTATAGCCTTTTTAACGATCCCGTGAGTTATATCACATAGGTATGAACTAACTTTTCATCCATATGTGCTATATCACATACGAATGACCTAAGTCTCGTTCCTATGTGCTATATCACATAGGTATGAACTAAGTCTCGTTCCTATGTGCTATATCACATAGGTATGAACTAACTTTTCATTTCTATGTGCTACATCACGTAGGTATGAACTACCTTTTCATTCCCATGCGCTATATCACATAGGTATGAACTAAGTCTCGTTCCTATGTGCTATATCACATAGGTATGAATTAAGTCTCGTTCCTATGTGCTATATCACCATGGTAACACATTGGTATGACCTAAGTCTCGTTCCTATGTGCTGTATCGCCATGGTAACACATTGGTATGAGCTAAGTCTCGTTCCTATATGCTATATCACCATGGTAACACATTAGTATGAACTAAGCCTCGTTCCTATGTGCTGTATCACCATGGTAACACATAGGTATGAGCTAAGTCTCGTTCCTTTCTACTATAGCGATCATGCGTGACGAATGCGCGATTGGCGGTAATTACTCAGCATCTTTGCTTTTAAGTTGTTTCAGGGATTGCTGGTACTGTTCAGTTCCCGTAAGCGAAAAGTTGAGAAATGCTTGAAATGTAGGCTTAGTCTTGGTGTGTTTTCATTGGCAAAGTAGAGACAGGTAAAAATGAAAGTACCTTTTAGCTTTAAGTCCAATGCAATACTCGTGCTATCGTCCCTATTCTAAGCCTACAGATCAATTAGAGTTACCAGTAATTGATCTGTAGGCTTAGAATAGGGACGATAGCACGAGTATTGCATTGGACTTAAAGCTAAAAGGTACTTTCATTTTTACCTGTCTCTACTTTGCCAATGAAAACACACCAAGACTAAGCCTACATTTCAAGCATTTCTCAACTTTTCGCTTACGGGAACTGAACAGTACCAGCAATCCCTGAAACAACTTAAAAGCAAAGATGCTGAGTAATTACCGCCAATCGCGCATTCGTCACGCATGATCGCTATAGTAGAAAGGAACGAGACTTAGCTCATACCTATGTGTTACCATGGTGATACAGCACATAGGAACGAGACTCAGCTCATACCAATGTGTTGCCATGGTCATATAGCACATAGGAACGAGACTTAGCTCATAACAATGTGTTACCATGGTGATATAGCATATAGGAACGAGACTTAGGTCATACCAATGTGTTACCATGGTGATATAGCACATAGGAACGAGACTTAATTCATACCTACGTGATATAGCACATAGGAACGAAACTTAGTTCATACCTATGTGATATAGCACATAGAAATGAAAAGTTGGTTCATACCTATGTGATATAGCACATAGGAACGAAACTTAGTTCATACCTATGTGATATAGCACATAGAAATGAAAAGTTGGTTCATACCTATGTGATATAGCACATAGGAACGAGACTTAGTTCATACCTATGTGATGTAGCACGTAGGAACGAAATTTAGGTCATTCCTATGTGATATAGCACATATGGATGAAAAGTTAGTTCATACCTATGTGATATAACTCACGGGATCGTTAAAAAGGCTATAATACATAGGAAAGTAAGGGTTTACGAATGGCACCCCATAAACGGACAACACTTAGGGACCAATCAATCGTGTGCTCAACATCACAGATATGATGGATTTGTAATTCTTTCCAAAGGTCGTTCGGCTTTCCATCTATCGCTTGACTTGAAGACCCTGCGTACCTTCGCGTTTCCCCGTCATATCACCAATCTTTGATGCTCATTGTTAAATGGTTTGGAATTGTTATCGGGATTTTGACTAAATATGAATGTCATTGATTGATTGGTTATCTGCTTTGGAAGCTACCTTTATTAAAGTTTCCCAGCCCATCCTGTGCCGGCAAAAAGAATTTGTCTACACTTTGAAAATCAAGCACTAGCGCTTCTATTTTTGCTTGGCCGCCGTTTCATCCAATCAAAAGTGCACTTCTCTCGTTCTCTGTTCGATGTCTTCGCTTGCTATATAAGCATTTTCAGTTCTATACTTCTCATTCTGACGATTCCCTTGACAACGGCCACACGAAAAGCTTCGGGAATGTAATTCTTTTGGCAATATTCGAGTTCTGTAACATCAACCATACCTGTCTAATTCTCTAACCGTGTTATCAAAGTTTTCAAAAATACCGCATACAGTATACTGAAATAACTAGTTAACCAGCATTAGGTACCCCACAAAAATTTTGGGAGTCTGGTGGGCGAAACATTTCAGCCGCTGAAAACAACAATTAGAAACAATTTTGCTACCACCCAATTTTTTTTTGGCTGGCTACGCAATTGCACTCGTGCAACATTGGCATCAGCAAACGTCTCTAAATATTCTGTCAAAAGAAAAGACATAAAATAATAGGCTATCTCAGGGGCATAGCCTAAGAGACACTGCCCCCTCCTCCCTTTTGACGCATCAAGACAATTTTTAGAGATCGATCACCAAGGGCGAATGAAAACTGGGGCCTCTCATTGTCTAATTCTTGCTCTGCCTTCCGTGATATTTTCGGTGGCTTCTCCCCTCAGATGTTTGAGTTATTTATCTATATTTACAAATGTCGCTGTCAATGTTTTTGCAACTCTGTGGTTGATTCTCTTGTTTCGTTTCTAATAGTCCATTTTTTTAAGCTCTCGCACCTTTCTGCTAAAGTGAGGAAGCAGTAAAAGTGAGGGGCAAAGCCAGGGTGTAAAGTAGCTTTTAACTTACGAGCAAATTAAGCTCACACAAGTCTCTACCTAAAATTTTGGTGTTGACAATCAATAATGCTCAGGGCCAGGTTTAGACAATAAGAGGCTCTATAGTTGATTTCATAAAGTAGGGGCCTACCTTTAGTGGTCGATGTTTAGAAGAAAAGGCCTTCAGTAATAGTGTCGAGACCCCTAATGTCTTGGCTCCTAGTGTTCAGTCTGCAAAGCCTTCAGGTGAGCCCTGCCCTGGTTGTGCTGTAGTTTTCAAAGTTTGACCTGAAAGCGCATTGAAGTTTAAATTGCATAATACGAAAGTGGTAAATACTTGGAAATAAAACAACAAATACATAAAGCAGATAAATGCATGCAGAAATAGATAAATACATAAGGATAAACGCATAAAGCAGAAATAGATGAATACATAAAACAGAAATAAAGCAATAAATAAACTTACATAAAGAAGATAAAGAAAATAAATACATGGAAATAAAGCAGGAGGACGACAACGAATAAACTGTATATCAAGTTTACAAAAATGGTTGAAACCCACTATCAACTATGCGCAGTTGATTCAGCATCAGCAACCATATATGACAGGACTTGCTGGCGTCAAATGATCGCCGACGCTGAATCCGAGCATGGCACATGATGATGACGATACGAAAATGACATATATCACTCAGCAGGGGTGCCTTTTATGCGCAACAATAACTTCATCTTTGGCTACAGTCTCACAGTAGGCTATTAGTTTGTAGGCTAATTATTGCGCAATGTTTTCACTTTGCAGTGGCATACCGTACGTAGGCAGCCATCTTTTTTTATATGATTTTAAAGCACTACAAGACTTCATCTTTCTAGAAACTTCAAGAAGAGCTGGAGATTATAAAGAAAAGAATTCAAGACACTTTAGCAGATGCAAACTTGTCTCCGGATCTAGACATTTCCTGTGATGATTCTGATGAATTTGGTCTTAACTCTTATCTGTGCCCTTCCTTGGCCGAGCAAGAAGATTCAATACAAGCATTAAAACAACAAGCTAAGAGCCTAGATTCACTGCTTAGAGTATGTGATGCAACAGCTGAAACTCGGTGAGCTACTATTGTACTACTTCCAACTGAATTATGCTGTTTTAACTTCCTTAGTATATGATGTGCTACTATAATTATTCACCGTCGGTGAACCTCATAACCTACTGTGTTATTACCAGTGCGTGTCGACATTACTTTAGTTAAATCATCCATCAGCTATAGCTGCTACAAGCATGCCTCTAATCATTTATTTTGATTAATGAGCAGGGGCTTGAGCAAAGAAGTTTTGCTAGAGGTGGTATGAAGAAATTTTCTTACATTAAAGCACATTTTCTTTGAGAATTCGAGCGACAACGGCTTTTAACGTGCATCAAAGTGGGTAAGCCTGAGGGGGTAAACGCTTGGATACCTTTCGTGTTCTATGACTATGAGTAACTGAGCATTGATGTAGATTTGCATTGGACTTTTTTCAACTTCACCAGGATGAAAATAATAAGCGCCTGGCAAAACGACCCAAAACTGCGGTCCTCACGTGACGATCAATTTCGTTTTCAGTCGTCAGCTTATTAGCGAGATTCATCAAGGCTTGATGATCATTCAAGCTACTTTTGGGAGTCGTGCTGATACAAAAGCTTTTGATAAGAAAATGACTCAACGCGAAAAAGAAGCGGGTAAATCATTTCATGATACAATGGTGGTTGTTGCGAATATCCTGGAAGCTTTTAAAAAGCTGAAACGTATCTCCGACGAAATATTTGGAAATGAAGATGTCAGCGTATCTAAAGCAAAGTACGTTGTATGAAACGCGCTTACCGAATTTACTTTCACTAGTAATAGATTTTACATGATGATTATTGAATGGCTCGTTTTTTTTTGAAGTCACCTACTGTACGTATCGAGCTCTAGCAACATCCACCCATTTTTACATGGTGTAGCAGAATGGTGAGGGTGCAGAAGTATAAAAATTAAGATATCGCTGCTCTAAATTGAATTTTGATGCAGTTGGTAATTTTTGGTTGAAATTACAGACATGCAACTATCTAAAAAGAAGAAAAAATATGGCAAAACCTCTTTTATACCTCCAACTTCTGCTAATTGAGCCCAATTTTCTAGCACAAATATCGCTGTTTATGCGAAACCACACAATCATCTAAGATTGACATAGTGCTTTTACTGCACATGTGTATTATTTTTTTATCGCTGCCGGTAACAGTTTTTCAAAATACGTGAAATGTTGACAATAGGTTTACTCATCAGACAAAAACGGAATTAACCGAACATCTTCGGGAAACAAGCGCAAAATGCGACGAGCTTCGAGATACTTCAACCCGGTTGAATTTTATGAAAAATTTTTTTCTTCCCGCTCATTATCATACAGGTAAGAATTTACTTAATTTTGGCCTGTGTTGGGAGGTGATTTGACTTCAATTTTTGCAGATATTAATTCTCTTTTAACTGAGATATCAGAAGATGAAGCCGAACGTCATATCTTAACAGAAATTACGAAAAACTGGCAGGTTAGACGTAATATCTTGTCATTAACACCTCTTACATTTTTTCTTTTTTTGGCCTTCAGTTGGTTATATTTCTTGCGTTGTTGGCACTTTTATGTTCTTTTTGCATAGCTCGTGGACCAACGCGAAAAACAAACGCAATAATTTCTTCGAAAACCAAACTTCAATGCGAAAACTGGGGAGTTTTTTTAAAAGAAAAATATTTGATATTTGTGCCGGTATGCGAATTTGTCGCAGAATGCGATAAAAAATAATAATCGATGAAGTAAGTTACATCATAGTTTTTCGTTTATACTCAACGTGTGGAGTCGGCAATGGTCTATTACCACTGCGGAAATCTAGGCCCGCGTAGTAACAGCAAAGTTGGACGCACAATCTATTGTACATAACTTTTTTGTGTATGTATGTAGTGTTCGAACAAAGATTGGCAAAGTTGAAGTGTGTTTGCTGTAGGTCGTGTGGGTACAGTTTTGGTACGATAAGCTTTGCTTTTCTGCTGCATTCCACAACTAATGATTGCGTAGACATTTTTATTCTGTGGAATTGATTTTGCCGTTTGTTATGCTACGATTTCTTATGCTGAATAAAACGCTTGTGTCTAATTGCCTGTAATACATTTCTGCCTTTAGGATGTTAGCAAGGAAATCGTTGATATCTTCATATCAGTCCATGAAACGAAAATGATGAAACGATCAAGCAAGTTGCTGATACGTCGAGGATTGTATTTGTACAAGATGATTGTTGCATTGCTGGGCATGCGGACAAATGAGGTTCACATAAAATTACTGCATTACTTCCGATTAGGCGCAGGACCCGAAGAAAGTCCAATATTTTTGATATACAAGGTGTTTCAAAAGTCTTGGGCACATTTGAAGTCCCCATATCTCTTCCACTATGAATGGCAGTAAGATAAAGCTTGTGCCATTAAGCTGATTGCATTAAGTTTTTTGTTAGGTTATTGATTAGGTTTTTGTAAGTTTTTGTATATATCCTTAATAGTTTCCGAGACGTTCAGTGTCAAAATGTGACCAAAACTTTTGGAATACCCTGTATATCAAAAAAATAATTTTGGTCTAAATGAGGTAAAAACATCGGTCTCAAAATTGTTTTTGTCCACATTACGCCTCAGTCGCTTTAGGAGCAACAGCTATTATGCCCGAATAATTTTCCAAGTGGTTTTTGGACCGACTGAAATATATCGGACAAGTTGTGGTCTTAATTTGAAGAAAAGCATCAACCACAAAACGGATGGTTTTTGTTCAAACGGCACCCACAACCTACCAAATTGCCACACTGCTGCTTTGTGCTATTAGTCCTCATCACCCGCACTCAAGTAAAAGTACAGTCATCCTTCACATGATCTTTCAGCATGTTGAACTTAAGTGACCCAATCACTCCTCCGGATTTACATACCCAAGAAAATTTTACCTTTTGTTCATCTTTTAGTTTATTTAAGATAGGAAAGGAACAGAAGTTATTTGTTTAAGCAAAACAACTCTATTATTTGGGTGGCTGCTGACTCGAAGAGCGCAAGCTCACTTCGAAGCAGTCTCCCTCATATGCTGTTGAATTTTCAATTCAATATAGTTTGAAAATAACCTCAGTTATTTGTTCATTTATTAAATTTATCCAGGTGCAAGCAAAAGAAACAGAAGTAATAGCGTTGAAAGGTGAATATGGTGGTCTGAACTCTAAGGTGGATCATTTACACAAGGAATTACGAAATTCAAGGGAAAACATCACAGCACTCCATGAAAAAAACGCAAAAATAATGAGGGAAAAAAAATTGCTCCAATCCGATGTGGATTTGCTAAATGAAACATTAGAAAACAAAGATGCAATGGTAAAATTTTGCATAAATTAAACAATGTTCTTAAATGACACTGGAACTAAAATGTTACTGGTTATGCAATATTAGCTTTTTACGCGAAACACTTTTTATTTTTACTACTTCATTAAAAATGAAAGTACATATCGAGGTACGTGTAGTCTTTTTGTCTTTGCTAAAGGATTATTGTCTTTGCTAAAGTTCAAAGTAACTTATTGGTTGCATTGTAACGAGATACAAATCAGCTTTCACTGAGTGCAGTATCACCAACTTTCGCCTCACTGCGCTGTACCAGAGTTTTCAGTCAAACGTCCACACCACTCTAAAGAGCAGAATCCTGGTAAGCGTTTAAAAACGGTACAAGCGAACGTTCTGACTTGCTCTCCACACCGTTTGCCAAGTCGCACATCTTTTAGGCTGCAGTTTTTTCTAGATTGAAGAGCTGCATTTAAAAGTCGGAGAGATGGCTGCGTCCCAAGCACAATCAAGGTCCAGAAGTAAATCTTTCGACATTGAGGTGTTAAACGAGGAAAGAGCAAGAGTAAAGAAACTTAAAGATGAACAAAAGAAGCTATCAGAGCAGTTAGAAGAGACCGAGAAGGAATTAAGACAAATAAAAGAAGAGCAAGCAGAGAAGTTTAATAGAGAAAAAGATATGTCAATGGAAGTTCTATCGAGAGTCGAGTCTTTGGAAAGTCAATTATACATGAAAAAAGAAAAAATTATAAATTTGCAAAAATCTTTGGAGGATGCAAAAAACAAATTGAGGTAAAGCAACTTAAAAAGTTGTTACTCAAATTGACTGTTTCTTTAAAGCAATCATTATGGTTTCAATAAAGTAAATGTGAGGAGCTTAGATTAACATAAAAGCTTGTTCACGGCTGCAATGGAATAATCAAATTAGCTGTACAGTACAAGAATTCATTTTTTACCGGGTAAACACGAAAAACTTTTTATAGCGTATTTCAAACTCCAAATACATATTTTCACATTTTAAACATTTTTATTTTGTCTTTAGCTGCTGGCTTATCCTAAAAGTAGAAATCCCATTTGTTTTTAGTTAGTTTACAAAAAAAGTAGCACATTAAAAATTTTTTACGAGAAAGACATTTTATGCTTTTAGAAAAAAGGAAAACGAATTTGAAAAAAAAGAAACCGAACTGTCATTCGCTCAAATGGAATTAAAAAGAAAGGAAGAAGTTGTAAAAAATTTAGTGAACACAGTCGCTAACTTGGAAAACTCTTTGGGTGATGACAAGCAACTGAGTAGAAAAATCAGCAAAAGGATGTCGATCGTAGAGAAACCTGTCAAAAAGCCTGTTGCCAGTCACCGCAAGAAAAAGTCCCTAGTAGAAAAGAAAGATTCAAGCTGTGGAGCACAGCAAAAAGGTATAAGCAATTACTGAGAATTTTTTCAGATTATATTGAACCGATAATTCAACAGTAAATGAAGGAGACTGCAAAGTGAGTTTGCGCTCTTCCAGTCATCAGCCAACCGGTAAATATGTCAAATGCGATCGGATCCAACCGCGAATCGAACCCACATTACGTCACGGATGTTCTGTCATCTGCCTGCGGTACCGCTAGTATTACAGCAGCTTGAGAACTTCAAGAAATTTTGTGGAATGGTTACTGCATGTTTTACGCTACAGGTTTATTTAGAACTCAGTAATTATGGAATAAAAATAGCTAAAGTATTGATTTGTTCATATTTATTCTCCTGTCACGAGATAGCGACAGAGGCACTATGCATAGAACGAATACTGCATAGTAGGAAACGTTTTTTAGTGGATTTTGTTTACCGAGCATAGCAGGCTAGGCTAACTATTTCAGAAACTTTGTTCTTCCGGTAATAATCAAAGACGGAGGCTAATGCAAAAACTCCAACTTTTTTATTGAAAATGCAAAATTTTAGCTAATCCATAAAAAAGTTGGAGTTTTTGCATTAGCCTCCGTCTTTGATTATTACCGGAAGAACAAAGTTTCTGAAATAGTTAGCCTAGCATAGGACGAATCCAGACTCGCTTTAGAGTTGCCGTTATTTCCAAGTCGTCCGCTTGAAATTTGATTCTGACTTTTTCAATTTACTGCTTGCTAAAAACTGCCAAGCAGAGATTATTGTCGTGAGGCGTCTTATACTAGGACACAACTACATGACTTCGGCGAGAGTCGAACCACAAAGTAGGGAAAATAAGCCCAATAATTTTCATATTTGGGCGTTTTGCGATCACAAGACGGAAAAATTTTGTATTTATTGTGTTTGACTGCATAATATCAGTAATCTTTCCGTCGCGAAAAACGATCAAATCCCTGTAACAAGCTAGCTTAGGAGTTACCAGGCATCTGCCCACCCCTTCGAGACGAAAGAATTTCGCTGAGTGCCCTTCCGCACGGCACAACAAGAAGGCCTATACTTGCCGGCTTGTTAAGGTGCGCTCGCTGAATTTTTTGTAGGGGTGGGGAATTTTTTTGTAGGGGTTTGGTTGACGTTTTACGGTGTTAGTCAATCAGCATTGATTTTAATCCACATCATAAGACGAAACAGTGTTGTCGCAGGCCCAACAGCCGAAGCACATTACAACCGAAATAAAACCCGTTAAAATTATGATGCAGATGCGCACTTTTTGCTCAAAATGTACAAGGGAGACAAGTACACTTTTTCACCTCTGTGGGCGTCCATGTGCTTTTACTGAGCGTCGAGCAGGGAAGCAGTGAATATCAATAATAAAGTCATTGATTTGTCCCGACTCGAAATCAAGCTCGAGTAAATAGCTACAAAGACAGACGCTCTTACATTCACACATCTCAGCCACCAGCGTTAACTGCTTCCAAATGGTGCAGATACCCTTATAAATTACCGTAGGTTTTGACAAGATTTAATCTTCGCCTGCTCGGGTTTAAATCATTTTTACGTATACCGTGTTTTCGCTATCTAACAATACACATACAGGAGTTACAAGTTCATTGTATGTGTATTTTATGGGTGCAGTAGAGTTATTCTTTTATGTGGGTTATTTCAGTTACAGAATTAACTTTAATCTTTTTTGTTTCAGAATCTGAAAAGTATGTATCATCTTCATTTTTTTCTTTATACTATATAAAAAAGATAGTCTTAATTTTTTGAAAAAAGCACAGTAGGCCTACGCATTTACTACGTTTAATAATCGCAGCTGCTGTCTTTGTTTTAACAAAGGAGTTTCTAGCAGTATGGTGGTCATATTGAAAAATCTTTTTGCAACAACGTAGTGATAGTCACCAAAGACTCACCATAAAGCAACGAATTGAAAAAAAATTGAACATTTAAAGACTGCTGCTTTCTTCCCAAACACAACTAAGACCTCAGATCTCGATGAACCAGCTACGAAAATGGTATTCATTATTATCTGAAAGAGGGCATTTTCATAGAAAATTAGGGGTGAACATTTTTGGTTTCAAACTGTGATAAGATTAGGACATTTCTAAATTTTAAGTTAAAAGGTTGAACATAAGTAACTGCATGCACAACCGACAGCAAAATGCTACTTTACTAAAAAAATCAACTCTATATAATACTCGGGTCTTTCGCCGAAGCGTGGATCCCATCTCTACGGCTTAACGCCTGGGCAATACAGAAACGTCGCAGCACTGGCGAGCTGTCGCACACAGTGTCCGATTTGACCATCCCGAGAATTGAACCCACAACCTCCCGCACCGATAGCGATGCCTTAAACCACTACACCAACCATCCGGTACTAATCGGTTTATTATTTTTTAGGCCAGACTCACAAGATCTCAACGCAAAACGTTCGTGCAAAAGCTTATCATAATGTTGTTTTCATTTATATTCAGATAAGTGTATAACGATAATGGCAATATACTTATACAGTCATTCATAACTTATATGCTGTATGCTACCTGCATATACTGCATTCAATGAAAGTTATACAATGCCGTTTCCAGTAGCACTTTTGGTGGTGCACCAATTTGTGAACGTTAATTAGTTTCCAAAAAAAACACAATTTAAGCAGAGAAAAAATCGAAAAGTTGTGCAGGAAAGCTTCAACTGTTGTTGAAGATTTTGGAGCAGTTATGATCCTGAACTCCAGCAATTGACATGCGATTATGGTTTGGTTCGTGCAACCTAATTAACTGTTCTTTTGTTTAAATATAGGTGAAAGCACAAGGAAGGCTACTTCTGATTCAGTTCTTGAGATTTCATCAAAACAAACTAAAATCATTAAGTTGACGGCTTTGTCGAGGCAATCTTTGAAAAAAGGAAGAGTACGTTTATATTAAACGTAAAACACAATATTAATGAGTTTTTTTGACAAAGTCTATCTAAAAACACGCTTCCAATTCGGCCAGTTCGAGAATTGAACCCCAGATTTTCGTTAACCAATGCGTTAACCAACGTCAAAATCAAATCTTCATTATACTGGAGGTAAAAAACCGAAGCGTGTAACGAGTGGCGGGATCCATCTCCGCGGCTTAGCGTCTTGGTAACACAGATCCGAAGAAACATCGCTGCGATGGCAAACTTTTGGCAACACTATGTCCGACTTTACCGACCCGGGATTTGAACCCCAAACCTCTCTTACCGATATAGCGATGTACTTAACAGCTGAGCTAACCGTTCGGTTAATTAGTTTCTTCCGAAGCAATTCATTTGAGAGTGCATTTGAAGATATCGGTATTAGTAGTAATCTTGAGAGTGTAATTTTTGCGAAAGCACTTTTATTTTACAGATGTCAGATGCAGATATGGAAAAACTTATCAACGAAAAAAGTGATTTGATACAAGAACTTGAATCCTATGAAAAAATTGTCGAAGATATGAAAAAAAAGTACTTCAATATATTGAATTACTCACATTTTCAGCATTTCGTACTACATAGATTCTCTAGAGCGGTACAGCGCTGTTTCGGGCTAATGGCTCTCATCAGCCGCACTCAGGAAAAAGGTACATTCATCCTTCACAATGATTGAATTTAAGTAAGCCAATCCCATTCAGCTTGCCCGGAAGGACCATATCGTTTTATATAGAGTCGATTGTGTTTCTTTTATTCTTACGATAATTGTCGGTGAAAGCAATGTCATTGAAAATCTTTTTAGGCAGCAACAAGAGAGCGAGGCAGCTGACCGACGATTAAAAATGGCCTTGATGGTTGAAACTGGGAAACAGCAGGACACCCTGTCTCGCATATACGGTGAAATTTTAAAAACTGAAAGTATTGTCCACAAGTAGGTTATGTAGTGGATGCTTAAGCCTCAAACACAAGCTTAAACAAATATATATCAGATTTTTAATAATCTCAACAGTTTAATATGGTTTTGAGCTGTCCTGTCTCATTGGTGGATCTTAGCTAAAAAGCCCAAGTACCCCTTAAATTTTAATAACATATATTGAGTCGTTAGTTCTTCTACACTTTTAGACTCATCAGCCAAACAGCTGCAAGATGGCATTTTTTATTCTCGACCGCTCCCCCCTTTCTTTTCTACAAGTTTCTAGATCCGTTCCTATGATACTATAATTTACGTAGCCGAGATTGGGAAATACCACATAGCCAACTGTATATCTAAAATATTGAATAAAACTTCTAGCTTGGATGGAGATCTTAATCCTGATGACGATTAATGAGCTTTACCCGATACTTGACCACATTGCAAGATAAGATGTTATTTTTGAAGGAGCTTTGTGGTTCATCAAGGATTCAAGAGCAAATTAACAGAAAATTTGACAATTTAGGTTGATTAAAAATATCACGATGTCGGAACTGCTTGGCAAAAAGAAATGCTAACTCAGATCTTATTACAGATTTAGGTGCAAATTATCGGATCTGTTTGAAAGCAATCGTATGCGAGAACCGGCTAAAATTGCAATAGCTGCTTATAATTACAATTCACCCGTAGCTGTGGCTGACTATGAAGCAAGCGTAATCTTGGCAAGAGAAAGGTAAAAACTAAGTTGTCATTATGTTTTTGCCCCATTGGCGCTAATATGTTTTTTAAATAGCAGAAGAAAATAAATATCACAAATGTCCATCCAACTTGATGTTTTGCCCTTATGTTTAAGTATCAGTGCATGGTACAAGTTGATGCAATGGATACTGGTTCATTCTTCATCTATTCTATGCAAGGGACTAGTCACTAACGTTGTGTTGTTTGGAGTGTATCTTTGACTAAGTTATAAGGCAATCTAAAAATTCATAATGATGTCTGCAGCTGAAAAAGATAAGCCTACTTAATGCCATTAAATGCACCGGATTAGCTTAAGTAACTTTTTATGCAAAACATCCTCAAAAATGCTCCGGAATGGCATCCGTTACGTAAGGCTATAGTTCAGTTAAGTTGGGAGTCGTATTGTTTTTAGTTTTTGCTTGCAATAACAGAGTAAAAAAAGTGAAAAAACACTTGTCTGACACAGGTTGCAAGCTGGCTTCGAAGGTTTATTTGAGTCTGTATTTGAAGCCATTAAAAGCACAGCACAAGCTCAGAATGCCTTGATTTGGAAACACGAGGACCTTGTAAATCGGGAATCGTCAAAATATCTCAAAACAGTGGCGGATAAAAATGATATTATAAGCAAATTGCAAAGGGAGTTGAATATGGAAAAAGACGAAAGAAAAAAAGTACAAACAACTTTTTATATTTTTACTGATTTGTAAGTTATTACTTTTGCAAATTTATTGTAACACCTATTTAACAATACGTATCGACATCTTCACTTCAGTTTAGGATGGTTTGTAGTAGTGACGCACCCAGGGAGGAGGTTTGGGGGATCAACCACCCCCCCCCCTTTAAAACCGAGCTCTTGTTTTTAAAGTAAAGTGTCCAAACTGTGCAAGTGCAGTACGTGCTGCTATTTCAAAACAGCTGTGACAGAATTTGCCCCACGTATCATATTAAAGCCAAACCAGCTGGTTGGCGTAGTGGTAAGAGACATTGTTATCCGTGCGGGCAGGAGCGGATCCAGGGGGTATGTGGGGGATGCATCCCCCACCAGCCAATTTCAAACATTTTTTTGATAAATACAATTTTTCCATCATTTCGAACCTTTTCGATAACAATTATATGCCTTACGCCCCAACAGCCGCATAATCGAAAATATACGAACAAAATGCATCATATTTGGTGAAACACTCAAATTTAAGGGCAAAAACTTTAAACAAAATTTGCCTGAAAATTGTTCAAAAAGTGCTAAAATAGTCACTGCAGTATGTAAATTTTCAAAAATTTTCCAGGGGAGCATGCCGCCGGAATCCCCCAGAGTCTTTTCTATCCGCAATATGCTTCAAAATAATTCCGCCGGAAAAAATACGCTTAAAAATATACCAAATTTGGTGCCCTCTCCCTGAAAAAAATTCTAAATACGCCGCAGGTATAAAAACATTTTACAAAATACTTTTTGCGCCTTTTTTGGGTCCAACATCTTCGTATTTAGTTAACATTCAACCTAATTCAAAATTTCATCCCCCCCACCAAAATTTTCTGGATCCGCTCCTGAGTGCGAGATCGAGTTTTTTTAGAACTCCCCCCCCCCTTTGAAATAAGCTGGGTGCGCCCCTGGTTTGTAGCATCGTTTGAATATGAATGAATAGTATCAGGATGATGCTTTAAACTTCCATTGCTAGTCATGTAGAAAAGTATGTTTTGTTTTTTTGCTTATTTCCTATCATTTAAAGTGACGAGTTGGTTTTTCTAAGCTGCCAAGTCAATGCACATGGCCAATTATAGCCTTAGGCAAGTTCACTTCACAGCTGTGCGTATGAGGATGCTTTTTTCCAAAGAATTATGGCAAATTTTTAGAATATTGTTTCATAAGGTTAAAGAAAACTATGATGAGGTTTGTCGTGATATCCAAGTGAGTGAAGATCTTCAAGAGAGGTTGAAACTGGAGAAAAAAGGTCTACTTGTCAAGATAGACGTAAGTTATGCACAATGCAATATTTTAGCTATTACTGCTGAATTAACGGACTGAAAAAGGATAATTTGCTATAGGTAGGCCATGGAAACATTTTGAGGTGGGCCACAGAACTTTTTAAAAAATTGCTAGATTTATTGAAAAATTCTGTTTCATTTGTGTCACTATGGTTAAGTTTACGCTTTTGTGTTTGTTTAGTAGTTTTGACGGTAGTAACAATGAATGACGCTGCTGTTTTTTTGCTACGGAGAGATCATTTTCATTCCAATTATTCAATTAATAGTGTGTAGTTTCGTGGAGAGATTGTGAAACTAATCTTGGCGATTGTCGTAATAGAACTTGTTTCTCGTGTTGGTGGCGTGATGCAATCAATGCCTTCTATCGCGTCATGTATGGACTTAGATTTTAAGCGGCTACAACTACAGTGTGGTTCTCAAAGCAAGCCACTTGGCTCCCTAAGGTGGAATTTGCAAGTTGAAGGGATAGACAGGGGCGGATCCAGGGGGATGTGGGGATGCATTCCCTCCCATCAGCCATTTTCCACAATGCTTTCGATAAATAAAAATTTGCCATAATTTTGAACCTCTTCATAAAAATATGCCTGAGTCGCCTTAAGCAAGCATAATCGAAACTGGGCGAAAATGCATCATATTTGGTAAAGTACTCAAAATCAGGAGTCAAAACTAAAAACAAAATTTGTCTGAGAATTGCTCAAAAAGCACTAAAATGGCCATTACAGTATGCAAATTTTCAAAAATTTTCAGGGGAGCATGCCCCCGGACCCCCTAGAGTCGTTTTTGTTACCTAAGTTGCTTGAACTCAACTCTGCTGGAAAAAACTATGCTTGAAAAAGTGACGAAATTTGATAACCCCTCCTTGAAAAATTTTCTAAATACGCCCCTGATATGAAACATTTTAAAAAGGCTTATTTACGCCCTTTTCCGGGACTAAGCGTCTGAACGTCTTTGTATTTAGCTAACATTCAACCTAATTCAAAATTATATCCCCCCCATCAAAACTTTGTGGATCCGCTCCTGGGGATGAATACTCGTTTAGGAAGAATAACAAGTCAATGGGCCACAGAACTTTTGTGCAACAAAAAATGGGCCACGAAAGAAAAAAGTTTGAGAACCACTGCAATAGTGGCATTGCTCTTTACAAGCTCTTCAGAGAAAGTGTGGCACCTGCCGGAGCTTTAAAACAATGATTCAGAGTCTTTTTTAAGTGTGACAGATAGCTATAGTTGTAATAGCGTAAAAGATATGGCTGACGATTCGATACGAAATGATTGCAGAGTGGTTGCACTCTTCATACCGGCAGGGCACTTGAATTAGGTGGTTGACAATCCAAACCAGTTTTACTAAAGTACCGATTACGGTATTTACTGGTACTGTTATAAACTATTTGGCGGTATTTGCTGCAACAAAAAAGTTTTCGAATCGACTCAACAAGCCTACACTACCACACTATTTCACAACCTTCTTGGTTTTAGTACAACCAATCCCGTAGCCACCTCTGATAGCTAAAGGTTGTAACGCCAATGTGTTATTAGCTGCTTGAACAGCAAATCTTTGTCATAATAACGACAGCTCTTCCAAATAAAGTGGTGTATTTTATCATTCAGCTCTGTACTATAGAAACAAAGCGTGGAATTAAAAGCTGCCAGAGATAGAAGTGTTGAAGTAAAAGAAAAAGAAAATCTTCTGAAAGCGAACGCGACTCTGGAAGATTACTTGCGTCAAGCAAATGCCAAATATCTTCGCTATAAAGTAAGATGTTTTGAAGAAATAATACGACTGCAATCATTTGAAAATGATATTAAGTGATCTGTCAAAGTTATGTTTTTTCTTAATTTCCATTAGATTAGTCTCTAAAACTTTCCACTTTAAATTGATGTATAGGGTATATTTGGTGATAAACCACAAATTTCTGATGTGAAGAATAGCTGCTGATAAAATATTATCAAAAGACCGGATAACTACATAGACAGATCTATTGTAGAAAAAAATTTTTTTAATGACAGTTCTTGTATCGAAAAACTTGAAAATTCTAATTAACTTTTACTAAACTTTAAATTTTAATTTAATTTCTCTGAAACAGAGAAAATTGACAGACGTGATGAAGGAACTGGCTCATTCCAAAAAGCAGAACCAATCCCTGGAGCAGTTGCTTTTCCATTCTCCAGAAAGCGGATATCACGTTTCTGGAGCAGGAAAAGGTAGTTGTGATCCGATTTTCCAAAGAACTCAAAAACCTGCTGTATTAGACTTGCAGCAAGTTCTGCAAACAGGAGGATTCGGTGAATTTCAATCAATGCGGGCAGTTTTAAAAGAAGAGCAAAGGGTAACAATAAATAGTCAGCGACATGGCCTAGCGGTACTGCGCGCAGGAAACAGATCTTACGTGACGGGTTCGATTCGCGGCTGCAGCCGATCGCATTCGACATATATGCCGGTTGGCTGCTGACTCGAAGAGCGCAAGCTCACTTCGCAGTCTCCCTAAACTAATGTTGAATTTTCGGCTCAATATTATTTGAAGATAACCTCAGAATAGTAAAAGGCCTAAATATGTCTGAGGTTATTTTTACGTTAATTAACTGAAAATTCAACAGCTGACGAATGGAGGGAGACTGCTGAGTGAGCTTGTGCTCTTCTTGTCTGCAACCACCGTATGACAAGAGTGTGATCAGCTTCAACCGTATAAGTTTAATAAAAAGTCAAATCTTCATTACGCTCGCGGTATTACGCCAAAGCGTGTAATGAGTAGCGGGCCCATCTCCGGCGCTTAGCGCCTGGGCAACACAACTCCGAAGAAACGTCGCAGCGATGGCAACCCTGTGTCCGATTTGACCGGTCCAGGAATCG
Organism: Trididemnum miniatum; assembly: GCA_964006365.1. NCBI lineage: Eukaryota > Metazoa > Chordata > Ascidiacea > Aplousobranchia > Didemnidae > Trididemnum > Trididemnum miniatum. The sequence goes on from OZ023245.1 coordinate 12,484,810, forward strand.
AACCCAGACCTCCCACATCAATAGCTGTTCAATGTCCTTACAACTGAGCTAACCCATCGGCTCCGTGAAAGTTTATACAAAACTTGAACATTAGTGAAAGTCTAAATCGATTAATGAAGTCGAACGAGGGCCAACACTATTTAAACACGTGACTTGTTATGTATGATATAAAACTACTCTTTTTTAAAATTGAGTTAAGGCTGCAGCTATACAGTACATAAGTTTCATGGTCAGTAGCCTATACTTCTTATTCAAGATATATATTTTGTCCACTCTCAGTCCGTTTCAAGCTTTTAGTGTAGGCTACAATAAACAGGTGCTTCTGCTTTGTAGAATTTTTTGTGTTATTGATGAGTTTCTCGAACATAAATGAGATTTTTTGTTATTAATTTTTTCAGTTTAGCTGCATACTGTCTATTTTCTCTTTTTAGGCCAACAGATAGAATTTTTTTTGGCGTATGATGCAGTAAACTATGTAGCCTATGCATCTTACTTGTTAATGGTTAATTGGTAAAATAAATCATAACTTATGCCGTTAGTAAAAAATTTGGTTTACAGAAATCCAAGTATGGAGTTTCCATGTTTTACATTGAAAAATTAACAGAAGAATCAAGGTTTTTGGCAAATTTAAGAAAACACAATTCTAGTTTGAACAAACAAATAAAAGAAACAGCCACAGCATGGAAAGGATACGTGGCAATTCGGTTTAAAATACTTGTTCAGAAATATTGGTGCTATTTCAAGTAATTTTTTCAATATTGTTAAACAAAATGTGGTTGAAAAATAAAACCGCTGTAAATCTCAAAACTGGACGTTTCGACAACATAAATTCAGCTGTCATCATCAGCAGTGTATGCAAGGCAGTACAAAACTGTAAGAACTAGAATTTACAATTCTAACTACAAGTAATAGCATAACCCAGGCAACGGGTCAAAATAAGTATTATAATTATAACGTCATAAACCAAAAGCTAATAAAAAGACTGACGGAGTTAAATTAACAATTGAATAAGTAAAGAGGAGCGGATTTGGAGTCAACGTTAAGCAATGGCTCATATTTTTGAATAAAAAGTGACTCAAGAATTAATAAGCGTGCAGAATCACCAGAACTACTAAGAATGTTCGGTTTGGCAAAGTCCACTTTATGGTCAGGATTGTCCATTAAATGTCGGCACACCTCGGATTTATCCGAACTGGAATGCTCCTTAAGTCTGTTAATAAGATTACGTCTAGTCTGTCCTATATAGCTAGAACCACAAGAACACGTTAATTTATATACAACCCCATATTTCATCAAGGTCTTTTGCTGATCTTTCAGACG